>CM038680.1:64720642-65320642 GCA_021605205.1 Aegilops longissima | reverse complement strand
GTTTAGGAGAACAATTCATTAGATCTGCGACAAGTTATTTTTGTAATATACTCTATCTTGAAACAGCGATCGCAATGTTATTTCCTTTACTCGATTCCTTCCCTTGTATGTTTGTGCCCCACGCTTCCGGGGAACTTGTCGGTAGCGGCACCTTTGCCTTGGCCTTGAGTGCGAACGTCGGCCTTCTTGGCGGTGCCGCCTCCGACAAACAACCTTATCGCAACTAGTTGCAGCGCACTTAAGTTGTTGAGCGGACTCGAAACAAAGTAAGGGTGCGACTAGCTCTGAGTTGGTTCCTCCAGCGCTGGAGTTTTCCATACAAAGTACTATCGTTCGAGGAAGATAACTTAAAATTTAAAATGGATTGCTCAAGCTTAGGCAACTTAGCTTTTCTGTCGTTTGCTTCCCGGCAAGGTGATACTTCCTCGAGCGACACTTGGCGGTCCACACCATTATCTTCTCCTTCCCCCCCGGCTAACTTGTGGGCGAAGGAACCTTCTTTTCTTATGAGAAGAAAGAAGAAAATAAAGTTATGGAGCCTAGTGGCTCGTTATAAACTTACAGTGTAGATGCTGCACAAAGCGTCGGACAAAGCATGCAACAAAATTATGAAAGCATGAAATTGACAAGTTGTGCGCAACACATGAGCTTTACTGATGCATGGGGTCTGCGCCCGGCTTTGTACAAAGGATTACATGCAACATCGGCGAGACTTGTACAAAAGGGTGGTTGCGGAGCAGGTTACGCAACCGCGCCTATAGGTAAAACTTCGAAGATGCTCTATATTCAGGAGTTGCTCACGGGCGCCATCTTGGTCTCAAAGCGGACAGCGCCGAGCCTAGTGACTTCGTTTCACCCGATAAGGGCCTTCCCGCTTGGCGTCAACTTGTTGGAATTTTGGCGGACTGAGCGCGAAGAACAAGGTCGCCTTCCTCGAAACTTCGGCACTAACTGCGGCTATGGTAGCGGCGCAAAGCTTCTTTGTAACGAGCAGCTCGTGCAGCGGATGAAGGCGATCCTCCTCAAGGAAGCGGTCGTCATCTTGTCGCAGCTGCTCTTGCTCAAACTCATCATAGCGAGCACTTTCGAGGTGACCCGTATCTGAGTTTCGTGGGGAGAACTGCCTCTGCTCCATAGACTAGGCGAAGGTGTCGGCGATGCCTCGATTTGGTGTCGTCTGATTGACCAAGAACCACGGCAGCTCCTCAATCCGGTTTCTTACGCACTTGTGCAGCTTTGTCAAAAGTTCTGGTCTTGAGTCCTTGCAGCACTTCAGCGTTTGCCCTCTACCTTGACCGTTGCTTCTCGGATGAGCAAGCGAAGCAAAAGCAGACCTTGGCGTAAGATCTTGGGCGTCTTGCATGAAGGTGCGACTTCGTGAATTGGGTGCCGTTATCGGTGATGATCCGGTTAGGAATCCCAAAGCGGCAAAAATTGACTGAAGAACTTGGCTGTTGTCTTGTCACCTTCCTCACTGCTTCCACTTCCGGCCACTTTGTGAACTTGTCGATTCTGGCGTACAAGTACTCAAAGCCCCGACAACTTCGGGGAAGGGCGAGATGTCGAGCCCCAGGACCGAAAATGGCGGGATAAAGGATCGTCTGGAGAGCTTGAGCTGGCTGGTGTATCTGCTTTGAATGGGCCAGCACGCTTCACACTTGGTTACTTGTGCAATTGCATCTGGAGGGCTGTCGGCGGAAGAAACCTTCTTGGAAAGCTTTGCGGCAAGTGCTCTTCTTGTAATGTGGTGACCACATATTCCTCCGTGTATCTCTGCCAATAGCTTCATCCATCTTCCCGATGTATACACTTCAATTTCACTCCGTTGAGTCTTCTTACATGCAGGATGTTGTCAACAAACTGGTACATACTTATTGCCGGGCTACTCTTTACTTCTTCTTGCTCTTGGAAGTTCTCTGTCTGAAGAAAATGGGCGATCTGCTGCGCCCATGTTGGAGCTTGCGGCTCGACAACAAGGACTAAAGGCACATCTGCGCTGCGGGAACATCAGCTTCCACGGCAAGAACCTGCGGTTCGGCGGAGCTTGATGATCCCGGCAAGCTGCGGAGCAAAACTTGTCGGGGCGTGCGCTTCAGCGGAACAAACCCTAGGGCTTGTCGGGCAGACTGCTCCTCAGCGATATCTGTGTTGATTTTGGGGACCTTCTTGGCGGCGGCTTGGGGGCTCTGCGGAAAGTAGTCACCGAAATCAACTTCCTCTTCTTGCTCTGTCCGGTTGATGGTGCTACGGTTGGTTGAGTCAGCTTGAGCACAAAACTCCTGGTTCCACGGTAACTTGAGTGCAGCACACTTTGGCGGGCCATCGGCAATATCATTCGAGCTCTTGGAACATGTTCCATTTGCGGGCCTTCAAAGTGCTCTTCTAGCTTTCTCGCTTCGTCAGCGTGAAGCTTCCATCAGCGGACTCCGATAATCTTTGTTTACTTGGCGGACGACAAGCTGCGAGTCACCCCGGCGATAAGCTTCTTGATCCCAAGGTCCACTTGCAATCCACGAGACCGGCAAGCAAACCTTCATACTCTGCGGTATTATTTGTTGCTTGCTCCTTGGGAAAGTGCATTTGGACTATGTATTTGAGGTGCTCTCCGGTGGGTGCGATAAGCAGCACACGGCACCGGCGCCTTGCGAGAAGGCACCATCAAAATACATCAGCCACTCCTTACTTGCTTCCTTGGCGGGGATGCTCGTCTCGGAATTTCTTCATCTTGCGTCGGCGTCCATTCTGCTATAAACTCTGCCAGCGCTCTGCTTTGGATAGTTGAAGTGCTTTCAAACTTGAGGCCAAAGCTTGGCAGTTCAGTGCCCACTCGACAATCCTGCACTGTTGCTACGGATTTTGCGTATCCTCTTGAGCGGAAAATGGTGACAAGCTGTGATCTCATGTGCTTGGAAGTAATGGCGCAGCTTTCGAGGCCATGAGGAGGCGAAAAGCAATTTCTGCACACAGTACCTTGACCTAGCCCCTGCGAAGGGGCCGACAAAATAGGTAGGCGCTGCACCATCCTTTTACGCATCTTCTGCAATCCTGCGCAGATCTGTCCTTATCGGGACGAGCTTGTCGTGAAACCCCACTTGTCATTGGATGTATCGCCATGGTTCTTTGGCTCATCGTCCGTCTCCCTCTCCGCTACTAACGCAGCACTAACCACTTGATTGGTCGCCGCTATGTATAGCAGCAACTTCTCTTGTGGCCTAGGTGCGACAAGTATTGGAGTTGAGGACAGGTACCTCTTTAAGTCCTGCAGCGCAGCCTCCGCTTCGGGAGTCCATCTCATGGGACCTGCCTTTTTCAAAATCTTGAAAAATGGAAGGAGAGCTCCGTAGCAAGTGGGAGGATTGGAGAGCCGATTGGTGTTGGATCATAGAGGAGAACCCGCAGCCTTTCACAGCCCAGCGCCAAACTCCCATCGGCGCCGGCCTCCTCCTCCATGTTGGCGGCGTCGTCATTGTTGCCGCGCGCGTCCTCCTCGCCGGCGACCTCAGTCTCCATCGGCTCACCGGCAAATGGATCTGATGATCAGAGAAAGAAAGAACAGTCAAGCAAATGTTCGAAAAGAAGAACTAAAGAAAAGGAACCCAAGGGAAATTTTCAAGCAAGGAGATTACCTGCGATGGGATCTGTGGCCGCGGTTTCCACCACCGGAGGATCGTCGGCGCTGCCCCTTATCGGAGAAGCATCCCTTGTCGGAGGCCTCCCTTGCGAGCGCTCCCTTGCGGAGAATTCTCCCTTGGCGGCGTGGTTGAAGCGAGCAGAACTTGGGAGTGACCTCGGGGCCTCTGATGAGGCTGCTCTGCTCTGCACAATTCAACAAGTCGGATATCGGTGAAGAAGGAGCACCCATGCACACCTAACGTAAGAAATAAACCAAGTACTTATCTTTGGGGGCTGTCTTTGGGGCTGCTTTCGATGAAGGGTTGCAGGTCCGGCAAGGGAGTCTCGAGACGCGCCTCCACATGCCTGGGGGATCGTCTTGATGACAACCACCGGGGTCTTGGCTCTCTTTGGCGCCCTCACGAGCCAGCGTCTGAGAAAGGAAAGGGTTGAGAATGAAACAAATCAGATACAAGACAAAGCAGCAATTTGAAGAATTACAAGTACAACGACAAGATCTTACTCTTCTTCTTCTTCCTCGGGCTGAGGCGGAGAAGTCAGTCGCTCCGCCTCCGGTGCGACGAGCTGGAAGAGTAGGCTCCCTCGGGCGCTTGGAGGTGCGGGGTCCGTGGTCCCGAAGGCCCTGCTCCGGTTCTTTGTGGCGGCGTGGCGCTCCAGCGGCAGAGCTTGTCATGATGGAAGCGCGTCGCGTGAGAGGCAGCTGTTGGCCCGGTTGCCTCCCGCCACTTCTCCGATCTTCGGGCGCCTTCTTGGCGAGCAGCAGGCTCCTCCAGATAAGCTACACGAAAAGCGGAGGCGCGCCCGGCAGGTCTCGTTCGTTCAGCTTGAGCTCGGCTTGCTCCTCCGCGGCGGCAAGCTCCTGCTCGGTCGGCAAGGCTTGCCGCCTCGGCTGCCTCGGCCTCCTCCACGATGAACCTAAACTCACGGCGGCAGCGGCTTCCGCCGCCTCCTCCGGCCTGGTAGCGGCAGCTGCAGCTCGGCGTCGGTGGTGTCATGGTGAGCCACTTCGCTCGTCGGCGCGGATCGACACTTCTTCTAAGCTGTCGAAGAACTGTTGCCGCGATGTCGTCGGCGGGCTCTTGCCAAGTTGGAGCGATCCATGGGAATCGCTGGCGGCATCATCACCAGCGGATCTTGGTCAGCGAAGTTGTTGCACAAAGGGCGACCCCCTCGGCAACATGAACCACTCGAAGCGATCTGGGTCGGGCTTGAACAGCTCCAGCAGCATTGCATCGAGCTCCAAAACAGTGAAGTTCGAGTTGAGGCCAGGCGCAGCCTCATGATGTCCGCCGCATTTTGGAACTCCCGGGCAGGTCTCCTCCTCTCCTGCGGGGAAGCGTCTGGCGGCGAAGGAAATCCAGCGCCAACATCGCCAGCAGATGAGTCCGGCATGCACGAGCGCAAGATCCGGTCACGGCAATCTTCAACCTCGCATCCTCGGCGCCAAGTTGCTCCGATCGTTGCCGCACACTATGGGAGTTTGGCGCTGGGCTGTGAAAACTGCGGTTTCTCCACTATGATCCAACACCAATCGGCTCTCCACTCCTCCCACTTGCTCTGAGCTCTCCTTCTAGATATTCTTCTTTCTTGCCGATCCACGGAGATCCAAGCAATCCCTCCGACAGCGGCTCTCCTCTCTCAGCGGGGCATGAAGTAGTGGCGGAAGGGGCTACATTTGGGTGGACTCCGACAAAGTTTTAGCAAAGGTGTGCGAAAACCGCCATAATCAAGACGGCGTTGGGGTGAAATCAAGGGCGGAGGCCATAGGTGTTCATGATGTCACAAAAGAATTCGGAAAAAGGCGGGCGAGCCGTAGAAGAAAGCGCGAAGAAGGGATACCCGCGAGAGACCTTCTCGGATCGTGGCGGAGATCACCCTCGTCCGCGGATGCGCCCGCGTCTCCATCGACCAGAAGAGGTAGTACAGCTCCTGCAGCTCCTTCGCGTCGAGCAGGGGGTCGAAGGTGGCCCGCTCCTTCCGCAGCGCCGCAAGCCGCTGCGCCTCGGCCGACTTCACGCCTTTCCCTTATCGGCTTTGAGCCATGGCGGGGTGGTGGAGGAGTCCGGCGGCGTTGATGGCGCCCGGTGGCAATGGGGGCGGGCGTCGCTCTCTTTGGACTTGAGGAGAGGGGGCGGCGGTGGTTTTGATGTGACAGCAATGGCAAGGTGGGCGTCGGCCCTGTTTCCCCTTATAAGGGGAGAGGGGCGGACGTTCCTTCAATTAAAAAACCCCACGATCTCTCCCCACGGCGCCCGATCGGCGCGTCTGTTGGGGAGGCGTGGTGGGTCGAAGCAAGTAACTGCGCGATCTAGGCCCGCGTGCCCGTGCACTATTTTCGGCTGGCCCATGAGCTCGGTGCGTGTGTGGCCCGAGCCGGGGGCTCTGTCGGTGTACTAGGTAGGGGTACCCTAGTATCCCGAACTTCGTGCCGCAGACGATTGCAACACCAGCGGCGAGGCTGGCTGGTGACCGCCAAGGACCTCCGCGACTCTTTTGGAGCCATTCAAGAACAAAGTATCAAGGCCCGGCAAGAGGAGCTTGCGGAAGACCCTCAAGGCACGAAGGAAACAAGACCCGGCAAGAGGAGCTTGCGGGAAGGCTGATGGCGACAAGCTACCAAAGCGCGACAAGGGTTCAACCGCCGCGGCAAACCTCTCTTCATCTCGCTCGGCTCATCCACCAGCGATGTCGCCATGGGGCCATTCCAAGCGTGCGTGTCAAGAGGCTGTGCAGCCAGCGGAGAAACAGCGATAAGCGGCGGACAGGCTTACCATCGTTGCAAGCGGTGGTGCGCCAACGGTCCTGTTGCACTATTTAGGTGACGGGGGCGGGCATTTATTGATTTTGTCCCTTGCCGTCAGAGTTAGGTATAATGCACTGTACACTGTACAAGTCGGTGTGCCAACTACTGTTTTTCCTATTTTACCCTTGTTTACGTTGCCACCTGTGGTGACCCCTTGAGCCTATAAAAGGAGGCCCTTGTGCAACGTAGAAAGGGTTCGGTCCATTCGACTCATTCGAGGCCACACTCACTCAGGCTAGGTTTTGTAGCTCTCATTTCTCCCTAGCAAGAACACAATACAATCAACCAAGCAGCAGTAGGAGTATTATCTCTCCGGAGAGCTCCGAAGCTGGGTAAACTGCTCGTGTGCATCGCCTCGATCTGCTCTTTGTGCAATCTCCGCCCCCATCGAACCACAAGGGACTCGGTCCGCCAGGTCCCATAGGTGTTAAGTGGGTCACGATCAACTTCCCGGCAATTACCGCTAAGCACGTGACACAATGCTTCTTCATAACCGACCCATGCAATCCCGATCGTGTTGTCATGAGGAGAGGCAAAAGGAACATCATTGGAATGGATGGAGTCACCAGCGAGGAAGACTATGATCGATCTGGCAACCCAATGAGGAAGATGGCGATGATGATGAAGTATCGTCAAAGAAGAATCAATACTACATTACCTAAGAAAAATCGTACTCCATGGAAAAGGCAAAGTCACAATGAGGGGCTCAATTATTCTTGACGAACAAGAAGGAAAGAAGCTGACTCAAAAGCAGCGTCATTGACGAGGAACCGTATGTTATCGGTCAAATGATGTAATATATATATATATATATATATATATATATATATATATATATATATATATATATATATGTATATATATATATATATGTTCCTATTTTGTATACACACCTAGCCATTATTATGCATGGGTCCAATGATGTAATATATATGTTCCTATTTTGTATACATATTTAACCGTCAAATGATGCAATATATATCGCCTTCCCTTCGTTCACTGCTCTCGGGAAATGAGAGTGGGAGAAAATAAAGGAAAAGAAAAAGGAAAACTGGTAGTAGCGATTTCCTTATAAAACCGCTACAGTCAAGCTAGCAGTAGCGATTTCCTTATAAAACCGCTACAGCTAGTTAAGGTAGTAGCAGTGCGTTTGGTCTAAACCGCTATAACTAGTGAAGATAGTAGCAACGCGTTTTGTATAAACGTGCTACTGCTACGTCCACTTAACCCAAAATTCTCACTCTTCCTGCTTCATCCCGCCTCTTTTCCCCCCAAATCCCCATCTCTTCCCCGTCGTGCCGCCTTGCCCGGCCTTCGCCCCGACCAGCCCTGCCCTGACCCAGCCCTCGCCCCAACCCCGGCCTCGCCCCGACCCATCGGCCTCGCCTCCTCTCTGCTTCCTCCTCCCAACCTCGGCCGTCGTCGGGCCTGCCTCCTCGCCCTGCACCCTCTGTAACCCCCCTCTCTCTTTACGCTAGCTAGGGTTCTTCGGTTAATTTACTTAGGTTTTAGTTAGGGCAGTAGGTTAATTAGGTTATCTATTTAGTTATGAATTTAGCTAGGTTTTAAAATAGGATAGAAATTTAGGGTTAAGCAATTGTAGTTAAAAGAAATGGCAGCATTTAAGAAATTGTCCAAATCAACATCCCTTGTTAAAGCAAATTTAGGTAGGCTGAATTTATATGCAAATTTGAACTGGACATGTGATATGTGGATATGTCATGTTTTGGACATGTCATGTTTGGAATTTGAACATGTCATTTGGACATGTGATGTTTTGGTTCAATTTTGGTAAATGATTCGAGTGGCCTATGTTACACTGGAATGTTGATTCATTTCATTCGGTGAACTTCAGGCGCGATATGTCCATTTTTAGCAAAGGTCATGCGAAATTTGCTGTGAATAAAGGCATGATTTGTGCTACATAGTTGGTATATCGAGTCTTGGCACATAGATTTCTTTTTATGTCATTTCTCATTTATTCATACTTTTAAAAATAAATGAGGACACTTAATCATAGGAAACATGTCGAACAACGAAGAAACTGGGCCTTGACCAAGATGCGAGCGAGATGGATTATGAGGGTGAACAAGAGTACCTCGACTATTTGATTGCTAAGCAAGGTTTGCAGGTCGGCCTTGATGATGGTAATGACGCCGACATCGACACCGGCGGCGCCGGCACCGATGGCGGCCGAGACCGATGGGGAAGGTACGGCGGGAAGATACCGGGGGAAAATCTTGGCGCCGATGCGCTACGAAAGAGGAAGCATAAGAAGCGGAGGATACGAAAACCTAACAAACTAGGGATTGGACGACTTGTGATCACAAAGATGGCACACGGCAAGTTTGAGCCATTAGAGCGGAAGAACCTCGCAAGTGCTATGGGAACCAAGTAGGATGCATTCTCACGGAATGCACGAGCATCAACGACGATGACTTAAGGAGTAAAGAACATTTGTGCAGTTGCTCCTAACGAAGTTGCACAAGAGATTCAAGTTCCCCGACGGGATGATAACATATAACAACCGTGGGATTATCCGAAGATGAAAAAGATTAACAATCACGCCATGGGCATGTTCAGCAATGATTTGGCCTCCTGGAAAGGGAGGGTGAAACGAGCTATTGAGGCTGAGAACCCTGTCCAAGATTCGGAGGAAAATCCGACACTTACGGAAGAGGAGTTGAAAAGTTGAAGGACACTTGCGCTACCGAGGCAGCCAAGGCTAAGGCTGCGAAATTCAAAAACCTTCGCAAAGGAACAGGGAAGCATCGCCTCGGAAGCTGTGGCTACCTCGGTAAAAGGCCCATATGGGAGAAGGAGGGCGCGGGCGTGAAGCCGCGGGTCTCCCAGACCCCTTCGCGAAGTTCACCAACCCCTTGGAGCGTGACTTCATCAGGGCCCGCTACAAGTGGGACAAGGAGAAAAAGGTTTTTACGGAACAGATCACGAGGAAATTGATTAGACTCTGGAGAAGCAACACCAGCTTGCGGCCAAAGCCCTACTTCTCCGATGAGGCCCAAGTGGGACACCCTCTCAACAGGGCCTTGAGCGAACTTAAGGGACTCCCTTTGGGCCAGCGGCCACAATATGGTCGTGTGCTGCTGCTGGAGGCGGCGCCACGTGGAAGGTTTTTTACAACGAGGGCTCGGAGGCCAAGAAGCGAAAAAGAAGTTTAGTCGGCGGACATCGGCGAAGGTGAAGCTTGCGGTCGAGAAAAAGCAGTTGAGGGCGAAAAAAACAGCCGAGGACAAATATGAGTTGCTACAACAGGCAGTCAATGCAGCTATAATCGCTGCGAAATGATTCGCTACTAACTTGGTTCCGATTATCATCAAGCTGGGCGAAGGAAAATCGAGACAAGGCGGTACATGATTTCCCGTTGCCCGGTTTAGCAGGAGCAACTCCATGAACAACAACACCATCGCACCATCACTTGCTCACGCAACGGGCCTCCTCTCGCAGCCGCTCCGCTCATAGCAGCCGTCCTCGGTCTACTGGCGCGCTAGGTGGGCCTTCGTCTTTAGCTGAGCTCGGCGCCGTCACGGTAATTACATGTCGCACCAATATATATATATATATATATATATATATATATATATATATATATAATATTCCATTTTGTTGCCTTTGGATGTTTCGCCATAGACCTATGTGTTTGCGGCGAAAAGAAACCCCGTGCACCATACTCTACTTGATCAAAGGCGGAAGGTGGGCGTGGGAAAGGGATGATAATGCACCTTGCAACCCACGTTCCACAACCAGCCGATCCCGCTGGGCACTTCAAGGTTAGCTTGTCCGGTGTGAAATCGGGCACGAGTTGCCTCCTCGATTACAACATGTGGGAGAGGGCGACGAGACCCGCCGCAGATTGGAAGCTGCAAGGGTTGGGTGCTGCTATGGCGAAGAATCTTATTAAATGCAGGAGCCGGCCGAGAGCACACCAATAACCACACATCAACAAGCATGTGCAGAGACCACCACCCGCCTACGCAATTACCATCTCTGTAGTGCGGGTGAGGCGGCGACGACATGATGAAGGGGTGCAATAATCTTGGCTGATGTAATTTGTCACTAGAGACAGAGAATGGATGATGAGACAAAGGTCGACCCTATGGGTTTCCTCGACATAGATATGATGAGTCAACCATATGACGAATCGGGCTATCAGCTTGCTAATGAGGATATGGATGATATGCCCGGGCAGGAAGGTCGTAGCAGGGATTGCAAAAAGTCTCTCTTCATGAAATCCTCACAGGACACGCCTGAAGATGCCGCCTCAACACATGCTCAACTAGCCGGGCGCGAGGGTCGTACAGTACTTAGCCCGGGAACACTGGGGCAGGGGTTAAGGAAGGGTCTGGAAGGTGTGCCCAAGAAAAAGGAGAGGAAGAGATCGGGGAAGATAGCTGCCTCCAAACAAGCCAGAGCACATAGCAGCCAGACGATGCATTCTGAAGAGCGTGTACCCGTGAAAGGTGCGGCCATGTTCCATCTCACGGGCGAGCCGATGCTACCGCCGAACCATTGGAGGCTCTATCGAGGATCTCGAGGAGACTGCACGACCATGTCTTTGTTGGTGAGAAAAGCCTACTAGCCTCAAAGGATCCAAGATATCCGACATATGCGACTCGTGTGCCTGAGGGGAAGTGCTACGCCGAGACACGGCCCGCGGAGGTGTTCTTCCTGCGGTTTGACCATATCTTTGAGATATTTCTGACAAGGCGGCTCGATTTTACAATCGTCCGCCTTTTTGCGCTACATATGAGCTCCGTCATGAAGAGTGAAGAAGTCTCGCAAATCTGTGTGGCGGATCCGTACTACATGCATGAGTCTTTCTTGAGTCTCGGCGACTTTGAGCGTGAAACTGCCAGGGAGTACCTCCAAAACTTCATGGTACAGAATAAGGACCGGGAAATTGTCCTCGTGCCTTTTCATCCAAAGTAAGTCAGTTCGGGACAACCCTTTCGTACATTTCAATCATTCCTTCTCTCTCTATGGGAATAATTTGAGGTGTCTTTTCCCGCAGCAGCAGTCGCGCCGTCCTTATCATTCTTTACCCATAAGTCTCACGCCGTGTATTTTGACCCTTCCGGAGACTACGAGAAAAAGACTACACCCACATAATGAATATTCTAGATGATGCTCTCCAAGGCTTCAACATTAGAAGTGGCCACATGCAGATCAGGAAACAAAGGAACAAGAAGATGGGTTTCGCGCATAAAACTAACTTCTCCTGCATCCATGTCCCAAAACCAAGCAAGAAGGATGGATTCTACATCGTCCATATCATGATTCAGTTCAACACGGATCACCAAAAGCTTCGCATGAGAAGCAGAAATGATGATCATATCCACAAGTGGCTAGAATCTCATGGAGAAGCGGATTATAAACTTAGAGATGACTTCTTTCGCATCCAAAGGGACATTACAGCGATCATCATGAAAGAAGTAAATCGATGAGAAGGGATGTTCCACCATGGCCCTATATCGCGAGCTGACGTCCGAACTCGCATAGGCATGCAACGTCTAGACCTCATGTCATTCAAGAAGCTAGGGTCCATCCTCGATGATATGGAAGGATGGAACTTATAGTGATTTATGATGCCGATGATGATGATATGTGTCGGTTGAACTTGTATACTTTTTGTAGCGATGAAACTTTGTGATGTCCACGGTCCCTACCGAACTTGTGTAACGCTACTTTGTTAGTTTGCGTACGATGGCCTGCGTACCTCTAGTTAATTAGTTTGCGTACTGCATGTTGCATCTAGTTGCTAATCCTTTCTTTTTCTGTGTTGCTCTAGTATATTTTTTTGCATATATATGATTGTACATCCTCTTCATGAACATGCATCTCTAACAGGTACCTAGTTTCTTGATGGCGAGATGGAAGTGCTATGTCGCGTACAAAGGGAAGGTTCCGGGGGTGTACAACGAGTGGCATGAGTGTTAGGCGCAAGTGAATGGGTTCTCGGGCGCCAGCCATAAAGGCTTCAAAAGCAAACAAGAAGGAGAAGCTAGTTACTTGAGGTTCATGCTAGCGCGAGAGAGGACTCGTAACCGCCACCTCATGTACTGCATAGTTCCGCTCTCACTCATAGTGATATCTCTTCTCGCGTATACCTTTGTTTAGATGGATGACGTTGTAGTTGCAAGTATTCAAGACTTGCATGTATCGCTATTTTCGAGATGATGACAAGATACCACTTTGTGTTGGATGATGATTATGATGAGACTATTTGTATGTATATGCTATGATTACATTTGTGGTCTCACATGCATTTGTATGTGTATCATGATGACATTTGTATGTGCTAAAGATTTTTCTATAAATCCTGTTGAAATACAAAACAAATATGCCAAAAAAAACAAAAAACTACTAAAATTAGCAGTAGCGAGTGGAGAAAAGTTAGCAGCAGCGCGGTAGTAGCGATGGCGCGCCTGGGAGAAGCGCTATAGCTATTAGCATTAGCGAGCTCCTGTAAAACGCTGCTGCTACACTTGTATATCGATGGCAGCAGGGCGCCAGCCAGCGCTGCTGCTACGAGTTAGCTGTAGCACCTTATTAGTAGAGCCGGTCCCCGCGCTACTGAGAGGCCTAAAACCTGCGCTGCTGCTAGGCTTTTCCCTAGTAGTGCATGATCATGTAATTGACATCATATTTGTGGCAAAGCCACCATTCATAATTATTCCATACATGTCACTCTTGATTCATTGCATATCCCGGTACACCGCCGGAGGCATTCATATAGAGTCATACTTTGTTCTAAGTATCGAGTTGTAATTGTTGAGTTGTAAGAAAATAAAAGTGTGATTATCATCATTTTTAGAGCATTGTCCCACGTGAGGAAAAGGATGATGGAGACTATGATTCCCCCACAAGTCGGGATGAGACTCCGGACGAAAAATAAAAAAAAGGGGAAAGAGGCCATAAAAAAAAGAAAAGGCCCAATAAAAAAATGAGAGAAAAAGAGAGAAGGGACAATGTTACTATCCTTTTACCACACTTGTGCTTCAAAGTAGCACCATGATCTTCATGATAGAGAGTCTCTCATTTTGTCACTTTCATATACTAGTGGGAATTTTTCATTATAGAACTTGGCTTGTATATTCCAATGATGGGCTTCCTCAAAATGCCCTAGGTCTTCGTGAGCAAGCGAGTTGGATGCACACCTACTTAGTTTCTTTTGTTGAGCTTTCACATACTTATAGCTCTAGTGCATCCGTTGCATGGAAATCCCTACTCACTCACATTGATATCTATTGATGGGCATCTCCATAGCCCGTTGATACGCCTAGTTGATGTGAGACTATCTTCCCCTTTTTTGTCTTCTCCACAACGACCCTTCTATTCCACATATAGTGCTATATCCATGGCTCACGCTCATGTATTGCGTGAAGATTGAAAAAGTTTTGAGAATGTCAAAAGTATGAAACAATTGCTTGGCTTGTCATTGGGGTTGTGCATGATTTAAATACTTTGTGTGGTGAAGATAGAGCATAGCCAGACTATATGATTTTGTAGGGATAACTTCCTTTGGCCATGTTATTTTGAGAAGACATGATTGCTTTGTTAGTATGCTTGAAGTATTATTATTTTATGTCAATATTAAACTTTTGTCTTGAATCTTTCGGATCTGAATATTCATACCACAATTAAGAAGAATTACATTGAAATTATGCCAAGTACCACTCCGCATCAAAAATTCTGTTTTATCATTTACCTACTAGAGGACGAGCGAGGAATTAAGCTTGGGGATGCGATACGTCTCCACCGTATCTATAATTTTGATTGCTCCATGCTATATTATCTACTGTTTTGGACATTATTGGGCTTTATTTTCCACTTTTATATTATTTTGGGACTAACCTATTAACGGAGGCCCAGCCCGAATTGCTGTTTTTTGCCTATTTGAGTTTTGCGAAGCGGAATATCAAGCGAGTCAAGCGGAATGAAACCTTGGGAGCGTGATTTTCTCACGAATATGATCCGGAGACTTGGACCCTACATCAAGAAATAAAGGAGGTGGGCACGAGGTAGGGCGCGCCCTCCCCTAAGCGCGCCTCCACCCTCGTGGGCCCCACCTTGCTCCAGCGTACTTCTTCCTCCTATATATACCTCACGTGCCCCTAAGCGATCGAATCTGGGCCAAAAACCTAATTCCACCGCCGCAACTTTCTGTACCCACGAGATCCCATCTTGGGGCCTGTTAGGAGCTCACGGGAAGGAATCCACCACGGAGGGCTTCTACATCATCACCATAGCCTCTCCGATGAAGTGTGAGTAGTTTACTTCAGACCTTCAAGTCCATAGTTAGTAGCTAGATGGCTTCTTCTCTCTTTTTGGATCTCAATACAATGTTCTCCCCCTCTCTCATGGAGATCTATTCGATGTAATCTTCTTTTTGTGGTGTGTATGTTGAGACCGATGAATTGTGGGTTTATGATCGAGATTATCTATGAACAATATTTGAATCTTCTCTGAATTCTTTTATGTATGATTGGTTATCTTTGCAAGTCTCTTCGAATTATCAGTTTGGTTTGGCCTACTAGATTGGTTTTTCTTGCAATGGGAGAAGTGCTTATCTTTGGGTTCAATCTTGCGGTGTCCTTTCCCAGTGACAGTAGGGGCAGCAAGGCACGTATTGTATTGTTGCCATCGAGGATAACAAGATGGGGTTTTTATCATATTGCATGAATTTATCCCTCTACATCATGTCATCTTGCTTAAGGTGTTACTCTGTTTTCTTGAACTTAATACTCTAGATGCATGTTGGATAGCATTCGATGAGTGGAGTAATAGTAGTAGATGCAGGCATGAGTCGGTCTACTTGTCTCGGACGTGATGCCTATATACATGATAATACCTAGATATTCTCATAACTATGCTCAATTCTGTCAATTGCTCAACAGTAATTCGTTCACCCACCGTAAAATACCTATACTCTTGAGAGAAGCCACTAGTGAAATCTATGGCCCCTGGGTCTATCTTCATCATATTAATATTCCATCACTTTATTATTGCCTTTGCTTTTACTTTACTTTTTTATTTTACTTTGCATCTTTATACCAAAAATACCAAAAATATTATCTATCATATCTATCAGATCTCACACTCGTAAGTAACCGTGAAGGGATTGGCAACCCCTAATCGCGTTGGTTGCGAGGAGTTATTTGCTTTGTGTAGGTATGAGGGACTCACGCGTAGCCTCCTACTGGATTGATACCTTGGTTCTCAAAAACCAAGGGAAATACTTACGCTACTTTGCTGCATCATCCTTTCCTCTTCAAGGAAATCCAACGCAGTGCTCAAGAGGTAGCAATGAGTTGCTATAAGCTGCTCATGCTGCTGCTATATGATGAATTGCTATGAGCTGCTCCTGCTGCTGCTATATGATGAATTGCTATGAGCTGCTCCTGCTGCTGCTATTTGATGAATTGCTATGAGCTGCTACTGGTATATGATGAATTGCACACTTCTGCTGCTGCTGTATGATGAGTTGCTATGAGCTGCTGCTGCTATATGATGCTTTCAGGTGGTGCCGCTATATGATAATAACCAGCCACTTGGACCATCGAATTTCAATAAATAATTGTTCATCATTTAAATGTGAGTCATGCGTTCTTTGTTTAAATTAGGCAATGAGATCTCTATGGAAGACATTGACCCAAGTAGATTGTGCCAAGCAGATGGTACCTTTGTATTTGCATTTTGAACAAATAGTGATGGTCTGTTTTCCTATCATATTAATTACTGCACCGGGTTCAATTTTTTATGTTTGCAAGTCAAACTAATTTTCATATGGGCAGCAAAATGACAAAATATAATGCAATCTAGACTTTTCACTGATCCTACCAAAGATAAGCTGAAAAGGAAGGCAATGAAAAGAACTGGTTGGCATATTACCTGGAGCTTATATTCACAGGTGCTTATTTTCTTAGGATAACTCGTAATAACTGTCCCTAAGAAACTTAGCCAATAGAACTGACATACAAATAACATGTCACGATGATTGCAATGGAGGAGTGACCTACCATAGCACACTGTATAGGCTCACCATTGCCTCTCCTTTTTTTGTGATGTTCCATGAAATTGCCACATACATCTTGTCCTTTTTCATTGTGTAACCCTATATGCAAGTTGACACGGCTAATTTCAGACATCTCTACATGATAATACATTCCATATCCCTTGCGCATATTTAAACCACCAATTAACGATTGTGTTTGTAGCATAAATTAGCCATGACTCTGTGTGTTGTACTAGCAGGCACTCTAAGGGAGCCTAATGTAGTGCACTGGAATTCCTACATGCCACCTATGATTTTTTGTAATGTACTACCTCTGTTCCTAAATATATGTCTTTGTAGAGATTCCGGTATGGACCACATACAGATGTATATAGATGCATTTTTGAGTGTAGATTCACTCATTTTGCTCTGTATGTAGCCTATAGTGGAATCTCTAGAAAGACTTATATTTAGGAACGGAGGTATGAGGTAGTATCATGTATGACATCTACATATCTAATTTAGCAGCCAATAGTACAAATCATTGTCTGCACAAAGGGATCACTGGTCGAAAATCCTAGCAAAGGACGATGGCAGGCACACAACAATACAAGAGAGAGAGGGAGAGAGACACACTTACAAGATCATAGTAATGCCTCAGTCCAGGATCTTGGTTGGCCAAGCTGTTAGATCCGGAAGAAACATCGTCCTTGTCATTTTTGCCAGCTGCATAACATGTAACAACGACATGTTAGTATATTTGAAGTACATCGGGCAGGTGATGTCGGACGGGTTTAAAGGTGACAAGTACCTAGGCCGTGGCAGGTTGTGACGCCCGGATAGTTAAGCTACAGTAATTCCCTGCTAATGATGCCACGTCACCACAATACCGTTAATTAAGCCCGCGTTGATTCAAACGGAATTCAAATTTAAACTAAAGCCAAACACTGAAAGTTCTCAATCATTAAAACTAAAATGTTATAAATTTGAAAATAAATGCAAAGGCTTATTGGCAAAGGAATCAACTTATTATAAAATATTTAAATGCCCTTACTTAAATAAAACTACAGCTTAGACAAATAAATAAATGCCTTTTCAATTAATAAAATATTAACTAAGTTATTTAATTTCCCAAAACTATTGGGGCAGTGGCATGTTTATTAAAACTAAATTAGGTACAACTTTGGTATTTTACAAAACTATAATAAAATAAAAACTAAAAGAAAACAGAAAAGAAAAATATGAAAAGAAAAGGAAAAACAAAACAAACAAAGAGAACACCCCACAGGCCAACCGCCCAGACGAATAACAAGCGGCCGGGCCAGCCCACCCCATTCCCTTAACCCCCGTCCCGAAAACCCTAGATGTCGCCCCACTTCCCCCACTCGTTTCACTCCCTTACGCCTCCCGATCGGATCGAGATCGGGCGTTCTGCGTCGCCGCCGCCCGAAACCCCCGCCGGGGCCGCCTCGCCACCCGCTGTCGTCGGTGCTGCCTCCCCGTCTCCGTCTTCGTCGCTCGTCCTCGTCCCCCTCCTCGCCGGACGACGCCGCCGTACATCATCGCCGCCTCGTCGCGCCATTGCTTCGCTGGAGCCGCCCACCGTCGTCGTCTCCTCCTCGTCCTCCTCCACGAGCACGCCTCAATCAACTACAGGGCTTTGTGAGCCCCCTTCCCCTCTTCCTCCCCGACAGATCCTTCGCCGTGCCCGTCCGAGCCTCGCTCTCACCGTGCTCACTGCACGCGCTGCACGCCCGTCGCGTCGCATCTCCTCGTCCTGTGCCGGCTCCCTCTCCCCTCTGTCCCCGCGCGGGCACCACCGTGCCGGCTCGCCCGTCGCCTTTCCGCTGCACGCGCCAACCGCACCGTCCGCACCCAGCGCCCGCCGTGCAGCAGCAGCTTGGCCCTGCAGATGCGCCCTAACCAGCGCCATGGTGCCTTACCATGGCCTCGCATATTACGCCTCGCCCTTGCGCCGCGCCGCCCTTCCTTCGGCCTTCCCTACTCGCTCCCTCGGCGGCCTCCCTCGCCAACGGGTCCTAGCGCCCGTGGCGCTTGTTAAGCTGCTTGCCCGAACCGCTATAACCTTTGGCCCATTGACAATGGGGGCCCAGCCGAGCGTATATAAAAATGTGTTAAAATAAATAAAATTAGTAATTAATTAACTAATGAGTTAATTAAGTCAATTAATCATGTTTAATTAATCTAATTAAGTTTAATTACCCTAATGACTACTTAAACTAATTAAAGCATTAGTTAGTCCATGTTTCAATGATAGTAGGGACCTTGGTCAATTTGACGATCAGCAGTCCAATCTTATTGGGCTGTTGACTTTGGTAGCCCCACTAGTCGATCTGTCTTGGTTGGGCGATTGACCAAGTCAACTGGGCCTACTGGTCAGCCACACAAGCCCTTCTGTGGGTACACTTTTGTGTACCCATAGCAATTAAATATTTAATTTTCGAATTAAAACAATCTAGAAAATGATTTAAAACTTTAAAAATTAATACAAAATAATCCGTAACTCGGATGGGAAAACTTTGTACATGAAAGTTGCTCAGAACCGACGAGATGAATCCGGATACGCAGCCCGTTCGTCCAACGCACATCCCTAGCATAGCAAACCCACAACTTTCCCCCTCCGGTTCATATGTCCGAAAACATGAAACACTGGGGATACTTTCCTGGATGTTCCCCCCTTCGTCGGTATCACCTCCTACCGCGTTAGGGCACACCTAGCACCGCTCGTAGTCATGTCATGCATCGTCATGCTTATGTTTGCATTATATTTATTGTTTCTTCCCCCTCTTCTCTCCAGTAGACTACGGGACCGACGCCGCTGCTGCCCCGGTTGACTACGGTGTTGACGACCCCTCCTTCTTGCCAGAGCAACCAGGCAAGCCCCCCCCCCTTGATCACCAGATATCGCCTATTCTTCTCTATACTGCTTGCGTTAGAGTAGTGTAGCATGTTACTGCTTTCCGTTAATCCTATCCTAATGCATATCCTGTCCTTGCTACTAGTGTTGTTACCTTTACCTGCTATCCTACATGCTTAGTTTAGGATGCTAGTATTCCATCTGTGGCCCTACATTCTTGTCTGTATGCTTTGCTATACTATCGGGCCGTGATCACATGGGAGGTGATCACGGGTATATACTTATATACTTTACATGATACCTGTGGTGACTAAAGTCGGGTCGGATCGTAGGAGTACCAGAGTGGATCTTTGTGGCGGAGCGGCAGGGAAGGTTGAGACCGCCTAGGTGAGAGGTGGGCCTGGCCTGGTCGGTGTCATGGTTACATCATTAACACGCTTAACGAGATCTTGGTATTTGATCTGAGTCGACCATTTGGTCTATCGCACTAACCAACTACGTGGGAAAGATATGGGCACTTTCGGCGTGATGTGGTATCGGCCGAAGCCTTCGTGACGTCGGCCCGAAGCGGCGCTAGCGCGGATTGGGCGTAAGCCTGCTCTTGTATTAAGGGGCTAGTTACGCTTACGGCCGCGTTCTAGCGTCTTGGTGTGCTAAGGCGATGGGCCCAAACCCCAATGGCGCTTAGGTTTAGACCAGCGTCTTGACCTCTCTGTTGGCCTAGGTGGGTGAGGAGTTACGGATTAGGGGTGTCCGGATAGCGAACTATCACCGTTGGCGACTCTGGACTATGAAGATACAAGATTGAAGACTTCATCCCGTGTCGGATGGGACTTTCCTTGGCGTGGAAGGCAAGCTTGGCGATCGGATATGTAGATCTCCTACCATTGTAACCGACTCTATGTAACCCTAACCCTATCCGGTGTCTATATAAACCGGAGGGTTTTAGTCCGTAGGACGAACAACAATCATACCATAGGCTAGCTTCTAGGGTTTAGCCTCTCTAATCTCGTGGTAGATCCACTCTTGTACTACCCATATCATCAATATTAATCAAGAAGCAGTAGGGTTTTACCTCCATCGAGAGGGACCAAACCTGGGTAAAAACATCGTGTCCCTTGTCTCCTGTTACCATCCGCCTAGGCGCACAGATTCGGGACCCCCTACCGAGATCCGCGGTTTGACACCGACATTGGTGCTTTCATTGAGAGTTCCTCTTTCTCGTCATCCTTAGGCCCGATGGCTCCTTGATCATCAACAACGGCGCGGTCCAGGTGAGACTTTTCTCCCGGACAGATCTTCGTGATTCGGCTTTGCACTGCGGGCCAATTCACTTGGCCATCTGGAGCAGATCGAAAGCTCGCCCCAGCCATCAGGTCAGATTTGGGAGTTTGAACTACGACCGACATCCTCGGAGACTTGATCTTGACGGTTTGAGCCACAATAAGCGCGCCGCCTTGTCTCGATGGGCACGATCTAGCTCTGCTGCGAGCGGTGCCACGGAGGCCGCACCAGCGTCGCTCCGACCCTTAGCTCGGGCCGACTCCGCCGATCGAGGGCGAGTGGCTGGACACCGCCTCGGGGCTCACGATCTCTATGGCGATTAAGCGAACTCCATCCTGTCGCTGCGAGCCCGTGACTCCAAGGTGCGGACTCCTCTCCGGACTCCGAACCCTCCGCGCCCCCAATCTAATCCAATTGGGCGCGGTTATGGAGTTCACTTCGCGGACATCTTTCGGCACTCGCCCTTTGGCGACATCCTGAATTCACTAAAGTCTCTCTTTTATCGGAGAGCCCTGGCGGACTACGGTCGGGAAGGTTGAGATCTGCAGACGACGAAGAAATTCAACGCCCACCCACCACCCACTTTGTAGCCCTTGTAGATGATTTAACCGACATGCTCAACCGACTCGAAGACATTGGCGGTATGGGCGGCGATCTTGGAGGCGACCAGAACCAGCGCCTACGAGGCGGTGGAAGGCCACCTCGTCATCGACATATACATGGTGGACATCCCAAAAGATGGGAGCAGCGATGGAACAGCGGAGGATGACCCCTCTAAGAAATCGCCCAAGCGCCCGGCGTCGTGGCGCCGCTCTAAATCCGCCACAGCAAAAGCGGTGATTCGGCACGGAGATAATAACACCACAAGGTGCGAAGACAACCCCTCCAAAGAGGATTCAACACGGGAGGAGGAGAAGCCAACCCTCATGATAGGCGGCGGACATGGAGGTGGAGGGCGATAATTATATGCCTCCCTCCGAAGATGAGGCAAGCCTCGATGACGACAATTTGTCGTGCACGAGGATCCCGCCGAACAGGGCGTTTCAAACACGGGCTTATGGCCACGACAAGCAGCCTCAAGAAAAAGCAGCAGCAGCTTAGAGCTGACCAAGAATTGCTAGGCAGACGGATGGTGAAGTCCTTGCAGCGAAAATCTGAACTCGATTGCCCCTCAAGAGATACCCAAAGCGCAGGCTGCTACCCCAATTAGAGGAAGCAGCACCCAAACCTACATCACCAGCGCATGATCACGGTTGACCAGCCACCACGTGGCGCGACGAAGAAGCCTCTAGACCCTCCATTCAATCCGCACCCCGGCGTCGCTCGAAAAGTACCAAGGCACGGGAAGCGCGCCCGGACCTGCGAGACATATTGGAGGACAAGGCAAGGCAAACAAGATAGATCTACGGATCGCGTGGGCGCCCCACGACACGTGATGATAATCGTCTCGCCTGATACAGCAATTCTGAACACACTAGAAAAAGCTCATTTGAGCTGCGTCGTGATATAGCTCAATACAGAGGCGCCGCACACCCACTATGCTTCACAGATGAAGTGATGGATCATCAAATCCCCGAGGTTTCAAACCCATAAACATCGAATCATACGATGGCACAATAGATCCTGCGGTTTGGATCGAGGACTACCTCCTCCATATCCACATGGCCCGCGGTGATGATCTACACGCCATCAAATACCTCCCACTCAAGCTTAAAGGACTAGCTCGGCATTGGCTTAACAGCTTGCCGGCAAAATCAAGTGGTTGTTGGGAGGACACGGAAGCCGCATTCCTTGATAACTTCCGGGCACATATATGCGACCACCGATCGCCGATGACCTCAACCACATAATTCAGCAGCGGAAGAATCGGCGGACAATTACGGACACGGTTCCTAACCAAGAAAAATCAAATAGTTGACTGTCGGGATCACGAGAGGCCTTTGCAGCCTTCAAACATAACATCCGCGACGAGTGGCTTGCCCGGCACCTAGGACAGGAAAAGCGAAATCCATGGCAGCCCTCACAACACTCATGACCGCTTTTGCGGGGGAGAGGACAGCTGGCTAGCTCGTAGTAACAACTTGACCAAAAACCCTGGTAGTTCGGATACCAAGGACATCAATGGCAGGTCGGCGTCGCAACAAGCACAAGCGCCGCGTGCAGCGATAATGCTGAAGATATGACGATCAATGCGGATTCGAGGCTCTAAACCGGTCGATGGAAAAGGCCGTTCAAAATAAATACTCAGGGCCCGTCCAATCTGGACCGAATACTCGATCGCTCGTGCCAAATACATGGCACCCCCGAAAAACCAGCCAACCACACCAACAAGGATTGTTGGGTCTTCAAACAGGCAGACAAGTTAAATGCCGAACTCAATGACAAGGGGCTGCATAGAGATGACGAGGATGAGCCCCGACCACCAAACAATAGAGGACACAAGGGCTTCCCCCCACAAGTGCGGACGGTGAACATGATATACGCAACCCACATACCCAAAAGGGAGCGGAAGCATGCACTAAGGGACATATATGCGATGGAGCCAGTCGCCCCAAAGTTCAACCCATGGTCCTCCTGCCCGATCACCTTTGATCGAAGGACCACCCACTAGCATCCGCCAAGGCGGATTCGCGCGTGGTTCTTGACCCAATCATTGGCGGATTTCACCTCACTAGAGTCTGATGGGCGGCGGTAGTAACTGAACCTGCTCTATCGAGGATCTGATCGCAAAATGGGCATAGATTCCTCAAGGATAAACCCACAAAGGCGACCTTTAAAGGCGTCATACCGGTGTAGAGGCCAATTATACAGGCTCGATTACACTTGAAGTGGTCTTGAATCCCGGATAACTTCGAGCGAAGAGTTAATCTTGACATAGTCCCGCTCCGCAGCGGCTATCACACACTGCTTGGACAAACCGCATTTGCAAAGTTCAATGCGGTGCCGCCTCGCATACCTCAAGCTCAAGATGCCGGGCCCTCGAGGAGTAATCACGGTCAATGGAAACACGAGCGCTCTCTCCGAGCGGAGGAGCATCTGGCGACCCTCGCGGCGGAGGTGCAAAGCAGCCTCTCACAGCAATTCTCGAGTCCGGCCACTAAGCGTCCGGACAACATCAAGCGCGCCGGAGTAACCTACAACAAGACCGCCTGGCACGATCCGAGCACGCGTAGCAATCCGGCCCCAACCCCAGCCCTCGCGAAATTGCGAAGCAAGTACTACGCGTACATAACTACGCTCTAGAGATACCATGGGCATAAGGGGAGGGGCACGACCACGGCACGCCCAGAATGCGGCTCAACCGCACCAGGGGCTCCCGATTGTGTCATTCTTTTTCTTTCTTCTTTTCTCTTACTTTCAGGACTCCGTTTTTGAAGCCTGTCCGGCTCTAGAATTGTCGAACTCACGATGCAACAGCCAGGGAAGCGAAAGCTTCGTCAAGTGTCGGTGGTCTCTACTACGAGCATTATACCTGTTTTACATACCATCCATAGCTTACCCTGGAGAGGACATGTTAAATAGTCCCATCCCTTGCTTATCGCACTATTTGTATCGTTCTGCTTTCATTGCAGTACCTTTTGAATAAACAATACATAGCTTTTGCCTATTATTGCACTCCTTTCTTTATATATATATATATATATATATATATATATATATATATATATATATATATATATATATATATATATATATATATATATATATATATCATTCATGACACGTTGCACCCGTACACTTTAGTACGGCCAATACACTAGGGGCTTAAGTACCCCAAAAATATGGTGTGATAAGTCCGAACACTTTCACAAGTCGGCACCCGAACTTATAGCATTATATGCATCGGCTCGAATCATGTCTTGGGTCAATAGTTGGGTTTGCCCGGCTCCCATGTTTTGGCACCTTACGTTCCGTTATATCGGCTAAGGTAGCGCTGGGAGAACCACTGCGATTGTGCCCGGTTGAGCTGGGTTGAGCACCTCGGTGGAAAAGCTAAAACGGCCGTCATGATAGAGGCGAGCGATCGCTGTTCGAGAGGTTTTTTCGGGTCCCTAAAGACTTATGCCACTTAGAGCGAGGAGTCGGCATTGTCCGGCCAAGGCGTGGATAGCGCTCCGAACTCGGTCTTCCGAGTACTAGGGGCTTCGCCGAAATTTAAAATTATAGAATTCTATGGCTAAGTGAGAGTGTTCAAGCTCTATAGTCTGGTTGCCTTGTTCATTGCGTTGAGCACCTCCCTTGAAGGACCCAAGAATGGGAACAAGAGTGCTCAAGTTTATCCCGAACACCCCAGCACTCGTGGCATGGGGGCTGAAGCCAACGACTTGCCATCTCTCAAATTTGATAAACGGCCGCACAGAAGGTAATATTTTAAATTCACAAGCGTTGCTTAGCGCATATGAACAAGTTTTCAGCTTACAGGATAACAAATGCGAGTCTATTCAAAAATTACATCTTTGGAGCATTCACCCGCTATAAGGCGGGCACCCTTGAGGGCGCCCTCATAGTACATTTGAACTTGCGATGCTCCTTGCCCTTGGTGGCCCGTCCGTCACAAGCTTCTCGACATCCAGCTTGCCCCAGTGCACTTTAGCACGGGCAAGGGCCCGACAGGCACCTTCAATGCAGACGGGCGCTTGATGACTTCAATCCATGGACAAAGTCCACCAGCTGCCGCACTAGCCCAAGTAGCTCCCGGGCATGGCTTCCAATGGCCACGGCCGAATTATGAGGCCCCTCATGGCCTGTTGGCGACCTTGTGGAGCTCGACCAAGCTGCTTCAGCTGGTCGCTCGGGGGCATCGGATGTCCGGCCTCGGCATCTTGAGACCAGAACACCTTTCCGTCGAGCTCCCTCCTTGGCGGCGGTAGAACGCGGCAGCATCGTACACACTCTGGGCAGATCTGCGAATGCTCTGGAGAGCTCGGATTCGGGTAAGTAATAGATAATTCACTTTCACATGCTTGCTTTGCATAAAGAATGCCTTACCTGCTATCTTCTTTAATGATTCAATTTCTGGAGGGCTTTTGGGCTTGGCCTTGGCGGCTCTGGCACTCTCAAGAGCCGAGGCGAGCTCGGACTCTCGAGTCTTCGAGTCACGCTCCAAACTCTCGTGTTTTTCCATGAGAGCCTGGAGCTCTTGCGGCACCTCCGCCACCCGCGCCTCCTGATTCTCTCGCTCGATGCGCTCCGCGGCCGCTTTGCTTTTGGCCGTGGACACTGCTTCCTTCAGGGTCGCTACCTCGTTCGTGGCCCCTACAATACCCACGTTAGTCTTGTCATTTTTGCAACCAAATCCTTTCTATAAGGTATTACTTTAAGAAGGTATTACTTACCTTCCTTGTTCTCGAGCTGCTTCTTGGCAAGACCGAGCTCGTTCTCGGACCGCTCGAGGCTCTGCTTCAATGCATTGACCTCTGCAGTTAGTGCGGCAGAGGTCAGCAGCGCAGCCTGCATTCCCATATTGACATACTTATGTTAGACTCCTGGGTATATCTTTTTAGATCCTCAGTCCGGTTTTTCTTTCCGAACACCGAACTAAGCATCAGGGGCTACTGTCTATGCGGTAATATTTTTACATATTCTAAACTTACCTCAAAGCCTGTTAGAAGGCTGGTACAAGCTTCAGTCAGCCCGCTCTTGGCGGACTGAACTTTCTAGATCACCACACTCATAACAGTGTGGTGCTCCTCGTCGATGGAGGCGCCGTTAAGCGCCTCCAACAAGCTATCCGGTTCCTCCGGATGGACGGAGGTCCCCGACATCGCAGTCTTGCCCTTCTTACGAAGGGGCCGCTTGCCGGACTTCGGAACCACTGAAGGTTCCGATACAGAGTCCGGCACAGGGCCGGACTTAGAGTCCTCTGGGGTCTCGCCCCTTTGCTTTCGAGTGCGGTAGGTCGGCGGTGTCTGGACTAGGGGTACTCACCACGTCGTCTCGATCAGTTGGATTGGGCGAGGACCCCATGGCCGTATACTCATGGGCCAGTCCGGACGGTTGCCGCATATAAGGAAGATTCCACAAGACTTGGCGATCAAGACAAGGACTCCTCCCCACCGTCGTATTAGGCTAGGACTCTTGTTATCCTAGGCCTCTGGTGCATTATATAAACCGAGGCCAGGCTAGTCGATAGACAATCATATATACAACAATCATACCATAGGCTAGCTTCTAGGGTTTAGCCTCTTTGATCTCGTGGTAGATCCACTCTTGTAACATACATCATCAATATTAATCAAGCAGGACGTAGGGTTTTACCTCCATCAAGAGGGCCGAACACAGGTAAAACATCGTGTCCCTTGTCTCCTGTTACCATCCGCCTAGGCGCACAGTTCGGGACCCCCTACCGAGATCCGCGGTTTGACACCGACATTGGTGCTTTCATTGAGAGTTCCTCTGTGTGTTCGGCAAAAGTTCGATGGCTCGCTGCGGATCAACTTCGACTTGGCATCTTCGTCACCAGCTCATTTGGTCACCTTGGTTCGACCAAGGACTGCCCTACCTCCGATCGTCATGTTGGGATGAGGACTTCATCAACATCAACTCCGATCTCTATCAAGATCATGGAGGAATCATCCAGGGAGCCCGGGGGCTCAACGTCAACATTGCCCTCGGGCGACCGTACTGTTTTTTTGGACAGCGAACTTGTATCCGCCGTCACCGCCTCCTCGAGCATCGGTTTGACGATTGCTTTGGTGGAATTGTGCGGAATTAAGTCTACAACAACCCTGGAAAATTTCGTCGAGTTCCGATGGAGGAATCTCTGGCAATCTCTGATATACCGGAGCCACATTGAATCTGGACGAGAATCCGGACGAGTTTAAGGCGTGGTGTCCAGCTTCTAGCTCAGACTTCCTTTGGAAGATCCAACCATTGATCGGGTGCGGAATTCCTATATCTACCGCCCCTCAAAATTTCAGCTCGATCCAACCGTCCAAACTCCGGGAACCTTCCGATTAGTGCATCACTTTTCGGATCTGTTTTCTGCTGCAGCGAATCCGACCCGAGTTCGTCTTTTTATGAGCGGATTTGGACAGCCTTTTGAAGGAAGTTTTTACGGGTATTGTGTTTTGTTCTCTAACACATCCCACTAACTTTAAGATCTTTTGAACATGATCTTCAACATCATCTTTGGTGTCAAACCAGTCCGCAATATTGCTCCACGGCTGCCGACCTGCGCTGAACCGTCGTCACTTTGTTGAGCCGACCTCAACTTCTTTGGATCATCATCTCGGCAAGCCGAACAAGAGTCCGGCATCGCGAAGGATAAATCATAACCAACATCACCGCCCCACAGATTACACGGAGCAGGCATACCGGCATCACCGCACGGTCGCTTCATCAAGCCGGCATCGACCCGTCCACGACCTGCATCGGCGGGGCCGCACTATTACTTCTTCAAGCTGGTGTCCATCCGCCGACCTACTTGACGTCTCGGCTGGACCGGGGCTTCGCCATCTCTTCATCAACCTACTCCGGACACCCGGTGTCACTAGCCGACCGAGGCAATGGGTGCGGGATCGAGTCCCAATTTTGGGTATCACCTTCCTCCGGATTACTACAACAAATAAACCAGGTGCTATTAATCCTAGTATTTTTTGCTTGTTTGGGTTCATTTTTCCAAGGAATTATTACTCTGGTTTGTCCATCATATGTACACAGGTCTATCAAGTGGTGGCGCGTTATCGGCGGCGCATGATGGTTCGGTCAGTTTTCGTACATAGTCCGTGACGCCGCATCCGAACTTCGAACCGACACAGTGAATTCAGGCCTGCCATGCCTTTACCGCATCACGCCGCGCCTGCACGACATTGACTTGGCGCCAGGCCATATTTCTTTTATTACTCACTTTGCATAAATTATTTATTATGCAGCGATTTTTTCATTATTACTATTATCTCGGTTTGCACTCTTTTTGTGCACGGAAAATGATCGGCGGACTATATCCTTTAGCGTCACCTCGGTTTGGGCGGGGGCTTCGTCAACACTTCATTACCCCATGCCAGGGACTTCGGCATCACTTGCCGTCCTGCATTGACCGTGCTATGTCACCACTTCACAGTGCCGAGCTTTTTGCTCCGCCACCTCGGGACCGGCTTGGGGGATGGAACCTTGTCCCACATCAAGCTCGGACCGCATCGTCAATACCGAACACATTAACCAGCTAAGTTGCCTTCATGCTCAAAGTTTTAAATTTCTAACTTGTGTTCGGTTCGACCAAGCATTATACTTTTTGGAAAAAGTTGCTTATAAAATTTTCCTTGTCGAAACTTTGTTCACACACTTGACGCGCTACCCGCTCATTATACTGGGGCTTCTTTAACGAAGCTTATTAATTGAGGCTTTATGCCCAACACATGTGTCACACTTCCGCATATACCTTTTATTCACCATTATATGCATCGATATGACTTAAGTTTTGGCCAAGCTGGGTTGCTGGCTCTGTGCTTACCCCTACATTCCGATTGTTCGGCTAGGTGGTAGAGGAGCACCTCTGCGATTATTCTTGCCGGGTCGGCGGATGTGTACCTCGGTGGGTGAAGCCGGCTAAGCGTTCTTAAGGGAATACTCGGTCGGTGAACTAAAGATGATTTCTTACCTATTTATTTACCTGCCCCGGATGTTTTTACTGCTCTTTTTAGCAGTCCGGACATGCACTTTAGGGCATGCCTCGAGAAAGGAACCCCTAACGGAACTATTCTCCTGGAAGATGTTTCTTACTAACCATGTAATATAACATAACTAGTTGGGCACTTATCCGATAAAGCACTAATGACCCTCGCTGGTCTCCACGCATGCCCGGTTTTTATAACGCGAGGTATTCGGACACACTCCGGACTATTGGGTCCAGAGGTTGAAGCGAAAAGGTCCGCTTCGACAAGCGATCTACAATCCGGCTAGAAGGCATTCTACATGTCACCTTACATTATATAGTCAACTTTTACCCAAGTCACTTGGGGACTCTTATGTTTATTTGAGCGTTTCATACTAAGTGTTTTTCTTCTTAGTCGTTGCAAAGTTTTTATTATTTATCACTCCTTTTTTCGACACAAGTGTGCGGTCACTAGCAGGGAGCCTAATTTCTCTCTCAAAACCGCTAGGGTTTAGTTTTCTAAACTGGCCTAATGGGAAGTACTCCGCCTTGGATGGGAGACTAAAGCCGTAGGCCGACCAACAAGTCTTGAGATAGGATGTGTCATGTTAAAAGCCGCGAAGCACTTTTCTTTTCTAAAGTCCAATTTTCGAATTGGCACCGAACACTTGATCTTGTTCGAACGTCATGTTTTTACTGACGTTTTTTAGTTTCCAAGCTTTTGGCACTTCTAAACTATTTGTTTGTTTTCCGCACAAGTCTCGCAGTGCAGCGCCGGACACCTTTAGAGATTCGGCAAAAACATTCTCGGATATTGCTATATATGCATCAGTTTCGAATTGTGTCTTCGGTCAATAGTTGGTTTGCCCGGCTCCCGCGCTTGCCTCCTACGTTCCGCTTTGTTCGGCTAGGTGTGCAAAGGAGAACCACTGCGATTGTGCTTCCAGCTCGCATGGTCAAGCACCTCGATGGAGAAAGCCAAAACCGATCGTCACAATAGGTGTAAACTGGTCAGCGATCCGATGACTATATTAAATAACGGGCCATTCATAACATTGGCGAAGTGTTTCCGGCTTGACCTCGTATCCGAACACTACGGGGGCTAATGGCTGGCCTCCCAAACTAAATCCTCGATCTTTTGCTCTTACATTGGAGCTGAGGTTTCATGATCATGCTTAGCATGACAACCCACAGAAAGGAACCGATAGCGGGACTATTTTCTTTGGAAGACATTTCTTCGGTTAAACAATAATATAACATATCTCTCTGCGTACCTTTGTTTATAAAACCGTATGACCAGATTGCCTTGTTTGTCGTAAATCTTTGCCCTCATAAAGGCTTTATAAAGTAGGACAAACACTCCTCGGCATGGTCGGTCAACAAAGTTTTGTACAATACGGATCTGAGCATTAATGACATAAAGTACTTGGATACATTGAGTCATTACACATAATTTGTGATTTTACTATGGATATCGATCCTTAATTCGACCACCCGTGCCGCATTAAGGCTCGAGGGCTCTTGGGCTTGGGCTTATTATTTACAAATATTAAAGGGCACATCAATCCCACGATCTGGTGTTGCCACCCGACCGGTGTCTCGGGGCTACCGCATTGCACTGTTCTATCAGAAAATTTTAAGTGCAATCTGAGTTTCGAGGAGATTTTGATCCTCGGGTTGGTCGGCCGCACCCAACCTGAGTCTCGAGGACCGAAACACGCCGCTTTTGTGTCCCAAGTATTACGCGAGCTAGGACTTGATCCTCGGGCCGATTTTGCAAATCAACTTTGAGTCTCGGCTGACTCTTGGGATCAGCGGTCTTCGTCATCCTTCAGGTGCATCTCGGGTTTTAGACCGATACACACCTTGTGGGCTCTGGCTATGCATCTCGACAGAGAATAAATTGCACCAATCTAAAATATTGACAAAAATCGGCCCACATTCGGGTGGTGCACCACCTCGAAGCGATCCGGCATAAAGCTCGGGCGCTAGTGGCTGGCTCCATAGAGGCATTTCCGGCATTAAGCTCGGCTAAACTCCTTCAAACTTCTTTGAACCAAGGTGATTCGACACCTCGGATACAGTCCGGCGTTGGGCTCGGATATCTGATCTGGCGTTGGAGCTCGGATACATAGTCCGCGTTGGAGCTCGGATCTGATCCGGCGTTGGGCTCGGATACAGTCCGGCATTGGAGCTCGGATACATAGTCCGGTGTTGGAGCTCGGATACAGTCCGGTGTTGGAGCTCGGATACATAGTCGGCGTTGGAGCTCGGATACATTCGGCGTTAGAGCTGGGAAGCGGTCGGTGTTGGTGCTTGGCTGCAAAAGATACCTCGAATGCAGTCCGGCGTTGGGCTTCGGGCGCAAGAGGCCGCCGCCGGAACAACTTCAAACCCGAGGTGTGGCATAAGAATAACAAGGCATTGATAAAGGCGGAAACTTAAAGGGCTCCTCGGATACCCGGCGTGTAAACTCGTCGAATGCATTTGGCGATCCTCAAGATCGACGATGAGAAGATTTGTTGAACCAGTTTTCAAGACCGGCGGTGAAGATGAAGAATAACTTCGAAAGAATCGAGGCGTCCCTAACGAAGACCGGTTCGGGGGCTCTTGACGGTGTCTGGACTAGGGGTACTCACCACGTCGTCTCCCGATCGGTTGGATTGGGCGAGGACCCCCATGGCCGTATACTCATGGGCGATCCGGACATTTGCCGCATACAAGGAAGATTCCACAAGACTTGGCGATCAAGACAAGGACTCCTCCCCACAGGCGTGTTCGGCTGGGACTCTTGTTATCCTAGGCCTCGGTGCATTATATAAACCGAGGCCGGGCTAGTCGATAGACAATCATATATACAACAATCATACCATAGGCTAGCTTCTAGGGTTTAGCCTCTTTGATCTCGTGGTAGATCCACTCTTGTAACACACATCATCAATATTAATCAAGCGATGCGTGGGTTTTACCTCCATCAAGAGGGCCCGAACCTGGGTAAAACATCGTGTCCCTTGTCTCTGTTACCATCCGCCTAGGCGCACAGTTCGGGACCCCTACCGAGATCCGCCAGTTTGACACGGCGATGCGCCTTGCGGCGCCTCGGGACCACCTCCTCCTGGCCGGGCCCCTTTTGGGACTCCACCGCGGTGTCGTCTGCGTCACGAGGAGAGGAGGCGGTCGGAAGTGAAGTGCTGTTCACATCCGACGAATCCTGGGAGCCGCTCGACAAAGAGGCGAGCTCGTCCTTGGGCGGGCTACATGGTTATATTCTGTGTTAGAAGACACTATGCGACAAATAAAAAGTCATGAGCTATTCCGGAGTCCGGACACTTACGATCTCGCCATGGGCTTGGCCCTTGGTGGCCACTCCTCCTCGTCGTTGTCGGTGTTGGTGGAGAAGTCCGTAGGAAGGGTCCTTCCTTTCTTGGACCCTCCGGACTCCCCAATCGGGGCGGCTTTCCTTTTCTTCTCTCCCCCCACTGGGGGAGAGGCTTCTTTTTCCTCCACCTCGTCCTCAGGGGAGGATTCCGCCTCAGAGTCGTCGGACGATGAGTCCGACAGCACCTGGCGCCAGGAGCTCCTTCGAGTTCCCGTGGCCTTCTTCTTGGCCTTCTTCTCCGGCACCACGTGAGGTGCCAGAGCCAGCAGCCCCGTCAATTGGGCGTTATTTGGGTCTTCGGCAAGGGCAGACGGTTAATCTGTCCGGGCGTCTTCAACCGAACTGTCAAAGGTTAGGGAGTTTTAGATCCCACATAGAGTCAAACTATGAAAAACAAGAGTCTCGTAAAGGGTAAAATAGCTTACCTCGGTAGCTTGGCGCTGCGAGCTGAATCCGCGATCTTCGGTAGTGGATGCGGGAGCCTCGGCGCCCTTGAACAGCACCTTCCAGGCATCTTCGTACGTAGTGTCGAAGAGCCTTTTCAGAGTTTGGTGCTGTGCCGGATCGAACTCCCACAATCTGAAGGCCCGTTGTTGGCATGGGAGAATCCGGTGGATGAGCATCACCTAGATTACGTTGACAAGCTTGAGATTCTTGTCCACCAGGTTTCGGACGAAGGTTTGGAGTCCGGACAGCTCTTCGAATCACCCCATGTTAGGCCGTCTCTTTCCATGATGTGAGCCGTGTGGGAAGCCAGATCGAATTGGGGGCCGCCGCCCATTGAGAGTCGTCTTGCTCGGTGATGTAGAACCACCCCGATTGCCACCCCTTTATGGTCTCCACAAAGGAGCCCTCGAGCCATAGGACTTTGGCCATCTTGCCAACCATGGCACCTCCGCACTCCGCTTGACGGCCGCCTACTACCTTTGGCTTGACATTGAAGGTCTTCAGCCATAAGACGAAGTGGGGCTGGATGCAGAGGAAGGCCTCGCACACGACGATAAACACCGAGATGTTGAGGATGAAATTCGGTTCCAGATCGTGGAAATCCAGGCCGTAGTAGAACATGAGCCCCCGGACAAATGGGTGAAGTGGAAAACCTAGTCCGCAGAGGAAGTGAGTGAGGAACACCACCCTCTCATGGGGCCTGGGGGTGGGAATGACCTGCCCCTCGTCGGGGAGCCGGTGCGCGATGTCGCTGGACAAGTATCCGGCCTTCCGCAGCTTTTTGACTTGTCCCTCCGTGACGGAGGAGACCATCCACTTGCCTCCCGCTCCGGACATGGCTGGAGAAGGTTGAGGAGGATGTGCAGACTTGGGCTCTGGAGCTCGAGTGCACGAAAATGGATGAGCAAAGGAGGAAGAGGGCGTAGGCGAAAAGGTGGATCCTTATCCCTTTATATGGACGGATGAAGCTATGCGTCCCCCGCCAGCCTGGTAAAACTCGCTTATCTCCCAAGCACCGTAATCAATGGCGCGGTTGGGTTACTCACGTCCATATTGATGGGAATCCCGGAATAAGGGGGCACGATCTCCGCTCTGATAAGATGTGCCAAGGAAACCGCCTCGCTAAACGCGCTGAGGTGGAACAGTAAAAACGATTCATATAAAGGCCTGGCCGTGGTGTGATGTCACGCCGCGAAATACGTCAGCAGATCTGTGCAAAGGTTATTCTCTCTACGGTAGTATGTGGAACTTGTTTTGCAGAGCCGGACACTATCCTTGTGTTCAAAATCTTCTATGAAGTATCCGGAGGAGGAACCCGCCTTGCAATGCCGAAGACAATATCGCGCGGACTCGTCATCATTGAAGCCTTGTTCGGGGGCTCTTGAGGAGTCTGGATTAGGGGTGTCCGGATAGCGAACTATCACCGTTGGCGGACTCTGGACTATGAAGATACAAGATTGAAGACTTCGTCCGTGTCCGGATGGGACTTTCCTTGGCGTCGAAGGCAAGCTTGGCGATCTGGATATGTAGATCTCCTACCATTGTAACCGACTACATGTAACCCTAACCCTATCCGGTGTCTATATAAACCGGAGGGTTTTAGTCCGTGGGGCGAACAACAATCATACCATAGACTAGCTTCTAGAGTTTAGCCTCTCGATCTCGTGGTAGATCCACTCTTGTACTACCCATATCATCAATATTAATCAAGCAGGAGTAGGGTTTTACCTCCATCGAGAGGGCCCGAACCTGGGTAAAAACATCGTGTCCCTTGTCTCCTGTTACCATCCGCCTAGACGCACAGTTCGGGACCCCCTACCCGAGATCCGCCGGTTTTGACACCGACATTGGTGCTTTCATTGAGAGGGACATGACACCGACATCCGCCGGTTTTGACACTGACAGTGGGGTTGCGACGTGTTGATCTTCCGACGCCGGGCAGGACCCAGAAAAGTGTGTCCGGCCAAATGGGATCAAGAGTGTTGGGTTATGTGGTGCACCCCTGCAGGGAAGTTTATCTATTCGAATAGACGTGATCTTCGGTAATAGGACGACTTGGAGTTGTACCTTGACCTTATGACAACTAGAACTGGATACTTAATAAAACACACCCTTCCAAGTGCCAGATACAACCCAGCGATCGCTCTCTAACAGGGCGACGAGGAGGGGATTGCCGGGTAGGATTATGCTATGCGATGCTACTTGGAGGATTTCAGTCTACTCTCTTCTACATGCTGCAAGACGGACGCTGCTAGAAGCATAGTCTTCGACATGATTAGTGATCCCCCTCTTATTCTGGCATTCTGCAGTTCAGTCCACTGATATGGCCCTTTACACATATACCCATGCATATGTAGTGTAGCTCCTTGCTTGCGAGTACTTTGGATGAGTACTCACGGTTGCTTTTCTCCCTCTTTTCCCCTTTCCCTTCTACCTGGTTGTCGCAACCAGATGCCGGAGCCCAGGAGCCAGACGCCACCGTCGACAATGACTCCTACTACACCGGAGGTGCCTACTACTACATGCAGCCCGTTGACGACGACCAGGAGTAGTTTAGGAAGATCCCAGGCAGGAGGCCTGGGCCTCTTTCGATCTGTATCCCAGTTTGTGCTAGCCTTCTTAAGGCAAACTTGTTTAACTTATGTATGTACTCAGATATTATTGCTTCCGCTGACTCATCTATGATCGAGCACTTGTATTCGAGCCCTCGAGGCCCCTGGCTTGTATTATGATGCTTGTATGACTTATTTTTGCTTAAGAGTTGTGTTGTGATATCTTCCCTTGAGTCCCTGATCTTGATCGTACACGTTTGCGTGCATGATTAGTGTACGATTGAATCGGGGGCGTCACAAGTTGGTATCAGAGCAGACTTCCTGTAGGAATCCCCCTTCCACACTCCTTGGCTGAAGTCGAGTCTAGACATTACAAAACTTTTACTAACTTGGCCGTGTGCTTTATGGGCCCACATTGCCATTGGGTGGTACTAGGATCTTTTACTCCTCGATCCTTACTCTGGGACTCTGAACTCTCTTATACTTGGGTTAAATGAATTTTACTAACTCTAACATTAGGATCTCGTGGTCACTTCCATCCGGAGAGCCCCTTATTACTGATGGTCGCATGCTGCATCAGAAGATCCCGAAGATAATCTCCATGTTTTCTCGAGACTTGTCCCCATTGCTTTTGCAATTCCCTACCACCGAAATATCCCTATGGATAAATACTTACACCTTTCGTTCTTACTTTTATTCACAATTGATCTTGTTATTACAAGATACCTCGAGAATACCTGATCCTACTGCCTTGCGGTTCTTTGCCCCCTGAATACCCCTACAAATAGTTTCTCGCACTTATCGAGTATCTGCTCATCCCCAATTGATTCAAGTAATTCACAAAGGTCTTCAAAATACTATTCGATCTTCTGAAAATCCTCAACAGCTTATTGTTCTTGAAATTCTTGCTTGCTTGCATTTTGGTTAATCCCATAAGTAGTGTAATCTTATTGGCAACCTTTGCCACTATCCTTTTGAGTCCATTGATTCAATAAGATGCGAATGCTCGCATTCCTCAGTCGAATCCTAGAATTCATCCTTCCGACTCAGTGTCAATTTGAACATGAGCTGGTCCTCGACCAATCAAGTTGTCGTCGAATATACCCCTAAGTCTATTCAGCTTGTCCATTCTTAATCAAAGCGTTTTCTTCTGATCCCTTGATTTGGCAATCATAATCATTTGCGTTTGAGCTTTGAATTAGTCAATGGTTTCTATAATCTGATACCTTGCATTCTTTTCCCTTCTGATTGAGTACCGATACTCACATCAGGTTCCTTGTGATCCGCGAGACCATTTGCTTGGTTATTATCCGACGTGTCCTTCATTTCCAATAACCTTGAGAGTTTCCCCCCTGATACATAATGCCTTTGGTAAATTATGTCTTCTGCCTTTGCCAAGTTATATCCTATGCCTTTTCAACCATGCTCTGCTTCGAGCACGTGTTAATTGACCCTAAAGTTCATGGTATATGTTCTAAGATGCCCCGATGGGTTGAACCTATGCTTTCCATAATCTGTGTGAACCCGAAAGTTTTCACGGGTCATACTCCTCTGGTAATTCACCAGGTAGGTTTTGACACTGAAATCATTTTTATTTTGAGGAGTGAATGAAAGGTTATGCATTGGAGAAGTGGGAGTTGACCTTGAACTTTGCGTTCATACCCATGGACACGATGTAGAACTTATCATGGAAGCTGCTCATGAAAATAATTACCCCCTTGTTATGAGTTCATATTGTATCCGTGGTTTGATCATTTATGATTGTGGTTCCGACCATAATTTCTTCCTTTGGTTCCATTTCTCAGACAAGTTAAAGCGCTTGTCTTCTATAGATCAATACACCCCACTTCAACCTTTAATTTGATATGCCTTCGAGTATTATCCACCTGGTATCTCGAGGATATCATGCCATTGCACTACATCTTATGAATTTGTAGTGGAGTAATACCTTTCCCTGTCATAGTCACTCCACGAGTTCTGGGTTGTCGTCAACCGAGAACACCGAATAGTGGACCGAGTCCGCACTGCGATTCGACAACTTTTAGTAATCTTCATTGCTTACGAGTTTGCACTTGATCATGTCATTCCCAACGGATTGACTACATCATCATCGTCAGGCTGACTGCTTGACCATTCTACCTATGTCCTTCATTCCCGGGGCACAATCCCGACAGTGCACTAAGCTTACGTCGAACTTTCCGCATCATATTGTTTGTCTTGAGAGACAACTCCGAGTTCTAAGATGGCATCTTATCTATGGTTATAGTAACCTTTTACTTCACCATTCCCTTGATGTGATGTCTTCGCCGATCGATTACATCTTCTTGAAACCTCTCGATAAATGTGTCATGATCATCGTCAACATTTTAACTTCTTCCGAGATGTACATTGAGTTCCTGATGAGAAATTCCATGCTTGCCCCCTCGATGATTTGGGTTAACATCAAGAACATTATTGCATTCCCTCCAACACAAAACTTGTTCTTGTTTTGTGTTGTACCTTGAGTTCCGTGCTATCCAACAATTGTTCTTCTTTACCTTGGAGTATTACCATCTGTCTTGTCAAGAATGTCATGAGACTTTCACCACCTCTTATGAATTATTGAGGCAAGTAATACTTCTCACCATAACCTTCCCTTCTTAGCCCCCGTGTTGATTCTAACCGGGATTCCAACAAGTGAACGGTACTGCGTGGATTTTGTACTTCTGACAACCCTATTGCTTTGAAGTTGATGGTCGATAGTTCGTTCTTAGACTATTGGTTGTTGAACCACCATTCTAACGTTGATCATGCTACCTAAGCCCATCTTTCGGGTGCACCTTTCAATCAATGTTCAATTGTGTATGCTTTCCTCGAGCATACAATATTATATCATTTGGTCTGACAAATGTTATCTCCTTGTTCACATAATTGTGGAAACCCATCCTTTCGAAATCTCGATGAATTGTCACTGAGTTCATCAACTACCTCCTTATCCCTTCATTGGATTAATGATGAGCTCTTGTTCTGGAACTCCCTTCCATAGTACATTTCCCGAGAATCTTACAATGTCATCTCATCAATTCGTTTTGCACCTTTTCTTCTCAGGAATCCTGAGTGTGAGGTATCCTGACACCAATCAGATCTGAATCTCGGTCAGATATGATGGTGGGAACATATTTCCAAGAGTTATAACATTGGTCTTTATATGACTCGGTAAGGTGATGTCATGCCTAGCACACCTGACCGGAGGACCTATTGTTATAATTTCCTTTTTAGCAAGGAGAACCATTTTTCCATGAAGAATTTGAATGCCTTGTTTAATAAGTTATCGTGATGGATCCTTTGTGTTTCCAAGGTCTGAACTTTGCTTGAAGACCATGTCAGTGCTATCTCGAAGCATGTCTGTGGTACTTCGATTTTCAACAAAAACATTTGAAGCCCAAAGCTAAATGGTTCTTGCCTAGTTATCCAAACACCATTGCTTGGGTAATGTCATGAACGCCCTCCCCCCCTTACCTAAATGGTTTTCTACGTTATATCCTGTCATGGATATCATGCTCTGCTTGTCCTTGGGAAGGATATAGCCCCGAATTATGTGTTTAAACACATTTTTCTTTCCATTGTTTTGATTAAATCTGATAGACACTTTTCCCTTTCCATTGGTTTGTTTAAACCCTTACTGTGATCTATATGATAAAAGCAGAAATAATACCCTGCTTGTGCAAACACCTCGGTGTATAACTCTGTCAGTAAGACCCTGTTACTATTGTTGATAGCATTCCGATAACCACCGATGGACGAGAACTTTGCCTATTGGTCCGCCTCGTTCAACGAGCAGGAGAATGGTTCTCTTCATCCCTCACCCTTGGTACCGATGTTGTTGCTGACATAACCGACAGACTATCATCTGACATGCCTTGCTCACATGATCGTGCAAGATGTCATCGCCCTTCATACTTTTAACCCACATGGTGGGCCCATAACCCACAGTTCCACAGGATCGAAACCTGACTCTCATATACACCCCCGGTTTCCAAAGTTATTCCTCGCGCTTGACTTCTTATGTAACTCACGGGCCACCTGCCAAGTGATCTATTCGGGTATCAGACACAATACTTATTCTCGTTGCTCTGAATCCCTTTCACCTTCTGATTAGGTGGCGAACGCTTGCCTATCCGTTTGAAACTTCTCATGGTACCTCCTTACTTTGCTCTCTATATTTTCTTAAGATTCAATTCGAGAGTTACTTCCGCCACCTTCCTCGATGTTATCGACCAGATAGTCAACCTTGCAGAGGTCCGTTCTTCTGGAATACCCACCCTTTATTCTTTCGTAAGTACGATGGAGTTCCCGAAGAAAGGATGCCGACTTCATCACGATGACCTGAAGAAGTGAAACAACGACATCAACGAAGAGGATCGACTACCTCGGGAAGAGCAACCAAGGCCGAGCAGATTCGTTAGAATTTCGTAACCAGACATTCCCCCTTAAAAACCTCTTAAATCTCGGGACGAGATTTCTTGTAGTTGAGGAGAATTGTGACACCCGGATAGTTAAGCTACAATAATTCCCTGCTAATGATGCCACGTCACCACAATACCGTTAATTAAACCCGCGTTGATTCAAACGGAATTGAAATTCAAATTTAAACTAAAGCCAAACACTGAAAGTTCTCAATCATTAAAACTAAAATGTTCTAAATGTGAAAATAAATGCAAAGGCTTATTGGCAAAGGAATCAACTTACTATAAAATATTTAAATGCCTTACTTAAATAAAACTACAGCTTAGACAAATAAATAAATGCCTTTTTCAATTAATAAAATATTAACTAAGTTATTTAATTTCCCAAAACTATTGGGGCAGTGGCATGTTTATTAAAACTAAATTAGGTACAACTTTGGTATTTTACAAAACTATAATAAAATAAAAAACTAAAAGAAAACAGAAAAGAAAAATATGAAAAAGAAAAGGAAAAACAAAACAAACAAAAGAGAGAACACCCCAGGCCAACCGCCCAGAAGTTAACCCAATGCCCGCCAGCCCACCCCATTCCCACTTAACCCCCCCACGTCCCCGAAAACCCTAGCCGTCGCCCCACTTCCCCCCACTCGTTTCACTCCCCTTCTGCCCCTCCCCGATCCAGATCGAGATCGGGGGCGTTCGCCGTCGCCGCCGCCAGAACCCCGCCGGGGCCGCCCTGCCACCCGCCGTCGTCGGTGCTGCCTCCCCGTCTCCGTCTCCGTCGCTTGTCCTCGTCCCACTCCTCGCCGGACGCCGCCGCCGTACACCATCGCCGCCTCATCCCGCCATTGCTTCGCCGGAGCCGCCCACCGTTGTCATCGCCTCCTCGTCCTCCTCCTCGAGCATGCCTCGCTCAACTACAGGGCTTTGTGAGCCCCCTTCCCTTCCCCTCTTCCTCCCTGGCAGATCCACCGCCGTCCCCGTCCCAGTCTCGCTCTCACCGTGCTCACTTTGCCGTCTTTGCCGCCTGCGTAAACCGCATCTCCTCGTCCTGCGCCGGCTCCCTCTCCCCTCTGTCCCCGCACGGGCACCACCGCGTGGGCTCGCCCGTCGCCTTGCCGCTGCTGCGCCAACAGCGCCGCCGCTGCACCGGCGCCGCCGCGTGCAGGCTTGGCGCCGCTGCAGGTGCACCATAACCGCGCCATGGCGCCTCATGGCCTCGCATGGCCCACGCCTCGCCTCGCCCGACGCCGCCACCTTCAGGCGCCGCCCTCTCGCTCCCTCGCCCAACCGGGTCCTAGCGCCCGTGGCGCTTGTTCGGCCGCAATGCCCGAACCCGCTATGGCCTTTGGCCCATTGACAGCCGGGGCCCAGCCCAGAACGTGTATAAAAAATGTGTTAAAATAAATAAAATTAGTAATTAATTAATGAGTTAATTAAGTCAATTAATCATGTTTAATTAATCTAATTAAGTTTAATTACCCTGATGACTACTTAAACTAGTTAAACTGTTAGTTAGTCCATGTTACAATGACTGTAGGGACCCACTGGTCAATTTGACCAGTCAACGGTCAATGCCGACTGGGCTGTTGACTTTGACTGGCCCCACTAGTCAGTCTCTGCTGACTGGGCAGTTGACCAAGTCAACTGGGCCTACTGGTCAGCCACACAAGCCTTCTGTGTACCCATAGCAATTAAACATTTAAATTTCGAATTAAAACAATCTAGAAAATGATTTAAAACTTTAAAAATTAATATAAAATAATCCGTAACTCGGATGGGAAAACTTTGTACATGAAAGTTGCTCAGAACGACGAGACGAATCCGGATATGCAGCCCGTTCGTCCACCGCACATCCCTAGCAAAGCAAACCCGCAACTTTCCCCCTCCGGTTCATTTGTCCGGAAACACGAAACACTAGGGATACTTTCTCGGATGTTTCCCCCCTTCGTCGGTATCACCTCCTACCGCGTTAGGGCACACCTACACCGCTCATAGTCATGTCATGCATCGTCATGCTTATGTTTGCATTATATTTATTGTTTCTTCCCCCTCTTCTCTCAGGTAGACTACGAGACCGACGCCGCTGCTGCCCCGGTTGACTACGGTGTTGACGATCCCTCCTTCTTGCCAAAGCAACCAGGCAAGCCCCCCCCCCCCCCTGATCACCAGATATCTCCTATTCTTCTCTATACTGCTTGCACTAGAGTAGTGTAGCATGTTACTGCTTTCCATTAATCCTATCCTGATGCATAGCCTGTCCTTGCTACTACTGTTGTTACCTTTACCTGCAATCCTACATGCTTAGTTTAGGATGCTAGTATTCCATCTGTGGCCCTACATTCTTGTCCGTCTGCTTTGCTATACTATCGGGCCGTGATCACACGGGAGGTGATCACGGGTATATACTTATATACTTTACATGATACCTGTGGTGACTAAAGTCGGGTCGGCTCGTAGGAGTACCCGCGAGTGGATCTTTGTGGCGGAGCGACAGGGCAGGTTGAGACCGCCTAGGTGAGAGGTGGGCCTGGCCCTGGTCGGTGTCCGCGGTTACATCATTAACACGCTTAACAAGATCTTGGTATTTGATCTGAGTCTGGCCATTTGGTCTATACGCACTAACCAACTATGTGGGAAAGATATGGGCACTCGGCGTCGTGGTATCAGCCGAAGCCTTCATGACGTCAGCGACTGAGCGGCGCGCGCCGGATTGGAACGTAAGCCTGCTCTTGTATTAAGGGGGCTAGTTCTGCTTCCGGCTGCGTTCGCAACGTGCAGGTGTGCTAAGGGCGATGGGCCCAGACCCCTGTGCGTTTAGGTTTAGACCGGCATGCTGACCTCTCTGTTGGCCTAGGTGGGGCTGCGACGTGTTGATCTTTCGAGATCGGGCATGACCCAGAAAAGTGTGTCCGGCCAAATGGGATCAAGCGTGTTGGGTTATGTGGTGCACCCCTGCAGGAAGTTTATCTATTGAATAGCCGTGATCTTGATAACAGGGCGACTTGGAGTTGTACCTTGACCTTATGACAACTAGAACCGGATACTTAATAAAACACACCCTACCAAGTGCCAGATACAACCCGGCGATCGCTCTCTAACAGGGCGACGAGGAGGGGATTGCCGGGTAGGATTATGCTATGCGATGCCACTTGGAGGACTTTAGTCTAGTCTCTTCTACACGCTGCAAGACGGAGGCTGCCAGAAGCGTAGTCTTCGACATGATTAGTTATCCCCCTCTTATTCTGGCATTCTGCAGTTCAGTCCACTGATATGTCCCTTTACACATATACCCATGCATATATAGTGTAGCTCCTTGCTTGCGAGTACTTTGGATGAGTACTCACGGTTGCTTTTGTCCCTCTTTTCCCCTTTCCCTTCTACCTGGTTGTCGCAACTAGATGCCGGAGCCCAGGAGCCAGACGCCACCATCGACGACTACTCCGACTACACCGGAGGTGCCTACTACTACGTGCAGCCCGCTGACGATGACCAGGAGTAGTTTAGGAGGATCCCACGCAGGAGGCCTGCGCCTCTTTCGATCTGTATCCCAGTTTGTGCTAGCCTTCTTAAGGAAAACTTGTTTATCTTATGTCTGTACTCAGATATTGTTGCTTCCGCTGACTCGTCTATGATTGAGCACTTGTATTCGAGCCCTCGAGGCCCCTGGCTTGTATTATGATGCTTGTATGACTTATTTTTGCTTTAGAGTGGTGTTGTGATATCTTCCCGTGAGTCCCTGATCTTGATCGTTTGCGTGCATCATTAGTGTACGATTGAATTGGGGGCGTCACACGGGTGCTTGGCATCTTGCCAGATGGTGGGAATCAGGTTAGAAACATCAAGGGTGATGATGTTGCGCTGGCTGTGAGGGTCCAATAAGGAGACCTAGAACCGTCAAGTAGGGTGTTTGTGGAGCGGCTCCGGTAGGGTGGACTACGGTGTGGGCTGGTACGTCTTGAGCTTGCGTTGGTTTTCCCCGAAGAGGAGAGGATGATGCAACAGAGTAGCGTAAGTATTTCCCTCAGTTTTTGAGAACCAAGGTATCAATCCAGTAGGGGGCTACGCGTGAGTCCCTCGTACCTGCACAAAGCAAATAACTCCTCACAACCAATGCGATAAGGGGTTGTCAATCCCTTCACGGTCACTTACGAGAGTGAGATCTGATAGAGATGATAAATAATATTTTTGGTATTTTTGGTATAAAGATGCAAAGTAAAATAAAAGGCAAAGTAAAAAGCAAAGCAATAATAAAGCGTAGGAAGATTAATATGATGAGAATAGACTCGGGGGTCATAGATTTCACTAGTGGCTTCTCTCTAGAGCATAAGTATTTTACGGTGGGTGAACGAATTACTATGGACCAATTGACAGAATTGAGCATAGTTATGAGAGTATCTAGGTATGATCATGTATATAGGCATCACGTCCGAGACAAGTAGACCGACTCCTGCCTGCATCTACTACTATTACTCCACTCATCGACCGCTATCCAAATGCATCTAGAGTATGAAGTTAATGAAAACAGAGTAGCGCCTAAGCAAGATGACATGATGTAGAGGGATAAATTCATGCAATATGATAAAAAACCCATCTTGTTATCCTCGATGGCAACAATACAATATGTGCCTTGCTGCCCCTACTGTCATTGGGAAAGGACACCACAAGATTAAACCCAAAGCTAAGCACTTCTCCCATTGCAAGAACAACCAATCTAGTTGGCCAAACCAAACGGATAATTCGAAGAGACTTGCAAAGATAACCAATCATACATAAAATAATTCAGAGAAGATTCAAACAGTGCTCATAGATAATCTTGATCATAAACCCACAATTCATTGGTCTCAACAAACACACCACAAAAATAAGATTACATCGAATAGATCTCCACGAGAGAGGGGGAGAACATTGTATTGAGATCCAAAAAGAGAGAAGAAGCCATATAGCTACTAACTATGGACCCGAAGGTCTGAAGTCAACTACTCACACTTCATCGGAGAGGCTATGATGATGATGATGATGTAGAAGCCCTCCGTGGTGGATTCCCCTTCCGGCGGAGCTCTGGAACAGGCCCCAAGATGGGATCTCGTGGATACAGAAAGTTGCGGCGGTGGAATTAGGTTTTGGCTCAGATCGATCTGTTGGGGTACATAGGTATATATAGGAGGAAGGAGTACGTCGGTGGAGCTTCGGGGGGCCCATGAGGCAGGGGGCGCACCCTGGGGGGGGGCGCCCTCCACCCTCGTGGCCGCCTCCCTCCTTTCTTGACCGAGGGTCCAAGTCTCCTGGATCATATCTGATGAGAAAATCACGTTCCCGAAGGTTTCATTCCGTTTGGACTCCGTTTGATATTCCGTTTCTTCGAAACACTGAAATAGGCAAAAACAGCAATTCTAGGCTGGGCCTCCGGTTAATAGGTTAGTCCCAAAAGTAATATAAAAGTGGAAAATAAAGCCAATATGGTCCAAAACAATAGATAATATAGCATGGAGTAATCAAAAATTATAAATACGTTGGAGACGTATCAGGCATCCCCAAGCTTAATTCCTGCTCGTCCTCAAGTAGGTAAATGATAAAAAAGATAATTTTTGATGTGGAATGCTACTTGGCATAATCTCAATGTAACTCTTCTTAATTGTGGTATGAATATTCAGATCCACAAGATTCAAGACAAAGGTTTAATATTGACATAAAAAATAATAATACTTCAAGCATACTAACAAAGCAATTATGTCTTCTCAAAATAACATGGCCAAAGGAAGTTATCCTACAAAATCATATAGTCCTGCTATGCTCTATCTTCACCACACAAAGTATTTAAATCATGCACAACCCCGATGACAAGCCAAGCAATTGTTTCATACTTTTGACATTCTCAAAACTTTTTCAATCTTCACGCAATACATGAGCGTGAGCCATGGATATAGCACTATATGTGGAATAGAATGGTGGTTGTGGAGAAGACAAAAAGGGAGAAGATAGTCTCACATCAACTAGGAGTATCAACAGGATATGGAGATGCCCATCAATAGATATCAATGTGAGTGAGTAGGGATTTCCATGCAACGGATGCACTAGAGCTATAAGTATATGAAAGCTCAACAAAAGAAACTAAGTGGGTGTGCATCCAACTCGCTTGCTCACGAAGACCTTGGGCAATTTGAGGAAGCCCATCATTGGAATATACAATCCAAGTTCTATAATGAAAAATTCCCACTAGTATATGAAAGTGACAAAACGAGAGACTCCCTATTATGAAGATCATGGTGCTACTTTGAAGCACAAGTGTGGTAAAAGGATAGTAACATTGTCCCTTCTCTCTTTTTCTCTCATTTTTTTATTTGGGCCTTTTCTCTTTTTTATGGCCTCTTTTCTTTTCTCTTCTTTTATTTTTCGTCCGGAGTCTCATCCCGACTTATGGGGGAATCATAGTCTCCATCATCCTTCCTCACTTGGGACAATGCTCTAAAAATGATGATCATCACACTTTTATTTTTCTTACAACTCAACAATTACAACTCGATACTTAGAACAAAATATGACTCTATGTGTATGCCTCCGTGATGTGCGGGATATGCAATGATTCATGAGTGACATGTATGAAAGAATTATGAACGGTGGCTTTGCCACAAATACGATGTCAACTACATCATCATGCTAATCAATATGACAATGATGGAGCGTGTCATAATAAACGGAACGGTGGAAAGTTGCATGGCAATATATCTTGGAATGGCTATGGAAATGCCATGATAGGTAGGTATGGTGGCTATTTTGAGGAAGGTTTATGGTGGGTGTATGATACCGGCGAAAGGTGCGCGGTATTAGAAAGGATAGCAATGGTGGAAGGGTGAGAAAAGTGCGTATAATCCATGGACTCAACATTAGTCATAAAGAACTATATACTTATTGCAAAAATCTACAAGTTATCAAAGCAAAGTATTACGCGCATGCTCCTAGGGGGATAGGTTGGTAGGAGAATACCATCGCTCGTCCCCGACCGCCACTCATAAGGAAGACAATCAATAAATAAATCATGCTCCGACTTCATCACATAACGGTTCACCATACGTGCATGCTACGGGAATCACAAACTTTAACACAAGTCTTTCTCAAATTCACAAGTACTCAACTAGCATGACTCTAATATTACTACCTCCATATCTCAAAACAATTATCAAGCATCAAACTTTTCTTAGTATTCAACGCACTCAAATTTAAGTTTTACAAATCTTGAATACCAAGCATATTATTATTTTTAAGCAAATTACTATGCTATTTAAGACTCTCAAAATAATCTAAGTGAAGCATGAGAGATCAAAGGTTTCTATAAAACAAATCCACCACCGTGCTCTAAAAGATATAAGTAAGCACTAGAGCAAAACTATATGGCTCAAAGGATATAAGTTGTCGTGGTTTTGTCACGGCAGATGTCCTTGTGAAAGGACTTAGTCGTGGAGCCATCGCTACGGGTTAACTTGAAGGGGTTAAAGCGGACGCAAGGACACAAGAGTTATACTAGTTCGTCCCTTTCGATGAAGGTAAAAGCCTACGTCTAGTTGTGATGGGATTGATGTGGTCTCGATGACTAGGGAGCAAATAAGCTTCGCCTAGGCCTCGAGTTGTTGTTGTCTGCCCTTGAACCGCCCCGGGTCGTCCCCTTATATACACGGGTGACGCCCGTCGGTTCAGAGAGTCCCAATCTCCGGTTCATACTCATATCCGGGTTAGTCTCTCTCTATTCCTAACTTACAATACAAGTTTACATACCAGGCCGGTTTACGGCTACAGGTTCTAAACCGACTACAGGCCTTGGGCCCTTACTTTCATGCCTCTTGGGCTTTTACACCGTTGAACTACTGATGAAGTTAACCCGGCCCAGATAGGCCGGTTTACGCTCAGTAGTAATATCCCCAACATTAGGCCCCAGATTGATTTGAACAGGTTCATGTCAATCCTTGATAGAAAACCTTCATCTTCAATATCTTCTTGAAATTGTTGAACCGCCGTGAGGTCACCTTCTCCGGTTGCTGTAAACCGGCATGACGTCCCCATAAAGATAGCATTCATGATATCTTCTTTGTTTAACAGATCCGCAATAATCAAGGCGACAGCTCTGCTTCCTAGATTTGTGGTTCCTTGATTCACGCGCCCGACACAGGTATCTTTCCTTATAAATAGGACCGAAGGGTCATTCCTTTTCTCCCCTCCGTCCCCTTTCTCTTCGTCTTCCTCGCTCGCTAGCCTCGGAGCTCCGCCGCCGCCATCGACCTCTGTACCGTCTTGAGCCGCTGCATCAACCTGAACGCACCAGAGAAACACAGCACTCTTCCGCATCTCCTCAACTCAGGTAGGTCCTCGGTTCCCCTCGACCTAGATCCGTTCTAGGGTTTCTTGTTCTTGCAGTGCTCCATTAACTGTTCATGCTCATACCAGACTCCTGGATAGATCTGTGACACCTTGCTCTGATTAGTAGTAGCTTTTAGCATCCGCCTGTAGTCTCGTGCTCACGTTCATAGATCTCGCACATTATCTCCTGCTCATTGTATCAATACTGCTCTGCTTTATTCTTTTTTTTTGATATTTTTCTTCTTTTCTGATCTGGCTTCAGATCCTTCGTTGTAGAGAAATCTTGCGAAACCTGTTTCTGCACACTTAGCCGTTCGCAACCTCAATTGTTTTCAATATTTAGACCAGGCGGTTTAACTTAACATAGAAAAAAATAAATAAATCGGTATACACCATTAGTCCCCTTGTTGAACCGCCAGAACTCCTTAACCAGACACTGTCGCTTCATAGAACTCCGGTTTCGATGTATTTGTCTCCGATTTAGCATTGTACACCGGTTCTCTCTTTGTCCCAACACATTTCTTGAACGGATTTATATTTTTTGTAGATGGCCAAACAAGTATATGAGTGCAAGCTGGGCTCCTTCCGTGTCACGAAACTCAATTAAACAATCTGGTCCTGACCGGGCGCTTTAAGCAGTAAAATACTATCCATTGGAGGTTCCCGCAAAGAATGTCCACCCACACCTCAAGAAGGAGAAATTGTAGTTTTCAGAGATCACTTAGCCTGGGTTTTAACCCGCCCGGTTCAAAATTTTACGGGATGTGTTAGCCAATTTTCAACTCCGTCCAAGAATCGGGCCCCAATTCTGTACCAACATTTGTCACTTCCAAGTGCTCTGTGAGGCATACTTTCAAGAAGAACCCACAGTTGAACTGTTTAGAGACCGCTTCCATCTAAACCGCCACACAGAATTGACTGACGGGCCCAACACAGAATTGGGTGGTGTGGCGATTCAAAAAAGAAAGGAGGTCACTTATCCTCATGTCAAACTGCACAGCCACCCCAAGGAATGGAATCAAACATGGTTTTATTGCGAGACACTTCACCGCCAATGAGAATCCTTTGCCCGGTTTTCGCAGGCGACTCAAGAATACACATCCCTTTCCGCAAAGATCAACCACCAATGAGAGAAGTAAATACGCTCCTCAACTCTCCAAGCTCAGAGCCTTCATGGCCAATGGTTTAACCAGAATTGATCTCGCACGCTGTTGGATATCATGGAGCATACTGCCCCTCTCCCAGCGCTCCGGTTTAATGTGTGAGTACACTGGTAGTGTCGACGACCCCCTCCGACACGTTAATATCCAGCTTACCGATGATGAGGTCACTGAGGCTGTGAAGAAAATGTTGAATGAACCGGAACACCTCTGTGCCCGAACCGGTCTGCTCCCCTTCTGTGCTACCAACAAACCACCATCTGTAAGACTTTTGACTATTTTTTACTGAATATATTACTGCTATTTCTGGCATCATTTTTAACATCAAGTGCTGCTTAATCAGGGTGATGATCCATTCTGGAGCAAGAAACTTCCACACGAGAAACCAAAGAAGCCAGACAAACCGGAAAAACCAATCCGGCAAAATACCAAAGCTGTCAAAAAGACTGCTCATAAGAGGAAAACCACTACATCTTCTGATCCGGCTGTGGATGATGATGTGGGTAATCCGGACCTTGAGGTAGAACTTGATTCACTTGGCTTACTTTTCATACGCCTAATTAATGATGATATTTGTCAGGATGATGCTGAAACCAGTAATGCTGATGTTGTAGAGGTAACTATTCTCTCCTCTGACTCAAATCCTTTGCCTTCACTAAAAATCCGTCGGGCAAACCGGAAAATTAAATTTTCTCATCCCCTTGCTTACTTGGATCCCAAATTTCTTATGAAGACTCAACAACATGAAGCTCGCCGGTAGTTACCTCCACCGGTTTACCGAATAGTCCGGTTCGGAAACGTCGTTCAGAGGTCTCTAATTTGCTTGTCAGTGCTTATCCTAAAGCAGGCTGTTTTCGTCAACCCCTTAATCCGTCTGACTCCGATTATCAGGTCACTTCCCATTCCTCATCTGGCGAGTCATCAGCCACTCAGCTGCCACCACTTAAAATGGTGCTTGGGTAAGTTATACCTTTCATATTATTTCTACTGCGTGTAGTATATGCCGTATTTGACTGTTATTGTGCCTTTTCAGGGCCAAGCCTAGGCCGAGCAAAAAGGCTCGTCTGGATAAAGCGGCCGATGAAGAGACTGCCCCTGAACCGGACAGCGCCCCAAATCTTGAAGCGGCTATCTGTGAAGATACGCCAAATGATCCGCCACTGCAAGATGATGATTTTGTTGCTAAAGAAAGGCCTGTTGACACCTCCCTTCCTGCTGACCAGCCCAGAAGTCCAACCCGGATTGAAAAATCCACCAGTCCAATCCGGCCTGCTGACAAACCGACTGTCCCTGGTCAAACCGGTGATACCAAGGACGATGACGTTGTGATTACTGGCTTTGGCCACAGCGAACCGGGTAATCCGGTTGCTTTATCCAAACATTCTGCCAAAGAAGAGTTTGCCAATATGAGCAAGGGCAAGTGGGATGTTGATCTGGCAACTTACGCCGCTCTGAACCCCCAAGACCTTCATTCTGGCTACTTGAACCGGCTGTATACCAGCCGCAATTATGAAGCTGGCCTGGTGAAGATGATGAAAGAAAAATTTGAGGTAACCTCCATGTTCTTTTCCTGCTAGGATATTTCAATTTTTGTTAACTCTCCTAGTCCCCAAGGGCCGGTTCAACTTAGTATAGTTAAACCGGGACTTAACATAAACTCAATGCTTCAGAATCCACTGATGTAGCCCCCAAGGGCCGGTTCAACTTAATATAGTTAAACCGGGACTGTAATTTATATCGCCGCATCAGAACATGTTCGAGCAAATAGCCATTAGCCCCCAAGTGCCAAGTTGAATACCTGTATTGAGCTTGGGACTTTGTGGTTTTATTGACAGATGAAGATCAAATATGCATTAGCCCCCAAGTGCCATGTGTATGACTGGTTATGCACTTGGGACTTGCAATGAAGATATTAACATGCTCCCTTTTTGTTGCAGAGTGAGATACGCCAACAAGCCTCACAAATCAATGATCTTCAAGAAAATCTGAAATCTCAACAAGCAGAAACATCCAAGGCCAAGGATGAGCTGAAAACCGCCTTGACTACTATGGAGCAGCTCAAGGAGTGGTTCAAGTCTGAGCGGGCCGGCTGGGATACTGAAGAGTCCGCTTTAACCAAAAAGGTTGAAAATGCTGAAGCTGCCCTTAAACCGGTGGTAGATGAGTTGACCAGCGTGAAGCGGCAAGTGCATGCCATGACTGCTGCTATCTTTGGTAAGCTTCCTTTGGCTTCTATGATAACTTGGCCTTCTTATGATAAGTCCGGTTTGTGATTTCTCTTGTAATGCTGTAGGCACACGCATTGGTCACTTGGGGTCAGATATTCGGATGAAATTGAAAGTTGCCTACACTTTAATCGAGCAGCTGTACACTGGAGCGCAGCGGATCATCTCAACTGCATCACATAACAATCCAGCACCCTCCTTAATTCAAGATACTCTTAGGAGGTTGTCAATGCTTCCCGCCCGGGTTGAAGAGCTGAAGAAATCTGCTGCTCGAACCGGCGCCATTAACGCCTTAATCCGGGCCAAAGCATGGGTGCCAGATTTTGATCCTGTTGAAGCAGCTCAGGGCTATCCCAGTCTGAAGGAAGACGGCTCGAGTTCAACGAAGATGACCGAGAGCGATAAACCGGCGGCGCCCTCTAAACTTGCCAATTGGCGAAGAGGCAAACTTGTCGCATTATCAAGCTCAATATGGCGATCGAACAAGCGAGTAGCTGCACCTATTCTGAAGCGGAGAACCTGATTCCTCGATCCGTAAGCATACTTACGCTCCTGATATTGAACCATCTTCCCTGATCCATGAGGAGGCTGTCTTTCAAGCTTTAATGGGAATCGACTGGACCACTGTTGACTTCCAGCCGCTGGGTAGAGATGAAGAAGCTGAAGCGGCACAGGACGACCCACAACCCTCAGACCGGGGCGGCGAGCAAGCATGAACCGGAAGCCGGTTTGAATATCTGCTTCATTATATTCCGCTAAGAAACAATGATCTTATTTGGGCACCATGTTGCCTTGTAATAGGATAGCCAACACTCTTGCTTTTAATATGCCTTCGTGCATAGGTGTTGATACTTTTGCTTGAATGATCGAAACTTTCAATCTATATTGCCTGCAGTCACAAAATCTTAAACCGCCACGGCGGTTTGTGCCACCAGCCGGCTTGTGACGTTCATATAAATATGAAATGAAATATTGAGGTATATAATCAAAATTTGTGATACAAAATACCTGCCATCGCATGGCATAAAGTTGGCTTAGCCAATCTTGAAGCGGAGGTTGTATAAACCCTTACCGTCAAAGGAGAAAACAGCTCCTGTTATTTATAATGCCGGTTTACCACGTAAACCGTGCCGGGTCATGACAAGCCCCCTGTTACTCCATAATGGGATGTTAACAGAAAAAAGTCAAACCGGTGAAATTATCTCCGGATTAAAAATGGACCGAATTCCGTCAATTGACAGTTTGAACGGTTTAAAATGTTGTCGGTTTAAGAAACACAACAAAAATCAAATAATAGTTATGAAAAACATGGAAGCAAAGGCAATGATAAACCGTTTGCAAAAAGAAGGCTTTACTGAGCCGATCAGATGGTGTTACCATGGTCGGACACGACCAAGCTCCCTATAAGGTGTAGCCATGGTTCAAGTCAGCCAGTCCCCAACTGAAATCGTGGCATTATGCCGATCAAGTGGCGTGGCAATGGTTGGATTCACCAAGCCCCAAGTGACTATATGGCCTTAGGCCGATCAAGAGACGTGATGGTTCACACTTGACCATGTCCCCAAGTGATCTGGTGGCTTTAGCCTATCAAAAGGTGTTGCATTGGTTCGGACACGACCAAGCCCCAAGTGATATCACAAAGCTTTTGAAAAGCAAACTCGGGGGTAAACGGAGGCCGCTTTAAGACGAAACAACTCCATGTAACCACACATGATGTAATGAACATATACCCGCTTTAGCCGAGGCTCGGTTTATTACTTTATTCATAATATATACACTTGTCATAATATGTACATAAGTAGAGCCGATGGCTCGGTATAATAAGGTCGAAGATGAGCTATGTTCCACGGCTGTTGGTCTCCTCCTCGGCGTCGTGAGTCTTTATGCTCTCGAATATCGATCGATAGTACGACCCGTTGTGCAGATTCTTGCTAACCACGAAAGGTCCCTCCCAAGGTGGGAATAACTTGTGCATATCAGTCTGGTCTTGGATGAGCCGAAGCACCAAATCTCCTTCTTGAAAAGTTCTGGTTCTGACCCGGCGACTATGGTAACGATGAAGATCCTGTTGGTAAATTGCCGAGCGGGCAGCTGCTATGTCATGCTCTTCATCCAACTGATCCAAAGCGTCCTGCCGTGCCGTCTCGTTGTCCGCTTCAACATAAGCTGCCACACGAGGTGAGTCATGACGGATGTCACTGGGGAGAACCACCTCCGCTCCATAGACCATAAAGAACGGTGTGTATCCCGTGGATCTGTTAGGCGTAGTGTTGATACTCCATAACACAAACGGTAGCTCTTCTACCCAGCAACCCGGTGTCCTCTGCAAAGGGACCATAAGCCGGGGCTTGATGCCTCTCAAGATCTCTTGATTAGCCCTTTCCGCTTGACCATTGGACTGTGGGTGGGCTACTGAAGAAACGTCAAGCCGGATGTGCTCACGTTCGCAGAACTCTTTCATGGCACCTTTGGACAAATTGGTACCATTATCTGTGATGATACTGTGTGGAAAGCCAAACCGGAAAATCACCTTTTTGATGAACTGAACCGCTGTAGCCGCGTCACACTTGCTAACAGGTTCTGCCTCCACCCACTTTGTAAATTTGTTAACCGCCACCAGGAGGTGGGTCTTTTTGTCCTTGGACCTCTTAAAAGGTCCAACCATATCCAGCCCCCAAGTTGCAAACGGCCAAGTAATTGGAATCATCCTCAATTCTTGGGCCGGTACATGAGCACGTCTGGAAAACTTTTGGCAACCATCACATCATCTGACCAGATCTTCCGCATCAGCATGGGCAGTCAACCAATAGAAACCGTGGCGGTACGCTTTAGCCACCAAGGATTTTGAACCGGCATGGTGACCACAATCTCCTTCGTGGATCTCACGCAATATTTCACAGCCTTCCTCAGGGGACACACAGCGTTGAAACGCCCCTGACACGCTGCAATGATGCAATTCGCCATTAACAATGGTTATAGACTTAGATCGCCGGACTATCTGCCGGGCCAACGTCTCATCTTCTGGTAACTCGCCCCGGTTCATGTACGCAAGATAAGGAAGCGTCCAATCCGGAGTGACATGAAGAGCTGCCACCAATTGGGCCTCCGGATCAGGAATAGCCAAATCCGCTTCACCAGGGAGCTTGACCGACGGGTTGTGCAGCATGTCCAGAAAAACATTGGGCGGGACCGGTTTGCGTTGAGATCCCAACCGGCTTAAAGCGTCCGCCGCTTCATTCTTCCGACGGTCCACGTGGTCCACCTGATAGCCCTTGAAATGACCTGCGACAATATCCACCTCACGACGATATGCAGCCATGAGTGGGTCCTTTGAATCCCAAGTGCCAGACACCTGTTGAGCCACTAGGTCCGAGTCACCGAAGCACTTAACCCGGCTTAGATTCATCTCCTTAGCCATCCGGAGACCATGGAGCAAGGCTTCATACTCAGCTGCATTGTTAGTACAAGGGAACATTAAGCGGAGAACGTAACAAAACTTGTCACCTCGTGGGGAAGTTAATACGACTCCAGCCCCCGAGCCCTCTAATTGCCTGGATCTGTCAAAATGGATGGTCCAATATGTATGATCCGGCTTTTCTTCAGGTGCTTGCAACTCCGTCCAATCATTAATGAAATCCACAAGTGCTTGAGACTTCACCCGTCCGAGGCACGTACTTGAACCGGCGGCCCAAGTTCTATAGCCCACTTAGCAATCCGCCGATCGCTTCCGGTTCACGTATGATATCGCCTAAGGGAGCAGAATTGACCACCGTGATGAGGTGCCCTTGGAAATACTGCTTCAGCTTCCGGCTTGCCATAAAAACTCCATATACCAGCTTCTGCCAATGCAGATACCTTTGCTTAGATTCGATAAGTACCTCGCTGATATAGTAAACCGGACGTCGAACCGGATGCTCCTTCCCTGCCTCCTTCCGCTCCACCACAATGGCCACGCTGACCGCCCTGGCATTAGCAGCAACATATAGCAGAAGCGGCTCCTTGTCAATGGGAGCGGCGAGCACAGGCAGGTTGGCCAATTGCCGCTTTAAGTCCTCCAACGCTTCATCGGCGGCGGACTCGAACAAACCGATCCGTCTTTTTCAAAGATCTGGTACAAAGGATGGCCTTCTCTCCAAGGCGGCCGATAAACCGGCTCGGCGTGGCAATCCGGCCTGCCAAACGCTGAACATCGTTAATGCACTTCGGTTTAGCCAGGGAGGTAATAGCTGTAATCTTCTCCAGATTAGCTTCAATTCCCCTGTTGGGCACGAGAAAACCCAATAACTTGCTGCCGAACACCAAAGACACATTTGGCGGGTTGAGCATCATCTTGTAAACCCGCAGGTTGTCAAAGGTTTCCTTCAAATCGCCAATCGGTGTCTCCTTCTCCTTGACTTGACCACAATATCATCCACATAGGCGTGCACATCACGGCCGATCTGTTTATGCGTGCAATTCGTACACGCGTTGATAAGTTGCTTGGGCGCTCTTGAGCCCAAAAGGCATAGATACATAGCGAAGGCTCCAAAGGGAGTGATAAACGCCGTCTTCTCCTGGTCCTTAACTGCCATCTTGATCCGATGATACCGAATACGCATCCAAAAGATCAAGCGCTCACAACCCGCAGCGGCATCAATAATCTGGTCAATGCGGGGGGGCAAAGGATCTGCTGGACAAGCCTTGCTAAGATCTGTAATCCACACACATCGCCAAGTGCCGTTTTTCTTAAGAACCAGCACCGGATTAGCAAGCCACTCTGGATGGAAGACTTCAACGATAAAACCAGCTGCTAAGAGCCTGGCCACCTCCTCTCTAATGGCCTTACGCCTTTCTTTGTTAAACCGGCGGAGAAACTGCTTCACCGGTTTGTACTTGGGATCAACATTAAGAGTGTGCTCAGTGAGTTGCCTCGGTACACCTGGCATGTCAGAAGGCTTCCATGCAAAAATGTCCCGATTCTCATGGATGAACTCGATGAGCGCGCTTTCCTATTTCGGATCCAAGTTGGCACTGATGCTGAACTGCTTGGACGAATCGCCAGGCACGAAGTCAACAAGCTTAGTCTCAGCTGCCGATTTGAATTTCAGGGCTGGATCATGCTCTGTAGTTGGCTTCTTCAATGGAGTCATGTCCGCCGGATCAACATTGTCCTTATAATACTTCAGCTCCTCGATGGCACAAACCGACTCTGCGTAAGCCGCATCACCTTCCTCACATTCCAAAGCGATCTTGCGGCTCCCATGAACCGTTATTGTCCCCTTGTGACCCGGCATCTTGAGCTGCAAATAGATATAACAAGGCCGTGCCATGAACTTGGCATAAGCCGGCCGCCCAAATAGGGCGTGATATGGACTTTGGATTTTTACCACTTCAAACTTCAATGTTTCCGATCTGGAGTCATATTCATCTCCAAAGGCCACTTCCAGAGCTATTTTACCAACCGGATATGCTGACTTGCTGTGTACCACACCATGGAACACTTGTATTGGACGGTTTGAGATGTTTATCTGTTAACCCCATACGACGGAAGGTCTCATAGTACAGGATGTTAATGCTGCTCCCTCCGTCCATGAGCACCTTGGTGAACTTATAACCTCCCACCTGAGGTGCCACCACCAGGGCTAGTTGACCCCGATTGTCAACCCGGGGAGGATGATCCTCTCTACTCCATACAATGGGCTGCTCTGACCAGCGTAGGTAATGAGGCACGGCGGTTCAACAAGTTATTTGACGCCGCTCAAGCTTCCGGTCTCGCTTGTCTAAGCTGGTGGTGAAGACATGGTACTGCCCACTATTCAACTGCTTTGGGTTGCTCTGATAACCCGACTGTTGCTGCTGCTGGTTGTAACCACCTTGGTTATTCTGATTGTTCTGATTGTTATGTCCGATCGGATTACCATTAAATCCTGAACCCGAATTTCCTCCACCGTAACCCGTCCCGGATCCTGAACCGCCGCCGGAACCTTGATCATACCGGAAAGCATTAGAACTCTTGAACTCCTGCATAATGTAGCAATCCTTCCAGAGGTGGTTTGCTGGCGTCTCCCTCGTCCCATGCTCCGGACAGGGTTGATTCAACAGATAGTTCAAGCGGTCCGGATTGGGATTAGGCGCTCCACTTTGATTCGGCTGTTTACCCTTGCGCCGCTAGCCCTTGTCCTGCGCGTTGGTGTTGGCTACGAAGTCCATGTTTCCATTCGCTTTACGCTTGCCTCCACCATTACCTGCCGAGTGATGTTGCTGGCCCTTGGAGTTGCTGTTCTTCCTTCCCTTCCCTGTCTCGTCATCGTCAGACTCAGGATCCTTGGTACTATCAGAATCAACATACTTCACTAAAGCGCCCATGAGAGTGCCCCATGTCATTACAAAACCGCTTCATGCGCCCCAACTTCAACTTTAAAGGCTTAAACCGGCAGTTGCCCTCCAGGGTTAAGATCGCAGAGTCAGCGTTGATCCGGTCTGACGAGTGCAAGATTTCCGAAACGCGGCGTACCCAATGGGTTGTTGACTCCCCTTCCCCCTGGACACAAGCCGCCAAGTCCACTACGGACATGGGCTGCTTACAGGTATCTTTGAAATTCTGGATAAACGGGTCCGCAACTGGGCCCATGAATTGATAGAATTGGGTGGCAAGCTCTTCAACCAAGTACGGGCCGTGCCTTCGAGCATCATGGTGAAGTACTTTGCACACGCGGCCTCATCCACATCCAGCATCTCCATGGCCATCTCATAACTTTCTATCCATGCTTCTGGAGCCAAATCGGCGGTGTAATTTGGCACCTTGCGCGGACCCTTGAAGTCCTTGGGCAAGCGCACATTGCGTAAAGCGGGGACGAGGCAAGGCACCCCCAAAGAGCTAGAGGTAACCCCAGGCTCGACCGAGATGGTCGGACGAACCGGCGTAAGCTGATAAGCCTGATGCTGTGCTGCTAACTCGGCCTCCCTGCGCGCTCGGGCCCGGTCCACCACCTCCTGGGTGTTATCGACGCCACCTGCCGGGTTGTTGCCACGGGGCGCACCACGCCGTGCATTACTTGATACAGCCGGTTCATCCACGTGCCTGCTATAGCTCCGGCTTGGGAGGGGGGTAGAGTAGATCCGGTCGCGGCTGTACGAATACACTTCTTGTTGGACCAATGTTGTCCTAAGGAGCTCCTTGACCCGGCGCGTCTCTACTGCCGATGGTGAATCACCTTCAATCGGAATAGCCTCCAGCCGTGCCGCGGCTGCAACAAGGTTATCCATCAGGTTGGAGTAGTGACCCGGAGGTGTTTGCACAGCCTGAGGTGCACTGGTATTACGGTGAGGTAGATCTATTAAGCGGGGCTGGACCGGCGCGCCCGTCCCAGGTGCTTCCGCCCGGTTTACCACCGGCGGATTACTGGTTCCCGCTCCGGGGGTGTTGAAGAGTTCTCTTCCTTCGAAAGCTGAAGGCAAACGGGATCTGTATTTCCTCTTCATGACTTCATGTGACGCGTTCTGATCCAACATGAGCCTATAAGCCTGCGCATCTAAAGCGGCCCGCTCTGCCATCATCCTGGCGTCTGCAGCTGCTAGATCCGCTTTAGCCTGAGTGATTTGTTCCTTCACCTTTGCAATCTCCGCATTATGAGCGTCCTGATCCGCCGGTTTAGCCTCTGCCATGAGCGCAGCCAACGCATCGAACAGATCTGATAAAACTTGAGCCGGCGGGCGCACAGGGCCTCCTGCCCCGGCAGCCGTCGCCGCTGTTGAACCGGCGATCATCGCCGCAGCAGTCGAAGAGTGAAGTGCTGCTTGTATACCGGCCATGAATATTCCAACCCTGTTGGGAAGATCAGAGGGGTCTGGAATACTGTCACCATCGTAACAGCCCCCAATCCGGCCATCTTGTAGCTGATACAGAGATTCAGTTTCTCCGGTTGACGACTCATCGTCGGAGTAGATGACGGTCTCGCCACCAGACTCTGATCCGTCCTCATAACTTCCTCCGTGGATGACTCCCACAAAGGCACGCTTCACGGCCGGTTTAACCTGGGCAGATCTTGTACGCTGAGCCGTCTCGACGAGGTCGGTGCAGATGTCCGGCTCAAGCCCTGGCTCACCGATCTTGCCGATGAAAACGTGTATGCCACCAAAGGGGACCCGGTATCCGTACTCGATTGAGCCGGCCTCGGGGCCCCATCCTACGTCGTCGATGTAGAGCTTGCCGCGACGACTCTTGGTCATCCGCCCACAAGATAGCCTTCGAGTCCTTCAACTTGCCCTCCAAGATCATCAAACCATCGTGCAATAGCCCCACGGTGGCGCGCCAACCGTCGTGGTTTTGTCATGGCAGATGTCCTCGTGAAAGGACTTAGTCGTGGAGCCATCGCTCACGGGTTAACTTGAAGGGGTTAAAGCGGACGCAAGGACACAAGAGTTATACTAGTTCGCCCTTCGATGAAGGTAAAAGCCTACGTCTAGTTGTGATGGGATTGATGTGGTCTCGATGACTAGGGAGCAAATAAGCTTCGCTAGGCCTCGAAGTTTTGTTGTCTGCCCTTGAACCGCCCGGGTCGCCCCTTATATACACGGGTGACGCCCGTCGGTTCAGAGAGTCCCAATCTCCGGTTCATACTCGTATCCGGGTTAGTCTCTCTCTATTCCTAACTTACAATACAAGTTTACATACCAGGCCGGTTTACGACTACAGGTTATAAACCGACTACAGGCCTTGGGCCCTTACTTTCATGCCTCTTGGGCTTTTACACCGTTGAACTACTGATGAAGTTAACCCGGCCCAGATAGGCCGGTTTACGCTCAGTAGTAATATCCCCAACATAAGTGAAGCACATAGAGTATTCTATCAAATTCCAATTCATGTATGGCTCTCTCAAAAGGTGTGTACAGCAAGGATGATTGTGTTAAACTAACAAGCAAAGACGCAAATAATACAAGACGCTCCAAGCAAAACACATATCATGTAGTGAATAAAAATATAGCTCCAAGTAAAGTTACCGATGGAAGTGGACGAAAGAGGGGATGCCTTCCGGGAGCATCCCCAAGCTTTGACTTTTTGGTGTCCTTAGATTATGTTTGGGGTGCCATGGGAATCCCCAAGCTTAGGCTCTTGCCACTCCTTGTTCCATAATCCATCAAAAGATTTCACCCAAAACTTGAAAACTTCACAACACAAAACTCAACAGAAATCTCGTGAGTCTGTTAGCTTAAAGAAAACAAAAGACCACTTAAAGGTACTGTAATTAACTCATTATTTATTTATATTGGTGTTAAACCTACTGTATTCCAACTTATCTATGGATTATAAACTATTTTACTAGCCATAGATTCATCAAAATAAGCAAACAACACACGAAAAACAGAATCTGTCAAAAACAGAACAGTCTGTAGTAATCTGTAACTAACACAAATTTCTGGAACTCCAAAAATTCAGCCAAAATAGGAAGACCTTGGAAATTTGTTTATTGATGAGCAGCAATTGGAATCACTATTTTATCATGTTCTGGTGATTTTTAACAATTGTTTTCGTGAACAGAAAGTTTCTGGAAATTACAGCAAGATCAAATAACTATCATCCAAGAAGATCCTATAGGTTTAACTTGGCACAAACACTAATTAAAACATAAAACCACATCTAAAAAGAAGGTAGATGGATTATTTATTCCTAAACAGAAACAAAAACAAAACTAAAAATAAAATTGGGTTGCCTCCCAACAAGCGTTGTCGTTTAACGCCCCTAGCTAGGCATAAAAGCAAGGATAGATCTAGGTATTGCCATCTTTGGCACTCGGAAAGAAAAGAGAAAATTTCCTTTCTATGGCATTCATCCTTCTATTTTGGTAAAGCACATTGCCATTAATGGAGGAAGTGATATTAAGCACATTACGGAAATTTGCATCTAAACTAGATTTCATCTCTTTGATAATTTCATTTTGATAGAAGCATAAGAGAGTGGTAGACTCAACCTTATCATTCATGGGGTTCCCAAATATAGTTTTCATTTTTTCATAGGTATCTATAGCATCCCCTTCAAGAAAACCTTCTTCAAAAATAGAATCTAGAACTTGTTTGAAAGAAGCAGGCAATCCAACATAGAAACTTTTTAAGTAAACCTCAATTTGATATTGTGGTACATATCTAGCCTGAATCCTTAATAACCTATCCCAAGCATCTTTTAAAGACTCATCAAGTAAATAACGAAAAATTCCAGAGTCATCTTCATCAAAATAATTTAAGTTCTCAATGGTAACCCCGTTGGGTCTTACTGTAGCATCATAGTTTATGAGCTTAGAGAGGATAGAGGGGTTATCCAAGGTACTAGAGCCCTGGAAAGGACCCTTAGTTCTTTTTGATTCGGCCATGGCAACGGGAAAGCAAACGGAAAAGAGAAGGCGGATAAAACGGCAAGGGTGAAGTGGGGGAGAGGAAAACGAGAGGCAAATGGCAAATAATGTAATGCGGGAGATAAGGAATTGTGATGGGTACTAGGTATGTTGACTTTTGCGTAGACTTCAATCTTGTAATGACTTCGCGTAAGCCTCCCCGGCAATGGCGCCAGAAATCCTTCTTGCTACGTCTTGAGCTTGCGTTGGTTTTCCCCGAAGAGGAGAGGATGATGCAGCAGAGTAGCGTAAGTATTTCCCTCAGTTTTTGAGAACCAAGGTATCAATCCAGTAGGAGGCTACGCGCGAGTCCCTCGTACCTGCACAAAGCAATTAACTCCTCGCAACCAACACGATAAGGGGTTGTCAATCCCTTCACGGTCACTTACGAGAGTGAGATCTGATAGAGATGATAAATAATGTTTTTGGTATTTTTGGTATAAAGATGCAAAGTAAAATAAAAGGCAAAGTAAAAAGAAAGCAATAATAAAGCGTAGGAAGATTAATATGATGAGAATAGACCCGGGGGCCATAGATTTCACTAGTGGCTTCTCTCAAGAGCATAAGTATTTTACGGTGGGTGAACGAATTACTGTTGAGCAATTGACAGAATTGAGCATAGTTATGAGAGTATCTAGGTATGATCATGTATATAGGCATCACGTCCGAGACAAGTAGACCAAATCCTGCCTACATCTACTACTATTACTCCACTCATCGACCGCTATCCAGCATGCATCTAGAGTATTAAGTTAATGAAAACAGAGTAACGCCTTATGCAAGATGACATGATGTAGAGGGATAAATTCATGCAATATGATAAAAACCCCATCTTGTTATCCTCGATGGCAACAATACAATACATGCCTTGCTGCCCCTACTATCACTGGGAAAGGACACCACAAGATTGAACCCAAAGCTAAGCACTTCTCCCATTGCAAGAACTACCAATCTAGTTGGCCAAACCAAATGGATAATTCGAAGAGACTTGCAAAGATAACCAATTATACATAAAAGAATTCAGAGAAAGATTCATATATTGCTCATAGATAATCTTGATCATAAACCCACAATTCATTGGTCTCAACAAACACACCGCAAAATAAATATTACATCGAATAGATCTCCACGAGAGAGGGGGAGAACATTGTATTGAGATCCAAAAAGAGAGAAGAAGCTATCTAGCTACTAACTATATGGACCCGAAGGTCTGAAGTAAACTACTCACACTTTATCGGAGAGGCTATGATGATGATGTAGAAGCCCTCCGTGGTGGATTCCCCTTTCGGCGGAGCTCCGGAACATGCCCCAAGATGGGATCTCGTGAATACAGAAAGTTACGGCGGTGGAATCAGGTTTTGGCTCCGTATCTGATCTGTTGGGGGTATGTAGGTATAAATTGGAGGAAGGAGTACGATGGTGGAGCTTCGAGGGGCCCACGAGGCAGGGGGTGCGCCCTCCACCCTCGTGGCCGCCTCCCTCCTTTCTTGACCGAGGGTCCCAGTCTCCTAGATCATATCTGATGAGAAAATCATGTTCCCGAAGGTTTCATTCCGTTTGGACTCTGTTGGATATTCCGTTTCTTTGAAACACTGAAATAGGCCAAAAACAGCAATTCTGGGCTGGGCCTCTGGTTATTAGGTTAGTCCCAAAAGTAATATAAAATTGGAAAATAAAGCCCAATATGGTCCAAAACAATAGATAATATAGCATGGAGCAATCAAAAATTATAGATACATTGGAGACGTATCATGGGGGAAGCGGATCTGTGGTCGTGGACGAGGGCGTCGGTGAAGCTGCTCCGGTGGTTGGGTTCAGGATGGTGTCGATGATGCGGATCTGTGGCCGTGGATGAGGCGTCAGAAGCTGCTCCGGTAGGTTGGACGAGGGTGCGAGGAAGCGGATTTGAGGCCGTGGACTTGTGAGTTGGCGGTGGTACAGTGGTGGATGAGCAGTCTACTTGTTTCCAGGGGAGGTGGGAGGGGTAGACGCGGCTGATAACCCACAAGTATAGGGGATCGCAACAGTTTTCGAGGCTAGAGTATTCAACCCAAATTTATTGATTCGACACAAGGGGAGCCAAAGAATATTCTCAAGTATTAGCAATTGAGTTGTCAATTCAACCACACCTATAAGACTTAATATCTGTAGCAAAGTATTTAGTAGCAAAGTAGTATGGAAGTAACAGTAACGGTGGCAAAAGTAACAGTAGTAGTTTTGTAGTAATTGTAACAGTGGCAACGGTAAAGTAAATAAGAAAAGATCAATATGTGAAAAGCTCGTAGGCATTGGATCAGTGATGGAGAATTATATCAGATGCGATTCCTCATGCAATAGTTATAACATAGGGTGACACAGAACTAGCTCCAGTTCATTAATGTAATGTAGGCATGTATTCCGAATATAGTCATACGTGCTTATGGAAAAGAACTTGCATGACATCTTTTGTCCTACCCTCCCGTGGCAGCGGGGTCCTATTGGAAACTAAGGGATATTAAGGCCTCCTTTTAATAGAGTACCGGACCAAAGCATTAACACTTAGTGAATACATGAACTCCTCAAACTACGGTCATCACCGGGAGTGGTACCGATTATTGTCACTTCGGGGTTGCCGGATCATAACACATAGTAGGTGACTATTGACTTGCAAGATAGGATAAAAAACTCACATATATTCATGAAAACATAATAGATTCAGATCTGAAATCATGGCACTCGGGCCCTAGTGACAAGCATTAAGCATAGCAAAATCATAGCAACATCAATCTCAGAACATAATGGATACTAGGGATCAAACCCTAACAAAACTAACTCGATTACATGATAAATCTCATCCAACCCATCACCGTCCAGCAAGCCTACGATGGAATTACTCACGCATGGCAGTGAGCATCATGAAATTGGTGATGGAGGAAGGTTGATGATGACGATGGCGATGGATTCCCCTCTCCGGAGCTCCGAACGGACTGCAGATCAGCCCTCCCGAGAGAGATTAGGGCTTGGCGGCGGCTCCGTATCGTAAAACACGATGAATCCTTCTCTCTGATTTTTTTTCTCCTTGGATGTGAATATATAGAGTTGGAGATGAGGTCGGTGGAGCTCTAGGGGGCCCATGAGGCAGGGGCGCGCGCGCAGGGGGTAGGCGCGCTCCCACCCTCGTGGACAGGGTGTGGCCCCCTGGTCTTGATTCTTTCGCCAGTATTTTTATATATTCCAAAAATATCCTCCGTGAAGTTTCAGGTCATTCCGAGAACTTTTATTTCTGCACAAAAATAACACCACGACAAATCTGCTGAAAACAGCGTCAGTCCGGGTTAGTTCCATTCAAATCATGAAAGTTATAGTCGAAAACAAGGGCAAAGGTGTTTGGAAAAGTAGATACGATGGAGACGTATCAACTCCCCAAAGCTTAAACCTTTGCTTGTCCTCAAGCAATTCAGTTGACAAACTGAAAGTGATAAAGAAAAACTTTTACAAACTCTGTTTGCTCTTGTTGTTGTAAATATGTAAAGCCAGCATTCAAGTTTTCAGCAAAGATTATGAACTAACCATATTCACAGTAACACTTAGGTCTCATGTTTACTCATATCAATGGCATAATCCACTAGCGAGCATTAATAATAAATCTCAGATGACAACACTTTCTCAAAACAATCACAATATGATATAACAAGATGGTATCTTCCTAGCCCTTTCTGAGACCGCAAAACATAAATGCAGAGCACCTCTGAAGATCAAGGACCGACTAAACATTGTAATTCATGGTAAAAGAGATCCAGTCATAGTCATACTCAATATAAACTAATAATAATGCATGCAAATTACAGCGGTGCTCTCCAGCTGGTGCTTTTTAATAAGAGGGTGATGACTCAACATAAAAGTAAATAGATAGGCCCTTCGCAGAGGGAAGCATGGATTTGTAGAGGTGCCAGAGCTCGAGTTTGAAGTAGAGATAAATAATATTTTGAGCGGCATACTTTCATTGTCAACATAACAACCAAGAGATCTCGATATCTTCCATGCTACACACATTACAGGCGGTTCCCAAACAGAATGGTAAAGTTTATACTCCCCCACCACCAACAAGCACACTCCAGGTCTGGTCCGAAACAACGGGTACCGTCCAACTAACAACAGTCCTAGGGGAGTTTTGTTTGCAATTATTTTGATTTGATTTGAGCACGGGACTGGGCATCCCGGTGACCAGCCATTTTCTCGTGAGTGAGGAGCGAAGTCCACTCCTCTTGATAATAACCCGCCTAGCATGGAAGGTACAGACAACCCTAGTTGATACATGAGCTATTCGAGCATACAAAACAGAATTTCATTTGAAGGTTTAGAGTTTGGCACATACAAATTTACTTGGAACGGCAGGTAGATACCGCATGTAGGAAGGTATAGTGGACTCATATGGAATAACATTGGGGTTTATGGAAGTGGATGCACAAGCAGTATTCCAGCTTAGTACAAGTGAAGGCTAGAAAAAGACTAGGAAGCGACCAAGTAGAGAGCGACAACAGTCGTGAACATGCATTAAAATTAATCGACACTGAGTGCAAGCATGAGTAGGCAATAATCCACCATGAACATAAATATCGTGGAGGCTATGTTGATTTTGTTTCAACTACATGCGTGAACATGTGCCAAGTCAAGCCACTCGAATCATTCAAAGGAGGATACCACCCTATCATACCACATCACAACCATTTTAATAGCATGTTGGCACGCAAGGTAAACCATTATAAACTCATAGCTAATTAAGCATGGCAAAAGAAACTATAATCTCTAATTGTCGGTGCAAACATGTTTCATTCATAATAGGCTGAATCAGGAACGATGAACTAATCATATTTACAAAAACAAGAGAGGTCGAGTTCATACCGGCTTCTCTCATCTCAATCAGTCCATCATATATCGTCATTATTTCCTTTCACTTGCACGACCGAACGGTGTGGATAATAATAATAGTGCACGACTAAGTTGGAATCTGCAAGCATTTAATAAACAGGAGAAGACAAGGTAACATGGGCTCTTTGTTAAATCAACAATAATGCATATGAGAACCACTCAACATTTTCATTATGGTCTTCTCCTCTCGACCCCAAAGAAAAGAAATAAAACTATTTACACGGGAAAGCTCCCAACAGGCAAAATAAGAACGAGAAATCTTTTTGGGTTTTCTCTTAATTATTACTACTACAGGCATGGAAAGTAAACTAGCTAAAAGCTACAACTATTTTTTTTGTTTCTCTTAAGTTTTTTCAAGCACACAAGAAGAAGACTAGAAAAGAAAATAAACTAGCATGGATAGTACAATGAGAAAGTATGAGCACCGACAACTAGAATGAGTCTGTGAACATGAATGTAATGTCGGTGAGAAATATGTACTCCCCCAAGCTTAGGCTTTTGTCCTAAGTTGGTCTATGCTCTCGGATCAAAGTGGTCCTCTCTAGTGTACTGAGGAGGATCCTCTGGGTTCCACTGGTTGGCTATCTCCTCCGGATCCCACTGATAAACAAACTGCCGATAAGGGTCAAGTGGTGGCTAAGGCTCAGACTTTGGAACTTGTGTCAGGCTCCAGTACGCATAAATGGCCTCCAGCAAGGTGAGGTATATGCCTGAAAGTATGTCAAACAGAGAGGATGCAGGCAAGGTAATGATCTCACAGTAATTTTTATCAAATATCAATTTATACTTGAGCATCTTCTTCTTATCTTTAACAATAATATCATGTACTACCGTACTCTTATAATCTAGAAAAATAGAAGGCATCAACTTTTCTTCTTTCTCATAATGCCTAATAGGTATGTTAAAGTGTGCATCAAGGCGCGAATCAAAGATGCCTCCAAAGATGGGACCCTTTGTATGGTTCAGATTTAATCGTTTAGCAACAATAGCGCCTAAAGTGAAAGTAGTATCACGAAACAAGGCATGGTGCAAAATAACAATATCAGGGGCACTAAGGTTTACACTGTTCCCATGACCAATCAAGCATCTACTAGCAAATATTGCAAAGTAACGTAGAACAGGAAATGTATGCTAGTAATTCTTGCATCGAAAACTTTCCTCGTTTCCCCTACAACAATCATATTAATAAACCCTTCCACATCATTATGATGTGGTTCCTCTATGCTGCCCGCAAAGGGCAACTTGCAAACCTCACAAAAATCATAAAGGGACATCTCCTTATACTCATATTATAAATAAAAATCCACCGAAGGTGGTGATCTCCTAGCATGGAAATGGAAATTTTGCACAAAAAAATTAGTGAGGAGGACATACTGTTCGAGCTGGTCGTGGAGGAAGTCGGTGAGGACCGCATTCTCAGCCAAATAATAAAAATCATCATAAATCCCGGCTGCTCTCAAGAACTCATCACAAGGCCATTCACACGGACAAACTTCCGCGGTGCGAGGAAGATTATATTTGGGCTTCTTATTCTCTTCACTTTGCTTATCCTTCGAGCTTCGGCTCGAATATCCCCTCAATAATCTCTTCATCATTTTCTGAAGATTTCTGAAATTTTTAGTGACTCAAAATAAAAGTGAACCAAACTCAACAAGATTGATAGCAACTACTCCCACATGTGCCTAGAGACTATATCATGCATTAGAACTACTTGGGACCAAATAAATTTGACATGCAAGCTCACGAATAAGGTCACCTCAGCAGCAAAAATTTGCAATAAATACAACACTAGAGCAAAAACTAATTGGACCATTGGAGGAGTCACATACCAAAGAACAATCCCCCAAAGCAGTTTTGTGAATGGAGCTTTGAGCAAGGAGATCGAAAATGGCAACAAGATGAGCTAGAACTCGAGTTTGAGCTGGTGGACGATTTTTTCTGGAGGAAGACGAAGTGTGTGGGTGCTGGGATAAGTGGAGAGGGGCCACGTGGGGCCCATGAGGCAGGGGCGCGCCTGTGGGGTAGGCGCTGCTGACCCTCGTGGCCGGTGTGGTGGCCCCAGTGTGTTCTCAGTGCCAATAATTCTTAAATATTCTATAAAAATCATATTTCAATTTAGGGACATTTGGAGAACTTTTATTTTTGGGTTATTTGTTATTGCAAGGATAATTCAGAAAACAGACGGAAAATACTATTTTTTGCTTTATTTAATCTAAATAACGGAAAGTAAAAGGAGGGTACAGAAGGTTGTGCTTCCTAACTTCATCCATCTCATTCTCATCAAAAGGAATCAACTAACAAGGTTGATCAAGTCTTGTTAACAAACTCATTTCGAATCGCATGAAACCGGAGAATTTTCGAGTAGCACTAGGTTATCTCAACGAGGATATGCACATCCCCAACAATAAGAATATCATATTTCTTCTTGATAGTAGGAAGAGGAAATTCAAAACCTCCAATAGTAATTGTTGGAATTTTTCCAATAAAATTGATACTGTGGACTTGACGTTGTTTCCTCGGAAAGTGTACCATATGCTCATTACCAGTAACATGAAAAGTGACATTGCCTTTGTTGCAATCAATAACAGCCCCTGCAGTATTCAAAAAGGGTCTACCAAGGATAATCGACATACTATCATCCTCGGGAATATCAAGAATAACAAAGTCTGTTAAAATAGTAACGTTTGCAACCACAACATGCACATCCTCACAAATACTGACATGTATAGCAGTTGATTTATCGACCATTTGCAAAGATATTTCAGTAGGTGTCAACTTATTCAAATCAAGTCTACAATATAAAGATAGAGGCATGACACTAACACCGGCTCCAAGATCACATAAAGCAGTTTTAATATAATTTCTTTTAATGGAGCATGGTATAGTTGGTACTCTTGGATCTCCTAGTTTCTTGGGTATTCCACCTTTAAAAGTACAATTGGCAAGCATGGTGGAAATTTCATCTTCCGATATCTTTCTTTTATTTGTGACAATATCTTTCATATACTTAGCATAAGGATTCATTTTAAGCATATCAGTCAACCGCATACGCAAAAAGATAGGTCTAATCATTTAAGCAAAGCGCTCAAAATCATCATCATCCTTTTTCTTGGATGGTTTAGGAGGAAAAGGCATGGGTTTCTGAACCCATGGTTCTCTTTCTTTACCGTGCTTCCTAGCAACGAAGTCTCTCTTATCATAACATTGATGCTTTGATTGTGGGTTATCAAGATCAGCAGCAGGTTCAATCTCTACCTCATTGTTATTGCTAGGTTGAGCATCAACATGAACATCATCATTAACATTATCGCTAGGATCATGTTCATCACCAGATTGTGTTTCAACATCATAAATAGAAATATCATTGGGATTCTCAGGTGTGTCAATAACAGGTTCACTAGAAGCATGCAAAGTCCTATCATTTTTCTTTTTCATCTTTTTATAATGACTAGGTGCATCAACATTAGTTCTCTGAGAATCTTGCTCAATTCTCTTAGGGCGGCCCTCAGGATACAAAGGTTCCTGAGTCATTTTACCCCCTCTAGTCATAACTCTAACAACATTATCATTTTTCTTATTATTTAATTCATTGAGCAAATCATTTTGAGCTTTAAGCACTTGTTCTACTTGAGTGGTAACCATAGAAGCATGTTTACTAATGAGTTTAAGTTCACCCCTAACTATAGACATATAATCACTCAAGTGTTCAATCATATAAGCATTACATTGCAATTGTCTACCAACATAAGCTTTGAAGTTTTCTTGTTTAACAATAAAATTATCAAACTCATCTAAGCATTGCCTAGCAGACTTATAACAAGGGATATCACCTTCATCAAATCTATAGAGAGAATTTACCTTTACTACCTGTGTCGGGTTATCAAGACCATGTATTTGTTCAATAGGTGGTAAATTCTTAACATCTGCAGCTTTAATACCCTTTTCTTTCATAGATTTCTTTTCCTCTTGCATAACTTCAGAATTGAGAAATAGAATACCCCTTTTCTTCGGAGTTGGCTTAGGAGTTGGTTCAGGAAGTATCCAATCATTATCATTACTCAATATAATATTTAATAGCAATTCAGCTTGCTCAACAGTTCTTTCCCTGAAAACACAACCAGCACAACTATCCAGGTGGTCTCTGGAAGCCTCGGTTAGTCCATTATAAAAGATATCAAGTATTTCATTTTTCTTGAGAGGATGATCAGGCAAAGCATTAAGTAATTGGAGAAGCCTCCCCCAAGCTTGTGGGAAACTCTCTTCTTCAATTTGCACAAAATTAAATATTTCCCTTAAGGCAACTTGTTTCTTATGAGCAGGAAAATATTTTGCAGAGAAGTAATAAATCATATCCTGGGGACTACGCACACAACCAGGAGCAAGAGAATTAAACCATACCTTAGAATCACCCTTTAACGAGAAAGGAAACAATTTAAGAATATAGTTATAGAAAATTTTTTCCTCATGAGTAAATAGGGTGGCTATATCATTTAGTTTAGTAAGATGTGCCACAACAGTTTCAGATTCATAACCATTGAAAGGATCAGATTCAACCAAAGTGACTAACTCAGGATCGACAAAGAATTCATAATCCTTATCTGTAACACAGATTGGTGAAGTAGAAAACGCAGGATCATATTTCATTCTAGCATTCAAAGACTTTTCTTTTAGCTTAGCTAACAGTTTCTTGAGATCATATCTATCATTGCAAGCAAAGAAGTCTCTAGCAGTTTGTTCATCCATAACATAACCTTTAGGTACAACAGGCAATTCATATCTAGGGGGAGAATCTTTATCATCACTTTCATTAATATCACCAGTTTCAATTGCAAGAAAGGTAATGTCACTTTTCATGTTAATGGTAATGAGCATAGGGTACACTTTCCGAAGAAACAACCTCAAGTTCATAGTATCAATTCTATCGGAAAAAATTCAACTATTACTATTGGAGGTTTTGAATTCCCTCTTCCTACTGTCAGAAAGAAATATGATATTCTTATTATTGGGGACATGCATATCCAGTTGAGGTAACTTAGTGTTATTCGAAAATTCTCCGGTTTCATGTTATTCGAAAGAGGTTTGTTAACAAGACTTGATCAACCTTCCTAGTGGATTCCTTTTGATGAGCATGAGATGGATGAAGTTAGAAAGCACAACCTTCTGTAACCTGCTTTTACTTTCTGTTATTTAGAATAAATAAAGCAAAAATAGTATTTTCTGTCTGTTTTCTGAATTATCCTTGCAATAAAAAATACCCCGAAAATAAAAGTTCTCCAAATGCCCTGAAAATTTAGTATGATTTTTTATAGAATATTTGAGAATTTCTGGCACATAGAAACACCAGGGGGCCACACCATCTAGCCACGAGGGTGGAGGGTGCACCCTACCCCCTGGGCGCGCCCCCTGCCTCGTGGGCCCCACGTGGCCCCCCTTCACTTATTCCAGCACCCACACACTTTGTCTTCCTCCAGAAAAAATCATCCCATAGCTCAAACTCGTGTTCTTGCTCGTTTTGCTGCCATTTTTGATCTCCTTGCTCAAAGCTCCATTCACAAAACTGCTTTGGGGGGATTGTTCTTCGGTATGTGACTCCTCCAATGGTCCAATTAGTTTATGTTCTAGTGCTTTATTTATTGCAAATTTTTGCTGCTGAGGTGACCCTGTTCTTGAGCTTGCATGTCAAATTTATATGGTCCAAAGTAGGTTTAATGCATGATATAGTCTCTAGGAACTTGTGGGAGTAGTTGCTATCAATCTTGTTGAGTTTGATTCACTTTATTTTGAGTCACTAAAAATTTCAGAAATTTTCAGAGGAAGAAAATGTTGAAGAGATTGTTGGGAGGCTCCTCAAGCTGGGGTTCAAAGGGAAAGGAGAATGAAGAGAATGAAAAGCCCAAGTACAACCTTCCTCGCACCGCAGAGGTTCGATCGTGTGAATGGCCTTGTGATGCATTCTTGAAGGCCGCCAGAATTTAGGAAGACTTTTATTACTTGGTTGAGAATGCAGGCATCACCGAATTCATCCATGATAAGCACATACATCATCCTGCCCGATGACATTTATGCATACTGGGAGTGAACACGATGCCCAGAGCCTGAGTCTGAGCCATCTCCTGATCCATATCAGGAGTCTATTTATCAATGGGATCCGCAGGAGCTCGCTAACCAGTGGAACCCCGAGGATCCTCCTTAGTACACTCGAGAGGACCACTTTGATCCCTGGGCTTAGACCAACTTAGGCCAAAAGGCTAAGCTTGGGGGAGTATGTATTTCTCACTGACATTACATTCATATTCACACACTCACTCTAGTTGTCGGTGCTCATACTTTTTCATTGTATTATTCATGTTAGTTTATTTTCTTTTTCTTCTTTCTTCTTGTGTGTTTGAAAAACTTTGAGAAAAAACAAAAAAATAGTTATAGCTTTTAGCTAGTTTACTTTCCATGTTTGTAGTAGTACGTTTAAACAAAACAAAAAAAAAGATTTCTTGTTCTTCTTTTGCTTGTTGGGAGCTTTCCCGTGTAAATAGTTTTTCTCTTTCTTTGAAATTCTTTTCTTTTCTTTGGGGGTAGAGAGGATAAGACCACGATGAAAATGATGAGTGGCTCTCATATGCATTATTGTTGATCTAACAAAGAGCCCATATTACCTTGTCTTTGATACGTCTCCAACGTATCTATAATTTTTGATTGTTCCATGCTATATTATCTATTGTTTTGGACCATATTGGGCTTTATTTTCCACTTTTATATTACTCTTGGGACTAACCTATTAACCGGAGGCCCAACCCAGAATTGCTGTTTTTGCCTATTTCAGTGTTTCGAAGAAACAGAATATCAAATGGAGTCCAAACGGAATGAAACCTTCGGGAACGTGATTTTCTCATCAGATATGATCCAGGAGACTTGGACCCTCGGTCAACAAAGGAGGGAGGCGGCCACGAGGGTGGAGGGCGTCCCCCTAGTGCGCGCCCCCTGCCTCGTGGGCCCTCGAAGCTCCACCGACATACTCCTTCCTCCTATATATACCTACGTACCCCCAACAGATCAGATATGGAGCCAAAAACCTAATTCCACCGCCGCAACTTTCTGTATCCACAAGATCCCATCTTGGGGTCTATTCCGGAGCTCCGCTGGAAGGGGAATCCACCACAGAGGGCTTCTACATCATCATCATAGCCTCTCCGATGAACTGTGAGTAGTTTACTTCAGACCTTCGGGTCCATAGTTAGTAGCAAGATGGCTTCTTCTCTCTTTTTGGATCTCAATACAATGTTCTCCCCCTCTCTCATGGAGATCTATTCGATGTAATCTTCTTTTTGCGGTCTGTTTGTTGAGATCAATGAATTGTGGGTTTATGATCAAGATTATCTATGAGCAATATTTGAATCTTCTCTGAATTCTTTTATGTATGATTGGTTATCTTTGCAAGTCTCTTCGAATTATCCGTTTGGTTTGGCCAATTAGATTGGTAGTTCTTGCAATGGGAGAAGTGCTTAGCTTTGGGTTCAATCTTGCGCTGTCCTTTCCCAAAGGATGATGGGGCGGCAAGGCACGTATTGTATTGTTGCCATCGAGGATAACAAGATGGGGTTTTTATCATATTGCATGAATTTATCCCTCTACATCATGTCATCTTGCTTAATGGTTACTCTGTTTTCATTAACTTAATACTCTAGATGCATGCTGGATAGCGGTCGATGAGTGGAGTAATAGTAGTAGATGCAGGCAGGAGTCGGTCTATTTGTCTCAGACGTGATGCCTATATATATATGATCATACCTAGATACTCTCATAACTATGCTCAATTTTGTCAATTGCTCAACACTAATTCGTTCACCCACCGTAAAATACTTATGCTCTTGAGAGAAGCCACTAGTGAAATCTATGGCCCCCAGGTCTATTCTCATCATATTAATCTTCCTACGCTTTATTATTGCTTTGCTTTTTTACTCTGCCTTTTATTTTACTTTGCATATTTATACCAAAAATATTATTTATCATCTCTATCAGATCTCACTCTCGCAAGTGACTGTGAAGGGATTGACAACCCCTTATCGCGTAGGTTGCGAGGAGTTATTTGCTTTGTGCAGGTACGAAGGAGTCGCGCGTAACCTCCTACTGGATTGATACCTTGGTTCTCAAAAACTGAGGGAAATACTTACGCTACTCTGCTGCATCATCCTCTCCTCTTCGGGGAAAACCAACACAAGCTCAAGACGTAGCAAGAAGGATTTCTGGCGTCGTTGCCGGGGAGGCTTACGCGAAGTCAAGACAAGACTTGACTCCCGACAACGAGCCATTTCTGGCGCCGTTGCAGGGGACGCTTACGCGAAGTCAAGACAAGATTTGACTCCCGACAACAAGCCATTTCTGGCGCCGTTGCCGGGGAAGTCTACGCAAAAGTCAACATACCAAGTACCCATCACAATCCCTTATCTCCCGCATTACATTATTTGCCATTTGCCTCTCGTTTTCCTCTCCCCCACTTCACCCTTGCCGTTTTATTCGCCCACTCTTTTCCGTTTGCCTTTTTCTCGTTCGCTTATTGCTCGTGTGTTGGATTGCTTGCTTGTCACTATGGCTCTCCCTAGATTTGCTGATCTTCACCTTAAAAGGTTGGAAGAGATCGAAAGCAACGTCAGGAGTTTTATGGTTTTACAATTTGAGCATAATAATTTCTTCAGAAACGAGCTAAAGGAACAAAAAAGTTTTATGAATTATATGAATAAAGAGCTTGATGATATGTCTAAAGAATTTGAAGGTTTAAGATCCCAAATTTCTTGTCTTGAGAAGTTGACTACTGAAATATCTGAAAAGCAAGCTACCTTGATCAATAAGATGGCTGCTAAACCTGATTTCCATGAAAATAAAGATGAAGATCTAAAAGTTATTGATGTGTCCCCTATCAAATATTTGTTTTGCAATATGAATCTTGATAATGATGAGATTGAATAAGATTCACCTTTACCTAGAAGGCGTTCCAAAAATTCGGAGTTTTTAGATCTTGATGCTAAAATTGATAAAAGTGGGATTGAAGAAAGTAAAACCCTAGTTGTTGCTAAGCCCACTATTTTGGATTTCAAGGAATTTAATTATGAAATTTGCTCTTTAATTGATTGTATTTCCTTGTTGCAATCTGTGCTAAATTCTCCGTATGCTTATAGTCAAAATAAAGCGTTTACCAAACATATCGTTGATGCCTTGATGCAATCTTATGAGGAAAAACTTGAGTTGGAAGTCTCTATCCCTAGAAAACTTTATGATGAGTGGGAACCAATTATTAAAATTAAGATTAAGGATCATGAATTTTATGCTTTATGTGATTTGGGTGCTAGTGTTTCCACTATTCCCAAAACTTTGTGTGATTTGCTAGATTTCCGTGATTTTGATGATTGCTCTCTAAACTTGCACCTTGCGGATTCCACTATTAAGAAACCTATGGGAAGAATTAATGATGTTCTTATTGTTGCAAATAGGAATTATGTGCCCGTAGATTTTATCGTTCTTGATATAGATTGCACTCCTTCATGTCCTATTATTCTTGGTAGACCTTTCCTTAGAACGATTGGTGCAATTATTGATATGAAGGAAGGGAATATTAGATTCCAATTCCCATTAAAGAAAGGCATTGAACACTTCCCTAGGAAGAATATAAAATTACCATATGAATCTATTATGAGAGCAACTTATGGATTGCCTACCAAAGATGGCAATACCTAGATCTATCCTTGCTTTTATGCCTAGCTAGGGGCGTTAAACGATAGCGCTTGTTGGGAGGCAACCCAATTTTATTTTTAGTTTTGTTTTTGTTTCTGTTTAGGAATAAATAATACATCTACCTTCTGTTTAGATGTGGTTTTATGTCTTAATTAGTGTTTGTGCCAAGTTAAACCTATAGGATCTTCTTGGATGATAGTTATTTGATCTTGATTTAATTTCCAGAAACTTTCTGTTCACGAAAACAATTGTTAAAAATCACCAGAACGTGATAAAATAGTGATTCCAATTGTTGCTGATCAATAAACAAATTGCCTAGGTCTTCCTATTTTTGCTGAATGTTTGGAGTTCCATAAGTTTGCCTTAGTTACAAATTACTACAGACTGTTCTGTTTTTGACAGATTCTGTTTTTCGTGTGTTGTTTGCTTATTTTGATGAATCTATGGCTAGTAAAATAGTTTATAATCCATAGAGAAGTTGGAATAAAGTAGGTTTAACACCAATATAAATAAAGAATGAGTTCATTACAGTACCTTGAAGTGGTCTTTTGTTTTCTTTCGCTAACGGAGCTCACGAGATTTCTGTTGAGTTTTGTGTTGTGGAGTTTTCAAGTTTTGGGTGAAATCTTTTGATGGATTATGGAACAAGACGTGGCAAGAGCCCAAGATCGGGGATGCCCGTGGCACCCCCAAGATAGTATAAGGATACCAAAGAGTCAAAGCTTGGGGATGCCCCCGGAAGGCATCCCCTCTTTCGTCCACTTCCATCGGTAACTTTACTTGGAGCTATATTTTTATTCACTACATGATATGTGTTTTGCTTGGAGCGTCTTGTATTATTTGCGTCTTTGCTTGTTAGTTTACCACAATCATACTTGCTGTACACACCTTTTGAGAGAGCCATACATGAATTGGAATTTGATAGAATACTCTATGTGCTTCACTTATATCCTTTGAGCCATATAGATGTGCTCTAGTGCTTCACTTATATCTTTTAGAGCACGGTCGTGGATTTGTTTTATAAAAACCTTTGATCTCTCATGATTCACTTAGATTATTTTGAGAGTCTTAAATATCATGGTAATTTGCTTAAAAAATAATAATATGCTTGGTATTCAAGATTTGTAAAACTTTCTTTTGAGTGCGTTGAATACTAAGAAAAGTTTGATGCTTGATAATTGTTTTGAGATATGGAGGTAGTAATATTAGAGTCATGCTAGTTGAGTAGTTGTGAATTTGATAAATACTTGTGTTGAAGTTTGTGATTCCCGTAGCATGCACGTATGGTGAACCGTTATGTGATGATGTCGGAGCATGATTTATTTATTGATTGTCTTCCTTATGAGTGGCGGTCGGGGACGAGCGATGGTCTTTCCCTACCAATCTATCCCCCTAGGAGCATGCGCATAATACTTTGATTTGATAACTTGTAGATTTTTGTAATAAGTATATGAGTTCTTTATGACTAATGTTGAGTCCATGGATTATACGCACTTTTCTCACCCTTCCACCATTGCTAGCCTTTCTAATACCGCACACTTTTCGCCGGTATCATACACCCACCATAAACCTTCCTCAAAACAGCCACCATACCTACCTATCATGGCATTTCCATAGCCATTCCGAGATATATTGCCATGCAACTTTCCACCGTTCCGTTTATTATGACACGCTCCATCATTGTCATATTGCTTAGCATGATCATGTAGTTGACATCGTATTTGTGGAAAAGCCACCGTTCATAATTATTTCATACATGTCACTTATGAATCATTGCATATCCCGGTACACCGCCGGAGGCATACACATTGAGTCATATTTTGTTCTAAGTATCGAGTTTTAATTGTTGAGTTGTAAGAAAAATAAAAGTGTGAGGATCATCATTTTTAGAGCATTGTCCCAAGTGAGGAAAGGATGATGGAGACTATGATTCCCCCATAAGTCGGGATGAGACTCCGGACGAAAAAAAGGAGAAAAGAGGCCATAAAAAAGAGAAAAGGCCCAAATAAAAAAATGAGAGAAAAAGAGAGAAGGGACAATGTTACTATCCTTTTACCACACTTGTGCTTCAAAGTAGCACCATGATCCTCATAATAGAGAGTCTCTCGTTTTCGTCACTTTCATATACTAGTGGGTATTTTTCATTATAGAACTTGGCTTGTATATTCCAATGATGGGCTTCCTCAAATTGCCCTAGGTCTTCGTGAGCAAGCGAGTTGAATGCACACCCACTTAGTTTCTTTTGTTGAGCTTTTATATACTTATAGCTCTAGTGAATCCGTTGCATGGCAATCCCTACTCACTCACATTGATATCTATTGATGGGCATCTCCATAGCCCGTTGATACGCCTAGTTGATGTGAGACTATCTTCTCCCTTTTTGTCTTCCCCACAACCACCATTCTATTCCACATATAGTGCTATATCCATGGGTCACGCTCATGTATTGCGTGAAGATTGAAAAAGTTTTGAGAATGTCAAAAGTATGAAACAATTGCTTGGCTTGTCATCGGGGTTGTGCATGATTTAAATACTTTTTGTGGTGAAGATAGAGCATAGCCAGACTATATGATTTTGTAGGGATAACTTTCTTTGGCCATGTTATTTTGAGAATACATAATTGCTTTGTTAGTATGCTTGAAGTATTATTATTTTTTATGTCAATATTAAACCTTTATCTTGAATCTTTCAAATCTGAATATTCATACCACAATTAAGAAGATTTACATTGAAATTATGCCAAGTACCACTCCGCATCAAAAATTCTCTTTTTATCATTTACCTACTCGAGGACGAGCAGGAATTAAGCTTGGGGATGCCTGATACGTCTCCAACGTATCTATAATTTTTGATTGCTCCATGCTATATTATCTATTGTTTTGGACCATATTGGGCTTTATTTTCCACTTTTATATTACTTTTGGGCCTAACCTATTAACCGGAGGCCCAACCCAGAATTGCTAATCTTTTTGCCTATTTCAGTGTTTCGAAGAAACGGAATATCAAACGGAGTCCAAACGGAATGAAATCTTCGGGAACGTGATTTTCTCATCATATATGATCCAGGAGACTTGGACTCTCGGTCAAGAAAGGAGGGAGGCGGCCACGAGGGTGGAGGGCGCGCCCCCTGCCTCGTGGCCCCCCCGAAGCTCCACCGACGTACTCCTTCCTCCTATATATACCTACGTACCCCAACACTACAAAAAAAGACACATCCGTGACATTTTGGGCCGAACGATTTTTTTTCTGTCATACATATGACACTTCTATGACGATAATTGTGACAAAACCCGGTATCATCATAGATGTGGTGGGCTCCTACTTCTATGACAAAAAATCATGACAGAAAAATGGGCTTTTCATCCTGGGTGGGCCGGAGACGCAGCTGCATGACATTCTTTGGGCCGTCCATGACTGAAAAAACCGTGGTAGAAGGGAGGGGGAGGAAAATTTCGGGGAGTTCCCGGTTACGGTGGGAGGTCGAGGGTCGTGCGATGCACGTTTCTCTCGTGACACGCACGCTGCTGCGTGTGTGCGGCGTTAGCTCTAATCGAACCCGAAGCGAGGCGTTGGGCTCTAATCGAACCCGGCGATTGACCGCAGCTACGCGTTCTCGAACCCGAGCGATCGATCGATGGCTGTTAATCGAACCCGATCGAGCGATTCTTCGCTATCGCTGCTAATCAAGCCGATCGATGATGCCTGCGGATGAACAGTGGCGTTGCGGGGGGTTGGATGAGCGAGGGCGGTGGCGTTGCCTCTGGATGAACAGGACCCGTGGTGTGGTGGAGGGCTGGATGAACGATTATACGGTGGAGGGGTGCCCGTGGAGGGTGGTTGAACAGACCCGTGGTGTGGAGGGCTGGATGAACAGAGAGCGGTGGAGGGCTGACCGTGGAGGGGTGGTTGAACAGGAGCCGTTGGAGTAGCGCGCGGTGGAGGCTGGATGAACAGGAGCCCATGGAGGCTGGAGGAGGTCGACGGTAGCCCATGGAGGCTGGAGGAGGTCGACGGTGGAGATGAACAGATCCGTCGAGTCCTGCTTTTGCGGCACGCCACACCCTCCCGATGAACAGACCCCGTTTGACTGCATCGCTCCAACACAAGTCCGTTTCGTCCGTTTTGCGGTACGCCACACCCCTCCCGATCAACAGGACCCCCATTTCGACCGTAGGAGGTCCGTTTCATCCATTTTGCGGTACGCCACACCCCTCCCAATCAACAGGACCCCCGTTTTGACCGTAGGAGGTCCGTTTCCTCCGTTTTGCGGTACGCCACACCCCTCCCGATCAACAGGACCCCGTTCCGAACGTAGGAGGCCCGTTTCCTCCATTGTGCGGTATGTCAGGCCTCGTTTCCATCGCCTGTTCCATCCAAGCCCTCCCAATGAACACGACCACGCATTCCGTTCCGACCCAGCCGGTTGTCTCCCACGCGTTCCGTTGCCTCCCGATGAACACGACGCATTCTGTTTCCTCCCCATGAACACGACACACTCTTTGCCTCCCCATGAACACGACGACGACGATGTTTCTCCGTTCCGACCCAGCCATGTACACGAGCCCTAGCCGTACGTATGTGCGAGTAGGCGTTCGCGACCCCGCCTATATGTACACATACGTGGCCGTATTTTCTTTCTTGCACCCTGGCCGCTGTACGTACGTGTACATGCTAAGTGCGCGCCTCTACTACGACACGTGCGCGCCTCTACAACGACCAGTATGTACGTACACGTTCGCGACCAGAATGACAACGCTACGTACGCTTCGACCAGGTGGGTCCCGACTGTCAGGCACTTCCTTGCGTGCGAAGATGTAGCTGGTGGGTCCCAGCAGTCAGGGGGGCGAATCGTTTTTTTTACCCGGACGGACTTCCTTGCGTGCGAAGATGTAGCTGGTGGGTCCCAGCAGTCAGGGGGGCGAATCATTTATTTTGCCCGGACGCACTTCCTTGCGTGTGAAGGTGTAGCTGGTGGGTCCCAACAGTCAGGGGGGAAACATTTTTTTCACGAAATACGGTGGCCCGTTCGGTGGGTCCCCGCTGTCATGTGGAGGAATAATTATTTTGCGTATAATAAGGAGGCACTTCCTTGCTGCGGCCGTGGACCCAGCTGTCAGCGTCTCCGCGCACAGTACTCTTCCGATGGAAGTCGGTCGTTGACCACATTTACCACGCCGCGTCGAGAGCACCACGGCGATGGACGACGGCGAGGCCTAGGAAGGGGACGACACGGTTGCAGGGAAGACTCGACAATTGTTTCCCACGCGGAGGGGAGTACGACTGTACGAGGGTTTACTGGTTCGTCTGCCGTCGCCGGAGAATATCAGCAGGTGTGGGTGAGTAGAGGGATGGCTAGGCCAGCGATGGGAGTACGGTGGGGCGGTGAGGCCTGCCAGCAGCACAGCCGGCCATGGGGAAGAGGGAGCAGGCAGTCCCGCCGGCGCTTGTTTTAGCAGCTGGAGCAGGAAGAGCAGAGATTGAAGAAGCACGACGGCCGTTGGATGGCCATCCAACAGTCACTGCTTGTGCGTCAACCTTTTTTTAGGAAAGACTGAAATATGTGGAAAACAGCATACAACCCATCTGCCATTATTTCTAATAATTTACAGCCCATTTGCTAATTCTTAAGGTTTTTTTGGAGCCCATATTCTTTTGTTAGCATTACAACCCGATTGGCTATGGTTAAAAAATTATATGAAATTTTGCATATTTCAAAAGCGGTCCGAACTGTTTTTAATCCCAAAATTTCGAGTCACATTCAAACTGATTTTAAAAATAAATGTATATCAATATAAAATCCAACAAATTCTCCACGCATAAAAATAATGTAATTTAAAATCTCGAAATGAAAAAAAAGATATTTGAAACTAATTGCCGGTTTGATGTGTTTTAAAATGTATAGCCCATTTCTCATTCTTGATGGGCCATTTTCTCGCCAAATTAATGAAAGCTCTCCTCTCTTGAAAGATTTGCAGCCCAACAGGCCTGACAAAGCGATTTACTTGGCAAGTCACAAAAAAACTGGGCTGTGGCCGTGGACCCAGCTGTCAGCCTCTCCACGTACAGTACTCTTCCGATGGAATTTCGTTAACCACATTGACCACGCCGCGCCGAGAGCACCAAGGCGGTGGACGACGGCGAGGCCTAGGAAGGGTACGACACGGAGCCGAGGAAGACGCGGCAGTGGATGCCCACGCGGAGAGGAGTACGAGGGTTCACTGGTTCGGCTGCGGTGTGAGGCTGCCACACGCAGGGCTCGCTAGCGGTGGGAGTAGTAGGGGCGATGAGGCCTCAACGGCAGCACAGCCGCCACCGGAGGCGAGGAGCAAAGCGGTCTCCCGGCGCTGGTTTGGGCGGTTGGTGCAAGAAGAGCAGCGATTGAAGAAGCAGCAGGATTGTTCGATTCAAATCCAACGATTCTTCTGCTAGAATCGCTTGTTGACTAAGTTGACAAGCCTCGTCGACGCGCCATCGTAGTAGGCCCACAGGTCAGCCTCCCAACCGTGTGCCCTGGATGTCGATGGGAGGAATCATTTTTTCGCGTAATAAGGAGGCGATTGATTGCGTGCGGCCAGCGGAGGGAGTAGGGTGGGCGGGGAAGCTCTGCGCGGCATCACAATGAACACAAGAGGAGGGAGCGAGCAGTCCCGCCGGCACTAGTTTAGGCGGCCGGAGCAGAAGATCGAGATTGAAGAAGCACGTCGACCGTTGGATGGACATCCAACATCCTTCATGCTAGAATCATGTGTTCACTGACAAAGCCTTGCGTAAACAAGTCAGCCATTTGCTATTATTTTTATAATTTTTACTCATTTTCTAATTCATATGGAATTTATTGCAGCCCGCTTTTCCATTTTTAGAATTGCTGGCCATTTTCTCGTCAAGATAAAGGTCAAAAATTAACTAAATATGTGGGAATTTTGAAAATTCGCAAATTTTTGCTGGGAATGAAATATTCTTAATCCAAAATTAATAGCCATAATTTAAAAATAAATTAGTACTCTGTCATGTTAAATCCAATGAAATACGATAAGATATTAGTGAAGAACAAAAAACTAATATCCCATTTGCTATAATTTTTTGGAATTTTCAACCCTTTTGATATTACTTTTAATGACATTGACCATACTATTTGGCCAGGACGGAATGCATCCCTCCTCGCCTTGAAAGATTTGCAGCCCATGGACGGAGAAAACAAATAGGCCTAGCTTGGGTATTCTTCAAAAGAAATACTGGGCTACCTATTTTCCCAAAGAACTGGTGCATGAGCATTTAGCTTTATTTATTTATTTACTTATTTATGTTTAGGGACCATGAGCATGTACCGGGCCGGATTCATGTGAGAGCCTCCCTTCCGCTTAATTATGGGCTTCTATTGGGCCTTCATCGATGGGCTGCATCTTATCAATAAGTGGAAAATGTGTTCCGTATGAAAAATAGTATGAGCTACGTATGGTACGGGGCACTAAAGGATCGAACCGTGCAACGACTTCCAAAACATTGTGTTTGTCGTTCTAACAACACATTTATTCAACCAATGCATTTAAATATACTACTTATTGTACATTGAAACAGCAGCAGCAAAGAACCAGGGCTGGGGTGCAATGAAGCGATAAGCGCCGTAAGAGTGAAGGCGCAACTCTCTCTTCCAAACCAAACATCAACCATCATTACAAAAGGGCTACCAAAAAGAACAAGTGTATGCATCAAACTAAATAAAGATCCTACTACACCAAGTGTACGCATCTAACTAACTTGCTCAGTTAGACGTTACTATTTATTAAGCTGTGGAGATTGGCTGACGGCTTGAACCAGATGGTTGCCTGACGGGGGAAACTCCAGCCAGCAGGTCGAAGTCTGATACTTGTGACCCTCTCTCCTACTTTGGGCTGCAGAGCGTGGTGGCACATATCAAGGTATGGTGCATGCAGAGACGCATGGTACGCTGTGTACACACAGTTTTGCCTGATGAACGAAACCGCGCTGCCATCATGATCCTTGCCGTCGGTTATCTCCTGGTTAATCGGATAATTCAGTCCGACAAACAGAGAGCATGCACCAAGGCTACTTATCAGCCTCCAGTCAAAAATTCTTGAAGGCCCAGAGAAGCTGGGATCCTGCTCAAAGACCTTGTAGTGACTGTGATTGTATTCCACGAAACAACACGTCCGGTATGTGCGAACGATCATCAATCTTTCGCCGTCGTCTAATCGAGCCAGGAACCACCTGCAACTGCCATGCCGCTTTTCTTTGAAAAGTTCTGGGATTAGGAAGGGTAGGGACACCAGGCGGCCTACAACATCATATCAAGTTGGAGTCAAATAAAAAGGGCTCTTGATTTAGTCAATCTTAACAACAGCATGTTATGAGCATGAATATTTTTTCAGTAAATGTGGACAGTAATATAAGCAAGCCATCATGATATCATAGGAAAGTAACATACTGCTGTAACAGCCGTTTGTAGTGATGACTGGAGTAGGCCAGCAATACGTCCAACCATAGAAGGAGTCGACGGCGTAAATGAAGCCCTTGTGTTCAATGGCATCAGAGAACCATGGAGGATGTATGATCCTGCGATGGACATGCAGATTTATCCACTTACCGCAGTGACCTGTCAGATAGGCGAGACCGCGGTTGAAGAACGCAATTAGCCTGAAGTCTTTATAATTCGCAGATCTTGTGGGCACTTGGAAGATTACAACCTTGAGCAAATCAAACTTGGTATCATGTTGTCTACTATAAGATTCCAAGTATTCTGGGCCGCGGTGCCAAAGCAATGCAGTGTTAATCGAAGGAAGGGGGATCAATCGCCGGGTGTAGACCTCCACGAGCATCCAGCTGCCGCGACCATCGACGCGCACCATCCAAGACGTGTTCATGCCGACCCAGTACATACTGTTAATGTAGCCGAGCCTGATGGGGATCGGATCGCAGTGAAGGGGGTTGATGCTCACCACACTATGATCGTTATGCTGCGTGACATGTTGTTTCTGAAGATCAGGCGGCATCAGCAAGCAAGGAGCTGGCTTAAAAAGCTCCGGCCTGAGGGCTTTGAGTAAATGGTACAGCCCCGACGAGCACGCGGTGAGCGGCATGGTACTGAGATTGTCCACACGCGAAACAATGAGCTTGATTACCTCTGTGGGGAGCGAATTCCAGCCACTCTTTCGACGGATGCTGCTCGGTTTTGCCATTATTAGTGCTTGGGTTTTGACGAGGGGCGCCTTAGCTTCCAGCGGGGATGGAAGCTTGGACAAGATTATGTGCGGACAAAGATGGAGAAGCGAATATGTGTTGCGGGAAGTGGACAGGTGATGATGACTACAGCACGCCGCTTGACTTACGAGACACATACCAGCAGCGAGGGTCATATCGATGCGGACAACTTGCTTGAGTGATCACAAGATCTTGGTACTCCCTATAGTACCTACTACAGTACTATGCCCTAGCTTGCTAGAGTAGAGTAGTAGAGTAGGACTCTGCTCTACTACTAGCACCGGAGGAATAGTAGTATATTCTAGTCTAAAATAGTTACAAACTTCAATGCCCAAGCGTGGAACGACTACGAACCGTGCTCAAAGACCGTGTCTATGTGGTGGTTGGACTTATATGGAAAACAAATAGCAAGATGCCCGTGCATTGCACGACACACCATCATCACCAACTCGGTTTTTTCTCTACTCCTACTCCTGTAAAAGACTCAGTTGGTGATAATGGAGGCGAGGAGGCGTGTTCAGCCGGGCGTGCAGCGGACGGCGCAACACTATTCGATTTGTTATAAAAAACAAAGAAGAGTAGTAGAGATAGAGACATAGGGAGGAGCACGAGGTTGTGGGAGATAAGGATGAACGAGGCAAGGCCTTATCTGTAAATGTGGAGAGAGGTGCGGGTATCTTTTGTAAATTTTTCATAGTTGGCTTTCTATCCGTCAGATATAGATCGGACGATCTATATTACAAGATGGCAGGCATACCATCATCACCAACTCGGTTTTCTATAAGAGTATAGATATAGATATATATAGATATAGATAGATAGAGACTAGGGAGTACTAGTAAGGACACCATCTACTGCTTCGTGTGCTACTCCTGCGCTCCATTCGGCGGCCGCAACGTCCCCTATAGCCACCCCTCCTGCGCTCCATTCGGCGGGCGCTGTTGAAATCTGGGGAGTGCACTCTCGCGACTGCTGGCAGCCACGACTTCACCAACGACGACTTCTTCCCCGACCTCGGCAACCTCTTCCTCAATGACATGGGCGATAACTCAACGCTAACTTGTGCTGCTCCTGCAACCGTATGTGTTTTTGTCCTTCCTGTTCGAAATCGTGGTAGAATTCATGTTTCTACTCTGTATCCTACTACTATGCTAGTCCACATGATTAGTTTCATCTCTGTTATAGCCGTCATGATTTATTTTGTGCTTATTCGGATTAAATCTCGTAGTAACATGCTCATATATTCAACTGGCGCAACGTCCCCTACATCCACTCCTGTTTCATGGACGGCCTGGTCGATGCCTCCAAGGAGCCCTTCGTCCACTGCTATGAGTGCCCGATGCCGTTTTGTGGCTCGCCGGCGGACATGGTGCATCACCTCACGGATGCGTGCAGCGGTCACCGCTGGCCCTGTAGCGACCTGACCCAAAATCGGTCAAATCTCTGTGTCTGTACCATCCCAAGATCATGCTGGTACTCACAATACATCGATAAAGTAATCAAAGTTCAATCACACCTGAATATCATTAATCGATTCTCATATAGAGTCTTTATTACAAGGGAATAAATTCGCTCAAGGCCAACTCATGAGAAATAAACTAAAATGCTGCGAAGCGTAGAGGTAAAGCGAGTCCATCCGACTCCAAAGGGCAATCGCCAAGCGCGAGCGTAGCCTCACTCCCGATCGAATATATCTACGCAACATAATACGTTGCAGCCATGTAGGTCAGCTTTTGGAATAAGCTGGCAAGTCAAGAAGAATAACAATAATAAAGTTACTAACACTATATGCATTTTGGCTGTGGAGCTCTAAGTTTCATCATTTTGCGAAAAGCCAATTTTATCCTACTACAAAGGACTTATTTGCAATTTACTACAAATTGTTGGTAGTTATTGAGATGGTTCCGCCAACCAATATCTCGCTCCCAAATTATTAAGTCATAAACCCTCAAATTAATTCATTAGTTTTTTTAGTGTTGAGATATCCGAATACTTCCAAGGTCCAGAGGCTCAAATGTCCGTGAATCGGGACACGGCTAATCGATTAGGTTATAACACTCTGCAGAGGTTTGCGACTTTCCCGCAAGAATCATTCCTCCTTTAAAGTCTTCGCACTTCATGGTGTTTGAAGACGGACGAATGAAACAGGTCTTCCAAAGAGTTCTTCCGCCACCGCCGTACCCATCCAACCCTACCGCTCGTCTACTTCTCATAGTACCGCCCAGCCAGCGTCACTACTAGGGTCAACCCAGCCAGAGCCCATAATGGCTTGCGGCTGCACAGTAAGCTTCCGGTCATGGGGCATCCATCCTTCTCTTCGTGGCTGGGTGAAGCTTTCCATGAGATGTCATGGCGCTTCTCCATGCATCCCGCCACCACTGGTGCTCCAGGTGCCCGTCAACCGCCTCCACCCAAGAGTGATTTTCCAAGTCCATCTTGATCATTGTAGTCCATGGGTTGTCATCATCATTGACTCTCATATCTTGCTTATGAATTTCACTCATCCCAAATCCGTCTCTGAGCATAGCAAAATAACTACTACGTCCGGGGTCATGGTAACAAGGATTGGTTCATCCTACCACATGATACTACTCAAGTTTAATGACTTCAAGATTTCACTACTGCATGCAATGGTGGGGTGGTGACAACTACTAATGCACAAAAACATAGGTATATAAATAACATGATCAAAACTTGCCTTGCCGATGATCCTCGTAAGCTAAAGAGTCAGAGTAGCAAGCTTAGACTCGGAAACTCTACCGAGACAAACAATAACACAATAAGCACAAAGCAAGAGGATCACACAAGATAACAAAAGTAACATAGCACAACAAAACAATCAAAACCAAATCAAAAGAAAAACTCAAAGAAACCAATTCAAAGTTTTTCCCTACTCCAAACAATAACTAAAATAGTTTTATATAACAAAATTTCTTAAAATAACCTAATCATGGTTTTAAGTTAACTTAACAGAAAAGGATTAACTAAGCAATTAGGAGCAAAAGAATTAATTAAAAAGCTATTATAAAACTCATTTTAGGCCTAATCCAATTTCCATTAAGAAAATAATTTAAAACTTTTATTAATTATAAATAAAAGTTCATCTAATGGAGTGACAGAAACTAACCTAGAATAACTAATCACAAGTTAAAAATAAATTAATTTACTAATTAATTAATTAGGAAAACAGGAAGTAGTTAATTATTTAGGATTAATAGGATTCTGCCTAGAACTAATTATTTATTAATCCTAAAATACCAAAGTTAATTTCTAGGGTTTGGCAATGTCAAAATAAAGTGGTGACAAAAGAATCATGCAAAATAATTTTTCTAACTAAAGTTATAGCAGATTTACTATTCTGACTAAAACAATATTAAAGCATTTTTAATTATTTTTAACATAGCTAAATATATATTTTCAGAAACTACATAAAATTTTCAATCCAACAAAAAAGAATCACTCAAAATATTAAACAGAATAAAAGATATACATTTTTGAAAATTGAAACTATTCGGCTAAAACAGAAAATCAAAATAAAAAGAAAAAGGCCTAATGGGCCTAAATCGTGTACCTGTATGTTAGATAGGCTAAATGGGCCTAGGGTTAACTAAAAACGAACCGGCCTAATAATAAAACCTAAACTAAAATAAAAACCGATCGGACCGGCCGGTTTTCTAATAAAAACATACCCCTTCGGGGGTTCTAATCGTGGCCGTAGATCTACGATCGGACGGGGGAGGAGGATGCCGGGGACTTACCGGACTCCGGCGACGGCGGCGGCGGCGGCGAAAGTGCGTCGAGGCGTCCGGGCGTCGGCGAGCTCCGGCGACTCGTCGGGGAGGTGCGCACGAGCACGGGGAAGGGTTCGGTGGTGTTGGGGAGGGTCGGGGTGGACTAGGGTGGCGTCGGCGGCGACTATGGCGGCGGTGGCGAGCGCGGGACTCCGGCGACGTCGAGCGGGAGGGTGAGGGGGTGCGGCGAGCTCTGGGGGAATGGGGTGCGGGGCTCGGCTCTTTATAGCCAGGGCCTCGGCTCCTCTTCGGAAGGGCATCGGGGCGGTCGGGGGATCCCGGATCCTTCGGGATCCGGTGGATCTCCGGCGAGGTCGGTGGCGTGGGGAGGAAGAAGAGGGGGTCCCACGGTCAGCGAGAGGAGGAGCGGCGAGGGTCGGTGGCCGGCCTAGGGGTTCGGGCGAGGCGCGAGGCCGGCGGTCGGCTGGGCTGGCTGTTGGCCTAGTGGGCAGGCTGGCTTGGGCAGGCAAAGGGCCGAGGGGTGAGGCGGCGCTGGGCTGGGCTGGGTGGCTGGTGGCGCCCTGGGTTTTTCTTTATTTTTTAATTAAAACAAAACAAAATAAAACCTAAACTATAAATAATTTATATAGGGTATATATATACCAAAATGATCAGGGAATATTCCTTTCATTTGAACATTTTTCCAAAGGCAAAATCCAAACTTTATGAAAATCTATTTTTTCAAATTCAACTAAAATTCAGATTTGAATTCCAAAACTTTTGGCATTGTTTCCTCTGATATTTTGGAGTGTCATGTTTGCTCCTCTCATACTTTTGATCAAGTATTTATCGTGGCTTAGTTTTTGAATTGTTTCCCCATGCCAAAGTTTGAAATTCAAATTCAAAACTCATTCAAAACTCAACTTGCTCAAACTTCAAATGGCATTCAAATTCAAACAGGATGCATAGGATGCTTAGCTATAATTGTAAAACATTCCAAATAGGAAATTTGGGATGTTACAAACCTACCACCTTAAGATGAATCTACGCCCTCGAGATTCGGGTTGGCTAGCAATAGGTGCGGATGGTCTCGAAGAAGATCTTCTTCGCGTTCCCAGGTGGCTTCTTCCTCGGTGTGGTGACTCCACAGCACCTTGCAAAATTTGATGACCTTGCTGCGGGTGACTCTGCTTGCAGTCTCGAGAATTCGGACGGGTTTCTCCTTGTAAGTCAAATCACCGTCAAGCTGTATGGCCTCTAGGGAACCGTGTCTCTCAACGTAACATCGGCCATGTCGGCATGACACTTCTTCAGCTGAGAAACATGGAAGACATCATGAACTCCGGACAATCCTTCCGGCAATTCCAACTTGTATGCAACTTCTCCACGACGTTCGAGGATTTTGTAGGGGCCAATGAATCGGGGTGCTAACTTTCCTTTGACTCCAAACCTCTTGATCCCACGAAGTGGAGACACACGAAGATATGCTCGGTCTCCCACTTCGTAAGTCACCTCCTTGCGCTTACTGTCGGCATAACTCTTCTGTCTAGACTGTGCTATCTTGAGCCGGTCTCGAATTAGCTTGACTTTCTCTTCGGAATCCTTGATAAGGTCGGAACGAAAAGTGATCGATCTCAACACTATCCCACAAAGAATGGTGTTCTCGCACCTCCTTCCGTATAGAGCTTGAAGGGCCATCTTCAAACTGGATTGATAACTGTTGTTGTATGAGAACTCTGCGTCGGCAAGTTATCATCCCAGCTAGACCCATAGTCTAGCACACAAGCCCTCAACATGTCCTCCGAATCTGATTGACTCTCTCGGTCATCCATCATCTCATGGATGAAAAGCTGTCTTGAATTCCAGCCTCGTACCCAAAGTTTCATGCAATTGCTTCCAAAACTTTGAGGTAAACTACGTTCCTCTATCGACACGATTTTCCTCGGAACTCCATGCAGACATCGATCCTGGTCATGTATATCTTGGCCAACTTGGCACTGGTATAGGTAGTCTTCAAGGGAATGAAGTGAGCTACCTTAGTCAAACGATCAACCACTACCCAGATAGAATCATAACCTGAACGGGTCCTGGGTAGTCCTGTGATGAAATCCATACCAAGTTTCTCCCATTTCCAATCGGGAATCGGCAAAGGTTGAAGTAACCCTGCTGGCTTCTGATGTTCTGCCTTTACACGTTGGCAAATATCGCATCTGCCACGTGCTCGGCAATGTCCTTTTCATACCTGCCCACCGAAACTTTGCTTCAAATCCAGGTACATCTTGGTGTTGCCGGGTGGATCGAGTACGGTGAATCATGAGCCTCTGAAGAATTAGCTTCTGAGCTCGGGATCATTGGGCACATAAATCGATCCTCAAACCATATTGTTCCATGTTCATCCTTACGGAATCCTTTAGCTTTTCCTTCCTCCATCTTTTGCTTTATCTCATCGATTTCCTTGTCCGACTTCTGGGCTTCACGAATCCTTTCGGTCAAGGTGGACTGAACTTCCAGAGTTGCGACAAATCCTTTCGAACTATCTCCATCGGAGGTCTCTGAGGTCATCGACTAACTCCTGGGGTAATCCTCCTGCTGTAAGAGTGTTCACATAACTCTTACGGCTCAAAGCATCTGCTACAACATTGGCTTTACCGGGGTGGTAATGCAATCTCATGTCGTAGTCTTTTATCAACTCTAGCCATCTCCTCTGCCTGAGGTTCAATTCCTTCTGCGTGAAGATATATTTCAAACTCTTGTGATCTGTATAGACATCACAACGATTTCCGATGAGGAAATGTCTCCAGGTCTTGAGTGCATGCACTACAGCTGCTAACTCCAAATCATGCGTGGCATAATTCATCTCATGAGGCCGTAGCTATGTCGGAGGCATAAGCTACAACCTTGCCTTCCTGCATCAATACTCCTCCGAGTCCTTGACGAGAAGCGTCTAATAAACCTGGTATTCCTTATGTATGTCCGCAATATCAACACTTTGGGCTGTGACCAACCGTTTCTTCAACTCCTGAAAACTGGCTTCACATTCCTCGGTCCAAACATACTTGGCTTCCTTCTTCAACAACTCAGTCATGGGCTTGGCAATCTTCGAGAAGTTCTCAATGAACCTCCGATAATATCCTGCGAGTCCGAGAAAACTGCGGATCTCCTTGACTGAGGTGGGTGACTGCCAATCGGTGACTGATTCAACCTTGGCGGGTCAACTGCTATTCCTTCTCCTGAAATAACATGTCCGAGGAATCCAACTTCCTTTAGCCAAAATTCACATTTGCTGAATTTGGCATACAATGATGTTCTCGAAGTTTCTCGAAACTAGACGCAAATGTTCCTTATGCTCTTCCTCGCTCTTGGAGAATATCAATATGTCATCGATGAACACCACGACAAACTTGTCCAAATACTCCATGAACACCTTGTTCATCAAATTCATGAAGTATGCAGGAGCATTAGTCAATCCAAATGACATGACGGTATACTCAGATAAACCATACCAGTAGTGAATGCTGTTTTGGGTATATCCTTTTCACGAATTTTCAATCTGGTGATACCGATCAAGATCGATCTTAGAGAATACCTTGGCTCCAACAAGCTGATCAAACAAGTCATTGATCATGGGCAGAGGGTACTTGTTCTTGATGGTTACTTCGCTCAATGCACGATAATCCACAACCATCCTCAAGCTTCCATCCTTCTTCTCTACCAAAAGAACTGGGCTCCCCAAGGTGATGAGCTCGGACGAATATATCCTTTCTCCAATAACTCATTTATTTGATCCTTGATTTCCTTCAACTCATTCGGTGGCATCCGATAAGGTCTCTTAGATATTGGGGCTGTGCCGGGCAATAACTCAATCAGGAATTCAATGTCCCTGTCCGGTGGCATTCCTGGTAATTCCTCCGGAAACACATCGGGGAATTCTTGTACTACTGGCACTTCCTCCTGAACAACTCCCGTGAGGGAATGCACCTGATTCTTCATCTGGCTGTGCCGGGCTACATACTTGATCCTTTTCTGCTCCGGGGTTGTGAGCAGAATAGACTTGCTGGCGCAGTCAATGTTCCCTTCGTACTTTGACAACCAATCCATGCCTAGGATTACATCCAAGGTCTGAGTTTCCAACACTATGAGTTCCACGGGAAATTTGTGGTTCCCGATGTTGAGGTTTGCGTGACAGCTTAATCCTGCCATCATTTCTCCTCTGCGGGCCCGACGCGGAGGGGCTTCTAAGGGTTCTAGTGCGTAATCCGTACTTATCCACAACTACCCTTGATATGAATGAATGCGTTGCACCGAATCAAAGAGAACCAAACTGAACGTGAAAACTTACCAACCACGATTATCGGCTGATCATAGACGTTCTCCACGTCGATGTGATTCACTTGAGCACGAGGGAAAGGATTGGGCTTCTTCGCTGAGCCTCCATTGCCATTCCCGTTCCTCTGCTTGGCCTCCGGGCAGTCGGTGGCGTAGTGCCTGCCTTCCGGCACTTGAAGCGGTGATGTGGCTTAGATCCTTCGGAGCCGGGGCAGAACGGTGCTGATTGCCATTACCATTGCCATTGCCATTGCCATGGCCTGACTTGTTGTCCTGGCTGCGGTTGTTTCCATTTCCACCATGGTTATGACCTCCATGGTTATGATGGGTGTGTCCTCCTGAGTACGGTGCATAGCGGGGCTTCTGCTGAGCTCCTGAATTGTGCTTCCCCTGGCTGTACTTCCGCTTGCGGCTTTCTATCTGCTGCTGCTTGCCTTCCAGAATGGTGGCCTTGTCTACCAGCTCCTGGTAGTTGTTGAAAGTAGCCACAATAAGCTGCATGCTCAGTTCATCATTGAGTCCCTCAAGGAACTTCTCCTGCTTGGCGGCATCTGTGGCCACATCATCAGGGGCATAGCGAGCAAGCTTGCTGAATTCCTCCACGTACTGTGCCACAGTACGATTTCCCTGGCGTAAGTTGCGGAACTCACGCTTCTTCAGACTCATGGCTCCAGATGAGACATGAGCAGTGCGAAAGGCCTGCTGGAATTGATCCCAAGTGATGCCACCCAAGGGGAAAGTGGCGGTGTAATTCTCCCACCAAGAAGCTGCAGGTCCATCCAATTGATGCGCGGCAAAGCGCACCTTCTCAGCATCAGTGCATCCAACGGTGACTAGCTCTCTTCCAATCTTGCGGAGCCAGTCGTCAGCCACAATCGGCTCAGTGCTACTAGAGAACACTGGCGATTCAACCTCGTAAATCGAGTCAAGTTGTCCACGGTGGGTGGTGGTGGTGGCGGTGGATTGTTGGCTGTGTTGTTCGGTTACGGATCGGAAGTTGCATCGGTGCATTCTCGCTGCTTTGGAGCAGCTGGGTGAGCTCCGGCGGGAAACCAGTGTCACGTCTCGGAGGCATCTGGTGTTTGGAGTGGGTGAGAAAATTAGAATAGAACAATGGTCTATGAGGAATAACACTACCCATATGAATGCACAATCATAACACACCAATCATTTATTCATTCCACTCAAACATGGTTCAAACTCGATTACAAAAGCTCAAGACTAATCAAGGAAAACATCGCCCTAACTGATCGAAAAAGTAAAAGATAACATGGTGGTCGACTAAAAGTCTTCATCGATGGCGCCTCCTCTTGGGGTTTCCTTCGGTACTCCTTGAAATCCTGATCATTGCTCACGAGGGTGCTTCATCTCCACTCGGGTAAAGGTCCTCTCCCAAGTCCATCTTTTCCTCTATCGCGGCAAGCTTCATCTTCAGGTTGTCGACAATCTCCATGAAGTCCGTGATTTCTTCCTCATGGCCAAGGAAGTCTGCGCGTTTTCTCCTCCGCCCAGCTCATGGAACAAAAGCTTCCGTGTGTCTTGAGTTACGGCGAGCCTGAATCTCCCGCTTCGAGAAGACACTCCAAGTCCTGGATGTAAGAGAGAGGAATCGTCCTCAATGGTACGGATGATATCTCCATTCCTTGCCCTGCGAGAAACCATGGCGAGGTCTGAGTGATCGAGCTCAGTCCTGTACTCCTCTCGGAGATGTCCAAGTGCTCGGTAGATCGCCACGTCTCTTACGATGATCCAGTTGAACTCGGTGAACTCAAAGTTGATAGGCTCCGTGTGTCCTCCAAAGGTTCTCCCAGGATATGCACTTCAATCCTGTGCGGGTGTCCGTCGGAAGTGCATTAGTGGGTTTCCGGTGATCGAGGGCGAGCAATCTTCAGCAGCTTCACCATCTGGACCAGCTTCCTTCGAAGGGCATCGTCTCATCGGGCTGGCGTAACTCCGTAGCAAAACTGGGGTGAACTCGACGGCCATCTAGAATGTTGCAAGGGAGAAGAGTCGAGAATAGATCGGGAAGAAATATAGAATGAAAAAGGGTTCAAAGTAAATGGTCTCGCTTATGGCTTTCCGATTCCTAGGGGTTACGATCCTACGGTCAGCGTGTGCTCGATACCATCTCAGTGGCGACCTGACCCAAAATTGGTCAAATCTACGTATGCATACCATCCCAAGATCATCTTTGGTACTCACAAGACATCGATAAAGTAATCAAAGTTCAATCACACCTGAATATCATTAATCGATTCTCATATAGAGTCTTTATTACAAGGGAATAAATTCGGCTCAAGGCCAACTCATGAGAAATAAACTAAAATGCTGCGAGGCGTCGAGGTAAAGCGAGTCCATCCGACTCAAAGGGCAATCGCCAAGCGCGGGCGTAGCCTCACTCCCGATCGAATATATCTACGCAACATAATACGTTGCAGCCATGTAGGTCAGCTTTTGGAATAAGCTGGCAAGTCAAGAAGAATAACAATAATAAAGTTACTAACACTATATGCATTTTGGCTGTGGAGCTCTAAGTTTCATCATTTTGCGAAAAGCCAATTTTATCCTACTACAGTGGACTTATTTGCAATTTACTACAAATTGTTGGTAGTTATTGAGATGGTTCCGCCAACCAATATCTCGTTCCCAAATTATTAAGTCATAAACCCTCAAATTAATTCATTAGTTTTTTTTTAGTGTTGAGATATCCGAATACTTCCAAGGTCCAGAGGCTCAAATGTCCGTAACCGGGGACACGGCTAATCGATTAGGTTATAACACTCTGCAGAGGTTTGCGCACTTTCCCCGCAAGAATCATTCCCTCCTTTAAAGTCTTCGCACTTCATGGTGTTTGAAGACGGACTAATGAAACAGGTCTTCCAAAGAGTTCTTCCGCCCCTTGCCGGTACCCATCCAACCCTACCGTTCGTCTACTTCTCGTAGTACCGTCCAGCCAGCGTCACTACTAGGGTCAACCCAGCCAGAGCCCATAATGGCTTGCGGCTGCACAGGTAAGCTTCCGGTCATGGGGCATCCATCCTTCTCTTCGTGGCTGGGTGAAGCTTTCCGCAGGATGTCATGGCGCTTCTCCATGCATCCCGCCACCACTGGTGCTCCAGGTGCCCGTCAACCGCCCTCCACCCAGAGTGATTTTCCAAGTCCATCTTGATCATTGTAGTCCATGGGTTGTCATCATCATTGACTCTCATATCTTGCTTATGAATTTCACTCATCCCAAATCCCGTCTACGAGCATAGCAAAATAACTACTACGTCCCGGGGTCATGGTAACAAGGGGATTGGTTCATCCTACCACATGATACTACCCAAGTTTAATGACTTCAAGATTTCACTACTGCATGCAATGGTGGGGTGGTGACAACTACTAATGCACAAAAACATAGGTATATAAATAACATGATCAAAACTTGCCTTGCTGATGATCCTCGTAAGCTAAAGAGTCGAGTAGCAAGCTTCACTCTGAAACTCTACCGAGACAAACAATAACACAATAAGCACAAAGCAAGAGGATCACACAAGATAACAAAAGTAACATAGCACAACAAAACAATCAAAACCAAATCAAAAAGAAAAACTCAAAGAAACCAATTCAAAGTTTTTCCCTACTCCAAACAATAACTAAAATAGTTTTTATATAACAAAAATTTCTTAAAATAACCTAATCATGGTTTTAAGTTAACTTAACAGAAAAGGATTAACTAAGCAATTAGGAGCAAAAAGAATTAATTAAAAGCTATTATAAAACTCATTTTAGGCCTAATCCAATTTCCATTAAGAAAATAATTTAAAACTTTTATTAATTATAAATAAAAGTTCATCTAATGGAGTGACAGAAACTAACCTAGAATAACTAATCACAAGTTAAAAATAAATTAATTTACTAATTAATTAATTAGGAAAACAGGAAGTAGTTAATTATTTAGGATTAATAGGATTCTGCCTAGAACTAATTATTTATTAATCCTAAAATACCAAAGTTAATTTCTAGGGTTTGGCAATGTCAAAATAAAGTGGTGACAAAAAGAATCATGCAAAAATAATTTTTCTAACTAAAGTTATAGCAGATTTACTATTCTGACTAAAACAATATTAAAGCATTTTTAATTATTTTTAACATAGCTAAATATATATTTTTCAGAAACTACATAAAATTTTCAATCCAACAAAAAAAGAATCACTCAAAAATATTAAACAGAATAAAAGATATACATTTTTGAAAATTGAAACTATTCGGCTAAAACAGAAAATCAAAATAAAAAGAAAAAGGCCTAATGGGCCTAAACTGTGCCCTGTGCGTTAGATAGGCTAAATGGGCCTAGGGTTAACTAAAAACGAACCGGCCTAATAATAAAACCTAAACTAAAATAAAAACCGATCGGACCGGCCGGTTTTCTAATAAAAACATACCCCTTCGGGGGTTCTAATCGTGGCCGTAGATCTACGATCGGACGGGGGAGGAGGATGCCGGGGACTTACCGGACTCCGGCGACGGCGGCGGCGGCGAAGTCAGCGTCCGAGGCGTCCCAAGGCCGAGCTCCGGCGACTCGTCGGGAGGTGCCACGAGCACGGGAAGGGTTCGTGGTGTTGGGAGGTCGGGGTGGACTAGGGTGGCGTCGGGCGACTATGGCGGCGGTGGCGAGCGCGAGACTCCAGCGACGTCCGCGGGAGGGGTGAGGGGTGCGAGCTCTCGGGGAATGGGGTCGGGGCTCGGCTCTTTATAGCCAGGGCCTCGGCTCCTCTTCGGAAGGGCATCGGGCGGTCGGGGATCCGGATCCTTGGGATCCGTGGATCTCAGCGAGGTCGGTGGCGTGGGGAGGAAGAAGAAGGGGGGGGTCCCACGGTCACGAGAGGGAGGGAGCGAGAGGGTCGGGTGGCGAAGCCTAGGGGTTGAGGGCGAGGGCAGGCGGTCGGTGGGCTGGCTGTTGGCCTAGTGGGCCTAGGTGGCTTGGGCCAGGCGAGGCCGAGGGGTGGCGGCGCTGGCTGGGCTGGGTGGCTTTGGTGGCGCCCACAGGTTTTTCTTTATTTTTTAATTAAAACAAAAACAAAAATAAAACCTAAACTATAAATAATTTATATAGGGTATATATATACCAAAATGATCAGGGGAATATTCCCTTTCATTTGAACATTTTTCCAAAGGCAAAATCCAAACTTTATGAAAATCTATTTTTTTCAAATTCAACTAAAATTCAGATTTGAATTCCAAAACTTTTGGCATTGTTTCCTCTGATATTTTTGGAGTGTCATGTTTGCTCCTCTCATACTTTTGATCAAGTATTTATCAGGCTTAGTTTTTGAATTGTTTCCCCATGCCAAAGTTTGAAATTCAAATTCAAAACTCATTCAAAACTCAACTTGCTCTGAAACTTCAAATGGCATTCAAATTCAAACAGGATGCATAGGATGCTTAGCTATAATTGTAAAACATTCCAAATAGGAAATTTGGGATGTTACAGGCCCTTGGCGGACAACATCAAGTACGACACGTGCTACAGGTTCACCATGCTGGAGTCGCTGGAGGATCATCACCGCCTGCTAGTCTCGGAGGAGGACGGCAGCGTCTTCCTCTTGATCGTGGGCACCGGCGAGGCCCGCGCAGGCCGCTGCCCCGTCTCTGTAATGTGCGTCAGGGGCGTCGCCGCTGACGCTGACACTGACACGAGGCAGATGTACGGGTGCGTGGTCACTGTTACTACCCCTTCGGGTCGCGTGGGCGGCGACACCGGCCTCATCGGACGGACTTGGACTCTGGGGAGCCGGGACTATCCCGCCAATGTGGACTTTGAAAACCCATGGCATCCGTTCCATCGTTTACCCGCCAACGCGGTGCACGGGGACTCCAAGGAGGTTCACCTGGACATACGCATTATCAAGTGCACTTAGAGAACATGTAGTGTGTGTGTGGGCGCTTATGGCCCGTGTCTTTGCCGCTTTTGATTCTGTAAGCTTGTCGTTAAACTTGAGTGGCTTTCGCCGCAGTCCTTCCTTTGAACTGCTCCTCTCAGTGAGCTGATGTAAGACACTTTGGGTTTCATTTGATAGTGGAACCGGGGAGGAGCCTCCATGTTCTTATAAAAAAATACGCATTATCAAGTTAAATGTTGATCATTAGTCTTCGCTCAATGTAATCCGCTGTCTAAGCATGTGGAGACTTCCATGCAGGATCTTGCTCTATTGGAGTATCGCGCATGAATAAAAGTGTATCCGTTTATGGTTTAGTCTAGAATCTTCCATGTATGAATTTTTACTACAGTACTGGTGAAAGACTTACGATGAACCATTTCTTACATCTCCTCTGCCCCCTTGCAAGTCATCCTGATTTAATCCCTCCGTCAAGGTGTATAAGGGCATGGTTAATATTACTTAATAGTATAGCCAACTATTGACTATAAGAAAGTGCCATGTCATCTGTAGCCAACATGTATAACAATCGATACTCAAAAACTAATGCTTAAAGATCATTTCTTGCAAAGCACAATAAGTGTTATTTCTTCACAAGTTTTGGATGCAGGTTGAATAATTGAACGCTTTTGTTGCAAAAGATACCTTTTAATCTATTTCACCCGGATGTTTGTGAGCTCTAGAGATGAGATAATATCCGAAGAAACCTATCGATACCCGTTACACATGAGATGACCCCACATCCTTTGTAAAATAAACAACTCCCGATCAATGCATTTCACTCTTGATTGCAGCATACGGGCACCTTACTACTATAGATTAATACGACCAAAAATTGAACTAAAATTATATATAGTACGATAAATACTGATGCATTTCACCTAAAATTATATCATTCAAAACTATGTTCAAATAAGAATCCAACGATATAGTTTTTGTTGACATGCACTAACATTTTGTCGATTAAATCTTGATCAAATTCAATGGGGACTAATAAACCACGACCGATAGTACAAGTGTAGAGGGCGGCGCTGCACGGAGTCTCACCTCTCACCCGCTCGTGGTGCGGCGATAAAAGCCGTCATATCACAAAACCCAACCACTCCCGGAATAAGTGGCCTGTTAAAATAAACGGGCAAGCAACCATCACATCCCTCCGTCTTTTTTGCATTTCATCTCTCTGCATTTACTTTCTCCGGTTCATCTCACACACTCGATACCTAGCTACTACTCCTAGGGCCAGTTCTTTTGGCGGCTTCCCCAGCTTTTCCCACAAGACTAGTCACAGTGGAGAGTAACAATAAGGCGCCTCACTCATTTATTTGGGCTTCTAAACTACTACTCCGTCCTGGTTTATTCCTCACCATTGTAATTTGTGCTAAATTTTGACCAAAGATTTAGCAAATAAACATTAACGTTTCTCGTTTTCTCCTCCTCCTTGGTCACGGTGCACAACCTAAGATGACTTACTCACCTAGACGGATGGAGTAGTGCATGTGACATGCACTAACATTTCATTAGTTAAATTTATGATCAAAATTTGACACAGATTACAACGGGGACCAATAAACCAGGACAGAGGTACTCCCTCTGTTCCAAATTACTTGTCTTAGATTTGTCTAGATACAGATGTATCTAGCACTAAAATGAGTCTAGATACATCCGTATCTAGACAAATCCAAGACAAGTAATTTAGAACGGAGGGAGTAGTAGTTATGGGATTACTAATCTAGAAGCCTAAAAGAATTGGCCCCTGGTACTCCTACTAGTAGTAGTACTCAAGTTGGAATTCCAATTGCACGGCACAACTTGTTAGGCAAAAAAATTCGATACAAGGTGTAGGAAGCGGTTTGGGAATTTGCATGCCTTTCCAACCAGCGAGATACTCCGTACAAAGTACGACAGAGAAATAACGACAGAGAAGGAAGCTAAAAGTAAACAATCAAACGAGCATTTTTGCATTTGTTTTGCATTGAATTGTTTCACAAGCTTGACTAGTGCTGTATTTTCTACTTTTACAAAAACCGCATCGTAATGTTAAAACATGCATTTGCACGTACATAAGTAATAGTAGTACTCCCTCCATCTAGGTGTACAAGTCTTCCCTCCTTGGTCATGGTGCACAACCAAAGATGACTTATTGACCTGGACGGAGGGAGTAGCACAGTCTGCAAGCATATATCGAGAGAGACGTGTAGTGCGATAGTATATAGTAAAGTTTGTGCTATATGCACGTACTTGCAAAATGCGTAGGAATACACAAGGTTTCCAAACTTTCCGTTTTACATACTTAATTAAGGACGCTAAAAATTCCTGAACGTTCAAGATTTATCATTTGCGTCCCAAAACTAATGAGATCGCCTTACGAAACAAAAATTATACTTCCTAAAAGCCAAGACGCTCGCAGGAGCGCTTGCAGCGCGCCACGAGTGCCCTGGTGCACGGCTGTTTCCCAGCGCGCCGACACAACGCCTCTTCCTCAGCCTCGCAACTCACGAGGTGCTGATTGGCGGCTTGCCGGCGGGCGAGCGCGATCTCACTGGTGTGGTGATCCGGCGCCAATAGGTACTCCGCCTCGCTGGAAGCATGCACCCGGTCCACGTACCGCCAAGCGTAGATGAGGCGCTTGGGCCCGACTGCACGCAGGGCGTCGGCACGGGCATCCTCCGCCACCCTCACGGCCCTCGCACGAGCCTTCTGCCAAAGAGCCAATTGCCTGACTCTCTCGGACGCGACATAGGCCTCCCAGGCAGCTTGTTCCGTGGTGCGCTTCTCTTCCTCGGCCTTCTTCTCCGCCTCTATTTTGGCGCGCTCTACTGGAGGCAAAACCTCCCACAAGGCGACATCCATTTCTTTCCAAAGCTCCTCAAGGCTGGGGGGCTCGGCGGGCGGCGCGGCGTTCTCCTCGTAGCGGGGAGCCGACGCGTCCTCCGACGCGCGTGCTGGTGAGATTGGGAACACCGACGCGTCCACCTCAACGCGTCGCGGCGAGGAGCGGAACGCCGACGCGTCCTCCTCGACCAGTGGCGGCGAGGAACGGAACGGCGAACTGTCGCGTCGGGGCTAGGAACGGAACACCGACGCGTCCTCCTCGACTTGTGGCGGCGAGGAACGGAACGGCGACGTGTCGCATAGCGGCGAGGAGCGGAACACGGACGCGTCCTCCTCGACTAGTGGCGGCGAGGAACAGAACGACGACGCGTGACCGTCCGCGCGGTGCAGCGAGGGGCTCCTAGGGCTTCGGAGGGGCGATGCCATGGTGGTCGACGTGAGAGGGAGGGGGAGGAGATAGCGATGAACGTGAATGTGAGGGGGAGGAGATAGCGATGTCGTCGGAGGTGCAATATTTATAGCGAGTAATGGCACACCTACGTAAGATATGGACTGAGCTGCACTGACTTAACTGCAGGTCCAGTTGCGTCACTGACATGTGGGCCAAACACCTGTTGGGCCCATATGTCAGTGACCCAATGCACCTGCAGTTAAGTAACAGCTACGTGGGCATATTTGTTGGAGTAAATTACGGGGGAGCAAAGGGGTGGAAATATTGCTGGTCACAACGGATTGGACGAGCGTGGGGGGAGGAGAGTCATGCATGTAGATTTTTTTCACACGGGGTGGAGTGGTGGGACCACCGGAGGGAGAAGGAGAGTTTGGCAGGCATATTGTTTCCACACATGGAGAGGAAAAGATATGGAGACGAATGGGCTTCCTGCAGGTATGGGGAACGGTGCATAGTAAGTCATCTTGCATGCCGGGCTAGGTATAGTCTCAAGTCATTAAAAACTTACATGCCCCACACATGTTCATATTTCAAGGTGCACTAAATTATTGCATGCGATGATTAAGGCTGGCCATAATGGTGGTATCTTAGCTGGTATCATGCACACGGGAATAGTAGCAAACATGCTGATGTGGCAAAGAATTAAAGAAGAGAGGGGGGTTAGAGTAACTAGTGTTCATGCATGCATTGGTAAACACATTTTTGTATGAAGAACGACATCACTAGTTGAGTACTTTTGCAGACTTCAAAAACTATTCCACCGCCTCTACTATCTTGTTAAGAGTAGGAATTTTTTTTGAATCGAGCCCTTTAAACTAGAAGGGAGGTAGTGGTACTCTAATAGCTAACCTTTTTGTGATGACAGATAGGACATGGCATGCACCTGGACGGAGGAACTAGTCTGCATTGTGCATTTAAGTTTTGTCTGAAGTCAATGTACCTCTACTTTCACCAGACTTATAGAAAAATGTATCAACATTCACAATGTCAAATCAATATTTTTACACTCATTATAAAACGTATTTATTATACTCATTATAATCAGTATTGTAGATATTGATATTTTTAGTATAAATTTGGTCGTGGGATTTCATTGATGCCTGTCAAAGCGTGGAGGAAGCGGAGCTTAGGGCTTGCATTGCCGGTCTCTACATAGGTATTTCTCTTCATAATCCTGTAATTTTAGAGACTGATTGCGCTTTTGTGGTAGCGTCTCTTGCATCGGGTGACTATGACAGGTCTGCTATGCGTGACTTGAAGATGAAAGTGTTGAGCATCCTCGAAGTTGATCAACAATCTTCAATTGTCAAAGATTAGCCGTTCGGCCAATAAGGTGGCACACTTAATCGCTAAGTATAGCTTTGACAATAGATTAGATGGTATTCTTGTAAATAACGTATCATACAATGGGGTGAATATTATGTCGAATGAGTGTCTTGGTGTGGCTGGTTAATTAATATAAGGTGGTGTTCAAAAAAAGTATAAATTTGGTCAAACACTTTGCAAACGGTTGACGAGAGTAAAAAGGACCAGAGGGAGTATCATGCATGCGGAGTAGGCAAATTTTTTTTTGCTCATTTATAGCCGGTTGAAGTCTCAAAGGGCCCGACCGCGCGAGGGAGGCGAAGGTCGTGGGAGGCGCGCGGTTCACGGAATTAAGTGAAGTAACATCCACGGGCCGGCATGGCGTGCGAACAGGCAGAAGCTATACCGTCAGGCCTACGATATGGGTCTAGTAGACATGACATCTAGTGGGCCCCGCATAGTTCTCGAGAACTCTTTGGGGGCTTGCAGCCATTTATCCATCGGGCAAGCCAGCAACCCCACGCCGTTCGCACGCCCTACTCGTCCCCGTCTTCTACTACCTTACAACAGTTCGCTCCAAGTCATCCCGTCCTTTCACATTAGTTCGCTCCTAGTTTTTGCGGGGTACAACAGTTCAACTTCTCCTAACCCTCATCCAAAATCCATGGCCTCCCAAATCTCCATGGTCGCTGCTGAGTACCAGGTTAGAGCCATCACCGGCGATCAGTTCATCGTCATCTACACATGTGGATCCGCGACGGTGAAAGCATGGCTTGCTCGCTTCCCACGCATGTTCAACAGGTCAACGGATGAGTGGGTCGCTGGGCTAGATGTTGAGTACACCACAGTCCCAGGACGAGAGAAGGATCTAAAGGACGAATTGAGGAAGAAGCCCGCCGTGATCTAGGTTTGCGTACATAACATTTGCTTGGTCTACCACATATGCCATGCCGACGTTGAGTGCCAGGATTTTAAGAACTTCCTCAAGGACAAAAGAGTGAAATTCGTTACTGTAGGCTTTAAGAACGACAAGGATGTCCTGTGTCGGATAGGTCTTGTTGTAGGCCAGCCCTTCGATCTCCAGAAGGCAAGCCTGGTGTCCTCCTCTCAACCTTCAATGCTGACCCTGGCAGCAGCCATGATTGATCCTTCGTACGCTAAACTGAAGAAACCTCATCATGAGTTTCATCATGCATGGGAGTCGAAGACATTAGATGAAGATCACATCCATTACGCAGCAATGGATGCCTACCTTTGTTTAAATATCTACAAGGGTTGGATGAAGAAGCAGAGCCCAGTGTCCGGTTCAAGCAAAGAAGCGTCGGCGACGAGGAAGAGTAAGAGGGACGAGGAGGAAGTCGAGGACGTGGACTCGGACTCCGAGTAGGTGGCGATGTAAATCGCTCATGCTGGTTCTACTGCAGTGTCAAGCGGACTAGTTGCTTAGTTTATTTTCAAGGGTGTGTTGTGCCGAGGCCCCAACAGAACTATGTTTAGTATGTTCTTTCTCGTTATTTGAACTCTTTAGTACGTACAGTAGTACTAGTACTATGTATTACTACTGTTCTTCTTGCAGTTGGTACTACTGCTCGTATCTTCGTGTTCCTACTGTACTTAATATGTTCGTACTAGTAGTATAATTTGGGTCAGTCGATTTGTGAGAGAAGTTCGACGGAGCGAAGGAAGAAGATGACAGAAGAGGTGGAAGAAGCCCTTCTAGCCATCCATGTTGCATCAAACGGCTCACATGGGTCGACTGACCCAAATTGCTTCATCAGATTGCAGGATCCACCTGGCATTCGAGGTCTCAAAGGTAGATTCCGCGTCCGCACCCGGTTTGCGGGCTCGACACGCGCGTGACCGGCTTCCGCCGCGACAACCACCATGCGCGCCTCCTCCACGCGGGCGGAGACGACAATGACACGCTAGTTCCTCCTCGCCGGTGTGCTGGAGCACGCACTCGTCCTCTTCTTCGTACGCTGCGTGCATAGACGCGGCTCCACCAGTTGCTCGCGTGCTTGGCAGCGCGGCGGCATCGCGAGAAGGGGCTGCAGACGACGTGAGTGGGCGAGCCTTCGGCTTCATGGCACAGGGATGTCGGCGACACGGCGGTGATGGGCGAGAAATTGTTGGCCGGAGCAGGCGGGCACCGGCATGCGTAATGACGGCGGCGACATATTGATGAGTGCGCGTGTGGGAGCTTACTTTAGTTTTATATAAGGTTGGTCAAACTTAAAAGAAAACCGTACTAGTACACGTAAACATTAGACTTAGGCAGCGCTTTTATTAGTTAGTACCATAGCCAAGATACGGAATCTTGTGCAAGCGCGTGAACCGCGGCCGCGCGGTCGATCGAACAGTGCGTCACCAAGTCGCGCTCGAAGGACATCCACCAAACCTTTTTGTGTGTGTGAAAACAATCCTCGAATATTACTCAACTTTTTTTCCTGGGAAAGTTCTTGACGCTGCAATATTTCCATATATTTGAATTTAGCTCCAGTTCGTGTTTATTTGGATTTGGACGTTTTAGGTGCACCCTAGTTTTTTTAATACTGATTTTGTGTGTGTGACTGAGAGAGAACATGTGTATGTGTCCATATGTGTGTTGTGGCGGAAGGGCAATGTGGATACGATGTGCGTGTGATACAGACATAGAGAGGTGTGAATGAGCAAATGATCATGCATGAGTGAGACATAGACAGATATGCCGATACGTTGTGTATACATGAGAGAACAGTCTTCTAGTTTACTTCTGTGTGTGTGTGTGTGTGAGAGAGAGAGAGAGAGAGGGAGAGAGAGAGAGAGGAGCATCCTTAACATAACAACCATCTCTCTCGATTCGTCCGTCCCTCGCACGGTCGCATGCAACACATGCATCAACGCGCACATTTTGATACCCTCACCCGGCCCCTGCCCACCTCAAGGCCAGCACAATCTCTTTGTGAATACCCATTTCTCTCCTTAGGTTTGTTTTCTCTCAATATATATATATATATATATCTCTCTCTCTCTCACACACACACAGACAGACGTAGTACAACGCACACACACTCCCCCGAGCACACAATTCATCCCCATCCAAGGTTATACGGCGACCACTCTCGCTTGTGCTTCTTTGCACCCCAACATGCACAACACCTCAATCTTCAAAGAGGGCATAGAGCAGATCGAAGACGGCGACCACACCGCGCTAGAGAATGCAGGGTCATTTGGAAGCAGGGTGATGTGACGACGGCTGACTGACTCCTCCCCCCACCCTCTCTCTCTCTTGCACAAAATTACCAATCCCTCTCTCCCCCGCACAAAGTTGTCAATCCCTCAACCCACGAGATCCTTCCCCTCTCATCCATCCAGCTCTCTCATCAAACATGTTGTCTCTTCTCCTTCCACGTATACAGAACCTGGATGCACACGCATCTCACGTATAATACATGTCTCCATCTTTCTCACAGACCTAACTTCTTCCTCTTTATTTCTCTCTCTATCTCTCTCCCTCTGTCTCGTTAGGTTTGTCTCCTACTCTCTCGTCCACATACCGCCCTATCTGCTCCATCTTCAAAAGCTCTCTCTGCATGTTTCATTCACACATTGGGATATGTCAAAATGTTGCTTCTATAATGGCCCTGTTTGGATCATGGGGTTAGAGCTAGTTTGGGTTAGTTGGGGGCTCAAATAACCCAAAAGTATCCAGACAGGGAGGGTTAGAGTGGGTTAGTTCCATCTAACCCAACTATCCCGGTGGAGAGGTGCTTATTTGGGTTAGAGTGGGTTAGAAAATAACTCTAACTATAACTGTGTTAGATATCCAAACAGGGCCAATGGCTGATGTAGACTTATGGTTGTTTTTGTTGCATCCTACAAAGTAATAACTATGAAATGCATTTGGATTCTCATTCGACTGGGATTATGTGAGTTTGAGCATGTTGTGAAGTACTATAGGCCTTGTATACATCTTGGGATTCGACAATGATTGTAACTATTGAATTGTATAGACCATTACATTCGAAGTCAATAGCCTAATATATTTATTTCACAATTTCAACAAATGATTAGTTCACTACAAACTAAGAAAACAAATGTGTACTCCCTCCGTTTTTATTTAAGTCCGCCTACTAGCATTGGTCAAAGTCAAGTTTTGTAAACTCTCAGAAATCTTATAACAAAAATATTAACATATACAATAACAAATATATAGCATTAGATTCATTATGGAATGTACTTTCACATCATACATATTTGTTATGGTAAATGTTTATATTTTTCTATAAACTTGGTCAAACTTTAGGAAGTTTGACTTCGGTCAAACCTAATATGCAGAGTTTACTACTACTACTCGCTAGTTGCTTAGTCAAATCACTCAACACGCCACACGGGGAGTCCCGTGTCACAAAATTTTGAGGTCGGCGGGAAACTCTCCCGCGACCCTGATTCGAGCAGTGGGAAGTTACCATTATAGCCTTCGGAACAGGCCTACGGATGACGCTTGGTAGGGGGCTGTTTTCGTAACTTCAGGTTCACCCTACCCAGCCAACCCCACCCCGGCACCCAGAGTAGTACACCTGAATACTCCCCATTTTCTATCCCCACCGCAAAATAGACTTCTCCAAGGCACCGCAGCCTTCGTGCTCCTCCCCTTTACATCGGCGCACTCGTCCACCACAGCGCATCTGCCTCATCGACGACCTCGTACGCCGCACTGGAGCCGGTCCATCGTCGTCATCGTACACGGAGCCTCTTCCCCGGCATCGTCTTCCACGGTCTCGGATCTGCTTCCCGGAAGCCGACGCCAAGCGTAGAAGTATTTCCGACCATGATTCACAGAGGCCGCCGCGACCATCGTTCTCCTCCTCGATTGGTAATGTGTGTATTGAATCACTTAGCAGTACATGTGCAGTTCCAATTTTGTTCATTCCTACCCTTCAAATTTCCTGGGTGCTATTGTTCTCGTAAAAGTAATTGGTTATAGCCTCCATTGTCCAATAGAATATCAGCTTGTAATTGTGCATCGCTCCTGTATCGCGCTGTGCTTGGGTAGGTTTTTCATCTGCAACCAGTAGTGTGGAAAATGATGGGAAGGTTTTTAGAACTAGCACGATGCCCATGCGTTGCATGCATCAAGATGCATTTGTATGAGTAGTTTATCTTGTGGGAGAAAAGGATGAACGAGGGAAGGCCTTATTTGCAAATCTGGAGAGGGATATGGGTATCTTTTTGCAAAATTCCAATTTGTTTCCTTCCTATCTGTCAGATATAAATCGGACGGCCTATATTGCAAGAAAAAAAAGCATAGAGAAAAAAAGTAGAGAGTAAAGGAAGTAGAGATAAATATTAAATATTAAAATAAAATAAATATAACAGTAGAGAAGAGAGTAGAGATAGCAGAGACGTCGGGAAAGGATCGCACACGCGCGGGAAAAAGCGGCCGGGTGTGTGCTAGTTTTGGTGCGCGGCGTCCGGTGCGCTTTATAAAATCCAACGCCCTCCCAGCGCTCTGTGCCTTGCCACCGCTCTCTCCCCGCTCATTTTCGCCTCGCCGCCGCCGCGCCACCATGCCGACGCGTCGCCGGGAAACTTGGGGATACCGCGGCGTCCGCGCGCGCCCATCCAATGGCTTCTCCACCGAGATCCGGTTTCGCGGGATGCGCCTCGGCCTCGGCAATTTCGACACCGCCAACGAGGCCGCCCGCGCGTATGACGCGGCGGCGTGGCGACTCTTGTGGCCTCATAGAACATTGAACTTCCCCAACATGCCGACGCGGGAGCAGGCGCAGGAGCTCGGGCCTCTGCCGCGGCTTAGCACTGACGAAGATCGTCGCGACAACCGGAGGCGGGAGCGCCATCTCGGCATCGCCGAGATGGACGAGGAAGCCATGGCGCTGTGGCGCCAACACTCACCGCAGGACATCATCAACGAGCGCGAGTTCTACGCGCAATGGAGGGCGGAGCGAGCTGCCTATCGCGAGGACAAGCGTAGGCGAAAAGCGGACGCTCAATTCAACATGAGGCTAGGAGCAGCGTCGCCCTGGGAATCCGACGACAATCGGTATCTTCACGCCTACAGTCAGACGTCAGAGGAGGACATCACCGAGGAGGAGTCGGACGACGAGGAGTAGTTGAATTATCTTTTTTTTATCTATCTATGCTGAGAACTATCCTCTACTCTATCTACTTCTCGATCTCAGCCTTCATACGCTTTTTAAAGCGCCCGCGCGTTGCTTGATTCTGTTGGAGATGCTCTAACATGGCGGGCAGAGTGCTTTAATGTTGCCCACAAGATGTGCGAGTATTACTAGTAGTATATTTTTCTTGCCATGTTGAGATTTTAAAACCACGAGTGCGAACATGCAGAGGAGCAATGAAGACCAAACACGGGATATTCGGGACATCTTCAAGGAGCGTGGCAAGTTAAAGAGGAGCTGCACAAAACCTGTAAAACAAGCTTTGGTAAGTAACACCCTTTCAATTACTTTCGTGTAGCCTCGTGTTCTTCGATGTGTATATGTTGTAGTTTCTGTTTCTCTTAAGCGTGTTTTTCTTTGATGTGTAATAAGAAGAGTCTTAATCGTCCTAATGCTTTCATTTTTAGCTTGATGTAGGAAGTGGGTGTTCTCACCTTGTAGTCTGTTTTTATATATTTTTTCCTTTTGAATTCACTTCTCCGAGTTCTGTTTATCTGGCTTCTACTGAATGGATCTAGGTTGCTCTGAGTATTGATCTAAAAAAGAAGTAACTTCATGTCAGGATGCAGTTCCTACAAGGAGGGAAGTATGGTCAACCTCGAGATCATGTTTCCAAAATGAGGCTGGATTACACACAAGGTTCTAGTTCCCTAATGATGCTGGATTAGACACAAGGTGCAAATTCCCAGATGATGCTGGATTACACACAAGCCAAGTGGAGTCGTCAGCTGTTCATGTCCTCGTGGCATTAGTAAAGGCTGAAAGAAAGCGTGCAGCAGCCTTTGAGAATGTAGCTGAGTTCCTGAAGAAGCGAAAAGAGCAATCAGATGCTCTCTTCACCCAAGCCAAAGAAGAGATGGAAGAAGCCAGTAATAAGCTAGCAGAGGCAGAGCAGGCTAGGCGTCTCCTGCTATCTAAAACTATTGTCAATACAAAATTTCCTTCATAATAGCTAGGTTCAAATGTTTATCCAGTCAGCATGCCTGTTTTGATGTCCGTGCATCTACTGATGTGGCACAAAATGTTTTTTTGGGTCATGTAATGACAGCAATTACTTTCCAAACAATAACAGACGAAGCATTAGACATGTTATAGTTCACGCGCAAGCCCGACATTCCAAGTTCAACTTCCACATCAAACTCATGTTCACAGATATTTGCACATTTCATACATAATGTCCACAACCATGATTCATTTCAAAGCCAAAAAAAATGTGAGGAGAGTTATAAATAAAGAAAAACCTCTACTAGTTCCTGCTACCAGTGCGAGCACAACAAGTCAAGACCATTCGTAAATTAATTATATTTTAGTCATTTTTTGTGTTCTAAAATGCCTGCCGGCTTGCGGAAAGACGTGACGTGTTGCCGGCACACGCGCGGATTAAATGAAGGCAAAGCGGGGCAGTCTTAAGCTGGTTGCACGCGGCGAGGAGGCGTGCTCAGCCGGGCCTGCAGCGAGTGCGGCCCTCTTGGCCGGCGCGCCGGTTCAATGCCTGCGCCATGAGACGTCGCGTCCGTGTTAGTGCAATCACTCCCTCCAGTCCTTTTTTTGTTTGGGTATAACAAAATCTCGTTTTCCATTCACATTTTACAAGTAAAATTCGTGGACAAACTTTCACCCAAAGTACGACGGGGACTAGTAAACTAGAATGGAGGTAGTAGTTTTTTTAATCAAAGAAGGGTTTCCCCTTCCGATTTTCATTACTGAAAACCAGCATCTAAATCTAAACCATAGTATTTCCCTAGAACTACCAGGTTCAACATCTCGCAACATAAACCCATACAACCTCCATCGCAAAAAAAAAACCATACAACCATACGCCAAGGAGGTACATAGTACTATGAATTCCATTTTCCCTCCATACCAATCGTTCTGATTACTACTTACTAATTATAACGCGCCATTGAAAATCGGAACTCTTAACCCCGCTAGAAAAATGATATTTTAAACGTGGCTACTCGATCTGTGGCAACTGGCAAGCCACCGCGCTCCAAGTCGTTCACCTGTGGTCCCGACCATCAAGTCCTACGGATCAAATTATCACGCGAGCTGACTATTCCTACAAAGGTGCTCCACCACGTACCCGGTACCGCGAATGCAGAAATCGTGCACCTAGGGTTTTAGGGTTTATTTGTTAATGTCGCCTTTACGTAACACTCATGTGTGCGAGACAGCGAGAGGCCGACTGCGTGCGTGTGCCTCTTCTCTTCGTATATGTACTCCACTGTTTGTCTGGTGTCCAAAAAATTATAATAACTACTAGCAATGTGCCAATGCGTTGCCACACGATCAAAGTAGATTATTACATATTCATCGATTTGATAGAAAAAAAGGTCTAGTTTTGAAATATGTATATCACTAAAAATATGTTATGTTTCACTCAAAATATATTCCTTTGGCGTTTTTGATGAGATAAGGGAGGTGTCGGTGTCAAAACCGACGGATCTCGGGTAGGGGGTCCCGAACTGTGCGTCTAGGCGGATGGTAACAGGAGACAAGGGACACGATGTTTTTACCCAGGTTCGGGCCCTCTCGATGGAGGTAATACCCTACTCTTGCTTGATTAATATTGATGATATGGGTAGTACAAGAGTGGATCTACCACGAGATCAAGGAGGCTAAACCCTAGAAGCTAGCCTATGTATGATTATTTTTCGTGCTACGGACTAAAACCCTCCGGTTTATATAGACACCGGATAGGTTAGGGTTACACAGAGTCGGTTACAATGGTAGGAGATCTACATATCCGTATCGCCAAGCTTGCCTTCCACGCCAAGGAAAGTCCCATCCGGACACGGGACGAAGTCTTCAATCTTGTATCTTCATAGTCCAGGAGTCCGGCCAACGGTGATAGTTCGGCTATCCGGACACCCCCTAATCCGGGACTCCCTCAGTAGCCCCCGAAACAGGCTTCAGTGACGATGAGTCCGGCGCGTTGATTGTCTTCGACATTGCGAGGCGGGTTCTTCTCCAAAGTCCACATACTTGTCGAATAGTATCCGGCTTCCGATAAATGCTGCGCTCCTTGGCTTCTACGCCCAATAATGGCCATCTTCCACGTGTTTGAACGAATGCGAAAAGCCAGGGCATTTTTACACTTACCCCCCTAGCTGCGTAAATGAGCTTTCTACAAAAGGGGCGAGGATCTAGATCTGTGTCACACCATCCCCCCTTCGCGAGCTTTCATCGGAGCACCTCTGACCAAAGTGTTGGGGAACGTAGTAATTTCAAAAATTTTCCTACGATCACGCAAGATCATGGTGATGCATAGCAACGAGATGAGAGTGTTGTCTCGTACCCTCGTGAGACCAGCAGCGAAGCGTTGACGCAAGCGTAGAGGAAGTAGTCGTACTTCTTCCCGATCCAACCGATCCAAGTACCGAGCGTCGGCACCTCCGAGTTCTGCACACGTTCAGCTCAATGGCGTCCCTCGAACTCCGATCCAGCCGAGTGTTGAGGAGAGTTTAAATCGACCTGACGGCGTGGTGACGATGATGATGTTCCACCGGCGCAGGGCTTCGCCTAAGCTCCGCAACGGTATATTCGAGGTGTAGTTTGGTGGAAGGGGGCACCGCACACGGCTAAGGAACGATCTCAATGATCAACTTGTGTGTCATGGGGTGCCCCCTGCCCCTGTATATAAAGGAGGAAAGGGGGGGCTGGCCGGCCAAGGAGAGGTGCGCCAGGTGTCCTACTCCTACTAGGGTAGGATTCCCCCAAATTCTAGTCCAACTAGGTTTCCCCAAGTGGGAAGGGAGAGAGAGAGGGGGCGCCCCCTTCTCCTAGTCCTAATAGGACTAGGGAAGGGGGGAAGGTGCGGCCAGCACTATGGCCCCCTTTTCTCTTTCCCACTAAGGCCCATCAAGGCCCATTGACCCCCCGGGAGGTTCCGGTAACCCCGGTACTCCGGTAAAATTCCCAATTTCACCCAGAGTGATTCCGAGTCCAAACATAGGCTTCAATATATCAATCTTTATGTCTCGACCATTTGAGACTCCTCGTCATGTCCGTGATCTCATCCGGGACTCAACACCTTCGGTACATCAAAACTCATAAACTCATAATATAAGCATCGCCATCGAAACCTTAAGCGTGCGGACCCTACGGGTTCGAGAACTATGTAGACATGACCGAGACACCTCTCGGTCAATAACCAATAGCGGGACCTGGATGCCCATATTGGCTCCTACATATTCTCTGAAGATCTTTATCGGTCGAGACCGCATAACAACATACGTTGTTCCCTTTGTCATCGGTATGTTACTTGCCCGAGATTCGATCGTCGGTATCAATACCTAGTTCAATCTCGTTCTTGGCAAGTCTCTTTTCTCGTTCCGTAATACATCATCTCACAACTAACACATTTAGTTGCAATGCTTGCAAGGCTTATGTGATGTGCATTACCGAGAGGGCCCAGAGATACCTCTCCGACAATCGGAGTGACAAATCCTAATCTCGAAATATGCCAACCCAACATGTACCTTCGGAGACACCTGTAATGTACCTTTATAATCACCCGATTCGTTGTGGCGTTTGGTAGCACCAAAGTGTTCCTCGGCAAACAGGAGTTGCATAATCTCATAGTCATAGGAACATGTATAAGTCATGAAGAAAAGCACTAGCAACAAACTATACGATCAGGTGCTATGCTAATGGAATGGGTCATGTCAATCAGATCATTCAACCAATGATGTGATCCCGTTAATCAAATAACAACTCCTTGTTCATGGTTAGGAAACATAACCATCTTTGATTAACGAGCTAGTCAAGTAGAGGCATACTAGTGACACTCTGTAGGTTTATGTATTCACACATGTATTATGTTTCCGGTTAATACAATTCTAGCATGAATAATAAACATTTATCATGATATAAGGAAATAAATAATAACATTATTATTGCCTCTAGGGCATATTTCCTTGATCTCCCACTTGCACTAGAGTCAATAATCTAGATCACATCACCATGTGATTAACATCGATAGTTCACATCATCATGTGATTAACACCCATAATTCACATCGCCATGTGACCAAGACCCAAAGGGTTTACTAGATTCAGTAATCTAGTTCACATCGCTATGTGATTAACACCCAAAGAGTACTAAGGTGTGATCATGTTTTGCTTTGAGAGAATCTTAGTCAGCGGGTCTGCGCCACATTCAGATCCGTATGTATTTTGCAAATCTCTATGTCAACAATGCTCGCACGGAGCTACTCTAGCTAATTGCTCCCACTATCAATATGTATCTAGATTGAGACTTAAAGTCATCTAGATCGGTGTCAAAACTTGCATCGGCGTAACCCTTTACGGACAACCTTTTATCACTTCCATAATCGAGAAACATATCCTTATTCCACTAAGGATAATTTTGACCGCTGTCCATTGATCTATTCCTAGATCACTATTGTACTCCTTGCCAAACTTAGTGGTAGGGTATACAATAGATCTGGTACACAGCATGGCATACTTTATAGAACCTATGGCCAAGGCATAGGAATGACTTTCATTCTCTTTCTATCTTCTGCCGTGGTCGGGTTTTGAGTCTTACTCAATTTCACACCTTGTAACACAGGCAAGAACTCTTTCTTTGACTGTTCCATTTTGAACTACTTCAAAATCTTGTCAAGGTATGTATTCATTGAAAAACTTATCAAGCGTCTTGATCTATCTCTATAGATCTTGATGCTCAATATGTAAGCAGCTTCACCGAGGTCTTTCTTTGAAAACTCCTTTCAAATACTCCTTTATGCTTTGCGAATAATTCTACATTATTTCCGATCAACAATATGTCATTCACATATACTTATCGAAATGCTGTAGTGCTCCCACTCACTTTCTTGTAAATACAGGCTTCTCCAAAAGTCTGTAAAAACCATATGCTTTGATCAAATCATCAAGCATATATTCCAACTCGAGATGCTTGCACCAGTCCATAGATGGATCATTGGAGCTTGCACATTTTGTTAGCTCCTTTAGGATTGACAAAACCTTCGGTTGCATCATATACAACTCTTCTTTAATAAATCCATTAAAGAATGTAGTTTTGACATCCATTTGCCAGATTTCATAAAATGTGGCAATTGCTAACATGATTCGGACAGACTTAAGCATCGCTACAGTTGAGAAAATCTCACTGTAGTCAACACCTTGAACTTGTCAAAAACCTTTTTGCGACAAGTCGAGCTTTGTAGATAGTAACACTACTATCAACATCTGTCTTCCTCTTGAAAATCCATTTATATAACATGGCTTGCCGATCATCGGGCAACTCCATCAAAGTCCATACTTTGTTCTCATACATGGATCCCATCTCAGATTTCATGGCCTCAAGCCATTTTGCGGAATCTGGGCTCATCATCGCTTCCTCATAGTTTGTAGGTTTCATCATGTTCTAGTAACATGACTTCCAGAACACGATTACCGTACCACTCTGGTGCGGATCTTATTCTGGAAGACCTACGAGGTTTTAGTAGCAACTTGATCTGAAGTTTCATGATCATCATCATTAACTTCCTCACTAATTGGTGTAGGAATCATCGGAACTGATTCCTGTGATGAACTACTTTCCAATAAGGGAGAAGGTACAATTACCTCATCAAGTTCTACTTTCCTCCCACTCACTTCTTTCGAGAGAAACTTCTTCTCTAGAAAGGATCCATCTTAGCACAAAAACTTGCCTTCGGATCTGTGATAGAAGGTGTACCCAACATTTTCCTTTGGGTATTCTATGAAGACGCACTTCTCGATTTGGGTTCGAGCTTATCGGTGAAAACCTTTTCACATAAGCATCACAACTCCAAACTTTAAGAAACGACAGCTTAGGTTTCTTCGCTAAACCATAGTTCATACGGTGTCATCTCAGCGGATTTAGATGGTTGCCCTATTAAACGTGAATGCAGCTGTCTTCTAATGCATAACCCCAAAACGATAGTGGTAAATCGGTAAGATACATCATAGATCGCACCATATCATAATAAAGTACGGTTCTGACGTTCGGACACACCATAACGTTGTGGTGTTCCAGGTGGCGTGAGCTGTGAAACTATTCCACATTGTTTTCATTGAAGACCAAACTCAGTAACTCAAATATTCATCTCCACGATCAGATCGCAGAAACTTTATTTTCTTGTTACGATGATTTTCCACTTCACTCTGAAATTCTTTGAACCTTTCAACTATTTCAGACTTATGTTTCATCAAGTAGATATACCCATATCTGCTCAAATCATCTTGTGAAGGTCAGAAAATAACGATACTTGCCACGAGCATCAACACTCATTGGATCGCATACATCGGTATGTATTATTCCCAATAAGTCAGTAGCTTGTTCCATTGTTCTTTGAGAACGGAGTTTTAGTCATCTTGCCCAAAAAGGCACGGTTCGCAAGCATCAAATGATTCATAATCAAGTGATTCCAAAAGTCCATCAGCATGGAGTTTTCTTCATGCGCTTTACACCAATATGACCTAAGCGGCGATTGCCACAAATAAGTTGCACTATCATTATTAACTTTGCATCTTTTGGTTTCAATATTATGAATATGTGTATCACTATGATCGAGATCCAATGAACCATTTTCATTGGGTGTGTAACCATATAAGGTTTTATTCATGTAAGCAGAACAACAATTTATTCTCTTACTTAAATGAATAACCGTATTGCAATAAACATGATCAAATCATATTTATGCTCAACACCAAATAACACTTATTTAGGTTCCACACTAATCCCGAAAGTATAGGGAGTGTGCGATGATGATCATATCAATCTTGGAACTACTTCCAACACTCATCGTCACTTCCCTTCAACTAGTCTCTGTTTATTCAGTAACTCCTGTTTGAGTTACTAATCTTAGCAACCGAACAGTATCAAATACTCAGGGGCTACTATAAACACTAGTAAGGCACACATCAATAACCTGTATATCAAATATAACCTTGTTCACTTTGCCATCCTTCTTATCCACCAAATATTCAGGGGTAGTTCGCTTCCAAAGACCAGTTCCATTGCAGCAAAAGTACTCGGTCTCGGGCTTAGGTCTAGACTTGGGCTTCTTCACTCGAGCAGCAACTTGCTTGCCGTTCCTTTTGAAGTTCCCTTCTTCCCTTTGCCATTTTCCTTGAGACTAGTGGTCTTGTCAACCATCAACACTTGATGTTTTCTTGATTTCTACCTTCGCGATTTTAGCATCGCGAAGAGCTCGAGAATCTTTTTCGTCATCCCTTGCATACTATAGTTCATCACGAAGTTCTACTAACTTAGTGATGGTGACTAGAAAATTCTGTCAATCACTATCTTATCTGGAAGATTAACTCCCACTTGATTCAAGCGATTGAAGTACTCAGACAATCTGAGCACATGCTCACTAGTTGAGCGATTCTCCTCCATCTTTTAGCTATAGAACTTGTTGGAGACTTCATATCTCTCAACTCGGGTATTTGCTTGAAATATTAACTTCAATTCCTGGAACATCTCATATGGTCCATGACGTTCAAAACGTCTTTGAAGTCCCGATTCTAAGCCGTTAAGCATGGTGCACTAAACTATCAAGTAGTCATCATATTGAGCTGGCCAAACGTTCATAACGTCAGATCGCTCATATTGAGCTAGCCAAACGTTCATAACGTCTGCATCTGCTCCTGCAATAGGTCTGTCACCTAGCGGTGCATTAAGGACATAATTCTTCTGCGCAGCAATGAGGATAAACCTCAGATCACGGATCCAATCCGCATCATTGCTACTAACATCTTTCAATACAATTTTCTCTAGGAACACATATGAAAACATAGGGAAGCAACAACGCGAGCTATTGATCTACAACATAATTTGCAAAATACTACCAGGACTAAGTTCATGATAAATTAAAGTTCAATTAATCATATTACTTAAGAACTCCCACTTAGATAGACATCTCTCTAGTCATCTAAGTGATTACGTGATCCAAATCAACTAAACCATGTCCGATCATCACGTGAGATGGAGTAGTTTCAATGGTGAACATCACTATGTTGATCATATCTACTATATGATTCACGCTCGACCTTTCGGTCTCCGTGTTCGAGGCCATATCTTATATGCTAGGCTCGTCAAGTTTAACTTGAGTATTCGCGTGTGCAACTGTTTTGCACCCGTTGTATTTGAGCGTAGAGCCTATCACACCGATCATCACGTGGTGTCTCAAACGAAGAACTTTCATAGCGGTGCATACTCGGGAGAACACTTCTTGATAATTTTAGTGAGAGATCATCTTATAATGCTACCGTCAATCAAAGCAAGATAAGATGCATAAAGGATAAACATCACATGCAATCAATATAAGTGATATGATATGGTCATCATCATCTTGTGCTTGTGATCTCCATCTCCAAGCACCGTCATGATCACCATCGTCACCGGTAGCGACACCTTGATCTCCATCGTAGCATCGTTGTCGTCTCGCCAACTATTGCTTCTCGACTATCGCTACTGCTTAGTGATAAAGTAAAGCAATTACATGGCGTTGCATTTCATACAATAAGCGACAACCATATGGCTCCTGCCGATTGCCGATAACTTCGGTTACAAAACATGATCATCTCATACAATAAAATATAGCATCACGTCTTGACCATATCACATCACAACATGCCCTGCAAAAACAAGTTAGGCGTCCTCTACTTTGTTGTTGCAAGTTTTACGTGGCTGCTACGGGCTGAGCAAGAACCGTTCTTACCTACGCATCAAAACCACAGCGATACTTCGTCAAATAGACTCCGTTTAACCTTCTCAAGGACGGGCGTAGCCACACTCGATTCAACTAAAGTGAGAGAGCAGACACCCGCCGGTCACCTTTAAGCAACGAGTGCTCGGGCGGTGAAACCAGTCTCGCGTAAGCGTCTGGCGTAATGTCGGTCGGGCGCTTCATCTCACAATACCGCTGAACCAAAGTATGACATGCTGGTAGGCAGTATGACTTGTATCGCCCACAACTCACTTGTGTTCTACTCGTGCATATGACATCAACGCATAAAACCAGGCTCGGATGCCCTTTGTTGGGGAACGTAGTAATTTCAAAAATTTTCCTACGATCACGCAAGATCATGGTGATGCATAGCAACGAGATGAGAGTGTTGTCTCGTACCCTCGTAGACCAGCAACGGAAGCGTTGACGCAGCGTAGAGGAAGTAGTCGTACTTCTTCCCGATCCAACCGATCCAAGTACCGAGCGTCACGGCACCTCCGAGTTCTGCACACGTTCAGCTCGATGGCGTCCCTCGAACTCCGATCCAGCCGAGTGTTGAGGAGAGTTTCACAAGACGACGGCGTGGTGGCGATGATGATGTTCCACGGCGCGAGGGCTTCGCCTAAGCTCCGCAACGGTATATTCGAGGTGTAGTTTGGTGGAAGGGGCACCGCTGCGGCTAAGGAACGATCTCAATGATCAACTTGTGTGTCATGGGGTGCCCCTGCCCTGTATATAAAGGAGGAAAGGGAGGGGCTGGCCGGCCAAGGAGAGGTGCGCCAGGTGTCCTACTCCTACTAGGAGTAGGATTCCCCCAAATTCTAGTCCAACTAGGTTTCCCCAAGTGGGAAGGGAGAGAGAGAGGCCCCTTCTCCTAGTCCTAATAGGACTAGGGAAGGGGAAGGTCTGACCAGCACTATGGCCCCTTTCTCTTTCCCACTAAGGCCCATCAAGGCCCATTGACCCCGGGAGGTTCCGGTAACCCCGGTACTCAATAAAATTCCCAATTTCACCCGAGTGATTCGGAGTCAAACATAGGCTTCAATATATCAATCTTTATGTCTCGACCATTTGAGACTCCTCGTCATGTCCGTGATCTCATCCGGGACTCGAACACCTTGGTACATCAAAACTCATAAACTCATAATATAACATCCATCGAAACCTTAAGCGTGCGGACCCTACGGGTTCGAGAACTATGTAGACATGACCGAGACACCTCTCGGTCAATAACCAATAGCGGGACCTGGATGCCCATATTGGCTCCTACATATTCTCTGAAGATCTTTATCGGTCGGACCGCATAACAACATCGTTGTTCCCTTTGTCATCGGTATGTTACTTGCCCGAGATTCGATCGTCGGTATCCAATACCTAGTTCAATCTCGTTCTTGGCAAGTCTCTTTTCTCGTTCCGTAATACATCATCTCACAACTAACACATTTAGTTGCAATGCTTGCAAGGCTTATGTGATGTGCATTACCGAGAGGGCCAGAGATACCTCTCCGACAATCGGAGTGACAAATCCTAATCTCGAAATATGCCAACCCAACATGTACCTTCGGAGACACCTGTAATGTACCTTTATAATCACCCGATTCGTTGTGGCGTTTGGTAGCACCAAAGTGTTCCTCGGGCAAGCGGGAGTTGCATAATCTCATAGTCATAGGAACATGTATAAGTCATGAAGAAAAGCACTAGCAACAAACTATACGATCAGGTGCTATGCTAATGGAATGGGTCATGTCAATCAGATCATTCAACCAATGATGTGATCCCGTTAATCAAATAACAACTCCTTGTTCATGGTTAGGAAACATAACCATCTTTGATTAACGAGCTAGTCAAGTAGAGGCATACTAGTGACACTCTGTAGGTTTATGTATTCACACATGTATTATGTTTCCGGTTAATACAATTCTAGCATGAATAATAAACATTTATCATGATATAAGGAAATAAATAATAACATTATTATTGCCTCTAGGGCATATTTCCTTCACAAAGCCCATTCCACCATGGACAGTCGACGCGGCTCCTCCTCTCGCGCTCCCAACCCTCAGCCTGGAAATTGGGGGAGATGCTCAGTCCCGCATAGCGAGCTTGTTATACTCCAAACCAAGGGATTCCTTCCCCCGGCCTTCATGGTTCCGGTTCGAGCCGGACTCGCCACCTACAAGGGCGGAAAGCAAGCGGAGAGTGTCCCCGATCCCTCTAAAGGAGAGCGGGTATGCTTCATCTCTTATCTAGTAAGAGGACTCGGATTTCCAATCCATCCGTTTCTCCGGGGGCTCTTGGAGTTCTACGGCCTCCAATTGCACCACCTTACACATGCCTCCATTTTGCACATCGCGGGCTTCGTGGCCCTCTGCGAACTGTTCTTGGGCGTCGAGGCTCATTTCGCGCTGTGGAAGAGATTATTCTTCCTAGTACCCCGTTCTCATGAGGGGTCAATATATCAAGTGGGCGGAGCCGAACTATGGCGCATCGCCGGGACGGATATCTATCCGGAACCCGAAGAAGGCGTCCAAGACTGGCCTTGAATGGTTTTACATGGAGGACGCCCGCTGCCGGATCCTGTTCGGATCGGCCTTCCGGAGTTATAACGCTCCTTTGAAGAAGCGCCTAAGCTGGCGCCCGCGAGCCCCCGTGAGGAAAATGATCGGGATGTCCTTTACTTGATGAGCCGAATAAGATTACTAGCTCATGCCGGATTGACCATGATTGGAGTCATGGCAATCTGCATTATGAAGGGAGTGCAGCCGCTTCAATATAGAGGCCACCCCATGTGGGAGTACAACGGGGAGGACGACGCCACCCGCCATGGCCGCAACGGGCCGGGATCGGTCACCGAACTGGTGAAGACCTTGTCTGCCATGTAAAAAGGGAAGGAGGAGGATTTTCTCCGCGTCAACCCACTGAGCGAGTTTTCTTCGAATAATCCTCGAAGCTGGGTAAGCAAACATCTTTGTGGCCTGTCCAATCCATGTTCCCTTGATTAAATATCTCATTTTATGGTTTCTGAGCAGGAACTGCGCCGGACTGTGGAGAAGATACACAGCCCGCCCCCACAACCCGAGGATCTGGAACGGTCCCTCGATCCGGCTTCCGAAGAGGATCCGGATATAAAGGTGGAGTTGATCGACGGGGTGTTCTACCAACTTAGCATCGACAATGCTGGTTGCCATCACGGCCGATTACCCCGGAATACTTCCAGCCCCACAGGTAACTGAGACCGAGGTCCCAAAACCCTGATAATGACCCATCCATGCTTATTTCTTAATCACCGTATACCAATGGTGTTTCGCAGGGGGTACCTTCGAGGCAGGAAGCCGAGCCCGCGGTGGCCAACCAACAAGGGGTAGTGCGGCCCCGCAGGCTAAAAAGAAGTGCGGTCCGGATCGAAACTCTGCCGCAACGGTACGGCGTGTCACCATACTCCCAGGATTGATTCCTGGAAGGCGTACTAACGCTCGTGCTCTTTTCAGGAAAAAGAGCGCTCGCCGGACTGAGTCCGGAGAGGTTGCCAATCGAACCTTCAACGGCCAGGCTTCAAAGCCGGGTCCGGAGGCTGAGACGAGCACGAGACGTGCGTCAGATGCTCCTCCGACAGAGGATGCCGACAAATTGTCCACCACCAACTCCGAGGTGGAGAGCGCAATGAATCACAGGCGCCGCCGGACAGTTCTTCGTGACGCGTGTTTCTCCCAAGAGGCCTTGAATGCCTTCAATTGGGAGATCGCACCTCCGTGCCGCTCAAGATGGTCTAGCGAGCGAGAGCAGTATGTAAAGGACATACGGGTAAGGAGATTTGATGATTATATATGCCAAGAGCCCCGAGACTTAAAATAGTTAGAATAACTGATTTAAGGATCATTTGTTATCAGGATCTTCGAGAAAAGAATGCCCGATTGTCCGGGAGCTTGAAGAATGCAAGGCCCAACTTGAGGCCGTACTAGCCGCTCTGAGGGAGCCACGAGACCCCCTCTGGTAACATATGTTTCAAAAGATAAATAGTTTATGAAGTGCGGCGGGTGTGTAAATCGACAAAATATTGCAGATGGCGCGGACTAGATCCGGACAAGCAACAACTCTTCGTCGGCTAAAGGCTGGCGAGGCGTGCTTACAAAGGTGCGGCGGGAGAAAAATAACCTCCAAGATGCCAACACCCAACTGGGTGAGGAACTAAAGGATGTTCGTGCCCGGTTATCCGACTCAGTAAGGAGAATCGGCGGCTTCGTCACGACATTTTCAGTAAGTGCTTGAGCGAACTTTGAAAGAGTTCGGCGAGGAAGGCGACTAACATAAACATGTATGTAGGTTTGCTCACAGGTCGTCCTGAAGAGGAGATGCCCAGTTCTTCGGGTGATCCTCTTCCCGAACTGCGTCAGCTGCATGAACGAGTTCGGCAGGTGATGAAAGGCGTCGGCCAGGCCTTGTGGCCATCTATCTCCCTGCCCGAAGGCATTGGAGAGCTGGCAGAGCGGCTTCAAGGAGCACGGCGGCGCTTCCGACTATGGAAGATATCGGCCTGCCGTCAGGGCGCTAGGGAGGCCTGGGCCATGGTGAAGACGCGGTACATGAAGGCTGACCGAAACCACATGGCCGAGGTCGGACCTGTGGGGCCTGATGGGAAGGAGATCCCCGTAAGCTTAGTGTATGGCCAAGTAGAATTGGCCGCCAAGTATTCTCAGCAAGATTGCAAATTAGATAGCCTATTAGATGGCATTGAGGAGGAATACAATGAGTCAAGTTGACTTTGTAAGTAAATATGACATGAAATATGTCTTCTAGCCGGATTGTAGATCGTTTGTCATAGCGGACCTTTTCGCTTCGACCTCAGGACCCAATAGTCCGGAGTGTGTCCGAATACCTTCGTGGTTATATAAGAACCGGGTATGCATGGAGACAAGGCGTGGGGTCATTATTGCTGTATCAGACAAGTGCCCAACTAGTTATGTTATATTACATGGATAGTAAGAAACATCTTCCAGAGAGAATAGTTCTGTTAAGGGTTCCTTTCGCTGGGATGCAATGCCTAAAGTGCATGTCAAAGCTGCTATGAAAGCAGAAAATCATCTGCGGGCAGATGGGTAAATAGTTAAAAATCATCTTTCAGTTCACCGACCGAATATTCCCTTAAGAACACTAGCTTTCGGCTTCACCCAGTCTGAGGTACACATCCGGCTGACCCGGCAGTAATAATCGCAGAGGTGCTCCCTTTACCACCTAGCCGAACAATCGGGAACGTAGGGGTAAGCACAGAGCGAGCAACCCAGCTTGGCCAAAACTTAAGTCATATCGATGCATATAATGGTGAATAAAAGGTACATGCGGAAGTTTGACGCATGTGTTGGGCATGAAGCCCGTATAAAATAAGCTTCTGGTAAAGAAGCCCCCAGGTATAATGAGCGCGTACAGCGCGTCAAATATATGCGAACAAAGCGCAAACGAGCCTCTAAAGGCTTCAGGAAGAAGGAGGAGGAAGGAGAGAAATAAAAGACAGAAAAAAATAGAAAATGTGGACGGGGGAAGGAAACGAACTTGAAGTCCGGCGCTTAGGCGTAGAATCTTCGTAGACGGGCGGCGTTCCATGGGTTCGGCTCGAGTCGGTTACCCAATGCGTTTCGTAGACGGTATGCTCCGCCGGTCAGGACCTGGTCGATGATGAAGGGACCTTCCCATTTGGGCTTGAGCTTGTCCTTTTTCTTGTCCGGCAGGTGTAGAACTAGTTCGCCAATGTTATAAGCTTTGGCCCGTACTTCCCTGCTTTGGTATCTTCGAGCCTGCTGTTGATAGAATGCGGAACGAGCTTTTGCCACGTCGCGCTCCTCCTCCAATGCGTCCAAACTGTCCTGCCGATCAAGCTCGGCTTCTCTTTCTTCATACATGCGCACGTGAGGTGAGTCATGAATTATGTCATGAGGCAGGACTGCCTCGCACCGTACACCATAAAAATGGTGTGAATCCGATGTCTGATTGGCGTGGTCCGCAGCCCCAGTCTGGTCGAGCTCCTCAACCCAAAGTCGTGTTAGATTCCTTGAGGACCGCACTAGTCTGGGTTTAATGCCGCTCATGATTAGACCGTTTGCTCGTTCGAGTTGGCCGTTGGTTTGAGGGTGATAGACGAGGCGTGTCGAGCTTGATGCCCATGTTTTGCACCATAATTTGACCTCATCGGCCGTGAAGTTGGTGCCGTTATCGTGATGATCTTGTGGGGACACCATAACGGTGCACTACCCCGATATGAAGTCTATCACTGGTCGGATTTGGCCGTTTTAACGAGCTTGGCCTCTATCCATTTGGTGAATTTATCCACCATGACCAATAGGTATTTTTGCTTGTGGGTTCCTCCTTAAGGGGTCCAACCATGTCAAGCCCCGGACTATGACGGCGGTGATGGGTATAGTTTTGAGGCGGTGGGTGGCATGTGGCTTTGGTTAGCAAAAAGCTGGCAACCGACGCATCGTTGGACTAAGTCCTGCGCATCTGCCCGTGCCGTCGGCCAATAAAATCCTGTACGGAAGGCCTTGCCTACAAGGGCCCGGGCTACGGCGTGGTGCCCACCCAGTCCGGCATGAATTTCAGCCAGGAGGTTTCGCCCTTCCTCTTCGGAGATACACCTTTGAAGGACTCCGGTAGTGCTTTTCTTATAAAGCTCTCCCTCATGGACTTTATAGACTTTAGATCGCCGTACTATGCAGTGGGCCTCGTTTTGGTCTTCGGGGAGTTCTTGCCTAGTTAGGTAGGCTAGGAATGGTTCCGTCCACGGGGCGATGACCGCCATTATTTCGTGGGCGGAGGGTGTTATCTCGGTGGCAGAGCCTCCGATTGTGTCAGAGTGTTCGGCGTTAGGCAGTGCGGTTGGGTCCGGATTGTTATTGCCGGACTCCCCTTCCCACAGTATGGATGGCTTGAACAGCCGTTCTAGAAATTTGTTGGGCGGGACGGCGTCGCGTTTTGCACCGATGCGTGCCAATATGTCCGCCGCCTGGTTGTTATCCCGGGCTATATGATGAAATTCAAGCCCTTCGAACTGTGCTGACATTTTTAGGACCGCGTTGCGGTATGCTGCCATTTTCAGATCTTCGACATCAAAGTCTCCGTTTATTTGAGATATCGCGAGGTTCGAATCCCCGCGCACCTCTAGGCGTTTAATGCCCATGGAGACTGCCATCCGGAGGCCGTGCAGGAGGGCCTCGTATTCGGCTGCATTGTCGGAGTCCGTGTACATTATCTGAAGGACGTATTGGACTGTGTCCCCGGTTGGGGACGTCAAGACGACGCTAGCCCCCAGGCCGGCCAACATTTTGGAGCCGTCAAAGTGCATGATCCAATTGGAGTATGCGTCGTACTCTTTAGGGAGTTCGGCTTCGGTCCATTCGGCCACGAAGTCGGCCAAAACCTGCGACTTGATAGCTCGCCGTGGCTTATAGGTTATATCGAATGGAAGGAGCTCTATGGCCCATTTAGCAATCCGGCCCGTCGCGTCGCGGTTGTTTATAATGTCGTTAAGATGTACTTCGGAGGCTACCGTTATCGAACACTCTTGAAAGTAGTGTCGCAGCTTCCGGGATGCCATGAACACCGCGTATGCTATCTTTTGATAGTGTGGGTACCGGGACTTGCATGGAGTTAGGACAGTGGACACATAGTAAACCGGTTTTTGAAGAGGGAACCGGTGTCCGTCCGTTTCTCGTTTGATGACGAGCACCGCGCTGACAACTTGATGTGTTGCGGCGATATATAATAGCATTGGTTGGCCCATATTGGGCGCGGCCAGGACCGGATTAGTTGCCAATATGGATTTTATCTCTTCGAGTCCGGCCGTGGCGGCATCCGTCCACTCGAAGTGTTTGGTGCGGCGGAGGAGGCGGTAAAGGGGTAACGCCTTTTCTCCCAAACGGGAAATAAAGTGGCTTAGAGCCGCTACGCATCCAGTCAATTTTTGTATTTGTTTGAGGTCTTTTGGAATATCCAATTGTGACAGAGCTCGGATTTTGGCTGGGTTTGCTTCAATTCCTCTACGGACACAATGAAGCCAGGGAGCTTTCCGGTGGAGCATGAATCGCATTTTCGGATTGAGCTTGATGTCATATTTTCGAAGATTGTCGAATGTGAGCCTCGAATCGTCTATTATAGTTTCGACATGCTTGGATTTGACGACCACGTCATCTACATATGCTTCCACTGTTTTGCCGATCTGGTTAGCCAGACATGTCTATCATGCACTGATATGTTGCGCCGGCATTTTTGAGCCCAAAGGGCATTGTGTTGAAGCAGAATGGGCCGTATGGAGTAATGAATGCTGTTGCAGCTTGGTCCGGTTCCACCATCTTGATTTGGTGGTAGCCGGAGTACGCGTCGAGGAAGCACAATGAGTCGTGTCCTGCTGTAGCATCGATAATTTGATCAATTCGAGGGAGGGGGAAGGGATCCTTTGGGCAAGCCTTATTAAGGTCTTTGAAATCAACACATAGGCGCCAGGATTTGTCCTTCTTTGGTACCATCACCAGATTTGCTAACCAGTCCGGATGTTTTATATCTCGATGAATCCAGCTTCGAGAAGTTTGGCTAGCTCCTCTCCATGGCCTGTCTCTTGGGTTGGGAAAAGCGCCAAGAGCCTGTTTGGTGGCTTGAATCCTTTTAGGATATTTAGGCTGTGCTCGGCCAGGTGGCGTGGGATTCTGGCATGTCGAAGGGTGCGAGGCAAAAATGTCCCAGTTTTCTCGCAAAAATTCTCGTAGTGCGGCGTCTACATCAGGGTTTAATTGTTCCCCAATGGAGGCCGTCTTTGCAGGGTCCGTCGGGTGGACTTGGAATTTGACTATTTCATCCGCTGGTTTGAAAGAGGTGGACTTGGATCTTTTATCAAGTATCACATCGTCCCTGTTCACCGTGGAGCGCATCGCGGTGAGTTCCTCGGCCGCTAGGGCTTCGGATAGTGCCTCGAGGGCTAGTGCGGCTGTCTTGTTTTCGGCGCGGAGTGCTATGTTCGGATCACTAGCGAGAGTGATGATTCCATTCGGTCCGGGCATTTTGAGCTTCATGTACCCATAATGGGGTATAGCTTGAAAAATTGTGAATGCCTCTCGCCCTAATAAAGCATGATATCCGCTGCTGAATGGGGCCACTTGAAATGTGACCTCCTCGGACCTGTAATTGTCCGGCGAGCCGAACACTACGTCCAGTGTGATTTTTCCTGTGCAGCATGCTTCCCGGCTGGGGATTATTCCTCTAAAGGTTGTGCTGCTTCGCTCAATGCGGTTCCAGTCTATTTCCATTTTTCGGAGGGTTTCCTCGTAGATGAGGTTTAGTCCGCTGCCGCCATCCATGAGTACCTTTGTAAGCCGAAAGCCGTCCACTATTGGACTGAGAACCAATGCGGCTGGTGCTCTGGCTGTTCGGAATTTGGGTTCGTCACTGGCATTAAAGGTAATGGCCGTGTCGCTCCATGGATGTATTGTTGCTACTTGGTAGACTTCGGTAAGGTTGCGGAGTGTTCGTTTCCGCATTTTATTTGATGCGAAAGTCTCGAAGACTATTAACACCGTACTGGTATTGCTGGGCTGGGATTCTGAAGCTAGAAGCTCTTCGCCACTTTTGGCCACCTGCCGTAATATCCAACATGCTCGAAGGCTGTGAGTTGGAGTGGCGCCCTCTGCGCTATGAATTTTGCAGGGCCCGTTTAGCCAACCCTCCAGTACGGTTCCGTACCCTTTAGGGGGTTTTTGTTTTTTGATATTTAATCCAGGTGCTGGGTGATGACGCACCCTTTTATTCCGGACTAGGGATGTATTCGGGGCCGGATTATCCCAAAATTGACTTTCGGTTTTCCAAGCACTCTCCATCGCACAGTACTTTTGTACTATGGTCACCAAGTCATCCAAGCGTGTAATTTCGCGACGACTTATGGCATTTAGGATTCCTTTGTCCGTGCAATTATCGCAAAAAAGTGAGATTGCGTCCTCCTCTCGGCAGTCCTTTATCCTGTCCATAACCGGGAGAATCGGCCCGATAATGATGTCTTTGTTTCAGTTGGCTCTTGCGAATTCGGGATAGATCGCTAATGTTTGGGTGGGCGGGTGGAACTAGATCCGGAACCTTGTCAATTTAAGACTCGGGGCGAAGTTTCGAACTTCGGAGCTTGGATTTTGAATGCTATCAATGAGTCTAACCCGCCGCTGACTTTAAGTTCAGGGCTTGATCGACATCCGTCCCTCTGCGGGAATCCGGCATGGAGGATCAGGAATCGAGCGTAGCTAGTCCTTAAGATAGAAGAAGAATCGCCGCATTGCTCCTCTATCACGGCAACATGATGGGTAGCATGGGGAGAGTTCATCTCTCTCAGATCGGTTTTAGGCCCGATCTGGTCGTAGTTTGTGGCGACTCCCAGGGCAGCGATGCGATCCAAGAGCTCGTTTACGGAGGAGAGCTCGATCGGATCTAACTATTCGGCAAGTTCCGAATTGACGGGAAGATTGGTTTCGATGACTCGAGAAGTCACTGTCGGTGCGACGGCCGAACTGGCGGTCGTAAGAAAACCACCTAGCCAAAGAGTCTGGCCAGTGGCCAAGGCTTCTTTGGCGATAGTATCGCCTTTAAAGACGAGATGAGGCATCCTTCCTGACGGCGACGACACAGAGGAACTCTCAATGAAAGCACCAATGTTGGTGTCAAAACCGGTGGATCTCGGGTAGGGGGTCCCGAACTGTGCGTCTAGGCGGATGGTAACATGAGACAAGGGACACGATGTTTTTACCCAGGTTCGGGCCCTCTCGATGGAGGTAATACCCTACTCCTGCTTGATTAATATTGATGATATGGATAGTATAAGAGTGGATATACCACGAGATCAAGGAGGCTAAACCCTAGAAGCTAGCCTATGGTATGATTATTGTTCGTGCTACGGACTAAAACCCTCCGGTTTATATAGACACCGGATAGGTTAGGGTTACACAGAGCCGGTTACAATGGTAGGAGATCTACATATCCGTATCGCCAAGCTTGCCTTCCATGCAAAGGAAAGTCCCATCCGGACACGGGACGAAGTATTCAATCTTGTATCTTCATAGTCCAGGAGTCTGGCCAACGGTGATAGTTCGGCTATCCGAACACCCCCTAATCCGGGACTCCCTCAGGAGGAATGTTGTTGGTTTCAAGATTCGAGAAGTGGTATATGTCTAATTTCTACTCTTACTAGCAAGATGCCCGTGCCTTCCACGGAACATCGAGATCTTGTGGGAGAAAAAGATGAATGAGGGAAGGCCTTATCTGCAAATGTGGTGAAGAGTGCGGGTAAATTGCCATATTTTCCTTCCTATCCGTCCGATATAAATCGGACGACCTACATTGCAGGATGGCAGGCCCACCATCATCACCAACTCTATTTTTTATCCCTACTCTTATAAAAAGCATTGTCGGTGGTGATCGTGTGCCTGCCATCCTGCAATATAGGCCGTCCGATCTATATCTGACGGATAGGAAGGAAACTATGGCAATTTTGCAAAAATATACCCACACCCCTCTCCACATTTGCAAATAAAACCTTCCTCGTTCATCCTTTTACCCACAAGATAAACTACTCATACAAATGCATCTTGATGTTCCATTACAACGCATGGGCATCTTGCTAGTTGTTGCAAAAATCCCATGTGTTTGTGAGAGAGAGGAGAGTGGAGGAGGGCGGAGTGCATGTGTGACAAAGACACAAGGAGTGTGTGTGCGATAGGTATCAACTTAAAATGAGGCGATAGTGCGTGTGTGCACGATCGAGGCGTGTCTCGAGAAGGGAAGAAAATCTACATAAATACAAGGAGCAGGAGAGAGACATGTATGCGATGGTGGAAGCACGAGTGTGCGGGTGTATAAACCTATCTAGAGGCTAGCTAGTCGATAAATGTTTGTGAGAGAAATGCAGTCGAGGTGCAGCGAGTTTTGTGTGTGTGAGAGAGAGACGGTAGTCGGGAAGGGGAGTGGAAGCTGGAGTTGTGTGTGTGTGTGTGTGTGTGTGTGTGTGTGTGTCTGTGTGTGTGTGTGAGAGAGAGGAGACAGTAGTCGGGGTTGTCTGATCGGTAAACAAATGAATAATGTCAGTCTGGATGGAGACGAAAAGGAGACCGCAACAAATGTTCTGTCTATAGGAGAGAGAGAGATTAATTTTAGTGGTATGAGTCATATGTAGAGACATATAGGGTTTGTGAGAGAATCCTATAGAGATAAAGACAAAGTGAAAAGCAGTGGAGGCTGTGTGTGTGGCGGTGAAAAGAAAGCTTAGGTGCAGTACCGAGAGCAGTAGAGATGTGAGAGATAATGAAAACCGTGTAATGTATAATGATAGGGAGAGTGTGACACTTCTCAAGGGAGACATCGAGAGACCATGTTTGCGAGGATAGGAGAAACATGAAGTGAGCGTGCGGGTGAGCTGGAGAAAAGAGAGTGATAGCTACCTGAAGGAGCATGCATGCGAGAGAGATTGGCGTGAAAGGAGTGAACAAAAAAGGGATTCAAATATTTGAATTCGAGATGATGATACTTGTAATCCATACTCGAACCAAAATTGATCTATCAAACATGCATACTCATATGAATTCACGCACATCTATGTTCTTTAATATGTAGGTATTACTGATCCATACATTTTAGTAGAACATAATTTGGTTAATTTTTTGAATTCAACTGTAAGATTTTGAGATCGTTGTATTTATAAATCATATTATACATATAAAGAGCAGAATTCTCTGTTGTGCTTTTGAAAGTATATATAAAAATGATGTACATAGAATGTAATTCCAATTGAAAATGGATCCCACCGAAAAAAAAAGAATACAAGCGGGATTGAATTGAGTTGCACGATGTGCAAGACTCTGCAAAATTTGAGCAAGCGGGGAAAGTCGCAGTAACCACGAAACCAAAATCTGCGAGATGGAAATCACTACGCCTATCCCTGCCATAAAGCCTATCTGCTGGATTTCTATAGGTTTCGATAGGGGTAGGTTTGTAATTTCACCCAAGCGTGGCGTAACCGCCTCTCACCGGTTCATACGGTGGGCGCCAAAACACAGTGTGTCCTCGCCAAAATCGACTCCTCCCAGATTCATATTCATACACGGTGGGCGCCAAAAACAAACTCTCGTCGGAAAATATTGATTGTATGCGAGATTACCGTCCTATCCCCAACCGACTAATGTTCTTTGTGATGTAGTAGAAATTTGAAGCAGGGGCTAAGTTTGTAAATTTCCTCGCATTTGAGACAACCGCGCCATGAATACATGGTTCCCCCCTTCCTCTCTACCTCCCTTTTCCCCATTCGTACTCCGTGGGCGCCAAAACACCCTCTCCACCCCACCCTCCTCCGTCTGTCGCCGTCCGCCACCCCATCCACTGCTGTTCTCCTCCACCATGCCGGAGCTGATACCCCAACGCCGCCGTCCATTACAAGAGATCGACCTCTCTCATCCACGCCTTCGGACCGGGATCCTTGCATCCCGTCCTCTCGCTTCATCCCCGCCGTCGTCCACCTTGTCGGCGCCGCTCCTCTGACCGTCTCGTCCACCGCGCCCTGCCGCCACCGTCTACCCTCCTAGATCTGCTTCCATGCGGCGACAGCCATCGCTACCGCAGCACCGTCAAATTCTCGTGAGATCGTACATGGCGCCCACTGAGGCGGTACTCTTTCGTATCTGCTCAACTTATTTATCACAGCAAGAAAATAGATTGCCACTGCTTTACTCTGATTTCTTGTCTTGGTTGCGAAGTTGCCTTTGTCCGGTTTGCACCTTCAGATCTGCCATGGCACGCTCAACACTACACTCCCAATACTTATGGTTTCCCCCTTTTATATTCCCCACTAGTTAAATCACAGTAGACTAAATTTATAAATTAGGTCAGTCGATTTTTCAGAGCTCACCGGAGTTCGCCGGTGCGATCGAAGGGCTCGGGTGGTTGTGGGGCCTCGCCGAACGAAGAAAACTCGGCGGGTGGGGGTTGGGGCGTGGTGGGGGGTGGGGTGGCGGAGGAACACAGGCGGTGGGGGCGGTGGTCGGCCCGGCCCCCGTGCGTGTTCTGTATGGGAAGAATCGAGAGGAGGAAGAAGAAGGGTTAGGAGGCGTGGGATCTTCATTCAACCGCTTTGAAATGGTCGAGAGACAGTGGGAGTTGCATTCTTAATGCGCTCTGGTTCATCATGTGTGGGCCTGCGCAACCAACATTTTATTATCCAAAATCTGCTTGCTCTTCTTTACCATGTTCCTCCTCCGTTCTTCTTTAATATGTACTCTCTCCGTTCCTAAATACAAGTCTTTGTATAGATTCCACCATGGACTTCATATGGAGCAAAATGAGTGAATGTACACTCTAAAATGTATCTGGATACATCTGTATGTGATCCATAGTGGAAATCTCTACCAAGACTTATATTTTGGAATGGAGGGAGTATCTTCTAATCTGATATGTTCCTTGTCTTGAAGATGAGCAGGGACATTTGCGATGTAGAGGTCTATCTGATCGGTTGTGATGGACACTTTGAGCCTCTTTGATTCAGTAGGATCTTGTAAACATAGGAATAGGATTTGTAGTGGCCTGCCCACTTGAATCCTATAAGAATAACAAGAAATGCGGGAGCTGTGTCGCCTTTGAGAGTTACACTGATATTAACATTATCGCACCTTCACTTGAAGAGAGCTGGTATCAAAGCCTTTCTAGCCGTCATCGACAATACTAGCACATATATGCCGACAAGTTCCACTTTGCTAATTTTACTCTGATGCTTAAGGTTTTCCCGTTATATCTACACTGTGATCTATGTAGCTGCTTTGTGTCACACTAGCAGCAGTCCACTCTTGAAGCTAAACACTGCAATGACTTACAAAATTGGCACCAAGGCATTGAGTGCCATTCTGGATGCAATGAAACTCATACGCTCCCCACCTATTGATTCTTGTTCAGAATATGATCCTAATGACTATTCTAACCTCGAGGAGTCAAAGGCAGATGGCCTGTCCTGTTCACCCATCAAGGTGCCGTTTCTAATTTGGCAATGTTTTATTGATTGCGGGTATCTTGCATATGTTGTCTTGCATTTATTCTACTTTGTTGCACCGCCATCTGCTTAGTTTATTCATCATATATGTCTAGATGCCATGCCCATCCATTATCAATACATATTCCATCTGTCATCATACCATGTTTTTCCACTCAAATGCTGTTCTTGTGCATCAGACATCCAAAAAGAAGAGGGTGATTGCGAACTGAAGGAGCACCAGCAAAGTCCTTGAAAAGCGTGGTGGTGCGGAGAAATCAGACAAGACACCCACTTATATTGGCTGTACAACCAGTGACACAAAATGTAGGACCGACTCCAGCAGACTGTACCCATACTTCACTGGCCACACCACTAGCCCCACCACACAAGACCTGCACTCCAGCAAAAGGTATACCGGTTTCATTTGCCATAGCACCAGCTGTACCACAGAAAAATCCCTCCCAACAAAAAGTACAACAAGTACACGGTCGAAGACCTATCCCAAGCTAGAGAGCGGCCAATTCCTGCAGATTGGAACCCCATTCCATTTATTCCCAGTTTAAAAGACAATGATTTCAATGTTGTTAGGGACTACGTGCATATATTCCCATCATGGGAAGATTATAGTGAAGACAAACACCATTTTCACATCTTCCTGTCCAACTTACGTGTAAGTGCTATTATTCATGGTTATTATTTTCCTGTTTTCTGCTGATTGAACACATAAATGATTTACATTACATTGTTGTAACTAGGCGAGGGTCAATCTGGATAGTTATGACGAGCAAAGCTTGCTTGTGCTTTTCAAGGAAGCATTGCAGCAGTATCGGTGTTACCTGAGGAAATCACACTTTGATGGAAAGTCTATAAATGAATTTCCGGTGAAGTCTCCTGTGCTAAATGTAGAAGACATTGAATGGAAAAACCTTGTTATGCACTGGTCTCGTTCACAGGATGAGGCACTGTCTATGAAATCACATGACAATTTGAACTTCTACTTTTCCGCATGTGCCTTATGGATCTTTTTTGCAGGAAATCTGCTCGAAGAAGAATTCTGATTTGAAAAGAACGACAGGATATCGCAAATATGCTGCCCGCTGCTTTGTTCTTGTTAGTACCTGTTGTTCTGTATCATTGTACTTGCATACATACCTGGTTCATTATGTGACAGCAGTATGCATGATAGCTTGCTTATCAATTATTCGGTCCAAATTATCTGATCTGTATGAATGGTTACATTAGTGTAGAATATATCCAATGCCAATGTTTTTTTAGCTCTGCATTGTTCTTGTAAGTACATGATGTCCTTTATCGATTGTACTTATAATGACAGTAGTTGTTCATGTACCATCACTCTGCAGCTTATTTTCCTTTTCCTCCATTTTCTACACATCGATCTATATTTACTCTTACCATAAGGTTGGTCTTGAAGAAGTTTAGCTGTGCATTGCTCTTGGCTGTACCTTTTGCACATGTCGTTGCACTTACATTTATAGCTACTTGATGTAGCATCACTCTTCATCTTATCTTAAGTATTCTCCATTTTTTTGTATATTATCACATCTATATTTACACTTAACAAAATGTAGAATAAAGGCAATGCTTTTGAAGAAGATTCTGTGGTGAACTTCTTGAATTGCCCCCCCCCCTCCATCAGCATGGACAAGGCCTTTATAGAGCCTGTCTTCACCAATAATGTAAGTTTGTCCATCTCAAGCCTTCAATGTTGTATATATTTGGTTAGGCATGGTACTGCAATAGTTGTTTATTTTGGTGTTTGCATCAAATTGCTTATTTAAAGTTTATTATGTAGTTCATAAACAAAAGTTTGTCCTTTCTCAATTTAAGTTTTCAGTTGTACAACCAAGTTCCTTCTTCATACCATGTAAATTAAACTATCTGAGCAAGTGATCTTCTTTTGCATTGCATGTATGCTTCATTCTTCATCGTAATCCGTGGTGTGGTGAACCTACCCACTACAGCACAATGTCATATTCTGCAATGTCTTAACTATGAACAATGTCATATCATTCTACTATTATTCAAACCGCCTCTTTATTTGCCAATCTGAAATGGTATAAATTGACAGCACACTAACCATTGATACTTATGAGTTCTTGATCTGTAATCCAGTGTTGTCGTGAAGCTGCCAACTCCTTCACAATGTCATTTTCTGCCATGTCTTGACCTGAACAATACCATATTGTGTTAATGCAATTTTAAACTGTGTCACTTTATTCGCCAGTAAGAAATGTGATGAATTGTCAGCACTGATACTTTTACGTGCGAAACCTGTCATCTGTCTGCTTGTTTATCTTTCAGAGTGAGGAAGATATAAGTGTTGAACAAGCGCAGTCTCATCATCTTGCTCAGCTGCTTGCGCTGCAGCTCCCTAGCAGGGCTAACCTTTCTTGAACTCTATTGAAGTGCTGTCGGTTTTGTATATTATTTTGTCGGTGTGTTTATTTGCCTTTGGTGGCGATCTTTGATGCCCGTGTATGTAATCTATTTATGCTGCTTGTGCTTTATTATCATAGTGGCGAACTTTGATGCCCAGTGGATGTAATATGCCGTAATTTCTTTATTGTATAGTTTAGGTTTTTTCTTATTCACGATGCTGCAGTTATTTTACTGTATATATATCCTGTCTTCGCAGTAAACCGGACAAACCGTAAAATTACGGTACATAATCGGGCCGTTATGCAATCACAATGTAGGTTGGGCCTGAAACGTGCCGAACAGCTAACTGGCCGGCAGCAGCCCGAAATGAACCCCAGCCCATGATTGTGCGAATCAAATCACTGGCTTTTAACAGGCCAAAATTGTCTCGGTCTTTGTTTGGCCCAATCAGATATTGGCTGCGAGCAGGCCGGATGCAAATCGGCCGTAGTTAGGCCCAACTATATGACGGGCTTTTAACAGCCGAAATTAATATAGGGCCGAAATGTTAAACGGGCCCTTAACATGCCAAAACTAATATCAGGCCGAATTACTAAGTGGGCCTTGAGCAAGTGGGCCCAAAAGCATAGTGTCTAGTTGCCGGGCCTTATTTGATATGGGCCATAATTGAGCCCAAAGCCTCTTAAAGAGCCGGACATGATCTGGGCCGTAATTTGGCCCAGAACGTGGTAGGCTTGTAATGGGTCGGATCTCATATGGGCCACTTTTAGGCCCGGAACGTGGCAGACCATTAATGGACCGGATCAGATATGGGCCGGCATTTGGCCCAAAACATGGCAGCCAGTTAATGGGCAGGCCTACTAGGGTCCTCAAAATCTTGTGGGCCTACAGCTGGGCCGGCCCATTAATGTCGGCGAAATCTCATGGGCCTTTAGCTGGGCCGGCCCATTATGATCCGCAAGAATCTTGTGGGCCTTTACCTGGGCCGGCCCATTATGGAACACAAAAATCTTGTGGGCCTTTAGCTGGGCCGGCCCATTATGGCCCGCAAAATCTTGTGGGCCTTTACCTGGGCCGACCCATTATGGCCCGCAAAATCTCGTGGGCCTTTAGCTGGGCCGACCCATTATGGTCCGCAAAATCTTGTGGGCCTTTAGCTGGGCCGGCCCATTATGGTCCGCAAAACTTATGGGCCTTTAATTGGGCCGACCCAATTAAACTTGTTGGGCCGTGCCACGTGTCGACGTATCATAGGCGCCTTCTGTCCAATGAGTGGATGACATCTGTCCCAGCGGTGAGCCGGCACGTGTTTCCTCCAGCCAATGATGATTTTACACATGGAAAATCCCCATTGGTCGGGGCTGTTAACGGGTTATCGGATCCAAAACCCGACCCGATAGCTTAACGGCGTTCCGTTACGGTGGATGCCATGTGTCGGTCACCCTTGACGAAAGCACTTCTGTGACGCGCGATTTATCGTCATGGAAGTGGACACTTCCGTGATGATAATTTTCGTAATGTCATGGAAAACTTCTACGATAGCACATGTATGACTATCTTGATTCTGTCATAAATTTGTCATGGATGTACATGCATGACAAAAAACGCGACCTACTGTGACAAACACGTATCATCACGGAAGTGTATTTTTTTATAGTGCAACAGATCAGATACGGAGCCAAAAACCTAATTCCACCGCCGCAACTTTCTGTATACACGAGATCCCATCTTGGGGCATGTTCCGGAGCTCCGCCGGAAGGGGAATCCACCATGGAGGGCTTCTACATCATCATCATAGCCCCTCCGATGAAGTGTTAGTAGTTTACTTCAGACCTTCGGGTCCAAAGTTAGTAGCTAGATGGCTTCTTCTCTCTTTTTGGATCTCAATACAATGTTCTCCCCCTCTCTCGTGGAGATCTATTCGATGTAATCTTATTTTTGCGGTGTGTTTGTTGAGACTGATGAATTGTGGGTTTATGATCAAGATTATCTATGAGCAATATTTGAATCTTCTCTGAATCCTTTTATGTATGATTGGTTATCTTTGCAAGTCTCTTCGAATTATCCGTTTGGTTTGGCCAACTAGATTGGTAGTTCTTGCAATGGGAGAAGTGCTTAGCTTTGGGTTCAATCTTGCGGTGTCCTTTCCCAGTGAAAGTAGAGGCAGCAAGGCACGTATTGTATTGTTGCCATCGAGGATAACAAGATGGGGTTTTTATCATATTGCATGAATTTATCCCTCTACATCATGTCATCTTGCTTAAGGCGTTACTCTGTTTTTCATTAACTTAATACTCTAGATGCATGCTGGATAGCGGTCGATGAGTCGAGTAATAGTAGTAGATGCAGGCAGGAGTCGGTCTACTTGTCTCGAACATGATGCCTATATAAATGATCATACCTAGATACTCTCATAACTATGCTCAATTATTTCAATTGCTCAACAGTAATTCGTTCACCCATCGTAAAATACTTATGATCTTGAGAGAAGCCACTAGTGAAATCTATGGCCCCCGGGTCTATTCTCATCATATTAATCTTCCTACGCTTTATTACTGCTTTGCTTTTTTTACTTTGCCTTTTATTTTACTTTGCATCTTTATACAAAAAATACCAAAAATATTATTTATCATCTCTATCAGATCTCACTCTCGTGACCGTGAAGGGATTGACAACCCCTTATCGCATTGGTTGCGAGGAGTTATTTGCTTTGTGCATGTACGAGGGACTCGCGCGTAGCCTCCTACTAGATTGATACCTTGGTTCTCAAAAACCGAGGGAAATACTTACGCTACTCTACTGCATCATCCTCTCCTCTTCGGGGAAAACCAACGCAAGCTCAGGACGTAGCAGTCTTCCCCTTTGAATTAAAGGTTTGCAGATTCCAACTTAGTCGAATGCACGTGCACTATTATTATTATCCACACCGTTCGGTCGTGCAAGTGAAAGGCAATAATGACGATATATGATGAAATGATTGAGATGAGGAAAAGCTGGTATGAACTCGACCTATCTTGTTTTTGTAAATATGATTAGTTCATCATTCCTGATTCAGCCTATTATGAATGAAACATGTTTGCAATGACAATTAGAGATTATATTTACTCATGCCATGCTTAATTAGCTAGGAGTTTATAATGGTTTACCTTGCATGCCAACATGCTATTAAAATGGTTGTGATGTAGTATGATAGGATGGTATCCTCCTTTGAATGATTCAAGTGACTTGGCTTGGCACATGTTCACACATGTAGTTGAAACAAATCAACATAGCCTCCACGATATTTATGTTCATGGTTATTTATATCCTACTCATTCTAGCACTCATTGTTGGTTAATCTTAATGCATGTTTATTATGACTGTGTCGCTCTCTAGTTGGTCGCTTCCCAGTCTCTTTCTAGCCTTCACCTATACTAAGCGGGAATACTGCTTGTACATCCACTTCCATAAACCCCAAAGTTGTTCCATATGAGTCCACCATACCTACCTATATGTGGTATTTACCTGCCATTTCAAGTAAATTTGCATGTGCCAAACTCTAAACCTTCAAATGAAAGTCTGTTTTGTATGCTCGAATAGCTCATGTATCAACTAGGGTTGTCTATATCCTTCATGCTAGGTGGGTTATTTTCACTATGAATATTATTTGAATCTCCTCTGAATTCTTATATGCATGATTTGATATCTTTGTATTTCTATTCGAATTATCAGTTCGGTTTGGCCAACTAGGTTGGTATTTCTTGCAATGGGAGAGGTGCTCAGTTTTGGGTTTAGTCTTTCGTCATTTACCCAGTAACAAAGTAGGCGTAGCGAGACACATATTGTATTGTTGCCATCAAGGATAAAGAGATGGGGTTTTCATCATATTGCTTGAGTTTATCCCTCTACATCATGTCATCTTACTTAAGGCGTTACTCCGTTCTTTGTAAACTTAATACTCTAGATGCATGCTGGATAGCGGTCGATGTGTGGAGTAATAGTAGTAGATGCAGGCAGGAGTCGGTCTACTTGGCACGGACGTGATGCCTATATGCATAATCATTGCCTTGGATATCATTATAACTTTGCACTTTTCTATCAATTGCTCGACAGTAATTGTTCACCCACCGTATTATTGGCCTTCATGAGACACTACAAAAAAATACACTTATGTGATGATACATGTTTGTCATAGTAGGTCACGTTTTCTGTCATGCATGTGCATCCATGACGATTTTATGACGGAATCAAGATAGTCATACCTGTGCTGTCGTAGAAGTGTTCCATGACATTACCAAAATTATCATCACGGAAGTGTCCCCTTCCATGACGATAAATCACGCGTCATAGAAGTGCTTTCATCAAGGGTGACCAATACATGGCATCCACCATAACGGGTTGCTGTTAAGCTATCGGGTTTCGGTTTGGATCCGATAACCCGTTAACAGCGCAGACCAATGGGGATTTTCCACGTGTAAAATTATAATTGGCTGGCAGATCCACGTGTCGGCTCGTTGTTCGGACAATTGTCATCCAGCGAATGGATGGAACGCACCTATGATACGTCGACACGTGTCTTGGCCCAACAGTGGCCCATTCAGGTTAAAAGGTCAGGCCTGTCAAAATAAGCGGGCCAGCCCATTAGTGGCCTACTAGAGTCAGGCCCATTTACAAGCACGGCCCATACAAGTTACACTGAATCGGCCCATCAAAGGCCCAGTCTAGATTTGACAATTTCCAGCCCATCGTTAGTTTAAGCCCGTTAACGGCCCGCTACGTCTTTGAGCCCAATTACGTCTTGAGCTTCTTTCGGCCTGTTAGCAGCCCATCGTCAGTTCCAGCCCATTAACAGCCTGGAACATCTTTCGGCCTTTTCTCGCCCCATTCTGCAGTTGGGCCAATTCTAGCCCGCTGTGACTTTAGGCCTGTCCTCGGCCCATTTGGTAAATGGGCCAAATCCTAGCCCATTTAGTCTCGTGGCCTGTTAGCGGCCTGGACAAAAGTTGGGCCTTTGACTTTGGGTCCATTGGGGGCCCATGTTCTTCAGGGCATCATTTCAGCTCAACGCGACTTTCAGCCTGTTAAAAGCCTAGTTTGCAAATTGGGCCTCCTCTGGCCCATAACACTTTTGGCCTCTTACTGGCCCGTAAAGTAAAAGGGCCGAGACAAAATTGACATGTATTTGACCTACTAGAGGCCCGGGCCATTTCCATTTATCTGACCCTATCGAGCTTTTCTCCTATTAATGGCTCGCTAACAGACCGTTGTTACGGTGGGCCACATCATTTGGGATCCACTTAATATTATTTTGACCAGCCCAATTAAGGCCCGCTTTGACTACACATGTTTGTTCGTTTGTATGGCGTCCAGGAAATGTTTGGGCGTGTTGGCCCCCGTTTCAACGATATAGCATATTCAAGAATTATCCTACTCTATACTATCGCCTCTAAAATACATACACTATACAATAAAAAGACTAAGACATAGAAACGTAGAATAATCCTACACTTTGCAATAAAGAAATTACAGCCGAATATACCCATTGGGCATTATAGTTCGGCACCAGTGATAATAAAGCATACACAAATAGCAAATTACATACACTGGACAAATAAAGCCCATACATCATGGACACGCATCAAAGAACTTACCATTTGAACTATAATCTATTCAGAAAATAGGATTGGCCGGATTCAGATAGCACAAATTTTAGTCTGCAAAATCTCCAATTCCTTCGTGGTTACCTTAGTGTCTTGTTTCATTTTTTTGACTCCTGCATCTAATACCTGCAAGTCCAGTCTCAACTTTGTAATTGTACGTTGAGAATCATGTGCATGTTGTCTTGCCACCTCTAGTTGATGCTCGAGAACATCAGCACATTCCAATTCCAATCCATAACCTTTTGGTAACGGCCATGCCACACTGCTCGCAGATCTTTGTGTTAATGTCACTTCATCCTGAAATGTTTCTGTAAGTACACATGACTAGGACAAAAATATAGTTACAATAGTGAAGCGAGCAAGATAGACTATTTTGTACATGGCAAAACATGACTAACAATAATGTTACACGTCATGAAGCATAAGCAGGTGATATTGGAAAAATTATAAAAATGGTATTCTATGCATCCCGCATATAGAAATCTCTCTTAGCTCACCAGAGGAGCATGATGTTGGGGCCAAATCCAAAACGTTCGTATAAGTAAGCAAGCAGTTGGCCATTCTATAGCTCAATTAATGTCTTAGGGAGCATAATGAACAGCAGAGGGATTCATACAAACCTACTACAGCAAGCAAAACTATGCAATCATTAGCCTTGTATAAACTAGATTGTGAGCCTCATGCAGTAATAGTTGGTTAATAGACTTCAAAGCTTCTGGCACACTTCACCAAAGTAATTAAATTGTAAGGCCTTTAATTATGTCAACTAATAGTTATACAAGTATCCAACATCATGCATCAGTGTTTGTGCGTCTCATTAACTGAGGACAAATAAAGCAATTGAAAGGAGAAAATCAACTACGTTTGAAACAAACAAAGAATTGAACTGTTGAGTTGGATACAGTGACTTACCTTAACTGGTTGAACAGGCTCAGCGCTGCTCCTACTTCTCTTGCAAGGCTCCTTCCCAACATCTTATACTTGGAAATCCTCCATATTATCTTCATTGCACCCCCTCTACAAGGTGACACAAACTAGTTACTCATCTCCTTGGAAGATAAATATGCACACTTTCTAGTCTGTGAACAACACAAAAGGTTTTGATTATAACAAAACAACACCACATAATGAAACATGCCACATCTCTTGCACTTGCACACAATGAAATGAGCATTTACTATGTAAAAACTAGGCATACCTTCGAACTGGATCTCCAGGTATTCTTGGAGAGCCTACTTTAGTGTACAGCCAAACCTTTATGTCACCTATGAGTTAGACAAGCCTCCACGAAAGCAGCCCTTAGTGTTTAAATTGTTGACAAGCTCTGTTAGAGTGTTAGGTCAAGAACATCAAGTAATCAAAGCAAATAGTCCTAGTATGGCTTGCTGATGCAAACAAGCAATTGAATAAATGTGTGAGCAAATCTTACATATCAAGAACAAAAGCAAAGAAGGAGGCTTAAATACCATCACTTGACTGACCAGATTCAAGGGGCATTTAAACATCATGTGCAACGTATGAACTAACATAAACATTGCATATTCCAGATTCTACAATGGAATGCACATGTATTAGGTTATGCCATGTATGATGATGCCTAAATGTACACTATAGCAGGCAGGAGTGATTCATCATTGCACGCACAATTGAATTGTAGGTTAAGGGCCAGTTCAATTCCGCCTTTTCAGAGCTTATTGTCAAAATAAGCCATAAAAGATTTAAATAAGTCATTTTTGAGTTATGGGCTTGGGCTTAAATTATTTCGCTTTGGGGGGGGGGGTGTTTTGGGTAGAAGCTCACTAAAAATTGAAGGGAAAGGGGAATAGTGAATGACTCTATTGTCTGCCTATATTACACTCAAAATACAACTGCTCACGCCCGCGGCACACCTGACCCTCAAGTAAAAACAAACACACAAGTGTTCATTACCCTGCCCGCTTACATCTCCTCTCCCCTTTCCCTCTACCTCGGTCCCCTGCCTGCAGCACTAGGGTTCCTCCAGCGAGGCGTCGCCACTGGTCCCATCTGGCCTGGTCCTCGATGATGCTCTGTCCAGCTAGGCTACATGGCCGGCGGGTAGGGCCAAACTCCCCGGCTGCTCCTCCCTCTGGCGCCGCCCCTCATTCTCATGGTCTCTAGCAGCTGCTCCACTGTGGTCCGTCCATCATGTTGGGGAACGTAGTAGAAATTCAAAATTTTCTTACGTGTCACCAAGATCTATCTATGGAGAAACCAGCAACGAGGGGAAGGAGAGTGCATATACATACCCTTGTAGATCGCTAAGCGTGGCGTTCAAGAGAACGGGGTTGAAGGAGTCGTGCTGTCGTGATCCAAATCACCGGAGATCCTAGTGCCGAGCGGACAGCACCTCCGAGTTCAACACACGTATAGCCGGTGGCGTCTCCCATGCCTTGATCCAGCAAGGAGAGAGGAGAGGTTGGGAAGACTCCATCCAGCAGTAGCACGACGGTGTGGTGGTGATGGAGGCGTGGCAATCCTGCGGGGTTCGCCAAGCACCGCTTTGAGAGGAGGAGGACTTGGGAGAGGGGGAGGGCTGCGCCAGGGGCAAGGGTGCAGCTCCCATGCGCCTCCCCACTATATATAGGGGTGGAGGGGGATTATTTCTTGCCCTCCAAGTCCATTGGGGCGTTGGCAAAGGTGGGAGGAAAGAAATCCCATCCTTTCCTTTCCCCACCGATTGTTATCCCCCCTTTTTAGGGATCTTGATCTTATCCCTTCGGGATATGATCTTATTCCTTCTAAGGGTGGATCTTGGTGCGCCTTGACCAGGGGTGTGGGGCCTTGCCCCCACTACCCACGTTCATGTGGGTCCCCCCATGCAGGTGGGCCCCACTCCGGAACCTTCTAGAACCTTCCCGATACAATACCGAAAAATCCCAAACATTTTCCGGTGGCCAAAATAGGACTTCCCATATATAAATCTTTACGTCTGGACCATTCCGGAACTCCTCGTGACGTCCGGGATCTCATCCGGGACTCCGAAAAACATTCAGTAACCACGTATATCTATTCCCTATAACCCTAGCGTCATCGAACCTTAAGTGTAGACCCTACGGGTTCGGGAACCATCGAACATGACCGAGACGTTCTCCGGTCAATAACCAAAAGCGGGATCTGGATACCCATGTTGGCTCCCACATGTTCCACGATGATCTCATCGGATGAACCATGATGTCAAGGACTCAATCGATACCGTATACAATTCCCTTTGTCTAACGTATTGTACTTGCCCGAGATTCGATCGTTGGTATACCGATACCTTGTTCAATCTCGTTACCGGCAAGTCTCTTTACTCGTTCCGTAACACATCATCCCGTGATCAACCCCTTGGTCACATAGTGCACATTATGACGATGTCCTACCAAGTGGGCCCAGAGATACCTCTCCGTTTACACAGAGTGACAAATCCCAGTCTCGATTCGTGCCAACCCAACAAACAGTTTCGGAGATACCTGTAGTGCACCTTTATAGCCACCCAGTTACGTTGTGACATTTGGTACACCCAAAGTATTCCTACGGTATCCGGGAGTTGCACAATTTCATGGTCTAAGGAAAAGATACTTGATATTAGAAAAGCTTTAGCATACGAACTACACGATCTTTGTGCTAGGCTTAGAATTGGGTCCTGTCCATCACATCATTCTCCAAATGATGTGATCCCGTTATCAACGACATCCAATGTCCATGGTCAGGAAACCGTAACCATCTGTTTATCAACGAGCTAGTCAACTAGAGGCTTACTAGGGACATGGTGTTGTCTATGTATCCACACATGTATCTGAGTTTCCTATCAATACAATTATAGAATGGATAATAAACGATTATCATGAAGAAGGAAATATAATAATAACCAATTTATTATTGCCTCTAGGGCATATTTCCAACAGTCTCCCACTTGCACTAGAGTCAATAATCTAGTTCACATCGCTATGTGATCAACACTCATAGGTCACATCTCCATGTGACCAACATCCAAGAGTTTACTAGTGTCACTAAACTAGTTCACATCATCATGTGATTAAGACTCAATGAGTTCTGGGGTTTGATCTTGTTTTGCTTGTGAGAGAGGTTTTAATCAACGGTTCTGCAACATTCAGATCCGTATGTACTTCGCAAATCTCTATGTCATATTGTAAATGCTGCTTCCACGCTCCACTTGGAGCTATTCCAAATGGTTGCTCCATTATACGTATCCGGTTTGCTACTCAGAGTCACTCGGATAGGTGTTAAAGCTTGCATCGACATAACCCTTTACACCGAACTCTTTATCACCTCCATAATCGTGAAACATGTCCTTATTTACTCCAAGGACAATTTTGACTGCTGTCGAATGATCCATTCCTGGATCACTCTTGTACCCCCTTGCCAGACTCATGGCAAGGCACACTTCCAGTGCGGTACACAGCATAGCATACTATAGAGCCTATGTCTGAAGCATAGGGGACGACCGTCGTCCTTTCTCTCTCTTATGCCGTGGTCGAGCTTTAACTCTTAACTTCATACCTTACAACTCAGGCAAGAACTCCTTCTTTGACTGATCCTCTTGAACACCTTCAAGATCATGTCAAGGTATGTGCTCATTTGAAAGTACCATTTAGCGTTTTTTATCTATCCTCATAGATCTTGATGCTCAATGTTCAAGCAGCTTAATTCAGGTTTTCTATTGAAAACACTTTTCAAATAACCCTATATGCTTTCCAGAATTCTACATCATTTCCGATCAACAATATGTCATTCACATATACTTATCAGAAATTCTATAGTGCTCCCACTCACTTCTTTGGAAATACAAGTTTCTCACAAACTTAGTATAAACCAAAAATCTTTGATCATCTCATCAAAGCGTACATTCAAACTCCGAGATGCTTACTCCAGTCCTTAGAAGGATTGCTGGAGCTTTGCATACTTGTTAGCATCTTTCAGGATTGACAAAACCTTCTGGTTGTATCACATACAACCTTTCCTCAAGTATAACGTCGAGGAAACAATGTTTTGACATCCTATCTGCAAGATTTCATCAATCATGCAGTAATTGCTAATCCAATTCCAACAGACTCTTAGCATCGCTACGAGTGAGAAAGGCTCACCGTAGTCAACTCCTTGAACTTGTCGGAAAACATCTTTAACGACAAGTCGAGCTTTCTTAATGGTGATACTTACCATCATTGTCATCTTCCTTTTAAAATCCATCTTTACCCAACGTCCTTCGACCATCAAGTATTACTTCCAAAGTCATGGATCCTCTCTCGGATGTTATGGCCTTGAGCCATTCGTCAGAATCCGGGCCCACCATCGCTTCTTCATAGCTCGTAGGTTCATTGTTGTCTAGCAACATGACCTTCAAGACAGGATTACTATACCACTCGAAGTAGTACGCATCCTTGTCACCCTCACGAGGCAGTAGTGACTTGATCCAAAACTTCATGATCACTATCATAAGCTTCTACTTCAATTGGTGTAGGCGCCACAGAACAACTTCACGTGCCCTGCTACACTTGTTGAAGTGACGGTTCAATAACCTCATCAAGTCTCCACCATCCTCCCACTCAATTCTTTCGAGAGAAACTTTTCTCGGGAAAGGACCTAATTCTAGAAACAATCCTTTTGCTTCCGAATCGAGATCGGAGGTATACCCAACTGTTTTGGGTGTCCTATGAAGAAGCATTTTATCCGCTTTGGGTTCGAGCTTATCAACCTGAAACTTTTTCACATAAGCGTCGCAGCCCCAAACTTTTAAGAAACGACAATTTAGGTTTCTCCAAACCATAGTTCAAACGGTGTCGTCTCAACGGAATTACGTGATGCCCTATTAAAGTGAGTGTGGTTGTCTCTAATGCCTAACCCATGAACGATAGTGGTAATTCGATAAGAGACATCATGGTATGCATCATATCCAATAGGTTGCAACTATGATGTTTGGACACACCATCACACTATGGTGTTCCAGGCGGTATTTATTGTGAAACAATTTCCACAATGTCTTAATTGTGTGCCAAAGCTCGTAACTCAGATACTCATCTCTATGATCATATCATAGACATTTTATCCTCTTGTCACGATGATCTTCAACTTCACTCTGAAATTACTTGAACCATTCAATAATTCAGACTTGTGTTTCATCAAGTAAATACACTCAGTATCTACTCAAATCATCCATGAAGTAAGAACATAACGATATTCACTGCATGCCTCAACACTCATTGGACTGCACACATCAAAATGTGTTACTTCCAACAAGTTGCTATCTTGTTCCATCTTCTTTGAAACCGAGGCTTTTCAGTCATTTTGCCCATGTGGTATGATTTGCATATCTCAAGTGATTCAAAATCAAGTGAGTCCAAACGATCCATCTGCATGGAGTTTCTTCATGCGTATACACCAATAGACATGGTTCGCATGTCTCAAACTTTTCAAAAACGAGTGAGTCCAAAGATCCATCAACATGAAGCTTCTTCATGCGTTTTATACCAATATGACTTACATGGCAGTGCCACAAGTAAGTGGTACCATCATTACTATCTTATATCTTTTGGCATGAAAATGTGTATTACTATGATCGAGATTCAATAAACCATTCCTTTAGGTGCAAGACCATTGAAGGTATTATTCAAATAAATAGAGTAACCATTATTCTCCTTAAATGAATAACCGTATTGCGATAGACATAATCCAATCATGTCTATGCTCAATGCAAACACCAAATGACAATTATTCTGGTTTAATACTAATCTTGATGGTAGAGGGAGCATGCGATGTTTGATCACATCAAACTTGGAAACACTTCCAACACATATCGTCACTCACCTTTAGCTAGTCTCCGTTTATTCCGTAGCCTTTTATTTGAGTTACTAACACTTAGCAACCGAACGGTATCTAATACCCTGGTGCTACTAGGAGTACTAGTAAAGTACACAATAACTTAATGTATATCCAATATACTTCTATCGACCTTGCCAGCCTTCTCATCTACCAAGTATCTAGGGTAATTCTGCTCCAGTGGCTGTTCCCCTTATTACATAAGCACTTAGTCTCGGGTTTGGGTTCAACCTTGGGTTTCTTCATTAGAGCAGCAGCTGATTTTCTGTTTCATGAAGTATCCCTTCTTGCCCTTGCCCTTCTTGAAACTAGTGGTTTCACCAACCATCAACAATTGATGCTCCTTCTTGATTCCTACTTTCGCGGTGTCAAACGTCGCGAATATCTCAAGGATCATCATATTTATCCCTGATTTGTTATAGTTCATCATGAAGCTCTAGCAGCTTGGTGGCAATGACTTTGGAGAAACATCACTATCTCTGGAAGATCAACTCCCAGTCGATTCAAGTGATTGTTGCACTCGGACAATCTGAGCACAAGCTCAACGATTGAGCTTTTCTCCCTTAGTTTGCAGGCTAAGAAAATCGTCGGAGGTCTTATACCTCTTGGCGTGGGCACGAGCCTGAAATCCCAATTCCAGCCCTCGAAACATCTCATATGTTCATGACGTTTGAAAAACGTCTTTGGTGCCTCAACTCTAAACCATTTAACTGAACTATCATGTAGTTATCAAAAGCGTGTATGTCCGATGTTCGCAACATCCACAGACGGCGTTTGGGGTTCAACACACTGGCGGTGCATTAAGGACATAAGCTTTTTATGTCCGCATAATCGCCATCTTCAACTTTCAACTATATTTTCTCTAGGAACATATCTAAACAGTGGAACTAAAGCGCGAGCTTACGACATAATTTGCAAAGATCTTTTGACTATGTTCAGATAATTAAGTTCATCTCATGAACTCCCACTCGAATAGACATCCCTCTAGTCATCTAAGTGATTACATGATCCAAGTCAACTAGGCCGTGTCCGATCCTCACGTGAGACGGACTACTCATCATCGGTGAACATCTTCATGTTGATCGTATCCTCCATACGACTCATGCTCGACCTTTTGGTCTCTTGTGTTCCGAGGCCATGTCTGTACATGCTAGGCTCGTCAAGTTAACCTAAGTGTTTCGCGTGTGTAAATCTGGCTTACACCTGTTGTATGTGAACGTAAGAATCTATCACACATGATCATCACGTGGTGCTTCAAAACGACGAACTTTCGCAACGGTGCGCAGCTAGGGGGAACACTTTCTTGAAATTTTAATGAGGGATCATCTTATTTACTACCGTCGTACTAAGCAAATAAGATGTATAAACATGATAAACATCACATGCAATCAAATAGTGACATTATATGGCCAATATCATATTGCTCCTTTTGATCTCCATCTTTGGGGCTCCACGATCATCATCGTCACCGGCATGACACCATGATCTCCATCATCATGTCTCCATGAAGTTGTCTCGCCAACTTATTACTTCTACTACTATGGCTACCGGTTAGCAATAAAGTGAAGTAATTACATGGCGTTGTTCAGTGACACGCAGGTCATACAATAAATAAAGACAACTTTGATGGCTCCTGACGGTTGTCATACTCATCGACATGCAAGTCGTGATTCCTATTACAAGAACATGATCAATCTCATACATCACACATCATTCATCACATTCTTCTTGGCCATATCACATCACATAGCATACCCTGCAAAAACAAGTTAGACGTTCTCTAATTGTTGTTTGCATGTTTTACGTGGCTGCTATGGGTTTCTAGCAAAACGTTTCTTACCTCATAAAACCACAACGTGATATGTCAATTGCTATTTACCCTTCATAAGGACCCTTTTCATCGAATTCGATCCGACTAAAGTAGGAGAGACTGGCACCCGCTAGCCACCTTATGCAACAAGTGCATGTCAGTCGGTGGAAACTGTATCTCATAAGTGTACGTGTAAGGTCGGTCCGGGCCGCTTCATCCCACAATGCCGCCGAATCAAGATTGGACTAGTAACGGTAAGCATATTGAACAAAATCAACGCCCACAACTACTTTGTGTTCTACTCGTGCAAAGAATCTACGCAATAGACCCAGCTCATGATGCCACTGTTGGGGAACGTAGCAGAAATTCAAAATTTTCTTACGTGTCACCAAGATCTATCTATGGAGAAACCAGCAACGAGGGGAAGGAGAGTGCATCTACATACCCTTGTAGATCTCTAAGTGGAAGCGTTCAAGAGAGCGGGGTTGAAGGAGTCGTGCTGTCGTGATCCAAATCACCGGAGATCCTAGTGCGAGCAGACGGCACCTCCGCGTTCAACACACGTACAGCCGGTGGCGTCTCCCATGCCTTGATCCAGCAAGGAGAGAGGAGAGGTTGGGAAGACTCCATCCAGCAGTAGCACGACGGTGTGGTGGTGATGGAGGAGCGTGGCAATCCTGCGAGGCTTCGCCAAGCACCGCGGGAGAGGAGGAGGACTTGGGAGAGGGGAGGGCTGCGCCGAGGCAAGGGTGCAGCTCCCATGCGCCTCCCACTATATATAGGGGTGGAGGGGATTATTTCTTGCCCTCCAAGTCCATTGGGGCGTTGGCAAGGTGGGAGGAAAGAAATCCCATCCTTTCCTTTCCCCACGATTGTTATCCCCCTTTTAGGGATCTTGATCTTATCCCTTGGGATATGATCTTATTCCTTCTAAGGGGTGATCTTGGTGCGCCTTGACCAGGGGTGTGGGGCCTTGCCCCACTACCCACGTTCATGTGGGTCCCCCATGCAGGTGGGCCCCACTCCGAACCTTCTAGAACCTTCCGGTACAATACCGAAAAATCCCGAACATTTTCCGGTGGCCAAAATAGGACTTCCATATATAAATATTTACCTCCGGACCATTCCGAACTCCTCGTGACGTCCGGAATCTCATCCGGGACTCCGAACAACATTCAGTAACCACGTATATCTAGTCCCTATAACCCTAGCGTCATCGAACCTTAAGTGTGTAGACCCTACGGGTTCGGGAACCATCTGAACATGACCGAGACATTCTCGGTCAATAACCAAAAGCGGATCTGGATACCCATGTTGGCTCACACATGTTCCATGATGATCTCATCGGATGAACCACGATGTCAAGGACTCAATCGATCCCGTATACAATTCCCTTTGTCTAGCGGTATTGTACTTGCCGAGATTCGATCGTCGGTATACCGATACCTTGTTCAATCTCGTTACGGCAAGTCTCTTTACTTGTTCCGTAACACATCATCCGTGATCAACCCCTTGGTCACATTGTGCACATTATGATGATGTCCTATCGAGTGGGCCCAGAGATACCTCTCCGTTTACACGAGTGACAAATCCAGTCTCGATTCGTGCCAACCCAACAGACACTTTCGGAGATACCGTAGTGCACCTTTATAGCCACCCGATTCGTTGTGACGATTGGTACACCCAAAGCATTCCTCTGATATCCGGGAGTTGCACAATTTCATGGTCTAAGGAAAAGATACTTGACATTAGAAAAGCTTTAGCATACGAACTACATGATCTTTGTGCTAGGCTTAGGATTGGGTCTTGTCCATCACATCATTCTCCAATTGATGTGATCCCGTTATCAACGACATCCAATGTCCATGGTTAGGAAACCGTAACCATCTGTTGATCAACGAGCTAGTCAACTAGAGGCTTACTAGGGACATGGTGTTGTCTATGTATCCACACATGTATCTGAGTTTCCTACCAATACAATTATAGAATGGATAATAAACGATTATCATGAACAAGGAAATATAATAATAACCAATTTATTATTGCCTCTAGGGCATATTTCCAACACATCACACTACTCTGAAGGGCGCCGCACAACTACGGCCAATGCCACACTGCGGCAGAAGGCACCATATCCCCCCTCCCCTCCTCCCAGGCCGTGGCCTTGAGGTGCTGCTGAAGGATGACCTCATCCAACAAGGTGAGGATCTCCTCTGATTTTTTGCCAAATTTTCATTCTGATCCACAATACGATGATTTGCTATGAGCTGCTTCTGCTATATGATGCATTGCTATGAGCTGCTCCTGCTATTGCTATATGATGAATTGCTATGACCTGCTGCTGCTATATGATGAATTGCTATGAGCTGCTGCTGCAGCTATATGATGAGTTGCTATAAGCTGCTCCTGTTGCTGCTATATGATGAATTGCTATGAGCTGCTCCTGCTGCTGCTATATGATGAATTGCTATGAGCTGCTCCTGCTGCTGCTATTTGATGAATTGCTATGAGCTTCTACTAGTATATGATGAATTGCACACTTCTGCTGCTGCTGTATGATGAGTTGCTATGAGCTGGTGCTGCTATATGATGCTTTCAGGTGGTGCTGCTATATGATAATAACCAGCCACTTGGACCATCGAATTTCAATAAATAATTGTTCATCATTTAAATGTGAGTCATGCATTCTTCGTTTAAATTAGGCAATGAGATCTCTATGGAAGACATTGACCCAAGTAGATTGTGCCAAGTAGATGGTACCTTTGTATTTGCATTTTGAACAAATAGTGATGGTCTGTTTTCCTATCATATTAATTACTGCACCGGGTTCAATTTTTGATGTTTGCATGTCAAACTAATTTTCATATGGGCAGCAAAATGACAAAATATAACGCAATCTAGACTTTTCACTGATCCTACCAAAGATAAGCTGAAAAGGAAGGCAATGAAAAGAACTGGTTGGCTTATCACCTGGAGCTTATATTCACAGGTGCTTATTTTCTTAGGATAACTCGTAATAACTGTCCCTAAGAAACTTAGCCAATAGAACTGACATACAAATAACATGTCACGATGATTGCAATGGAGGAGTGACCTACCATAGCACACTGTATAGGCTCACCGCTGCCTCTCCTTTTTTTGCAATGTTCCATGAATTGCCACATACATATTGTACTTTTTCATTGTGTAACCCTATCTGCAAGTTGACACGGCTAATTTCAGACATCTCTACATGATAATACATTGCATATCCCTTGCGCATATTTAAACCACCAATTAACGATTGTGTGCATAGCATAAATTAGCCATGAGTCTGTGTGTTGGACTAGCAAGCACTCTAAGGGAGCCTAATGTAGTGCAATGGAATTCCTACATGCCACCTATGATTTTTTGTAATGTACTACCTCTGTTCCTAAATATATGTGTTGTAGAGATTCCGGTATGGACCACATACAGATGTATATAGATGCATTTTTGAGTGTAGATTCACTCATTTTGCTCTGTATGTAGCCTATAGAGGAATCTCTAGAAAGACTTATATTTAGGAACGGAGGTACGAGGTAGTATCATGTATGACATCTACATATCTAATTTAGCAGCCAGTGGTACAAATCATTATGCGCACAAAGGATTACTGGTCGAAAATCCTAGCAAAGGACGCTGGCAGGCACACAACAATACAAGAGAGAGAGACACACACTTACAAGATCATAGTAAAGCCTCAGTCCAGTATCTTGGTTGGCCAAGCTGTTAGATCCGGAAGAAACATCGTCCTTGTAGTTTTTGCCAGCTGCATAACATGTAACAACGACATGTTAGTATATTTGAAGTACATCAGGCAGGTGATGTTGGACGGGTTTAAAGGTGACAAGTACCTAGGCCGTGGCGGGTGCTTGGCATCTTTCCACATGGTGGGAATCAGGTTAGAAACATCAAGGGTGATGACGCTGCGCTGGCTGTCGGGGTCCAGTAAGGAGATCTAGAACCGTCGAGTAGGGTGTTTGTGGAGCGGCTCCGGTAGGGTGGACTACGGTGTGGGCGAAGCGAATCTGTGGCCGTGGACAAGGGCGTCGGTGAAGCTGCTCCGGTGGTTGGGTTCAGGATGGTGTCGATGACGCGGATCTGAGGCCATGGACGGGGCGTCAGAAGCTGCTCCGGTAGATTGGATGAGGGTGCGATGAAGCGGATTTGAGGCCGTGGACTTGTGAGTTGGCAGTGGTACAGTGGTGGATGAGCAGTCTACTTGTTTCTAGGGGAGGTGGGAGGGGTAGATGCGGCTGATAACCCACAAGTATAGGGGATCGCAACAGTTTTCGAGGGTAGAGTATTCAACCCAAATTTATTGATTCGACACAAGGGGAGCCAAAGAATATTCTCAAGTATTAGCAATTGAGTTGTCAATTCAACCACACCTGTAAGACTTAATATCTGCAACAAAGTATTTAGTAGCAAAGTAGTATGGAAATAACTTGATAGCAGTGGCAAAAGTAACAGATAGTAGTTTTGTAGTAATTATAACATGTAACGGTAAAGTAAATAAGCAAAGATCAATATGTGAAAAGCTCGTAGGCATTGGATCAGTGATGGAAAATTATATCAGATGCGATTCCTCATGCAATAGTTATAACATAGGGTGACACAGAACTAGCTCCAGTTCATTAATGTAATGTAGGCATGTATTCCGAATATAGTCATACGTGCTTATGGAAAAGAACTTGCATGACATCTTTTGTCCTATCCTCCCGTGGCAACGGGGTCCTATTGGAAACTAAGGGATATTAAGGCCTCCTTTTAATAGAGAACCGGGACAAAGCATTAGCACATAGTGAATACATGAACTCCTCAAACTATGGTCATCACCGAGAAGTATCCCGATTATTGTCACTTCAGGGTTGTCGGATCATAACACATAATAGGTGACTGTAGACTTGCAAGATAGGATCAAGAACTCGCATATATTCATGAAAACATAATAGATTCAGATCTGAAATCATGGCACTCGGGCCCTAGTGACAAGCATTAAGCATAGCAAAGTCATAGCAACATCAATCTCAGAACATAATGGATACTAGGGATCAAACCCTAACAAAACTAACTCGATTACATGATAAATCTCATCCAACCCATCACCGTTCAGCAAGCCTATGATGGAATTACTCACGCACGGCAGTGAGCATCATGAAATTGGTGATGGAGGACGGTTGATGATGACGATGGCGACAGATTCCCCTCTCCGGAGCTCCGAACGGACTGCAGATCAGCCCTCCCGAGAGAGATTAGGGCTTGGCGGCGGCTCCATATCGTAAAACACGATGAATCCTTCTCTCTGATTTTTTTTTCTCCTCGAATGTGAATATATAGAGTTGGAGTTGAGGTCGGTGGAGCTCCAGGGGGCCCATGAGGTAGGGGCGCGCGCGCAGGGGGTAGGCGCGCCCCCACCCTCGTGGACAGGGTGTGGCCCCCTGGTCTTGATTCTTTCGCCAGTATTTTTTATATATTCCAAAAATATCCTCCGTGAAGTTTCAGGTCATTCCGAGAACTTTTATTTCTGCACACAAATAACACCACGACAATTCTGCTGAAAACAGCGTCAGTCCGGGTTAGTTCCATTCAAATCATGAAAGTTATAGTCCAAAACAAGGGCAAAGGTGTTTGGAAAAGTAGATACGATGGAGACGTATCAACTTCCCCAAGCTTAAACCTTTGCTTGTCCTCAAGCAATTCAGTTGACAATCTGAAAGTGATAAAGAAAAACTTTTACAAACTCTGTTTGCTCTTGTTGTTGTAAATATGTAAAGCCAGCATTCAAGTTTTCAGCAAAGATTATGAACTAACCATATTCACAATAACACTTAGGTTTCATGTTTACTCATATCAATGGCATAATCAACTAGCGAGCAATAATAATAAATCTCAGATGACAACACTTTCTCAAAACAATCATAATATGATATAACAAGATGGTATCTCGCTAGCCCTTTCTGAGACCGCAAAACATAAATGCAGAGCACCTCTGAAGATCAAGGACTGACTAAACATTGTAATTAATGGTAAAAGAGATCCAACCATAGTCATACTCAATATAAACTAATAATAATGCAAGCAAATGACAGTGATGCTCTCCAGCTGGTGCTTTTTAATAAGAGGGTGATGACTCAACATAAAAGTAAATAGATAGGCCCTTCGCAGAGGGAAGCAGGGATTTGTAGAGGTGCCAGAGCTCGAGTTTGAAGTAGAGATAAATAATATTTTGAGCGGCATACTTTCATTGTCAACATAACAACCAAGAGATCTCGATATCTTCCATGCTACACACATTATATGCGGTTCCCAAACAGAATGGTAAAGTTTATACTCCCCCACCACCAACAAGCACACTCCACGGCTGGTCCGAAACAATGGGTACCGTCCAACTAACAACAGTCCTGGGGGAGTTTTGTTTGCAATTATTTTGATTTGATTTGAGCATGGGACTGGGCATCCCGGTGACCAGCCATTTTCTCGTGAGTGAGGAGCGAAGTCCACTCCTCTTGAGAATAACCCGCCTAGCATGGAAGGTACAGAAAGCCCTAGTTGATACATGAGCTATTCGAGCATACAAAACAGAATTTCATTTGAAGCTTTAGAGTTTGGCACATACAAATTTACTGGGAATGGCAGGTAGATACCGCATGTAGGAACGTATGATGGACTCATATGGAATAACTTTGGGGTTTATGGAAGTGGATGCACAAGCAGTATTCCCGCTTAGTACAAGTGAAGGCTAGAAAAATACTGGGAAGCGACCAACTAGAGAGCGACAACAGTCGTGAACATGCATTAAAATTAATCAACACTGAGTGCAAGCATGAGTAGGATATAATCCACCATGAACATAAATATCGTGGAGGCTATGTTGATTTTGTCTCAACTACATGCGTGAACATGTGCCAAGTCAAGACACTCGAATCATTCAAAGGAGGATACCACCCTATCATACCACATCACAACCATTTTAATAGCATGTTGGCACGCCAGGTGAGGGAGTTCTGGACTAGGGGGTGTCCGGATAGCCGAACTATCATCATCGGCCGGACTCCAAGACTATGAAGATACAAGATTGAAGACTTCGTCCCGTGTCCGGATGGGACTTTCCTTGGCGTGGAAGGCAAGCTTGGCGATACGGATATGTAGATCTCCTACCATTGTAACCGAATCGGTGTAACCCTAACCCTATCCGGTGTCTATATAAACCGGAGGGTTTTAGTCCGTGGGGCGAACAACAATCATACCATAGGCTAGCTTCTAGGGTTTAGCCTCTTTGATCTCGTGGTAGATCTACTCTTGTAACACACATCATCAATATTAATCTAGCAGGGGCGTGGGGTTTTACCTCCATCGAGAGGGCCCGAACCTGGGTAAAACATCGTGTCCCTTGTCTCCTGTTAGCATCCGCCTAGGCGCACGATTCGGGACCCCATACCGAGATCCGCTGGTTTTGACACCGACATTGGTGCTTTCATTGAGAGTTCCTCGTGTAAATGCGTCAGCCGATAGGCCCGATGGCTCCTTCCGATCATCAACAACGACGCGTCGGTGAGACTTCTCTCCCGAGCAGATCTTCGTGTCCGGCGGCTTTGCTGCGAGCCAATTAAGCAGCCATCTAGAGCAGATCGAAGCTTCGCCCTGACCGTCGGGTCAGATTCGAAGTTTAAACTATCGGCCGATATCCGCGAGACTTGATCTTGACGGATTCGAGCCACAACCAAGCGCGCGCATTGTCTCAATGGGCATGATCTAGCTCTGCGGCGAGCGATTGCCACGAGGCCGCACGAAATCCGCTCCGACCTTTAATCCGGGCGGGTTCCCCGATCGAGGACGCAGTGGTTGGACACCGCCTCGGGGCTTCAATCTCTGGCGATCGAGCGAACTCCATCCTGTCCTTTGCAAAGACCTTGACTCGAAGCGGACTCCTTTCCGGACTCGAACCCTCAGCGCCCTTGCCAATCGAATCCGATTGGGCGCCCGTTATGGAGTTCACGGCGCGGACATCTTTCAGCACTTTCGCCCTTTGGCGACATCCTGAATATACTAAAGTCTCTCTGTTTATCCGGAGAGCCTGGCGGACTGCGGTCGGGGCGGTTGGGATCTGACGGCGAAGAAATTCAAAGCCCACCCACCACCCACTTCATAGCCAGCCGCCAGCTTACACGGCGTGCTCGATTTCAACTCCGAAGACATCGGCGGTATGGACGAAGATGTAGGAGACAACAATGAACCAGCACCTATAGGACGCTGGACAACCTCATCCCAGGATGTATACATGGTGGATACACCTAAAGGAAATGAAGACGAGGAACAACGGGACACTACGAAGGATAAAACCCTCGAAAAGCAGTCAGAACGGCAATGTAAACGCCGAACAAAGTCCCGCCTCAACAAAGACCCAGCCATAGAGCAGGGCGAACCGGTGGACAACGAACAAGCTATCGAGCAATCATCCGAACAAGACAACTTGGATAAACAATCTGTCTCCGGCGAAGACAACAGTCCGGACGACCTCACGCCGGACAAACCATTGGAGCAAAATGACCTCCAGAAAAGGCTCGTCGCCACTGCGCGTAGCCTGAAAAAGCAGAAGCGGAAGCTCAAAACAGCGGAACATGCACTCAGGATTAGATGGAGCAAAGTATTCAGCACTGCAGGTAAGTACGGCGATAGTCGCCGAACAAAGAGCTACCCGAAAAGCTACTGCCCGAATTCGACAAGGAGGCCTTAGAGCCCCCACAATTAAAAAGCAAGAAGGCCACCCGGTCGGATGGACGACCTCATGGCAAAAAGAGAGCGGCGAATGGCGCCGCACACAAGCCAATATGAGATCCGCATACAAATTCACACCAATAGTATGGCCCAGTTAGGTCCATCTATGGGCCCAGAAAGCAGGCTTGTCAAAGCAATGCAATACGCCAAAATTCCGAAGATCATGGCACACCCAAATATAGGGCGCGCACCCCTATGTTTCACCGATGAGGTCTTTGGATCATAATTTCAGTGATTCAAACCCGTAAACATAGAGGAATCTGACGGAACAACATTCCTAGAGTGCGGATCGAGGATTACATCCTCCACATACACATGGCTAGAGGAGACGATCTCCACGCCATAAAATACTTACCCTTAAACTTAAAGGGCCAGCTCGGCATTGGCTTAAAAGCCTCCCGAAAATACCATTGGAAGCTGGGGAGAGCTCAAGGATGCATTTCGGCAAATTTTGGGGACTTATGTCCGCCCTCAGGATCTGAGACGATCTAAGTCACATAACTCAACAGCCGGAGAGTCAGCCGGAAATTCTGGAACAGGTTCCTCACTAAAAGAACCAAATAGTCGATTGTCCGGACGCCGAAGCCTTAGCAGCTTTCAAACACAACGTCCGAGACGAATGGCTCGCCAGACACCTCGGCCAAGAAAAGCCAAGAACAATGGCCGCATTACCAAGCCTCATGACCCGCTTATGCGGCGGAGAAGACAACTGGCTGGCTAGATGCAGCACCAGCGACCGAGTACATCAAAATCAGGGATGGAAATGGGAAATCACGACGCAGAAAAGATCAGCGCCGGAATAAGGAAAATGGCCCAAATAGTACGGCGGTCAACGCCGGATTCAAAAGCTCCCGGCCGAACAACAAAACACTGCCCCTAAAGGATAACCATGACGAGCTATCCAACCTAAACAAGATTCTGGATAGACCGTGTCAAATACATGGTACCTCCGGGAAGCCTGCAAACCATACCCACAGAGATTGTTGGGTCTTCAAACAGTCCGGCCGACTTAATGCCGAACACAAGGGGCTCGACACACCAAATGCGAGTGACGAAACCCAAAAGCAGCACTCCGGAAAACGAAAAACTTTCCCACATGAGGTTAAAACAGTAAACTCACTTCATGTGATCAAAGGGAAAAACAAAGCGGCGCCCCCTAAAAGGCGCGCCACACACTGGTTGTCAAAACCAATCACCTTCGACCATCAGGACTATTCCAATAATATCCGAAACGCATGGGATGGACTGCCTTGATATTGAATCCTATAATCGGATTCAAATTTACACATGTCCTCATGGACGGCGGCGATGACATAAACCTGATATATCGAGGACACAATCCGCAGGATGGGGATAAACCAACCAAAATTCGCCATAGCAACACCTCCTTTAAAGGAGTACTGCCAGCCCATACACCCTTTGCACGGGCTCCATACTGCTAGAAGTTGTGTTTGGTTCATCCGACAACTTCCGTCGCGAAAGGTTACTCTTCCATGTCGCCCCGATTAAAAGTAGCCATCAAGCACTATTGGGACGCGAAGCTTTCGCCCGCTTTAACGCAATACCGCATTATGCATCTCTAACACTTAAAATGCCCGGTCCACGCGGCATCATCTCGTTGAAAGGAAGTATTAAGTGTTACTCGAGCGCGGAAGAAGGGAGACTGCATCGACAGATCCACAGCTATCCGGCTCCACTAGGCAAAGAACCTGGAATAGGTCATTCAAACCCCGGATACGGCTTGACGAGTCCGGCGCCCACTAGCTGCATACCCCCATACAAGGGGCTGCATGCATGTCTAACAAGAGACAATAAAGCTCAATTTTTTTCACTTCTTTGAACCGTACTCTGTTCATTTAATATTAAGTACATCTTTCGCACGCTCCTTTTTCTTTCAAACTAAGTTCCTCTCTTTTACAGATGAACAACATGCTACACCCGTCCAGGATACGGCACTCCGCAGACACAGGCGCAGACGTGCAGCAGGGACCCGTTGCAAGGATTCTTTTCAGATTAAGACCCTGCGTAAACCTTTTTTCACTGTCTCTTGTTGATATACATTCCCCCAGTTCCTTAAATATAACCGAGGAGGAGGCTGGTGCTTTGGCATTAGCCGCACCAAATTTTTTGCGTGCACGGACACAAAGGGTTTAGGGCCTTATTTTGCCCATTTTCATAAAGACCGAATACCTTAGGGAGTATTCGGCGTCTCGAGTTAGGCCTTATATGCATCAGCTCTGAATCATTGTCTTTGGTCAAATGTTGGGTTGCGGCTCCTGTGTTTTGCTGCCTTACGTTCCGTTTTCACGGCTAACGCGGCACCGGAGAACTATCTGCGATTGTGCCCGGTTGGCCGGGCGAGCACCTCGATGAAAGCGAAAACTAAGCATGTCATGATATAGCGAGACTGGTCAACCACTCGATGACTCACATGAATGTTTAGAATTCCTCCGCATTAACGAAGGACCGGTTTTCGGTCAGGCACATCGCACTCAATTCGGAGAGTGCGGTGCCCCGAGGGCTATATAGTAGCCCCACCTCGAACTCCTATGGCTAAGTGAAAGTGATAAAGCATTATAGTCCGGTTGCTGGTTTGCTCGCTACCACCTCCTTAACAGGACCAAGGCGTTGGATTAAGTGTGAAAAGCGCTTTTTGCAAACACCCCGCACTATGTGCGTGGGGCTGAAGCCAAGGACTGCCATCTTTCAGGTTATATACACATATACATAAGCGGCCGCCTGAGGAGTAGTTTACTACTTGAACGCACAAGTATAAAAAGCACTTATATTACATTGGAACATCGTTTTCACGAATCATACATGTCATTCAAACATAATATCCTTCGAGCACTGCGTCTCTATTAAACGAGCGCCCGGCAGGACTTCTTCAAAGTAGTGCTCGGCAGGTACTCGGCCTCTGTCCGAACCCTGGGATGCAACGTCAGTGGCCTTCATCTCTGCCCAGTATGTCTTGATACGGGCAAGAGCCATCTGCGCTCCCTCAATACATGCCGATCGCTTCATCGCGTCGATACGCGACACCGCTCCAAGAAACTGCTGCACTACACCAAAATAGCTCTTCGGCTGGGGTCCGTCCGGCCACAAGTGAGTCAAGACACTCTTCATGGCCAATCCGGACAATCGATTCAGCTCGGCCCACTCGGCCAACCGATCGGTCAGCGGCAGAGGACGCTCCGGACTATGGAATTGTGACCAGTATAGCTCTTCCCTTTTGTGCCCCTTCTGGCCCCGGAAGTGCTCAACCGCGTCCACAGCGCTCGCCACCAAGTCCATATAAGCATCCTCTGAACTCCATAATTTATCCAACGGAGCATACTTTGGATCTGTATATTTCCTCCGCAGCAGAAACGGTTTTCCAGCCGCAATTGCCCTGGCCTGACTCAGCTCCTCCTTGGCAGCTTTCAAAGCCGATTGGGCATTCTTGGTTTCGGCGGCGGCCTTCTTTAGGCCCTCCCGTTCCGCTTGATGCTCATTTTCAAGAACCTCGCAGTGATCGGTAGCATTCCTTAACCTTTTGGCCATCTCGGCCATCTCCTCTTTACTTCGGCAGTGAGCAGCCCGGTCAGCTTCTAGCTCTTCGGCCGCCTTTAAAGCAGCCGCATTACTACTCCTGGCTTGCTCTTTCGCTCGGGCAAGTTCTGCCCGCAGCTCCTCAACGACAGCGGCACCATCTGCATTAAAGCATACAAACAGTAAGACATGGGCATCAAGCTCCCTTAACAGGTGTCCGCATAGAAGTCGCATACCTTGTGACTCGTCAAACCGTTTATTGACCAGCGCGATGTCCGCATCTGCCTCGTCAAGTCACCGCTTCAGTTCGGCATATTCATCAGTCCGGCTGGCCTCCGGACGCCCCGCCACCTGTTTAGGAGCGGCGATATGTTAAAACTGAGAATTTGATCCTCGGCACGTCGTCAATTTTTTGACAACATACCGAGTCTCAGGGGCTACTATCTATACATGGCGCATTTCATACATTATTTTTGCGTACCTCAAACCCCGTCAGTAAGCTTCTGACGGCTTCATGCAATCCGCTCTCTGCGGATGCAATTCTTTCAATCACCGTACCCATTAGAGCACGGTGATCTTCTGAGATAGCCGCTCGCCCGAGCAAATCCCTCAGCTCCTCTGACCGCACACCACTTGGCGCCGGACCTTCCGCCCCCACCGGACTTGGGGGAACCCTCTGCGAAAACACCTCCGGGTCGTCCGCTCCACATGAGGGTGCGACAGGTGGAGGCGTTTCGCTCTCCATCATCTCCGGAAGAAGATCCCCCGAAGACGAGCTCTGCTGAGAAGGGCTGAGGTCCGAACTACAAGGTACAATTTCGGTTATCTTCATAAATAAATACAGGGATGTTCCTTATTTACAAGACCCCTTCGTTTTACTTACGGCTCGCTGGAGGGCTGATCCCCTTGGGGAAACAGTGCGGCTGGGTTACTTCCCAGCGCCGGACTCTCCGACGAAGATTCCCTTCCTTTCTTTGAGGCCTTGACCTCCGGATCTTCTGAAGCGGTCCTCTTCTCTCCTCGGAAGGAGGGACTCTTAATCTCCCCTTCCTTGATAGCCTCCTTCGTAGAGGCAGTTGCTCCCCCGCTCCTCCCTTCGCCTTCTTCAAAAGGCACGACCTTCAACATCTTGGTCAACATGGGATCCGGCGTGGTCTCTGGGAGGGGAGCCGGACACCTTATCAACTTTGCCTTGGCTATCCACGCCTGTTCATGAAATGGTTCCTTTAAAGGGCATATATGTATAATAAATGAATGAACAGCTTGTCCGGTTACAGGACTACTTACTTGAGTATCTGGGCGATTGCAGCTTAGTCCTGCGTCCTCGATCAAGTCCGAACACTTCTCTTGTGATCCGAAGAACAGTTTATACATCTCCGCGGGCGTCGTGCCCATAAAATTTTGGAGAGCTCGTGGTCCCTCCGGATTGAATTCCCACAAGAGGATGGGGCGACGTTTGCAGGGCTGAAGGCGCCGGATCACAATAACCTGCGCCACTGCAACCAGATTGATCCCTCTTTCCTGGAGATCTCGAATATGGCCCTATAGCAGGGGAACGTACTTGGACAACCCCCAGTCGAGCCCCTTGTTGACCCATGACGCCAGCCGCTGTGGTGGACCTGAGCGGAAGGCAGGGAGCGCCGCCCATTTGGTGCCCCTGGGAGCGGTGATATAGAACCACTCCCGTTGCCATAAACCAAGCTCCTCTTGAAAAGAGCCCTCGGGCCACGGAGCACCAGCGCATTTGCTTATGACCGCCCCTCCGCACTCTGTTTGCTGCCCCTTGATCGCCTTTGGCTCCACCTTGAAGGTCTTGAGCCACAATCCAAAGTGAGGGGTAATATGGAGGAAGGCCTCACATACAACAATGAATGACGAGATATGGAGGATGGACTCCGGATTCAAGTCATGGAAATCAAGCCCATAATAATACATGAGCCCCGCACAAAAGGGGTCCATCGGAAGACTAAACCCGACGGAAGTGAGACACGAACACCACGTTCTCACGGGCTCGGGAGTGGGAATGACCTGCCTCGAGCAAGCAGCCTATCGAGATCTCGCGGTTAGATACTGGCGTCTCGCAGTTTTAGCACGTCTTCTTACGTGGACGGAGGAAGACATCCATCGCCATGCTGGTCGGAGCGGACATCGTCGAAAGTCCAAGCGCTGAATCAAGCTTTGGGTGTTGGAACTCGAAGCACGAGGCGAACTTCGATAGAGGGTGTAAAAGGAGAGGGCCTTGGTCTCGTTATAAAGAGGTTGAATACCAAGAGCCCACCCCGTGGTCGACTAGGACTCGCCTTTGATAGAGAAGGCAGGCCAATGGGCACGGTTCGGTTACCCACGTCCGTATTGATGAGAATCCCAGAATAAGGGGGCACGATCTACGCTTTGATAAGACGTGCCAAGGAAACCGCCTCGCTAAGCACGCTGAGGTAGAGCAAAAGAAAACGATTTATATAAAAGCCTGGCCGTGGTGTGATGTCACGCCGCGGAAAACGTCAGCAGATCTGTGCAAAAATTATTCTCTCTACGGTGTTATGTGGAACTTGTTTTGTAGAGCCGGACACTATCCTGGTGTTCACAATCTTCTATAAATTATTCGGAGGAAGAACCAGCCTTGCAATGCCGAAGACAATATGCGCGCCGGACTCGTCGTCATTGAAGCCTGGTTCGGGGCTACCGAGGAGTTCGGACTAGGGGTGTCCGGATAGCGAACTATCATCATCGGCGGACTCCAAGAATATGAAGATACAAGATTGAAGACTTCGTCCCGTGTCCGGATGGGACTTTCCTTGGCGTGGAAGGCAAGCTTGGCGATACGGATATGTAGATCTCCTACCATTGTAACCGACTCTGTGTAACCCTAACCCTATCCGGTGTCTATATAAACCGGAGGGTTTTAGTCCATAGGACGAACAACAATCATACCAGGCTAGCTTCTAGGGTTTAGCCTCTTTGATCTCGTGGTAGATCTACTCTTGTAACACACATCATCAATATTAATCTAGCAGGACGTAGGGTTTTACCTCCATCGAGAGGGCCCGAACCTGGGTAAAACATCGTGTCCCTTGTCTCCTGTTACCATCCGCCTAGACGCACAGTTCATGACCCCCTACCCGAGATCCGCCGGTTTTGACACCGACACCAGGCAAACCATTATAAACTCCTAGCTAATTAAGCATGGCAAAAGAAACTATAATATCTAATTGTCATTACAAACATGTTTCATTCATAATAGGCTAAATCATGAACGATGAACTAATCATATTTACAAAAACAAGAGAGGTCGAGTTCATACCAGCTTCTCTCATCTCAATCAGTCCATCATATATCGTCATTATTTCCTTTCACTTGCATGACCGAACTGTGTGGATGATAATAATAATAGTGCACGTGCATTGGACTAAGCTGAAATCTGCAAGCATTTAATACACAGCAGAAGACAAGGTAACATGGGCCCTTTGTTAAATCAACAATAATGCATATGAGAACCACTCAACATTTTCATTATGGTCTTCTCCTCTCAGCCCCCAAAGAAAAGAAATAAAACTATTTACACGGTAAAACTCCCAACAAGCTAAAGAAGAACGAGAAATCTTTTTGTGTTTTCTCTTAATTATTACTACTACATGCATGGAAAGTAAACTAGCTAAAAGCTACAACTATTTTTTTTCTCTTAAGGTTTTTCAAACACACAAGAAGAAGACTAGAAAAGAAAATAAACTAGCATGGATAGTCCAATGAAAAAGTATGAGCACCGACAAATAGAATGAGTGTGTGAACATGAATGTAATGTCGGTGAGAAATACGTACTCCCCCAAGCTTAGGCTTTTGGCCTAAGTTGGTCTATGCCCTCGGATCAAAGTAGTCCTCTCTAGTGTACTGAGGAGGATCCTTTGGGTGCCAATCATTGGCTATCTCCTCCAGATCCCATTGATAAATAGACGGGTGATAAGGGTCAAGTGGTGGCTCAGGCTCAGGCTCTGGAACTTGTGTCAGGCTCCAGTACGCATAAATGGCCTCCGGCAAGATGAGGTATGTGCCTGAAAGTATATCAAACAGAGAGGGTGCAGGCAAGGTAATGATCTCACAGTAATTTTTATCAAATACCAATTTATACTTAAGCATCTTCTTCTTATCTTTAACAATAAAATCATGTCCTACCATACTCTTATACTCTAGAAAAATAGAAGGCAACAACTTTTCTTCTTTCTCATAATGCCTAATAGGTATGTTAAAGTGTGCAGCAAGGAGCGAAGCAAAGATGCCTCCAAAGATGGGACCCTTTGTACGGTTCAGATTTAATCATTTAGCAACAATAGCGCCTAAAGTGAAAGTAGTATCACGAAACAAGGCATGGCGAAAAATAACAATATCAGGGGCACTAAGGTTTCCACTGTTCCCATGACCAATCAAGCATCTACTAGCAAATATTGCAAAGTAACGTGTAACTGGAAAATGTATGCTAGTAATTCTTGCATCAAAAACTTTCCTCGTTTCCCCTACAGCAATCATATTAATAAACCCTTCCAAATCATTATGATGTGGTTCCTCTATGCTGCCCGCAAAGGGCAACTTCCAAACCTCACAAAAATCATAAAGGGACATCTCCCTATACTCATCATATAAATAAAAATCCATCGAAGGTGGTGATCTCCTAGCATGGAAATGGAAATTTTGCACAAAAATATTAGTGAGGAGGAGATACTGTTCGAGCTGGTCGTGGAGGAAGTCGGTGAGGACCGCATTCTCAGCCAAATAATAAAAATCATCATAAATCCCGGCTGCTCTCAAGAACTCATCACAAGGCCATTCACACGGACGAACTTCCATGGTGCGAGGAAGATTATATTTGGGCTTCTTATTCTCTTCACTTTTCTTATCCTTCGAGCTTCGGCTCGAATAGCCCCTCAATAATCAATTAATCATTTTCTAAAAGGGTCTACCAAGGATAATCGACATACTATCGTCCTCGGGAATGTCAAGAATAACAAAGTCCGTTAAAATAGTAACGTTTGCAACCACAACATGACATCCTCACAAATACCGACAGGTATAGCATATGATTTATCGGCCATTTGCAAAGATATTTCAGTAGGTGTCAACTTATTGAAATCAAGTCTACGATATAAAGAGAGAGGCATGACACTAACACCGGCACCAAGATCACATAAAGCAGTCTTAACATAATTTCTTTTAACGGAGCATGGTATAGTTGGTACTCCTGGATCTCCTAGTTTCTTGGGTATTGCACCTTCAAAAGTACAATTGGCAAGCATGGTGGAAATTTTAGCTTCCGGTATCTTTCTTTTATTCGTGACAATATCTTTGATATACTTAGCATAATGATTCATTTTAAGCATATCAGTCAACTGCATACACAAAAAGATAGGTCTAATCACTTCAGCAAAGCGCTCAAAATTCTCATCATCCTTTTTCTTGGATGGTTTAGGAGGAAAAGGCATGGGTTTCTGAACCCATGGTTCTCTTTCTTTACCGTGCTTCCTAGCAACGAAGTCTCTCTTATCATAACATTGATTCTATGATTGTGGGTTATCAAGATCAGCAGCAGGTTCAATCTCTACCTCATTGTTATTGCTAGGTTGAGCATCAACATGAACATCATCATTAACATTATCGCTAGGTTCATGTTCATCACCAGATTGTGTTTCAGCATCGGAAATAGAAATATCATTGGGATTCTCAGGTGTGTCAATAACAGGTTCACTAGAAGCATGGAAAGTCCTATCAGTTTTCTTTTTCTTCTTTTTTGAAGGACTAGGTGCATCAACATTAGTTCTCTGAGAATCTTGCTCAATTCTCTTAGGGCGGCCCTCAGGATACAAAGGTTCCTGAGTCATTTTACCCCCTCTAGTCATAACTCAAACAACATTATCATTTTTCTTATTGTTTAATTCATTGAGCAAATCATTTTGAGCTTTAAGTACTTGTTCTACTTGAGTGGTAACCATAGAAGCATGTTTACTAATGAGTTTAAGTTCACCCTTAACTCTAGACATATAATCACTCAAGTGTTCAATCATATAAGCATTACGTTGCAATTGTCTACCAACATAAGCATTGAAGTTTTCTTGTTTAACAATAAAATTATCAAACTCATCTAAGCATTGGCTAGCAGACTTATAACAAGGGATATTACCTTCATCAAATCTATAGAGAGAATTTACCTTTACTACCCGTGTCGGGTTATCAAGACCATCTATTTCTTCATTAGGTGGTAAATTCTTAACATCTTCAGCTTTAATACCCTTTTCTTTCATAAATTTCTTTGCCTCTTGCATATCTTCAGAACTGAGAAATAGAATACCCCTTTTCTTCGGAGTTGGCTTAGGAGTTGGTTCAGGAAGTATCCAATCATTTTCATTACTCAACATATTATTCAATAACAATTCAGATTGATCAACACTTCTTTCCCTGAAAACACAACCAGCACAACTATCCAGGTGGTCTCTGGAAGCATCGATTAGTCCATTATAAAAGATATCAAGTATTTCATTTTTCTTGAGAGGATGATCAGGCAAAGCATTAAGTAATCGGAGAAGCAACCCCCCCCCCCCCAAGCTTGTGGGAGACTCTCTTCTTCAATTTGCACAAAATTATATATTTCCCTTAAGGCAACTTGTTTCTTACGAGCGGGGAAATATTTAGCAGAGAAGTAATAAATCATATCCTAGGGACTACGCACACAACCAGGATCAAGAGAATTAAACCATGTTTTAGAATCACCCTTTAATGAGAACGGAAATAACTTAAGGATATAGTAGTAACGAATTGTTTCCTCATTAGTGAATAGGGTGGCTATATTGTTCAATTTAGTAAGATGTGCCACAACAGTTTCAGATTCAAAGCCATAAAAAGGATCAGATTCAACCAAAGTAATTATCTCAGGATCGACAGAGAAATCATAATCCTTATCGGAAATACAGATAGGTGAAGTAGCAAAAGCAGGGTCATATTTCATTCTAGCATTCAAAGATTTTTCTTTTAGCTTAGCTAATAATTTCTTAAGATTATATCTATCATTGCAAGCAAGAAAGTCTGTAGCAGTTTCTTCATCCATAACATAACCCTCAGGCACAACAGGCAATTCATATCTAGGGGGACGAATCTTCATCATCACTTTCATCAATATTATCAGTTTCAATAATTTCATTATCTCTAGCCCTAGCAAGTTGTTCATCAATAAATTCACCTAATGGCACAGTAGTATCAAGCATAGAAGTAGTTTCATCACAAGCATCATGCATAGCAGAAGTGGCATCATCAATAACATGCGACATATCAGAATTAATAGCAGAAGCAGGTTTAGCCGTCGCAAGCTTACTCAAAACAGAAGGTGAATCAAGTGCAGAGCTAGATGGCAGTTCCTTGCCTCCCCTTGTAGTTGAGGGAAAAATCATAGTTCTTTCGTCTTTCAAGCTCATCACAGTGATCAACAGATATAAATCCCAAGTGACTCAAAGAACAGAGCTATGCTCCCCGGCAACGGTGCCAGAAAATAGTCTTGATAACCCACAATTATAGGGGATCGCAACAGTTTTCGAGGGTAGAGTATTCAACCCAAATTTATTGATTCGACACAAGGGGAGCCAAAGAATATTCTCAAGTATTAGCAGTTGAGTTGTCAATTCAAGCACACCTGTAGGACTTAATATCTACATCAAAGTATTTAGTAGCAAAGTAGTATGGAAGTAATAGTAACAGTGGCAAAAGTAATAGTGGTAGTTTTGTAGTAATTGTAACACTGGCAACGGTAAAGTAACTAAGCAAAGATCAATATCTGAAACACTCCTAGGCATTAGATCAGTGATGGAGAATTATACAAGATGCGATTCATCATGCAACTGTTATAACATAGGGTGACACAGAACTAGCTCCAGTTCATCAATGTAATGTAGGCATGTATTTCGAATATAGGCATACGTGCTTATGGAAAAGAACTTGCATGACATCTTTTGTCCTACCCTCCCGTGGCAGCGGGGTCCTATTGGAAACTAAGGGATATTAAGGCCTCCTTTTAATAGAGTACCGGACCAAAGCATTAACAATTAGTGAATACATGAACTCCTCAAACTACGGTCATAACCGGGAGTGGTCTCGATTATTGTCACTTCGTGGTTGCCGGATCATAACACATAGTAGGTGACCATTGACTTGCAAGATAGGATCAAGAACTCACATATATTCATGAAAACATAATAGGTTCAGATCTGAAATCATGGCACTCGGGCCCTAGTGACAAGCATTAAACATAGCAAAGTCATAGCAACATCAATCTCAGAACATAATGGATACTAGGGATCAAACCCTAACAAAACTAACTCGATTACATGATAAATCTCATCCAACCCATCATCGTTCAGCAAGCCTATGATGGAAGTACTCACGCACGGGGGTGAGCATCATGAAATTGGTGACGGAGGAAGGTTGATGATGACGATGGCGACATATTCCCCTCTCCGGAGCTCCGAACGAACTCCAGATCAGCCCTCCCGAGAGAGATTAGGGTTTGGCAGCATCTCCGTATCATAAAACATGATGAATCCTTCGCTCTGATTTATTTCTCCCCGAACGTGAATATATAGAGTTGGCGTTGAGGTCGGTGGAGCTCCAGGGGGCCCACGAGGCAGGGGGCGCGCCCAGGGGGGTAGGTGCGCCCCCCACCCTCGTGGACAGGGTGCGGCCCCTGGTCGTGATTCTTTCGCCAGTATTTTTTATATATTCCAAAAGTATCCTCCGTGAAGTTTCAGGTCATTCCGTGAACTTTTATTTCTGCACAAAAATAACACCACGACAATTATGCTAAAAACAGCGTCAGTCCGGGTTAGTTCCATTCAAATCATGAAAGTTAGAGTCCAAAACAAGGGCAAAAGTGTTTAGAAAAGTAGATACGATGGAGATGTATCAACTCCCCCAAGCTTAAACCTTTGCTTGTCCTCAAGAAATTCAGTTGACAATCTGAAAGTGATAAAGAAATACTTTTACAAACTCTGTTTGCTCTTGTTGTTGTAAATATGTAAAGCCAGCATTCAAGTTTTCAGAAAAGATTATGAACTACCATATTCACAATAACACTTAGGTATCATGTTTACTCATATCAATGGCATAATCAACTAGTGAGCAATAATAATAAATCTCGGATATCAACACTTTCTCAAAACAATCATAATATGGTATAACAAGATGGTATCTCGCTAGCCCTTTCTGAGACCGCAAAACATAAATGCAGAGCACCTCTGAAGATCAAGGACTGACTAAACATTTTAATTCATGGTAAAAGAGGTCCAATCATAGTCATACTCAATATAAACTAATAATGCATGCAAATGACAACGGTGCTCTCCAGCTGGTGCTTTTCAATAACAGGGTGATGACTCAACATAAAAGTAAATATATAGGCCCTTCACAGAGGGAAGCAGGGATTTGTAGAGGTGCCAGAGCTCGAGTTTGAAGAAGAGATAAATAATATTTTGGGCGGCATACTTTCATTGTCAACATAACAACTGAGAGATCTCGATATCTTCCATGCTACACATATTATAGGCGGTTCCCAAACAGAATGGTAAAGTTTATACTCCCCCACCACCAACAAGCACACTCCACGGCTGGTCCGAAACAACGGGTACCGTCCAACTAACAACATTCCTGGGGGAGTTTTGTTTGCAATTATTTTGATTTGATTTGAGCATGGGACTGGGCATCCCGGTGACCAGCCATTTTCTTGTGAGTGAGGAGCGGAGTCCACTCCTCTTGAGAATAACCCGCCTAGCACGGAAGGTACAGACAGCCATAGTTGATACATGAGCTATTCGAGCATACAAAACAGAATTTCATTTGAAGGTTTAGAGTTTGGCACATACAAATTTACTTGGAAAAGCAGGTAGATACCACATGTATGAAGGTATGGTGGACTCATATGGAATAACTTTGGGCTTTATGGAAGTGGATGCACAAGAAGTATTCCCACTTAGTACAAGTGAAGGCTAGAATAAGACTAGGAAGCGACCAACTAGAGAGCGACAACAGTCGTGAACATGCATTAAAATTAATCAACACTGAGTGCAAGCATGAGTAGGATATAATCCACCATGAACATAAATATCGTGGAGGCTATGTTGATTTTGTTTCAACTACATGCTTGAACATGTGCCAAGTCAAGCCACTCGAATCATTCAAAGGAGGATACCACCCTATCATACCACATCACAACCATTTTAATAGCATGTTGGCACGCAAGGTAAACCATTATAAACTCCTAGCTAATTAAGCATGGCATAAGAAACTATAATCTCTAATTGTCATTTCAAACATGTTTCATTCATAATAGGCTGGATCAGGAATGATGAACTAATCATATTTACAAAAACAAGAGAGGTCGAGTTCATACCAGCTTCTCTCATCTCAATCAGTCCATCATATATCGTCATTATTTCCTTTCACTTGCACGACCGAACGGTGTGGATAATAATAATAGTGCACGTGCATTGAACAATGCTGGAATCTGCAAGCATTTAATACACAAGAGAAGACAAGATAACATGGGTCTTTGTTAAATCAACAATAATGCATATGAGAACCACTCAACATTTTCATTATGGTCTTCTCCTCTCGACCCCCAAAGAAAATAAATAAAACTATTTACACGGGAAAGCTCCCAACAAGCTAAAGAAGAACGAGAAATCTTTTTGGGTTTTCTTTTAGTTATTACTACTACACACATGGAAAGTAAACTAGCTAAAAGCTACAACTATTTTTTTGGTTTTTCTTAAGGTTTTTCAAACACACGGGAAGAGGACTAGAAAAGAAAATAAACTAGCAAGGATAGTACAATGAAAAAGTATGAGCACCGACAACTAGAATGAGTGTGTGAACATGAATGTAATGTTGGCGAGAAATACGTACTCGCCCAAGCTTAGGCTTTTGGCCTAAGTTGGTCTATGCCCTAGGATCAAAGTGGTCCTCTCTAGTGTACTAAGGAGGATTCTCTGGGTGCCACTGGTTGGCTATCTCCTCCGGATCCCACTGATAAACAGGCTGCCGATAAGGGTCAAGTGTTGGCTCAAGCTCAGGCTCTGGAACTTGTGTCAGGCTCCAGTACGCATAAATGGCCTCCGGCAAGATGAGGTATGTGCCTGAAAGTATGTCAAACAGAGAGGGTGCAGGCAAGGTAATGATCTCACAGTAATTTTTATCAAATATCAATTTATACTTAAGCATCTTCTTCTTATCTTTAACAATAAATTCATGTGCTACCATACTCTTATAATCTAGAAAAATAGAAGGCATCAACTTTTCTTCTTTCTCATAATGCCTAATAGGTATGTTAAAGTGTGAAGCAAGGCGCGGAGCAAAGATGCCTCCAAAGATGGGACCCTTTGTACGGTTTAGATTTAATCGTTTAGCAACAATAGCGCCTAAATTGAAAGTAGTATCAAGAAACAAGGCATGGCGCAAAATAACAATATCAGGGGCACTAAGGTTTCCACTGTTCCCACAACCTATCAAGCATCTACTAGCAAATATTACAAAGTAACGTAGAACAGGAAAATTTATGCTAGTAATTCTTGCATCGGAAACTTTCCTCGTTTCCCCTACAACAATCATATTAATAAAACCTTCCACATCATTATGATGTGGTTCGTCTATGCTGCCCGCAAAGGGAAACTTCCAAACCTCACAAAAATAAGGGACATCTCCCTATACTCATCATATAAATAAAAATCCACCGAACATGGTGATCTCCTAGCATGGAAATGGAAATTTTGCACAAAAATATTAGTGAGGAGGAGATACTGTTCGAGCTGGTCGTGGAGGAAGTCGGTGAGGACCGCATTCTCAGCCAAATAATAAAAATCATCATAAATCCCGGCTAGTCTCAAGAACTCATCACAAGGCCATTCACACGGACAAACTTCCGCGGTGCGAGGAAGATTATATTTGGGCCTCTTATTCTCTTCACTTTGCTTATCCTTCGAGCTTTGGCTCGAATAGCTCCTCAATAATCTCTTCATCATTTTCTGAAAATTTCTGAAATTGTTAGTGACTCAAAAGAAAAGTCAGCCAAACTCAACAAGATTGATAGCAACTACTCCCACAAGTGCCTAGAGACTATATCATGCATTAGAACTACTTGGGACCAAATAAATTTGACATGCAAGCTCAAGAATAGGGTCACCTCAGCAGCAACAATTTGCAATAAATTAAGCACTAGATCAAAAACTAAATGGACCATTGAAGGAGTCACATACCGAAGAACAATACCCCAAAGCAGTTTTGTGAATGGAGCTTTGAGCAAGGAGATCGAAAATGGCAGCAAGATGAGCTAGAACTCGTGTTTGAGCTGGTGGAAGATTTCTTCTGGAGACAGACGAAGTGTGTGGGTGCTGGGAAAAGTGGAGAGGGGCCACGTGGGGCCCACGAGGCAGGGTGGCGCGCCCCAAGGGGGTAGGCGCGCGCTGGACCCTCGTGGCCAGGTGGTGTGGCCCCCAGGTGTGTTCTCAGTGCCAATAATTCTTAAATATTCTAAAAAATCATATTTCAATTTCGGGACATTTGGAGAACTTTTATTTTCGGGGTATTTGTTATTGCAAGGATAATTCAGAAAACAGACGGAAAATACTATTTTTGCTTTATTTAATCTAAATAACAGAAAGTAAAAGGAGGGTACAGAAGGTTGTGCTTCCTAACATCATCCATCTCATGCTCATCAAAAGGAATCAACTAACAAGGTTGATCAAGTATTATTAACAAACTCATTACGAATCGCATGAAACCGGGGAATTTTCGAGTAGCACGAGGTTACCTCAACGGGGATATGCACATCCCCAACAATAAGAATATCATATTTCTTCTTGATAGTAGGAAGAGGAAATTCAAAACCTCCAATAGTAATTATTGGAATTTTTCCAATAGAATTGATATTGTGGACTTGAGGTTGTTTCCTTGGAAAGTGTACCATATGCTCATTACCATTAACATGAAAAGTGATATTGCCTTTGTTGCAACCAATAACAGCCCCTGCAGTATTCAAAAAGGGTCTACCATGGATAATCGACATACTATCGTCCTCTGGAATATCAAGAATAACAAAGTTTGTTAAAATAGTAACGTTTGCAACCACAACAGGCACATCCTCACAAATACCGACAGGTATAGCAGTTGATTTATCGGCCATTTGCAAAGATATTTCAGTAGGTGTCAACTTATTGAAATCAAGTCTATGATATAAAGAGAGAGGCATGACACTAACACCGGCTCCAAGATCACATAAAGCAGTTTTAACATAATTTCTTTTAATGGAGCATGGTATAGTTGGTACTCCTGGATCTCCTAGTTTCTTGGGTATTCCACCTTTAGAAGTATAATTGGCAAGCATGGTGGAAATTTCAGCCTCCATTATCTTTCTTTTATTTGTGACAATATCTTTCATATACTTAGCATATCAGTCAACCGCATACGCCAAAAGATAGGTCTAATCATTTCAGCAAAGCGCTCAAAATCCTCATCATCCTTTTTCTTGGATGGTTTAGGAGGAAAAGGCATGGGTTTCTGAACCCATGGTCTCTCTTATCATAGTGTTGATTCTTTGATTGTGGGTTATCAAGATCAACATCAGGTTCAATCTCTACCTCATTGTTATTGCTAGGTTGAGCATCAACATGAACATCGTCATTAACATTATCGCTAGGTTCATGTTCATCACCAGATTGTGTTTCAGCATCAGAAATAGAAATATCATTGGGATTCTCAGGTGTGTCAATAACAGGTTCACTAGAAGCATGCAAAGTCCTATAATTTTTCTTTTTCTTCTTTTTAGAAGGACTACGTGCATCAACATTAGTTCTTTGAGAATCTTGGTCAATGCTCTTAGGGCGGCCCTCAGGATACAAAGGTTCCTGAGTCATTTTACCCCCTCTAGTCATAACTCTAACAACATTATCATTTTTCTTGTTATTTAATTCATTGAGCAAATCATTTTGAGATTTAAGAACTTGTTCTACTTGAGTGGTAACCATAGAAGCATGTTTACTAATGAGTTTAAGTTCACCCTTAACTCTAGACATATAATCACTCAAGTGTTCAATCATATAAGCATTACATTGCAATTGTCTACCAACATAAGCATTGAAGTTTTCTTGTTTAACAATAAAATTATCAAACTCATCTAAGCATTGGCTAGCAGACTTATAACGAGGGATATCACCTTCATCAAATCTATAGAGAGAATTTACCTTTACTACCTGTGTCGGGTTATCAAGACCATGTATTTTTTCAATAGGTGGTAAATTCTTAATATCTTCAGCTTTAATACCCTTTTCTTTCATAGATTTCTTTGCCTCTTGCATATCTTCAGGACTGAGAAATAGAATACCCCTTTTGTTCGGAGTTGGCTTAGGAGTTGGTTCAGGAAGTATCCAATCATTTTCATTACTCAACATATTATTCAATAACAAATCATCTTGATCAACAATTCTTTCCCTGAAAACACAACCAGCACAACTATCCAGATGGTCTCTGGAAGCATCGGTTAGTCCATTATAAAAGATATCAAGTATTTCATTTTTCTTGAGAGGATGATCAGGCAAAGCATTAAGTAATCGGAGAAGCCTCCCCCAAGCTTGTGGGAGACTCTCTTCTTCAATTTGCACAAAATTACATATTTCCCTTAAGGCAGCTTGTTTCTTACGAGCGGGGAAATATTTAACAGAGAAGTAATAAATCATATCCTGGGGACTACACACACAACCAGGATCAAGAGAATTAAACCATGTTTTAGAATCACCCTTTAATGAGAACGGAAATAACATAAGGATATAGTAGTAACAAATTTTTTCCTCATTAGTGAATAGGGTGGCTATATCGTTCAATTTAGTAAGATGTGCCACAACAGTTTCAGATTCAAAGCCATAAAAAGGATCAGATTCAACCAAAGTAATTATCTCAGGATCGACAGAGAAATCATAATCCTTATCGGAAATACAGATAGGTGAAGTAGCAAAAGGAGGGTCATATATCATTCTAGCATTCAAAGATTTTTCTTTTAGCTTAGCTAATAATTTCTTAAGATTATATCTATCATTGCAAGCAAGAAAGTCTGTAGCAGTTTCTTCATCCATAACATAACCCTCAGGCACAACAGGCAATTCATATCTAGGGGGACGAATCTTCATCATCACTTTCATCAATATTATCAGTTTCAATAATTTCATTATCTCTAGCCCTAGCAAGTTGTTCATCAATAAATTCACCTAATGGCACAGTAGTATCAAGCATAGAAGTAGTTTCATCACAAGCATCATGCATAGCAGAAGTGGCATCATCAATAACATGCGACATATCAGAATTAATAGCAGAAGCTGGTTTAGGCGTCGCAAGCTTACTCAAAACAGATGGTGAATCAAGTGCAGAGCTAGATGGCAGTTCCTTACCTCCCCTTGTAGTTGAGGGAAAAATCTTAGTTCTTTCGTCTTTCGAGTTCATCATAGTGATCAGCAGATATAAATCCCAAGTGACTCAAAGAATAGAGCTATGCTCCCTGGTAACGGCGCCAGAAAATAGTCTTGATAACTGAGAAGTATAGGGGATTGCAACAATTTTCGAGGGTAGAGTATTCAACCCAAATTTATTGATGTCGACGATGTGGATCTGTGGCCGTGGACGAGGCGTCAGAAGCTGCTCCGGTAGGTTGGACGAGGGTGCGACGAAGCGGATTTGAGGCCGTGGACTTGTGAGTTGGCAGTGGTACAGCGGTGGATGAGCAGTCTACTTCTTTCTAGGGGAGGTGGGAGGTGTAGATGCGGCTGATAACCCACAAGTATAGGGGATCGCAATATTTGTTAGGGTAAAGTATTCAATCCAAATTTATTGATTCGACACAAGGGGAGCCAAAGAATATTCTCAAGTATTAGCAGTTGAGTTGTCAATTCAACCACACCTGTAAGACTTAATATCTGCAGCAAACTATTTAGTAGCAAAGTAGTATGGAAGTAACAGTAACGGTGGCAAAAGTAACAGTAGTAGTTTTGTAGTAATTGTAACAGTGGCAACGGTAAAGTAACTAAGCAAAGATCAATATCTGAAAAGCTCCTAGGCATTGGATCAGTGATGGAGAATTATATCGGATGCGATTCCTCATGCAACAGTTATAACATAGGGTGACACAGAACTAGCTCCAGTTCATCAATGTAATGTAGGCATGTATTCCGAATATAGGCATACGTGCTTATGGAAAAGAACTTGCATGACATCTTTTTTCCTGCCCTCCCGTGGCAGCGGGGTCCTATTGGAAACAAAGGGATATTAAGGCCTCCTTTTGATAGAGTACCGGACCAAAGCATTAACACTTAGTGAATACATGAACTCGTCAAACTACGGTCATCACCGGGAGTGGTCTCGATTATTGTCACTTCGGGGTTGCCGGATCGTAACACATAGTAGGTGACTATTGACTTGCAAGATAGGATCAAGAACTCACATATATTCATAAAAACATAGTAGGTTCAGATATGAAATCATGGCACTCGGGCCCTAGTGACAAGCATTAATCGTAGCAAAGTCATAGCAACATCAATCTCAGAACATAATGGATACTACGGATCAAACCCTAACAAAACTAACTCGATTACATGATAAATCTCACCCAACCCATCACCGTCCAGCAAGCCTACAATGGAATTACTCACACACGGCGGTGAGCATCATGAAATTGGTGATAGAGGAAGGTTGATGATGACGATGCCGACGGATTTCCCTCTTCGGAGCCCCGAATGGACTACAGATCAGCCCTCCCGAGAGAGATTAGGGCTTGACGGCGGCTCCGTATCGTAAAACGTGATGAATCCTTCTCTCTGATTTTTTTCTCCCCGAACATGAATATATAGAGTTGGAGTTGAGGTCGGTGGAGCTCCAGGAGGCCCACGAGGCAGGGGACGCGCCCAGGGGGTAGGCGCGCCCCCACCCTCGTGGACAGGGTGCGGGCCCCCCGGTCTTGATTCTTTCGCCAGTATTTTTATATATTCTCCGTGAAGTTTCAGGTCATTCTGAGAACTTTTATTTCTGCACGAAAGTAACACCACGACAATTCTGCTGAAAACAACATCAGTCCGGGTTAGTCCAGGAGTCCAAAACAAGGGCAAAAGTGTTTGGAAAAGTAAACACGATGGAGATGTATCAGCGGCTGCAGAAGCAGATTCGGCGAGGTGGACGCCGCTGGCAGTGAATGGGCTCTGGTACGTCGGTGGATGAGCAGTCTAGGGTTTCGAGAGGGGAGGGGTAGAAAGGCCAATGAAGTATGGACGGCGTGATGTAAGATGCTCTGGTGCTGTGGAGTTAGTCGTTTTTGCGGTGGGGGGAGAGGAAATGGGGGTGCCGTGTGGTGGGGGAAACCGAAAGTTACAAAAGTAGCCCTGACCTATTATGTAGATGAGGGCGGTATTTTAACTGTTGTTCTCCGTGCACCAAGGACAAAAGGGGAATTTCGCATGCTAAAGACTAGGTGGCGGAAATTTTAGAAGGAGGCGGGAGATTTTTCCACCCGCGGGATCGTTCGTATCCAGTTTCAACTAATTTTGGACCATGCTAGCGGGAAAGTCATGCAAGACTATGTACACGGGGCACGCGTCAGCAGTTAATAACTGGTGTGAAGTCCACCCTAGAAAAAAGAAAATAACTCGGGATGATGCACCGATAACTTAGACGTTCACACAGGCGTGGCCAATCGTACGGGTATAGAGGTGTGTTGACAAAAAAAGAGATCAAATGCTAAGCCTATGTATTTCTCGTGTAAATAGATAATTTAGTGCCGTTGGTTATTTACTTTAAACATAATGCATTGACGTGTTAGTGTAGAGGCGCACAAAAAGAAATGGATAATGTAGTCCCACAAGAGAAATTGATATTGTAGTCCGCTACTTAAAAGTGTTACCTCATATGATTACATAGCCTCCATTCCATAAATTGCGTACCTGTTGAATTCATATATGAATATTACATATATTACTCCATAATAGAACCTTAAATCATCCAAGACTAATGAATTTGAATGCAAGACTAACGATGGTGCATGTACATGATAGCTACATTGGTTGTTTGAAGAAACATCACTATAACTTTGGCATGCACAATTGAGGAGGTTTACTTAATTAGAAAGAAAAAATATGATAAGTGAGTGTCCAATCTTTATAGTGTTGAATAGATATTGTACCTTTGGTGAGGATACGAAGTAGATATTGATTTATGTTCAAGAGATGCACGTCCACGATCGCTAGATAGTGATACGTGAATGAATTGTGCAATATCTCTCACACGCATACTTATCTCATTTCCCCGTGGGCATCGGAATCACACACGCGCACTTCATGTATTTCTATCCCCCCGTCAAGGTTAGCGTTAATCTTTCTACCCCGTCCTACAAGTCTCACATATAAATACACACGCTCTCTCTATCGAACACGCGCACCCTTTTAATTCCGCTCACCCAAATCCACTAATGTCTCAAAGTATAATTATGTCTCTCACACGTATGCCTAAGGTTAACTCAAGTTCCGACACCATATGAATACATACAATGGGATTCCAGCAGAGCACCTTTTGTTTTGATATTTCACTCACACACACACACACACACACACACACACACACACACACACACACACACACACACACACACACACACACACACACACACACACACACACACACACACACACACACACACACACACACACACACACACACACACACACACACACACAGCACGCATAGACGTGTTTTGCTTTCATTTTTTCTGGCACTTGCATGCACACCGTTTGTTTATCTCCTTGATGCTTTAAGTATGCCTCGCACACATGCTATCTACCTATCCCTTAATATAGACATGTGTCACACAAACTCCTCCCTACTAGCAAGAAGCCCATGCTTTGCATGGAACATCAAGATGCATTTGTATGAGTAGTTTATCTTCTGGGAGAAAAGGATGAACGAGGGAATGCCTTATTTGAAAATGTGGAGATGGGTGTGGGTATCTTTTTGCAAAATTGCCATAGTTTCCTTCCTATCCGTCGGATATAAATCGAATGGCCTATATTGCAGGATGGCAGGCACACCATCATCACCAACTCTATTTTTTATTAGAGTAGAGATATGTAAGTATCACTGCCCCCCCCCACCCACACACACACACTTCCCAACACTGAAGGAGTAGGGTGACACCTCGATCTTGATACTAATCTATTGACTGGCTTCTCTCTCAAACACACACACACACACACACACACACTACCCGACATTGAAGGAGTAGGGTGGCACCTCGATCTTGATAGTAATCTATCTACTACTTCTGTCTTAAACACACACACACACACACACACACACACACACTCGCTAGTTGTGCCTCTGTGCCTACAGCACACACTCTTGATACGTCTTTCTCTCCCTCCCCCCGCCCCACCCCCACCCCAACAATGATAGCAGAAGGGTGACAACTCGATCCGATCTTAATCTGTCAATTGGTGTCTCTCTCAAACATTGTGTCACTATGCCTCGCTCAGACACACTCGATACGTCTTTCTCTCCGTAGCCCCCTCGATATGTAGACTTCTCGCGCGCGCACAGCTGTAGTGACAATGACGCTGAACCCAGTGTGCCTTGTTTTTACGGGCCTCATTTCATAGTTTTCACCCCGTTTTCTGTTAATTAGCAAGGAAACCTTTTCTTTGTTACTACTAGTAAATCTGAAATCATTCGGGGCAGACATAAAATATATCACTTCAACCGAATTATCACAGTAATTATTTTAAAAGAAACTAGCAAGATGCCCGTGTATTGCACGGAACATCAAGATGCATTTATATGAGTAGTTTATCTTGTGAGAGAAAAGGATGAATGAGGGAAGGCCTTATTTGCAAACATGGAGAGGGGTGTGGGTATCTTTTTGCAAAATTGCCATAGTTTCCTTCCCATCCGTTAGAGATAAATCTGACAGCCTATATTGCAGGATGGCACGCACACCATCATCACCAACTCTGTTTTCTACTCCCTTCGTTCCTAAATATTTGTATTTTTAGAGATTTCAACAAGTGACTATATACGAAGCAAAATGAGTGAACCTACACTCTAAAATATGTCTACATACACATCCGTATGTGGTAGTCCATTTGAAATCTGAAAAAGAAAAATATTTAGGAACGGAGGGAGTATAAGAGTAGACATGGAGATATATCTCCAGCATGGTCCACAACAAAAATGTGCTAGACTGGTTAGCGCCGGGTGCTCGCAACGCGATGACCTGAGTTTGAATTCTATCTTTAGGTTTTTATACTATATATTACTTATTTAATATATACTTCTTTCGCTACTGTACTGACAGTGGAACCAACAGAGTACTTAGAATACAAGATTAAGGATGGACTTGTTTCTCAACTTTCTGTACGAAGCTGTAGCCACCCTGCAAGTCACGTTTACACTGTACATGCAATTAACTTTTTATAGAGGGAGAATCATACACGCAATTAACTCAAATGTATTGGATGTGACTCTATTATTTCCAGCATAAGAGCATCTCCAACGGCAGCCGGCAAATTTCCTCCCGCTTCCTTCCGCGGAGGACAACATCAAACGCCAGCGGCATACATTTTCACAACTCTAACCAATCAGATGAAATTCGTGCAAACACGGACTGATTTCATATAAGCATGAAGGATTTCGTATAAAAAAGGCGGATCTTCATATAAACATGATGGATTTCATTACATTTACATGAACTAAGCGGTGCTAATCTGGCTCTCTTGGTATAATTAATACTCCCTCCGTCCGGAAATACTTGTCTTGGAAATGGATGTATCTAGACTTGTTTTAGTTATAGATACATCCAATTTATCCATTCTTAGAACAAATATTTCCCGCCAGCCGGAGAGGGAGTACCTAATCTAAATGGCCGCCCGCGGATCCCTTTGTCTTCCTCATGTCTGGCAGACACTTGCGGGGATGACGAAGGTCCTCGGAAGAGATGAAGCAGCAAAGAAACCACCTGAATGCGCAGTCATCACCTCGGCGGTGGCCTTTATGGGACGCAAGTGGTGGCAGCCTCCCGTGTTCTACTTCTCCTCGATGATGGCAGTGGACACGGAGAAGCTGGCCACCGACTCGTCGCTCTACACGCACCCGGCTTCTGTCTCTGCCTGCATGGTGGTGCTGCAAGCACGGGAGGCGCGTCCGCAGGCACGGGAGGCGCGCCCATAGACACGGGAGGCGCGGCCACCACAGACACTGGTGGCGCGGTAGGACATGGAAGCAATGATCCCTGTGCCGGCGTGGAGCAACTCGCCACTGCTCATCGAGCTAAACTGGAGCGGCGAGTTGCTGAACCACGCACCGGCTTGGGGAGGCAACTGGCTCCGTCAGGCGAAGCAAGGTTGGTGAAGCACCGAGCAGCCTTGCCCTTATCCGGAGGGCTCGGCGGGCCACCCAGCCGGGTAGTATGCCGGAGAACAGCTCCTCGGAAGCCATGAGAAGAGTGGAGAAAATGGTGAAGGAGGAGATGGGGGAGCGGCGGAGGGGCGATTCTTGCCCGCTGTCTGTCTGACCTCGTTTAAATAGAGAGGGTGGACGGTAGGAGCTTGGCCGACGTCTAGCCTTATTTAAACTGAGGCGGACGGGAGGAGCTCGGCCGGTGTTGCCTTTAATTAAGGCCCGCTCATGAAGTAGGTTTCTTGGTTTTTATGCGGGTTTAACATAGGCGTTTGATGCAGGCGAGGAGGCTTGTTCAGCCGGGCGTGCAGCGGGCGGCGCAGTTCCCGATATGGCTTTAATGCAGACGAGGGAGGGGGTAGGAGTTCCCGAAATGTTGAACGGCCAATGATGCATCGTCCTTCAAGTAGCATCGAGAATGCATGAGGGGAGAAAAGGGAGGAGGACCTGGAAAAGAGGTTGCGCGATGTGAATACAACATAGTTTGCACTCATATAAAGGCACCCCTCCATTCCAATGCATCTACCACATTGTACGCACCTAAGCATTTGCCTAAGCACCTACACTAAGCACAAAAGTGCTCACTCCAGACATATGGCGGCGATGCACACGAGTGGCCAGTGGCTGTGTCAGATGGTCCACGACGCTGGCTTGCGACATGGCACCGAGGATCGTCTCCAGACGGTGTTGGAGACCGGCTGGTGGATGGTCGCCGTCGACGCCAACTACGACTCTTAGTTGGACCAAATGATCGTTGCCACCACCAACAAGTTCACCGTCCTCAAGAAGCTCGCGGATAAAATCGCCGTACTCCTCCAGCCCGCACGTCCAGGCTCCTCATTGCCTGCCACCATAATCGGCCTCCATGGCCGGAACCTCTTTCAAGCACTGGTGGCCCTGCGACTGCCCGTCGACGCCACGAAAAATGTCCACCTGGAGGTCGCTGAGGGAGTCCTGGATTAAGGGGTCCTCGAACATCCGAACTATGATATCTAGGCCGGACTGATGGGCTATGAAGATACAAGGCCGAAGACTCTCTCCCGTGTCCGGATGGGACTCTCCATGGCATGGAAGGCAAGCTTGGCGCCCTGATATGAAGATTCCTCACTACTAGGGAAAACCTTATACACAGCATCTTAGCAGTAGCGCTGGACAAAATCATGGGCTACTGCTACTTAGCAGCAACGCGTATAAATAAACCGCGCTACTGCTATAACTTTAGCAGTAGCGCATACTAGCAAAAAGTGTTGCTGCTATGTTTGAACTGGGAGCACATGGCTAGCCCAACTTAGCAGTAGCGCGTATCCTCGCCCAGCGCTACTACTAATCTCCTTAGCTGTAGGGCTTTTCTCGAACCCGCGCTACTACTAACCCTACCTTATCCTCCCAACGTGGCCGACTTTCTCTCACTCCCTCTCCCTCTCAGTCACTCTTGCCCACGCCAATACCCGTCGTCCGCCGCCGCCGCCGCCGTCGTCCGTCCTCCACCGAAGTACTCCCTCCTTCCCTCCCTCCTCCTCCCACCGCGCCCTCCTCCCTCCTCCTCCCACCAAGCCCTCCTCCCTCCACCTCCGGCTGCCTCCTCCTCCCTCCTCCTCCGGCCGCCCCCTCCTCCCTCTCCCTCCTCCGCCGGCAGCCCTCCTCCCACTGCCCCTCCTCCTCCTCCTCCAGCCGGCCCCTCCCCCTCCTCCTCCGGCCGCCCCCTCCCCCTCCTATCTCCTCCCTCCCCCCTTGTCTCTGTTCTTACAAATTTTAGGTAATTTAAATGTAGATTTTAGAATGTAGACATTGTAGAATGTAGGTTTTTCAATAGAATATTTTTTTTCTATTTTAGGTGTTTTGAATAAAATGGAAGTAAGAAAATTTAGGGTAGAACTAGGGTAGTAGAATTTTTAGCAAGTATTTAATAGAAATAGTTTATTTCGTAAATATAACTAGTTTATTTATATTAAGTGCTTAACGGAACTAGTTTATTTAGTAAGTGCTTAATAGAACTAGTTTATTTATAGTAAGTGCTTAATAGAACTAGTTTATTTTGTAAGTAGTTAATAAAACTAGTACTTAGTAAGTAGTTATTAAAACAAGTTTATTTAGTGTTAGGATTATATATAAGATATTTTCAAATGTTTTTGTTCATATTTTACACCATTGAAATGCAATGACCATTGATAAGTGGCCTATGTTTTGCCAGAGTGTTGATTAATTTCCGTTCCGGCAAAATTTCAGGCGCGCAATATGTCCTTTTTTAGCAAAGGTCATGCCAGATATTTTGGGTTTTGCCATCGAGTTATAATTTTTGAATTTTAAACACAGGAGATGTCTGATGACGATGGGATCCCGGAGTGCGGGTACTGCTATGATGACTGGGGTTTGTGCGATAGGTTTCCTCACCTGCAAAATGATAGGTTTTTCACCGTGAAGCTGGAAGAGACCTTTGATGTTTGTACGGTATGCAATGACAAGCATTTCATCGTAATTAATATCATCACTTGTGCTTCTTTTGCTCAACCTGTAATTTATGTATTTTTTAAAATTTGATTAGTGCATCCCGTGCCATGCTAGACCATATGTATTGGAGAAGCTTGGTTTTGGTTTAGATGACTTTGAGAATGTGGACACGAGGCGGGCTCACTTAAGAACTAAACATGGTTATGAGTTTTTGGTTAAGCTATACAATGCGGTCAATCGCTCCCATTTCGGTTGCTCTCATTGGGAAGCTCTCTGCAAGGCATGTGGATTTGAGGAGGGAATGAGAATAAGATTTGATATTCGTCCCGAAGATTATGATGATGATGATAATATCGACATCTGGGTGGATGTGGATATGCCTCCAGTTTTGCCTAGATGTGAGTTTGTCAAACTAATTTGTTAAGTTCAGTAATTTATGTTGCTAATTTAAAAATATTTGGTGTTCGTCGGTACTAAACTTATTTATTTATAATTGTTAGCTTATTTTTTATCTTCAAGAAATACTCGGAAGGTAATAGACAACAGATACTACAACTATGACTCCAAGCTTAATTGTGAGGAGAAAGGTTATCTTTTCTCATTCCTAGAAGATGATGAGGCCTTCAAAACCAGTCACTCTATGAGCCCAAATTATACTAGATATGTGCCACTAATCCATAAATTGCTTGATGGTAACTTCATTGCCAAAAAATTGGTAAGATTTTGTTAATGATGGTAACTTCATTGCATACATTATTCTTAAGTAAACTACATTGCTAACTATATATGTTACTATTACGATTTTGAACAAAGGATCCTGAATTAGGTTGTGCCTGACATGCTATTTACTGAAGGTGATATGCATATGGTTAGCTTATGACCAACTCCTTCGAAGGCTTACCATACTGCATACTCGATTTCTTCAAATGATGGAAGGCTCAAAATCAAAGAATGGAGCAAAGTGATGAATGTGCACACACAAATAATTGGATACAAAATGAATGTGCGCAAGCCACAAGTTGGCGATAGGTTTATGTCCATTCTCCATTATGGAGAAGGACCGGTTTATCTGTTTTATGGAGCTAGGAGAGATGAGTAGGTCCTAAGTATTAAGAACAATTAGTTAGTGTTGATTATATATGACTACGATGATGATGAGAAGCTTTTATTATGTGCTACAATGTCTTAGACTTGATGTTGATGCTGAGTAGGAGTAGTGATTATGAGTACTATGATGATGATGATGAGGAGTTGTTATTATAACTAGTCACCAAGTTGTTATATGATGTCATGGACGAAAATGATGATGATGAGGAGTTATATGACAATGAGATATTATGATGAGAAGTTGTTAATGATATGATGATGATGATGATGATGATGATGATAAGTTATTATGTCACTGGGTGAAAGAACCGCGGATTAGTTTCAAATGGATGGATCCAAAGTGACCATTGGTTACTTTGGATCCATGCACTTGAAACTAATCCAAGGTTCTTTCACCTAGTGATTTAATAACTCATTATAATGTAAGAACAGTCTCTAAATTGCTACTGTATGAAAAATTGTATAAAGGTGTATGAATACGACCTAAAATTTAAAATAAATAGAATACAGAATAATAGTAGTAGCGGTTGTTTTAGAAAGCGCTACTAGTAATTACCAGTAGCGGTTGTTCTGGAAAGCGCTACTACTAAGTAGATATAGCAGTAGCGAGTGCCAGTAGGCGCTACTACTAAGCTTTAGCTGTAGCGCCGTATCAGTAGCACACATACCCGCGCTACTGATAGGCCAAAAACCAGCACTACTGCTAGGCTTTTCCCTAGTAGTGCCTTTCTCTGTAACCGACTTTGTACAACCCTAGTCCCCTCTAGTGTCTATATAAACCGGAGGGCTTAGTCCGTAGAGGCAAGAATAATCATAGTCATACAGGCTAGACTTTTAGGGTTTTAGCCATTACGATCTCGAGGCAGATCAACTCTTGTAATACTCATATTCATCAAGATCAATCAAGCAGGAAGTAGGGTAGTATCTCCATAGAGAGGGCCCGAACCTGGGTAAAAATTGTGTCCCTCGTCTCCTATTACCATCAACCTTAGACGCACAGTTCGGGACCCCCTACACGAGATCCGCCGGTTTTGAGACCGACATTGGTGCTTTCATTGAGAGTTCCGCTGCGTCGTCTTCAAGAGGTCCGATGGCCCCGTCAATCATCTACAACAATGATGTCCAAGGGGAAGTCTTCTTCCCCGGATAGATCTTCGTATTCGGCGGCTTCACATTGCGGTCCAACTCGCTTGGCCATCTAGAGCAGATCGACAGCTACGCCCCTGGCCATCAGGTCAGATTTGGAAGCTTGAACTACGTCGATGATATCCGTGGAGACTTGATCTTCGATGGATTCGAGCCCACGATAGCCGCTCCCTGCCATCGTGATGAACATGACTTAAATCTGTCATCGGCCACACCTAGGAGATAGCGCCTGTAACTGCTCTGGCCCTAGATCTGGAGCAGATCGCGCCGTCCGGGGACGGGAAGCTCAAACCCACCACGGAAGCCGCGGACTCAGCAGCGTTGGAGCCACACACAGACCCAACCTCGGGTGGAATCTGCGCCACCGGAGCCTTCCGACTACAGGTTCCGAACCACGTGCGTCCACGTACGTCGAGCTTGATCGGACATCTATCGTCGAATTCAGCTCCGCGGACATCTTCCGGCACTCACCTATAGGCGATGTGCTAAATTCATTAAAAACACTCTCCTTAGTAGGGGACTCACAGCCGAACTATATCCGGTTCGAACTGGAGGCTGATGACGGAGAATTTCGCTTCTCACCCATCGCCCACTTCATAGCCACTGTCGAAGACTTAACCAACATGCTCGACTATGGCTCCGAAGACATCGACGGTATGGAAGACGATGCCGAAGAGGAGCAGGGCTAAAATCCGCCATTCATCAGGCGCTGGACGGCCACTTCTTCGTACGACGTGTACATGGTGAATACACCTAAAGAGAACAATGGCGATAACGAGAAGGATCCAGTCGTGGATAAAACTCTTGAGATACAGCCAAAACACCAACGTCAGCGGCGCCTCTCTAAGTCACGCCGTGGAAAAGACAGCGATACCGGCACAAGAGAAAACAATACTCCGGACGATGCCGAAGACAAGGAATACCCTGCTGAGCCAACCTCCGAACAGGACGAACGGGAGGACGGGCGAGTTAGCCCTGATGAACATGCCATAAACGAAGACTCAGAGGACAGTAATTATCTTCCACTCCCAAGGATGAGGTGAGCCTCGACAATGAGGATTTCATCGTGCCTGAGGAACCTCTCGAGCAGGAGCGCTTTAAGCGCCGGCTAATAGCCACTGCGAGGAGCCTGAAAAATAAGTAGCAGTAGCTTCAAGCTAATCAAGACCTGCTCAACGACAAATGGACTAATGTCCTGGCACCCGAGGAACACGGCCTCGATCGCCCACCTAAAAGTTACCCGAAGCGCAAATCGTTACCTCAATTCGATGACGAGGCGTTGGAGCCCGCACCATCAACGCATAATGCCGCTGACCGACCACCACATGGCCGGGATAAAGCGGTACCTCATGTCGAACACCAGCCCGTCCTACCTCACCGTAGAGGCAGAGATAAAATAGCTCGGGGTTATACATATGACCTGCTGCAGGACCTAAAAACAGAATAGGTCAGACCAGATCGATCTACGGATCATGGGGGCGTGCCCTGACATGCGACGACGGCCATTTTGCCGGACATGAAAAACATAACCATGCCCGGGTCGAAAATCACAGACAGACGACATCCTAGCTATGTCGCGACTTGGCCCGATACAGAGGCGCCGCACACCCCCTTTGCTTCACTGACGAAGTAATGGAGCATGAATTCCCAGAAGGGTTTAAACCCGTAAATATCGAATCATATGATGGAACAACACATCCCACAGTATGGATTGAGGATTTTTTCTCCATATTCATATGGCCCACGGTGATGACCTTCACGCCATCAAATACCTCCTGCTAAAACTCAAAGGGCCAGCTCGGCACTGGTTAAACAGTCTGCCTGAAAACTCTATTGGCAGCTGGGAGGACTTGGAAGACGCCTTCCGCAACAACTTCCAAGGTACATACGTACGACCTCCAGATGCCGATGACTTAAGTCACATAGTTCAACACCCCGGAGAGTCAGCTAGGAAATTCTGGACCAGGTTCCTAACTAAAAAGAACCAGATCGTCGACTGTCCGGATGCTGAAGCCCTAGCAGCCTTTAAGCATAGCATCCACGATGAATGGCTCGCCCGTCACCTCGGCCAAGAAAAGCCAAAGTCCATGGCAGCCCTCATGGCACTCATGACCGGTTTTTGTGCGGGCAAGGATAGTTGGCTAGCCCGTAGCAATAACACTGCAAGCGAAGCTGGCACCTCTGAGATCAAAAACAGCAACGGCAAGCCCCGACGCAACAGGCACAAGCGTCGAAGCAATGGTGACAATACCGACAACACGACATTCAACGTCGGATTCAGTGGCTCCAAGTCCAGCCAGCGGAAGAGGCCATATAAAAGAAACAATTCGGGCCCATCCAACTTGGAGCGCATACTCGATCATCCATGCCAGATCCATGGCACCCCAGACAAACCAGCCAATCATACCAACAGAGACTGTTGGGTTTTTAAACAGGCCGGCAAATTAAATGCCGAAAACAAGGAGAAGGGGTCGCAAAGCAAGTGCAATGATGAGGAGTCCCATCCGTCAAACAAAGGGGGATAGAAGAAGCCCCCCCCCCCCAAGTTAACATAGTGAATGATATACAATACCCATATCCCCAAGAAGGAGCGCAAACGCGCGCTCAGGGACGTCTACACGATGGAGCCAGTCGCCCCAAAGTTTAACCCATGGTCTTCTTGTCCGATCACTTTCGATTGCAGGGACCATCTGACCAGTATCCGTCATGGCGGTTGAGCCGCACTGGTTCTCGACCCAATCATTGATGGATTCCATCTCACGCAAGTCCTCATGGATAGTGGCAGCAGCCTGAACCTGCTCTATCAGGATACAGTGTGCAAAATGGGCTTTAATCCCTCAAGGATCAAGCCCACAAAGACTACCTTTAAAGGAGTCATACTAGGTGTAGAGGCCCGCTGTATGGGCTCAATCACACTAGAGGTTGTCTTCGGATCCCCGACAACTTCCGAAGCAAAGAATTGATCTTCGATATCGTCCCCTTCCGCAGCGGCTATCACGCACTGCTGGGACGAACCGCATTTGCTTGATTCAACGCAGTGCGACACTATGCTTATGTCAAGCTCAAGATGCCCAGACCACGCGGCGTCATAATAGTCAATGGAAAAACGGAACGCTCCCTCCGTATCGAGGAGCACACCACTGCTTTAGCAGCAGAAGTACAGAGCGGCCTTCTCAAGCAGAACCTTAATTCGGCAGCCGAGCTCCTAGACAATATCAAACGAGTCCAGAATACTCTGCAGCAGGACAACCCAGCTCATCAAGAGCTCGACTAGCAATTCGGCCTTCGTCCTAGTCCCGAACAAGTGACGGTGTTCGTGCCGCACGTACATAACTATGCACTCAAAATACCATGGGCATAGACGAAGGCTTAACCAGATTGTGATCCATAATACGGCTCGACCCCCCTGGACACACATACTTTCACTTTTTCTTTTTTATCCTTTTCAGGTTTCTTTTCCACAGGCTTTTTCTGACGGCCTGATCACCGGTCCTTTCGAAAGGATAGATACACCAAGACGGCAAGAAACACTGATGTATAAGGGAATTTCTAGGTGGTCTCTTTAACGATCACTCTACCTGTTTTCAGGGCTCGCACGCAGCTCTCCCTTGGTTGTGGCATATTAAATAGCCTTGTTGCTTATTGCACTACTTGTACAAATACGCTTTGACGTATTAATCAAAGAATAATGGAAACAGTTTGCAGCCCAACTTCCGCGGCACTAGCTTGCTACCTTTTTTTGATAATCTTATCAAATCGCACCCGTACACTTTGGTACACTTTAATCCACGAGGGGCTTCATTGCACCCCATAATATGGCAACAAAGTCCGAACACTTTTTACAATATAGTTCGGCACCCTGAATTTAGCATCATATGCATTGCTCCGAATCATGTCTTTGGTCAATAGTTGGGTTGCCCGGCTCCTGTGCTTACTACCTCACGTTCCGCTATATCGGCTAGGGTAGTAAAGGGAGAACTTCTGCGATTGTGTCCTGGTTTATCCGGATGAGCACCTCAGTAGAGAAATCCGAAAACTGACTGTCATGATGCGGCGTGAGCCGGTCAGCACTTCGGAGGTTTCAAATCCTTAGAGATTTTTTCCGCATTCCATGATGAATCGGTTCTTACCCGATTAGGTGTTTACAGCACCCTAGTTCGATACTAGGGGCTGCGCCTAAAATTTTATTGTCAAACTTCTATGGCTAAGTGAGGGTGATAAAGCCACATAGCCGATTGCCCGGGTCGTTGCGCTAAACACCTCGTTCAAGGGCCAAATAATTGGATCAAGAGTATTTAGGTTCCATCCCGAACACCCCCGTACTACCTACGTGGGGGCTGAAGCCTACGACTGGCCAACTCTCAGCTTTCATAAACACGGCCGCACAGGAGGGAAATTTTTAACAAGCATTATATTACATAATCGACTTTGTTTCATAATACAGGGCGAGATAACATAAATGTATTCATTCAAATATTACATCTTTCGCACATTGCTCCGCTACAATGCGGGATCCCTCCAGGACATCGCTAAAATATCGCTCGGGCGTGCGGTGCTCCTTGCCCTCGGGCAGTCCCTCGGTCGCAAGCTTGACGGCGTTCATCTTTGCCCACTGCACCTTGACGCGGGCGAAGGCCATTTGCGCACCCTCGTTGCAGACCGTTCGCTTGATAACGTCAAGCCTGGGGCAGGCACTGACCAGCCGCTTCACGAGCCTGAAGTAGCTGCTGGGTATAGCTTCGGCAGGCCACAGCCGGATTATTAAATCCTTCATGGCCAGTTGGGCCACCCTATATATGCAGTTCGACCAGCTGTTTTAGCTGATCGCTAAGGGGCACCGGATGTTCTGGCGCAAGGTATTGCGACCAGAACAACTTCTCCGTTGAGCTCCCCTCTTCGGCTTGGAAGAATTCTGCAGCGTCAGAAACACTGCATGGCAGATCCGCAAACGCTCCTGGAGAACTCCAAATCCGGGTTAGTAAGAGATACCTCTTCTTCACATACTTGCTTTGCATAATAAAAGCCTTACCCGCCGCGATTTTCTTGGCCTTCTGGATTTCCTGGAGGGCGCCCTGGGCTTTAACCCGGGCCTCTTGTGCCCTCTGGCGAGCCTTGGCGAGTTCGATCTCTTGATCCGCAATGTCGTGCTCCAAGGACTCGCATTTCTTGACGGTGTCTTGGAGCTCTTGCTGGACCTTACCAACCCTGGCCTCATGTTTTTCATGGGCGGCTTGCTCCTTTGCCGCTTTCTTTTTGGCCTTAGCTAGTGCTTTCTTGAGGGTTTCCACCTCAGTAGCCGCTCCTACAAATATCATGGCACTATGCTCAGCACAAGTCATTCATCCTTTTCCGGATATACACAAGGTCATCACATACCTTGCTTGTCCTCCAGCTGCTTTTTTACACGGCCGAGCTCTTCCTCGGCCCGCTCCAGACTCTGCTTTAGTCCAGAGACCTCAGCAGCATGAGAGGTTGCGTCCAGCAATGACGCCTTCTTATTCAGATAAGACATAATTAGTAAGTTTCCTGCAAAAATTACTTGATCCTCTGTCCGGCTTTTCTTTTCGAACACCGGACAGCGTCTCAGGGGCTACTGTCTGTACTGTGACATTCTTTTACATAATTGCGTTGCTTTCCTCAAAGGCTGTTAGAAGGCTTGTGCAGGCTTCGGTCAGTCCGCTCTTCGCGGACTGGATCCTCCCAACCACCGTACCCCTAAGGGTACGGTGTTCCTCAACAATGGAAGCACTTCACAGCGCGTCCATTAGGGTGTCCGACGCCTCTGGTTGGACAGAGGTCACCGGCGGGATAGGCGCACCTCCTTCTTTCGAAGGAGGCTGCTTGCGAGGTTCCGGAGCCGCATAAGTCTCCGAGACCGTATTCGGCTGGGGGCCGAACTGAATTTGGCCCCCGTCGCCAGTCTCCATTAGGATTTTCTCCCCAATGTGTTCGGCGGCCGAGGCTTCACCCTCTAGAGCTGCCCTGGTGGCCTCCAGCGTCTCTCCCTGGCCTGGGATCCTGCGAGACAACACCTCGGTGTCATCCATGGCCCTGGGAGAGGAGGCTGTTGAAGGAAATATGCCCTAGAGGCAATAATAATGTTATTATTTATTTCCTTATATCATGATAAATGTTTATTATTCATGCTAGAATTGTATTAACCGGAAACATAATACATGTGTGAATACATAAACCTACAGAGTGTCACTAGTATGCCTCTACTTGACTAGCTCGTTAATCAAAGATGGTTATGTTTCCTAACCATGAACAAGGAGTTGTTATTTGATTAACGGGATCACATCATTGGTTGAATGATCTGATTGACATGACCCATTCCATTAGCATAGCACCTGATCGTATAGTTTGTTGCTAGTGCTTTTCTTCATGACTTATACATGTTCCTATGACTATGAGATTATACAACTCCGTTTGCCGAGGAACACTTTGGGTGCTACCAAACGTCCACAACGTAATCGGGTGATTATAAAGGTACATTACAGGTGTCTCGAAGGTACATGTTGGGTTGGCATATTTCGAGATTAGGATTTGTCACTCCGATTGTCTGAGAGGTATCTCTGGGCCCTCTCGGTAATGCACATCACATAAGCCTTGCAAGCATTGCAACTAAATGTGTTAGTTGTGAGATGATGTATTACGGAACGAGAAAAGAGACTTGCCAAGATGTGAGATTGAACTAGGTATTGGATACCGACGATCGAATCTCGGGCAAATAACATACCGATGACAAAGGGAACAACGTATGTTGTTATGCGGTCGACCGATAAAGATCTTCGTAGAATATGTAGGAGCCAATATGGGCATCCAGGTCCCGCTATTGGTTATTGACCGAGAGGTGTCTCGGTCATGTCTACATAGTTCTCGAACCCGTAGGGTCCGCACGCTTAACGCTTCGATGATGTTATTATGAGTTTATATGATATTGATGTACGAAGGTTGTTGAGTCCGGATGAGATCACGGACATGACGAGGAGTCTCGAAATGGTCGAGACATAAAGATTGATATATTGGAAGCCTATGTTTGGACTCGGAATCACTCCGGGTGAAATTGGGAATTTTACCGAGTACCGAGGGGTTACGGAACCCCGGGGGTCAATGGGCCTTGATGGGCCTTAGTGGGAAAGATAAAGGGGCCATAGTGCTGGCGCACCTTCCCCTTCCCTAGTCCTATTAGGACTAGGAGAAGGCGCCTCTCTCTCTCCTTCCCACTTGGGGAAACCTAGTTGGACTAGGATTTGGGGGAATCCTACTCCTAGTAGGAGTAGGACACCCCGGCGCACCTCTCCTTGGCGGCCAGCCCCTCCCTTCCCTCCTTTATATCAGGGCAGGGGCACCCTTGACACACAAGTTGATCATTGAGATCGTTCCTTAGCCGTGTCGGTGCCCCTTCCACCAAACTACACCTCGAATATACCGTTGCGGAGCTTAGGCGAAGCCCTGCGCGGTGGAACATCATCATCATCACCACGCCGTCGTCTTGTGAAACTCTCCCTCAACACTCGGCTGGATCGGAGTTCGAGGGACGTCATCGAGCTGAGCGTGTGCAGAACTCGGAGGTGCCGTGCGTTCGGTACTTGGATCGGTTGGATCGGGAAGAAGTACGACTACTTCCTCTCGTTGCGTCAACGCTTCCGTTGCTGGTCTCGAGGCGTACGAGACAACACTCTCATCTCGTTGCTATGCATCACCATGATCTTGCGTGATAGTAGGAAAATTTTTGAAATTACTACGTTCCCCATCAGTGGCATCCGAGCCTGGTTTTATGCGTTGATGTCATATGCACGAGTAGAACACAAGTGAGTTGTGGGCGATACAAGTCATACTGCCTACCAGCATGTCATACTTTGGTTCAGCGGTATTGTGAGATGAAGCGGCCGGACCGACATTACAGCGTGCGCTTACGCGAGACTGGTTTCACCGCTCCGAGCACTCGTTGCTTAAAGGTGACCGGCGGGTGTCTGTCTCTCTCACTTTAGTTGAATCGAGTGTGGCTCGCCCGGTCCTTGAGAAGGTTAAACGAGTCTATTTGACGAAGTATCGTTGTGGTTTTGATGCGTAGGTAAGAACGGTTCTTGCTCAGCCCGTAGCAGCCACGTAAAACTTGCAACAACAAAGTAGAGGACGTCTAACTTGTTTTTGCAGGGCATGATGTGATGTGATATGGTCAAGACGTGATGCTATATTTTATTGTATGAGATGATCATGTTTTGTAACCGAGTTATCGGCAACTGGCAGGAGCCATATGGTTGTCGCTTTATTGTATGAAATGCAAACGCCATGTAATTGCTTTACTTTATCACTAAGGAGTAGCGATAGTCGTAGAAGCAATAGTTGGCGAGACGACAACGATGCTACGATGGAGATCAAGGTGTCGCGCCGGTGACGATGGTGATCATGACGGTGCTTGGAGATGGAGATCACAAGCACAAGATGATGATGGCCATATCATATCACTTATATTGATTGCATGTGATGTTAATCCTTTATGCATCTTATTTTGCTTTGATTGACGGTAGCATTATAAGATGATCCTTACTAAATTATCAAGAAGTGTTCTCCACGAGTATGCACCGTTATGAAAGTTCTTCGTCTGAGACACCACGTGATGATCGGGTGTGATAGGCTCTACGTTCAAATACAACGGGTGCAAAACAGTTGCACACGCAGAATACTCAGGTTATACTTGACGAGCTATGCATATAAGATATGACCTCGGAACACGGAGACCGAAGGTCGGCGTGAATCATATAGTAGATATGATCAACATATTGATGTTCACCATTGAAACTACTCCATCACACGTGATGATCGGTCATGGTGTAGTTGATATGGATCACGCAATCACTTAGAGAATTGGAGGATATTTTTCTAAGTGGGAGTTCTTAAGTAATATGATTAATTGAACTTAAATTTATCATGAACTTAGTACTGATAGTATCTTGCTTGTCTATGATGTGTAGATAGATGGCTCGTCTTTGTTGTTCCGTTGAATTTTAATGCGTTCCTTGAGAAAGCAAAGTTGAAAGATGATGGCAGCAATTACACGGACTGGGTCCGTAACGAGGATTATCCTTATTGCTGCATGGAAGAATTACGTCCTGAAGCACCGTTAGGTGCCAGGCCTGAATGCAAGGGCTGCGCGGAAGTTGTGAACGTCTGGCAAAGCAAAGCGATGACTACTCTATAGTTCGTGTGCCATGCTTTACGGCTTAGAACCGGGACTTCAACGTCGTTTTGAACACCATGGAGCATATGAGATGTTCCAGGAGTTGAAGTTAATATTCCAAGCGAATGCCCGGATTGAGAGATATGAAGTCTCCAATAAGTTCTATAGCTGTAAGATGGAGGAGAACGGTTACATCGGTGAGCATATACTCGAAATGTGCGGATATAACAATCACTTGATTCAACTGGGAGTTAATCTTCCGGATGATTGCGTCATTGACAGAATTCTCCAATCACGCCACCAAGCTACAAGAGCTTCGTGATGAACTATAATATGCAAGGGATGACCAAAACAATGCCCGAGCTCTTGGCGATCTTTGAAAGCATGGAGGTAGAAATCAAAAGGAGCATCAAGTGTTGATGGTTAACAAAACCACTAGTTTCAAGAAAAGGGCAAAGGAAAGAAAAGGAAACTTCAAAAGAGCAGCAAGCAAGTTGTTGATCAAGAGAAGAAACCCAAGTCTGGTCCTAAGCCTGGCTGAGTGCTTCTATTGCAAGCAGGCTGGTCCTTTGAAGCGGAACTGCCCCAAGTATTTGGCGGATAAGAAGGATGGCAAGGTTAACAAAGGTATATGTGATATACATGTTATTGATGTGTACCTTACTAATACTCGCAGAGCACTGGTATTTGATCTGGTTACATTGCTAATATTTGCAACTCGAAACAGGGCTACGGATTAGCGAAGATTGGCTAAGGGCGAGGTGACAATGCGGCGTGGGAAATGGTTCCAAAGTCGATGTGATCGCAATCGACACGCTACCTCTACATCTACCTTCGGATTAGTATTAGACCTAAATAATTGTTATTTAGTACCAGCGTTGAGCATGAACATTATATCTGGATCTTGTTTGATGCGAGACGGTTATTCATTTAAATCGAGAGAATAATGGTTGTTCTATTTATATGAATAATATCTTTTATGGTCATGCACCATTGAAGAATGGTTTGTTTTACTTAATCTTGATAGTAGTGATACACATATTCATAATGTTGAAACCAAAAGATGCAGAGTTGATAATGATGGTGCAACTTATTTGTGGCACTTGCCGTTTAGGTCATATCGATGTAAAGCGCATGAAGAAACTCCATCTTGATGGACTTTTGGAGTCACTTGATTATGAATCACTTGGCACTTGCGAACCGTGCCTTATGGGCAAGATGACTAAAACACCGTTCTCGGAACTATGGAGAGAGCAACAGATTTATTGGAAATCATACATCTTGATGTATGTGGTCCAATGAATGTTGAGGCTCGTGGCGGATATCGTTATTTTCTCACCTTCACAGATGATTTGAGCAGATATGGGTATATCTACTTAATGAAACACAAGTCTGAAACATTTGAAAAGTTCAAAGAATTTCAGAGTGAAGTGGAAAATCATCGTAACAAGAAAATAAAGTTTCTACGATCTGATCGTGGAGGAGAATATTTGAGTTCGAGTTTGGCCTACATTTGAAACAATGCGGAATAGTTTCAACTTACGCCACCGGAACACCACAACGTAATGGTGTGTCCGAGCGTCGAATCGTACTTTATTAGATATGGTGCGATCTATGATGTCTCTTACTGATTTACCGCTATCGTTTTGGGGTTATGCTTTAGAGACGGCTACATTCACTTTAAATAGGGCACCATCTAAATCCGTTGAGACGACGCCTTATGAACTGTGGTTTGGCAAGAAACCAAAGTTGTCGTTTCGAAAGTTTGGGGCTGCGATGCTTATGTGAAAAAGCTTCAACCTGATAAGCTCGAACCCAAATCGAGAAATGTGTCTTCATAGGATACCCAAAGGAGACAGTTGGGTACACCTTCTATCACAGATCCGAAGGCAAGATTTTTGTTGCTAAATTGGAAACTTTTTGGAGAAAGAGTTTCTCACGAAAGAAGTGAGTGGGAGGAAAGTAGAACTTGATGAGATAACTGTATCTACTCCTTATTGAGAAGTAGTACATCACGAAAACAGTTTACGTGACACCTACACCAAATAGGAGGAAGCTAATGATGATGATCATGAAACTTCAGATCAAGTTTCTCAGAACTTCAGTAGATCAACGAGCAAGATCCGCACTGAGTGGTACGGTAATCCTATTTTGGAAGTCATATTCTTTGGAACATGATGAACCTACGAACTATGAAGAAGCGATGGTGAGCCCAGATTCCACAAAATGGCTTGAGGCCATGAAATCTGAGATGGGATCCATGTATGAGAACAAAGTGTGGACTTTGGTTGACTTGCCCGATGATCGGCAAGCAATTGAGAATAAATGGATCTTCAAGAAGAAGACTGACGCTGATGGTAATGTTCTCGTCTATAAAGCTCGACTTGTTGCAAAAGGTTTTCGACAAGTTCAAGGGATTGACTACGATGAGACCTTCTCACCCGTAGCGATGCTTAAGTCCGTCCGAATCATGTTAGCAATTGCCGCATTTTATGATTATGAAATTTGGCAAATGGATGTTAAAACTGCATTCTGAATGGATTTACGGAAGAAGAGTTGTATATGATGCAACGAGAAGGTTTTGTCGATCCAAAGGAAGCTAACAAAGTGTGCAAGCTCCAGCGATCCATTTATGGACTGGTGCAAGCCTCTCGGAGTTGGAATAAACGTTTTGATAGTGTGATCAAAGCATTTGGTTTTATCTGACTTTTGGAGAAGCCTGTATTTACAAGAAAGTGAGTGGGAGCTCAGTAGCATTTACGATATTATATGTGGATGACATATTATTGATCGGAAATGATATAGAATTCTGGATAGCATAAAGGATACTTGAATAAGAGTTTTTCGATGAAAGACCTCGGTGAAGCTGCTTACATATTGGGCATTAAGATCTATAGAGATAGATCAAGGCGCTTAATAGGACTTTCACAAAACACATACCTTGATAAAGTTTTGAAAAAGTTCAAAATGGATCGAGCAAAGAAAGGGTTCTTGCCGGTATTACAAGGTGTGAAGTTGAGTAAGACTCAATGCCCGACCACCGCAGAAGATAGAGAGAAAATGAAAGATGTTCCTATGCTTCAGCCATAGGCTCTATCATGTATGCAATGCTGTGTACCAGACCTGATGTGTGCCTTGCTGTAAGTTTAGCAGGCAGTACCAAAGTAATCCAGAGTGGATCATCGACAGCGGTCAAGAACATCCTTAAGTACTTGAGAAGGACTAAGGATATGTTTCTCATTTATGGCGGTGACAAAGAGCTCGTCAATGGCAGTTACGTCGACGCAAGCTTTGACACTGATCCGGACGATTCTAAATCGCAAACCGGATCGTATTTACATTAAGCGGTGGAGCTGTCGGTTGGTGCAGTTCCAAACAAAGCGTCGTTATGGGATCTACATGTGAAGCTGAGTACATAGCTGCTTGGAAGCAGCTAATGAAGGAGTCTGGATGAAGGAGTTCATAACCGATCTAGGTGTTGTACCTAGTGTATCGGGTCCAATGAAAATCTTTTGTGACAATCTGGTGCAATTGCCTTGGCAAAGGAATCCAGATTTCACAAGAGAACCAAGCACATCAAAAGACGCTTCAACTCCATCCGGATTTGGTCCAGGTGGGAGACATAGAGATATGCAAGATACATACGGATCTGAATGTTGCGACCGTTGACTAAGCCTCTTCCACGAGCAAAACATGATCAGCACCAAGACTCCATGGGTGTTAGAATCATTCTTGTGTAATCTAGATTATTGACTCTAGTGCAAGTGGGAGATGAAGGAAATATGCCCTAGAGGCAATAATAATGTTATTATTTATTTCCTTATATCATGATAAATGTTTATTATTCATGCTAGAATTGTATTAACCGGAAACATAATACATGTGTGAATACATAAACCTCAGAGTGTCACTAGTATGCCTCTACTTGACTAGCTCGTTAATCAAAGATGGTTATGTTTCCTAACCATGAACAAGGAGTTGTTATTTGATTAACGGGATCACATCATTGGTTGAATGATCTGATTGACATGACCCATTCCATTAGCATAGCACCTGATCGTATAGTTTGTTGCTAGTGCTTTTCTTCATGACTTATACATGTTCCTATGACTATGAGATTATACAACTCCCGTTTGCCGAGGAACACTTTGGGTGCTACCAAGCGTCTGGCGTAATCGGGTGATTATAAAGGTACATTACAGGTGTCTCCGAAGGTACATGTTGGGTTGGCATATTTGAGATTAGGATTTGTCACTCCGATTGTCGGAGAGGTATCTCTGGCCCTCTCGGTAATGCACATCACATAAGCCTTGCAAGCATTGCAACTAAATGTGTTAGTTGTGAGATGATGTATTACGGAACGAGAAAAGAGACTTGCGATGTGAGATTGAACTAGGTATTGGATACCGATGAATCTCGGGCAAGTAACATACCGATGACAAAGGAACAACGTATGTTGTTATGCGGTCGACCGATAAAGATCTTCCTAGAATATGTAGGAGCCAATATGGGCATCCAGGTCCCGCTATTGGTTATTGACCGAGAGGTGTCTCGGTCATGTCTACATAGTTCTCGAACCCGTAGGGTCCATGCACGCTAACGTTTCGATGGCGATTATTATGAGTTTATATGATATTGATGTACGAAGGTTGTTGAGTCCGGATGAGATCACGGACATGACGAGGAGTCTCGAAATGGTCGAGACATAAAGATTGATATATTGGAAGCCTATGTTTGGACTCGGAATCACTCCGGGTGAAATTGGGAATTTTTCCGAGTACCGGGGTTACTGGAACCCCGGGGTCAATGGGCCTTGATGGGCCTTAGTGGGAAGAGAAAAGGGGCCATAGTGCTGGCAGACCTTCCCCCTTCCTAGTCCTATTAGGACTAGGAGAAGGGGCGCCTCTCTCTCTCCTTCCCACTTGGGGAAACCTAGTTGGACTAGGATTTGGGGGAATCCTACTCCTAGTAGGAGTAGGACACCTGGCGCACCTCTCCTTGGCCGCCAGCCCTCCCTTCCCTCCTTTATATACAGGGGCAGGGGCACCCCTTGACACACAAGTTGATCATTGAGATCGTTCCTTAGCCGTGTCGGTGCCCCTTCCACCAAACTACACCTCGAATATACCGTTGCGGAGCTTAGGCGAAGCCCTGCGCCGTGGAACATCATCATCGTCACCACGCCGTCGTCGATTGAAACTCTCCTCAACACTCGGCTGGATCGGAGTTCGAGGGACGTCATCGAGCTGAGCGTGTGCAGAACTCGGAGGTGCCGTGCGTTCGGTACTTGGATCGGTTGGATCGGGAAGAAGTGCGACTACTTCCTCTCGTTGCGTCAACGCTTCGTTGCTGGTCTCGAGTGCGTAGACAACACTCTCATCTCGTTGCTATGCATCACCATGATCTTGCGTGATAGTAGGAAATTTTTTGAAATTACTACGTTCCCCATCAGCTGTCGGTGTCAAAACCTGCAGATCTCGGGTAGGGGGTCCCGAACTATGCGTCCAAGGTCGATGTTAACAGGAGACATGGGACACAATGTTTACCCAGGTTCGGGCCCTCTCTTTGGAGGTAATACCCTACTTCCTACTTGATTGATCTTGATGAATATGAGTATTACAAGAGTTGATCTACCACGAGATCGTAATGGCTAAACCCTAGAAGTCTAGCTTGTATGACTATGATAATGAATCTCTCTCCCTCCGGACTAAGTCCCCCGGGTTTATATAGACACCGAGAGGATCTAGAGTTACACAGGGTCGGTTACAAAGAAGGGAATCTACATATTTGGTCACCAAGCTTGCCTTCCACGCCAAGTAGAGTGCTGTCCGGACACGGGTGCAGTCTTCGGTCTTCGTATCTTCACAACCCATCAGTCCGGCCCATGGCTAACAGGCCAGACTCCCGAGGACCCCTTAGTCCAGGACTCCCCCAGTAGCCCCTGAACCTGGCTTCAATGACAAGGTATCCGATGTAACGCCCCGGATTCGATGCGCCAGGTGTCTGCCAGTTATTCGCCGTCGTTGCCATGTCATGTGCTTGCGTGTTGCACTTTGCCATGTCATCATCTGCTTTTCATATCATGTCGTTATGTGCATCGCATTTGCATACGTGTTCGTCTCATGCATCCGAGCATTTTCCCCGTTGTCCGTTTTGCAATCCGGCACTCCTATGTCTCCCGGCGCCCCCTTTTGCCTCTTTTCATGTGCGGGTGTTAAGCGTTCTCGGAATGGACGAGGTTTGCCAAGCGGCCTTGGTATAGCACCGTGACCGCTGTCAAGTTTCGTGCCATTTGGAGGTCGTTTGGTACTCCAACGGTTAACCGGGTAACCGTAAAGCCTCCTTCTCTTTGCAGCCCAACACCCCTTCCAAAGTGGCCTAAAACCCACCAAACTCCCCTCCATGCTCTCGGTCGTTCGATCACGATCGCGTGGCCGAAAACCGCTCCTCATTTGGACTCTCCTAGCTCCCTCTACCTATTTATAAGCCCCTCCCCCCGAAATTTGCGGATGAATTCGCAGATGAACCCTAGCCCTGCTCTCCTCGCGCCGCCGGACGCGTCCGTGCCGCGCCGGACACGTCCGTGCCGCGCCGGACACGTCCGTGCAGCGCGGACACGTCCGCCGCCGCCCTCCCTCAGCCTCTCCCCTCGCGACACGTCACCGCCGCCGACCAGCCGCCGAGGCCGAGCGAATCCGGCCCTCGGGCCCGGTCGCCGCCAGCGCCCAGCGCCTCCCGCCGCCTCGGCCCGCCGTCCGCCGCCTCGCCTCGGCCTGCGCCCGCCCAGCGGTATCCCGCCGCCGCCCCGCTCCCAGCTCTCGCCCGGCGCCTCCGCCTGCCGCCTCCGGCGCCCGCGCGCCCAGCGCCCCGTCCGTCGTCGCCCGCCCATCTCCTCCGGCCCGCGCCTCCGCGCCCTCCCTCGCCCTCTCCGGCGCCCGTCTCGAGCGAGCCGCCGCCCGTCTCCGCCGTCCTCGGGTTCGCGCCCGATCTGGATCAGAGATCCGAAGGTTGACTTTCCCCCTCCAAAATTCTGCTAAGTCCCCGAGATTTGCACATAATCATGCCATGTTCATAGCACCGTATCTCTGCATCCTTAGGTCCGTTTCGTGCGTGTAATATGTCAAACTGTTCCTCTCGACGAGTTCCTCATTTCATCTCATTGCATCATTTACATTTGAGCTCATATTGATGCCCGAAATGCTGTTAGAAGAGGGCTATGTGATGTTAGTTTCAGATTCTTATCAGAACATGCACTTTTGTTATTTTTGCCATGATTGATGTGTGCATCCTATGAACTTGAGTCCTACATGTGTTTTGTATTATGCCATGCCATCTTTACAAGGGTGTATGCCATGTATTTTTGTGATCTCTGTGGTGACTAGCACAAGCACGCAAACTAGGCTTCATGATGTTGCTGATTTCAGCCCCTGTTTTCCTGATATTTTTATGCCATGTTAACTTGATGCTACAGTGAGATACGTGCATATTTTGAGATACTTCAGTAAGGATGTTTTGTTACACATGTCTTGCTATATCCATCCATGCCCATTTTTGCAATTATGGAGTGCCATAGCTTGAGTCAATCGAGCTCTACTTTTGCTATAAAATGTTTCCTGGCAGGTTGTTTACATGTTATTCAATTTTGCCAAGGTTGTTGTAGTTGATCCGTGTATGCTATGATGTTGTTCTTGCCATGTATAGCTTCTATGATATGTCTTCTTACTGTGAGTTTCCTTGCCATGCCATGCATTTCTCTGTGGTGAGTGGTTCAAGCTCACCAACATGCCTACTTATCGCTGTTCCTGCCATGTATGAATCTGTCATATAACTTGCCATGTTTACATGGGTGCCATCATATCTTCTGATCCTTTTTGGCTCATGGTCAGTAAAGGACATTTGATCTATGCATTTAGTAGATTCATGACATGCCTTTGTTTGCCATGATAAGTTCCTGTAGCATGTTTCTTGATAGCTCTAAACATTGCAACCTGATGTTATTTCTGCAAAGTCTGAAACTGTTATTATTTGCAATCTTGCCATGTCCTTTTGAGCATGTTCTAGTGATTTCTGGAGATAGCTCAGTGTTCATGTTTTGTCATGCTTTACCTGTACATCATGCCCATGCCTTTTGTTCTCATGTTAAGATGTTGTAGCTTGTTGTTTTGATGCTTCCAATATGCCTAGTTGCTGTTTTGGGCAGATTGTTGTCATGACTTGTATAGAGTGTATGTGTTGAACCGTTGCTCCGTTTTGAGTGTGCTCTATATGAAATTTTCTTGATTTTGCATGTAGCTTCATATTATCATGTTGCCTCCTTGTTTTGAGGTGTTTGCTTGATGTTTGTATGCATTTTGCACCAATGCCATGCTCGTCTTGTTTTGCTCGTATCTTTTAGGCCGTAGCTCCGAATCTAATGAACTTTATATGTAACTTGACTAGAATTTCGTGTAGATCATCGTGGTGCATCTTAACTTGATGTTTAACAACTTGAACATAAGGTTCATTCAGATCTGGACCAATTTCGAAATTTGCATATGAGGACATACCGGAATTGTTATATGTTGTTCCCGGCCTCATTTAAACTTGCTTTGATGTGTTGCTCTTGTTTGCATCATCCCTTGCCATGAGTAGCTTCATGTAGCTTTGTCATGCATCATGCTTGTTGTGCATCATGTCTTGTCTATGTGTGGTGTGTTTACTATGTTGTGTGCTTCTTCTTGTTAGTTCCTGTTTCATTGCGATCGTGAGGATTCGTTCGTCTATTCTTGGTTCGGCTTCATCCGTTCGTCTTCTTCATGGACTCGTTCTTCTTCCTTGCGGGATTTCAGGCAAGATGACCGCTACCCTGGATCTCTTTACTATCATTGCTATGCTAGTTGCTTTGTTCTTTCGCTATGCTGCGCTACCTATCAATTGCTGCTCAAGCCTCCCAAATTGCCATGAACCTCTAACCTTTGTCACCCTTCCTAGCAAACCGTTGTTTGGCTATATTACCGCGTTGCTCATCCCCTCTTATAGCGTTGCTAGTTGCAGGTGAAGATGAAGATTGCTCCATGGTGGACAGGATTTTGTTGGGATATCACAATATCTCATATTTAATTAATGCATCTATACACTTGGTAAAGGGTGGAAGGCTTGGCCTTATGCCTGGTGTTTTGTTCCACTCTTGCCGCCCTAGTTTCCGTCATATCGGTATTATGTTCCCGGATTTTGCGTCCCTAACGCGGTCGGGTTATTTATGGGACCCCCTTGACAGTTCGCTTTGAATAAGACTCCTCCAGCAAGGCCCAACATTGGTTTTACCATTTGCCTCACCACCACCTACATTTCCCTTGGGAGTAATTAACCCAAGGGTCATCTTTATTTAGCCCCCCGGGCCAATGCTTGTCTAACTGTTGGTCCAAACTAGAGCACCGTGCGGGACCATCCCTTGGCAACTTGGGTTACGTCGGTACCTGTACGCTTCGCTTATCCGGTGTTGCCCTGAGAACGAGATATGTGCAGCTCCTATCGGGATTGTCGGCGCATCGGGCGGCTTTGCTGGTCTTGTTTTATTACTGTCGAAATGTCTTGTAGCCGGGATTCCGAGACTGATCGGGTCTTCCCGGGGAGAAGGAATATCCTTCGTTGATCGCGAGAGCTTATCATGGACTAAGTTGGGACACCCCTGCAGGGTATAAACTTTCGAGAGCCGTGCCCGCGGTTATGTGGCATATGGGAATTTGTTAATATCCGGTTGTAGTAAACTTGAAGCAAACTCTTCTAAAATACACCAACCGTAATGCGTAACCGTGAGTGTCTCTTTTCGGGTTGATCGAGAGGAGAACACGGTTTCGGGTTATGTTTGACGTAAGTAGGAGTTCAGGATCACTTCTTGATCATTGCTAGCTTCACGACCATTCCTTTGTTTCTCTTCTCGCTCTCATTTGCGTATGTTAGCCACCATACATGCTTAGTCGCTGCTGCAACCTCACCACTTTACCCCTTCCTTTCCCATTAAGCTTTGCTAGTCTTGATACCCATGGTAATGGGATTGCTGAGTCCTCGTGGCTCACAGATTACTACACCACCAGTTGCAGGTACAGGTTTCGCGATGATCATGACACGAGAGCGATGTTTGCTTGTATTGGAGTTCTTCTTCTGCTTCTTCTTCGATCAGGGGATAGGTTCCACGTCGGCAGCCTGGGCTAGCAGGGTGGATGTCGTTTGAGCTTCTGTTTATGTTTCATCCGTAGTCGGATGTTGATCTTGTATATGATGTTGATGTATTCTTGTGGCATTTGTGCCTTATGTATGTATCCCCATCTGTTATGTAATGTTGATTTAATGATATCCACCTTGCAAAAGTGTTTCAATATGCGGGTCTATCCTTGGTGGGACCTTCGAGTTCCTTTTGGATAGGGTCGCATATTGGGCGTGACATCCGACGCGTAGATCTGTCTTCGACATTGCAAGGCGGGTTCCTCCTTCCGAACTCCAAGATAGTCTTCGGCGTATTGAACGTGTCCGGACCTGTAACACACACACCACACACAACCGTAGAGGGAATATAATATTCCACGAGTCCAATCCGATGAAAACATTTTGTAACATGACATCATGTTTGCCCGGTCATAATTTTGAACCTTTTTCGTCTGCCGCTCCATGTTTCGAGACACGATTGCCATTGGCACGTCTTGTCAAAGCAAAGATCGTGTCCCCTTATTGCGGGATTCTCATCAATACGGGTGTGGGTAACCCTACCATGACATTTACACAGCCCTTGGGAACATGCGAGTTTTAAGGCGAGTGGGGAGGCGTTTGATATTCATTGCCTTTATAAGGAGATAAGAATTCCCCTTCTTCACCCACGCCTTCTCTTTCTCTCCATTCTTCCATTCTTGAGCTCTAGCGCCCAAGTTCCCATCTTCTCCATCTCTAGGAAGCACTCAATCATGTCCGGATCCGGAGGCCAAGGCAAGTGGATGGTCTCCTCCGTCAAGGAGAAGGACATCACCCAGCTCTGGGCGGCGGGGTATCTGGCGAAAGGAATCGCCCACCGTCTGCCCTCCAAGGGGCAAGTCATCCCCACCCCGAAGCCTATCGAGAGGGTGGTTTTCCTCCCTCACTTCGTCCGCAGATTGGGGTTCCCACTTCACCCCTTCATGCTCGGACTGATGTACTATGATGGCTAGATTTTCATGATCTAGCCCCGATCCTTCCTCGACATCTCTACATTCATTGTCGTGTGCGAGGCCTTCCTCCGCATCCATCCCCACTTCGGCCTATGGCTCAAGGTCTTCAATGTGAAGCCGAAGGTGGTGCACGGCCAGCACGCGGAGTGTGGAGGCGCCATGGTGAGCAAGCTGCCCAATGTCACCTGGCCCATAGGCACTTTTGTGGAGACTGTCAAGGAGTTGCAGAAGCAGTGGTTCTACATTACAGAGCCGCGCGACACAACTTGGGCGGCGGCTCCCGAGTTTAGGGCCGGAGCCCCAATGCGGCTCACCTCCTGGAAGGAGAAAGGCCCCAACTGGTCGGCGTCAGACGAGCTGATAGCACTGCAAACGCGAATTCAGAGTATGGTGGATAAAAACGTCAAGCTCGTCGACGTGATCCAGGTGATGCGAGTTCGCCGGATTCTCCCCTGCCAAAGACAAGGCATCCCTTTATGGGAATTCAATCCGGAGAAGCACCAGACCCTGACTGGGCTCTTCGCAACTACTCACGAAGATGCCTGGAAGTTGCTCTTCAAGGGCAACGAGAAGCCGCCGGTCATAGATTCAGACCGTGGACACGATCACACCCATCCAGCCAATGAGGTAAGTTCTCCCTTTCTCAAGGCGTACCTTCTACTTGTCTATTCAAGGAGGATTCCTAATTTTTTCTGTATTTTTTCAGGTGTGGACGAAGAGAGCGGAGCAGATTTGCAGTTCGGCTCCGCTGCCCGAAGAGCCAGTCGGCCCGCTCTTGGGGAAGATGCTAGTTCCGGCACCCTATAGGCCGTCAGAAAAGAAGGCCAAGAAGAAGGCCAAGGGGGCCAAAGGCGGCCCCCGTCATTAGGGCGCTTCGGACGTGACGTCCGAAGACGAAGTGACCCTTTCCTCCGCCGCCGAGGACGACGACGACGAGGAGGAGGAGGAGAACAACCCTCCCCCTGAGGAGGGAAAGAAGAAGAGGGCGGCCTCCATGAACCTGGAGGCAGAGACGTCCAAGAAAGGGAAAGGCTCCCTCATGAATAACTCCGCGTGGGACGTCGACAGCAGTCCGGAGCGACGCCCCCGCCCTAAGCCTCAGACTGCATCATAAGTGCTAGGCCTCGTACATACCCATATATACGACCTCTCCTCTTTATTATATCGACATGATTAATTATTCAATTGCAGTACGGCCCACAACAGCTCCCAGCGATCCTCATCAGGAGGTTCGTTGGATTCAAAGACGATGGCCAGCGAGTCACCGCTGACCGCTCACTCCCCCAAGGCCAAGGGCGATATAGAGGTGCTATCCCGAAGGACTTTCCCGAGCCGGGGAGAGGCTCAGGAGGCGCCAGAAGGCGAAGCCTCCATCACCGGACACCAGGGGGAGCCGATCCCTGTGGAGACTGGTGATGAGGGTCGTACGCAGTTCAGCCCTCAGCCGAATACGATTCTGGAGACCAATAAGGCTCCGGAATCCGGTGTGCAGCCTCCTTCGAAAGAGGGGGGTATGCCCATTCTGCCGGTGACCCCTGTCCTACCAGGGGCACCAGATAATCTGCTGGAAGCGCTACGAGGCGCTTCCATTGTGGATGAGCACCGTGTTCTTATGGGCACGGTAATTTAAAGGGTTTAGTCCGCCAAGAGTGGACTAACTTGAAGCTTCAGCAGACTCGCAGCGGAGTGTTTTGAGGTAAGCGACGCAAAAAGAGAAAATCCGAATATAGACAGTAACCCCTGAGACACTGTCCGGTGTTCGGAAAGAAAAAGTCGGACAGAGGATCAATCCTTTATTGCAGGAAACTAACCAATTTTTCATGAAATGAATACGCAGGCGTCGCTCCTGGCCGCAGCCTCACATACTGCCGAAGTCTCCGGACTGAAGCAGAGACTGGAGCAGGCCGAGGAGGAGCTCGGCCAGGTGAGGAGGCAGCTCCAGGAGAAGCAAGGTATGTAATCACCCGTTATATATTCAAAAAAGAGTAAAATGATATATATTGACCGAAGTGTCATGATATGTATTGGAGCAACGACCGAGGACGAGGCCCTGAAGAAGGCCCTGGCCGAAGCCGAGGGGAAGGCTGTCAAGGAGCAGGCCACCCGCAAGAAGCTCAAGGCCCGGGTCAATGAGGTCCAGCAAGAGCTTCAGGACGCGGTGAGGAAGTGCGAGACCTTGGAGCGCGATGCGTCGGCTCGAGAGATCGAACTCACCAAGGCTCGTCAGAGCACGGAGACGGCCCGGAATGAGGCCCAGGGCGCCCTCCAAGAGATACAGGAGGCCAGGAAGATCGCGGCGGGTAAGACATTTAGTATGCAAAGCAAATATGTGAAGAGGAAGTATCTTTCACTAACCTGGATTTAGAGTTCTCCAGGAGCTTTTGCTGCTCTGCCACATAGTGTGTCCGACGCTGCGGAGTTCTTCCGAGCCGAAGAAGGGAGCTCCATGGAGAAGCTGTTCTGGTCGCAATATATATCTTGCGCCAGAACATCCGGTGCCCTTCAACGATCATCTAAAACAGCTGGTCGAGCTGCACAGGGTGGCCGAACTGGCCATGAAGGATTTAATAATCTGGCTGTGGCCAGCCGAACCTATACCCAGCAGTTACTTCGGCCTCATGAAGCGGCTGGTGGATGCCTGTCCTCGGCTGGACGCCGTCAAGCGGTCCGTCTGCATCGAGGTCAAGCGTATGGCCTTTGCTCGCGTCGAGGTCTGGTGGGCGAAGGTGGGCACCAACAAGATTGTGACCGAGGGGCCACCCGAGGGCAAGGAGCACCGCACACCCGAGCGGTATTTTGGAGACGTCCTGGAGGGGTCTCGTATTGTAGCGACATCGTGTTCGCAAGACATTATCTTTGAATAAATGTATTCAAGTTGCCTCTACCTTGTATGATACAATGAAGTGAGTTTGTAATATAATGTTTGTTATGTTAAGAAATTTTACCTCCTGTGCGGCCGTGTTGTATGAAATATGAGGGTTGGCCAGTCGTCGGCTTCTGCCCCCACGTAGGTAGTACGGAGGTGTTCGGGATGGAATCTAAACACTCTTGATCCAATTGTATGGTCCTTGAAGGAGTTTTTTAGCTCACCGAACCAGGCAATCAGACTATGCGGCTTGAACGCCCTCACTTAGCCATAGGAGTTTGACAATAAAAAATGTTGGCACAACCCCTAGTATCCGAACTAGAGTGCTATAAGTGCCTGATCGGGAAGTACCGATGCTTCTCATAATGCGGTAGAAATCTCCAACGATTTGCAACCTCCGAAGAGTTGACCGGCTCTCACCGCATCATGACAGTCAGTTTTTGGCTTTCTCTACTGAGGTGCTCCTTTGGGTAAACCGAGGCACAATCGCAGTAGTTCTCCCTTTACAACCTTAGCCTATATAGCGGAACGTAAGGTAGCAAGCACAGGAGCCGGGCAGCCCAACTATTGACCAAAGACATGATTCGGAGCCAATGCATATAGTGCTAAATTCGGGGTGCCGAACTATATTATAAAAAGGTGTTCGGACTTTTGTTGCCATAGTGCGGGGTGCTATGAAGCCCCTGGCAAATATGAAATGTACCAAAGTGTACGGGTGTTACCTGATAAGGTTGTCCACAGGAGTAAAAGTGAGAAAAAAGGAAAATGGAGAAGGTGCAAAGATAATAAGCTAGGGTCCTCAAGCTCGGGCCACGAACTGTTTCCATTGTAATTTAATTAACATGTCAAGGCGCATTTGATACAAGTACTGCAATGAGCAACATGCAATTTAACATGCCAAAACCAAGGGAGAGCTGCATGTCGGTCCTGAAAAATAGGTGGAGTGATCGTTAACGAGACCACCTAGGAAGTCCCCCGTATGTCGGTGTTTCTTGCCGTCTTGCTGTGTTTGTCCTTCGAGAGGACCCATGATCAGGCCATCGGATGGGGCCTGCGGGATTGGGACCTGAAAGGAAAAAGTAAAAGTGAAATTATGTGCGTATCCGGTGCCAGTTGAGCCGCACTATGGATCACAACCTAGCTATGCCTCCGTCGATGCCCATGGAATTTTGAGTGCGTAGTTATGTACGCGCGGCACGACTGCCACCACTTGATCGGGACTGAGACGGAGGCCGGATTGCTAGTCGAGCTCCTGACGAGCCGAGTTGTCCTGCTGTAGGGTAGTTCGAACCCTCTTAATGGTGTTCATGGGCTCGGCAGCCGAATTATGGTTCTGCTTGAGAAGGCCGCTCTGTACTTCTGCTGCTAAGGCAGCTGTGAGCTCTTCTGTACGGAAGGATCGTTCTGTATTTCCGTTGACCATGATGACGCCACGTGGACTGGGCATCTTGAGCTTGAGATAAGCATAGTGTGGCACTGCATTGAATCGAGCGAATGCGGTTCGTCCGAGCAGTGCGTGATAGCCGCTGCGAAAGGGATGATGTCCAAGATTAACTCCTCACTACAGAAATTGTCCGGAGACCCTAAGACAACCTCTAGCATGATTGAGCCCGTACAACGGGCCTCTACACCTGGTATGACTCCTTTGAAGGTAGTCTTTGTGGGCTAGATCCGTGATGGATTGATGCCCATTTTTCACACTGTATCTTGATAGAGTAGGTTGAGGCTGCTACCTCCGTCCATAAGGACGCGCGTCAGGTGAAATCCATCAATGATTGGGTCGAGGACTAGTGCGGCTGAACTGCCATGACGGATACTAGTCGGATGATCCCGACGATCAAAGGTGATAAGGAATGACGACCATGGATTGAATTTTGGGGCGACTGGCTCTATCGCGTAGACATCCCTTAGTGCGCGCTAGCGCTCCCTTTTGGGGATGTGTGTAGCATATATCATGTTCACTGTTTTCACTTGAGGGGGAAACTTCTTCTGTCGCCCTGTGTTTGGTTGCTGGGGCTCCTCGTCGTCGTCCTCGCTTCGTGATCCCTTTTCCCCGTTCTCGGTGTTTAATTTGCCGGCCTATTTAAAAACCCAACAATCTCTGTTGGTATGATTGGCTAGTTTGTCTGGGGTGCCATGTATCTGGCACGGGCGATCGAGTATGCGGTCCAGGTTGGATGGTCCCTGATTGTTTCTTTTGTACGGTTTCTTCCGCTGGCTGGACTTGGAGCCGCTGAATCCGGCATTGACTGTGGTGTCATCGGCATTATCACCATTGCTTCGACGTTTGTGTCTGTTACGTTGGAGCTTGCCGTTGCTGTTTTTGACCTCGGAGGGGCCTGCCTTGCTGGCTGTGTTTTTGCTACGAGCCAGCCAGCTATCCCCACCCGCGCAAAAGCGGGTCATGAGTGCCGTAAGGGCTGCCATAGATTTTGGTTTTTCTTGGCCAAGGTGGCGGGCGAGCCATTCGTCGCGGATGCTATGTTTAAAGGCCGCTAGGGCGTCGGCATCCGGACATTCGACGATCTGGTTCTTTTTGGTTAGGAACCTAGTCCAGAATTTCCTGGCCGACTCTCCAGGTTGTTGGACTATGTGGCTTAAATCATCCGCGTCTAGTGGACAGACATATGTACCTTGGAATTTGTCGAGGAAGGCTTCTTCCAAGTCCTCCCAGCTGCCGATAGAATTTTTCGGCAGGCTGTGATGTAGGGCGGAACCCTACGTGGATGATCTTTTACGTTGGAGCGGATCCTACGGTGAATCACGAAGAATGCACGGAAGAACACGAGGAAATCACGGGGAGGAACGAGGGAAAACACTCAACCAACAAGGAATCGGTCACACAAGTGCTAGATCAAAGAACGCAAAGAGATACACGAGATCCAAGGTCAACAAAGGTAAGGATACACGAGTAGTCGTTCTTCTTCGAGAGGAGGTCTTGATGGGGTCCACCCTAGAAGGGGGTCTTGAATCCCCTTGGGGGATCTTCTCCGAAGAGGTCCTGAACTCCGAGGAGAAATAGCCAAGTGGATGAGCAAGGCTCTCACACAAACATGAGCTAAACCTAAGCTACCCTAGCTAGGAGGAGGAGGGGTTCTATTTATAGTCTTAGTGAAAAAGGGGGGCGAAGTGAAGGGGTACATGGGCTTCGGCCCGAAACTGTGCGTAGACAGGTACCGGACGTCCGCTGGGGGCCGGTCGTCCGGTGGCTCGGGAGGTACCGGTCGTCCGGTGGCGCCGGACGTCCGCTGGATCAGTTCTGTGAAGGAGGCGCCGGTCGTCCGGTTTCTTCGGACTTCCGCTGATTTGGTTCGATTCCAGGGGCACTGGACGTCCGCTGGGGGTCGGTCGTCCGGTCGCCGGTCGTCCGTTGGCACCGGTCTTCCGCAGATTCGGCTCGGGTCTTCAGGGGCCGGTCGTCCGCTAGAGGTCGGACGTCCGCTCGCTGTGAGGGTGTGGCCGGTCGTCCAGTCCGGGCCAGACGTCCGCTTGCTGGGGCTTCAGGCGCCGGACGTCCGGTCCCGACCGGTCGTCCGGTGGCTGGAGTTTTCTCCGTTAGCTCTTCTTCTTGTCCTTTGCGGTTGGTAGCTTCGTCTCCTTGTCCACTGGATGTAGATGCACCATGGCTTTCCTCCAGGTACCTGATCACACACAAAGTGTCCATATGAGGTAGTAGCCAAGTCTCGTGAGTAGAGAGAGGAAGTTCGGAAAGGAGCGAGTTCACCTTATCTTCGATAGCCTTGGCTCTAGCTCTTGTCATGGGCCCAAATGGTGTTGAGGAAGATGTAGACACGTCCATGGGGATGAGCGAGGGATGCTCCGCATCATCTCCCCCCCCCCTTGGGAAGGATCCGACCTCGGATCAAGATCTTCATCTCCATGGTATGGCGCAAGGTCCTTCACGTTGAAGATGTCGCTCACATTGTACTTGTCTCGAGGTATGTCGATCTTGTAGGCGTTGTCGTTGTAGCGTGCTATCACCTTGAAAGGTCCATCGGCTCGAGGGAGAAGCTTGGACTTGCGTTCTTTGGGGAAGTGGTCCTTGCAAAGGTGTAACCATACTAGATCACCAATGTTGAAGACCATGGGTTGCTTGTTGACGTTGATCTTGGTCGTTAGTCATTGAACTTGTCGCTCGATGGCATGTCTTGTATCCTCATGCATCTTCTTGATGTAGCTTGCCCGTGCACTCGCATCCATGTTGGTGCGCTCTTGTAGAGGAAGAGGTAGAATGTCCAATGGTGACAACGGGTTGAAGCCGTAGACGACCTCGAAGGGGGACTCGCCGGTAGTCGAATGTCTTGCACGGTTGTAGGCTTACTCGGCGATGGGTAGACATGCTTCCCACTCCTTGATGTTCTTCTTGATCAAGACACGGAGTAGAGTGGATAGTGTGCGGTTCGTCACCTCCGTTTGGCCGTCGGTTTGAGGGTGGTATGCGGATGAGAACAATAGCTTGATTCCGAGCTTGGCGCAAAGGGTCTTCCAAAAGTAACTCAAGAACTTGACGTCACGATCGGAGACGATTGTCTTTGGTACTCCATGGAGTCGCAAGATTTCCCTACAAAAGAGATTTGCAACATGTGAAGCATCGTCTATCTTGTTGCAAGGAATGAAATGTGCCATCTTAGAAAATCTATCCACAACAACAAACACGGAATCCTTGCCATTTTGAGTCCTAGGCAAACCAAGTACAAAATCCATACTAATGTCTTCCCATGGTTGATAGGGAATAGGAAGAGGCATGTAAAGACCATGAGATTGAGCTTTAGACTTAGCTTTGCGACATGTATAGCATCGGGTGGTGAAGCGTGAGACGTTGCGGAACATCTTGGGCCAAAAGTAGTTGTTGGTGAGCGTGGCGAATGTCTTGTCGCGTGCAAAGTGTCCCATGAGTCCGCCTCCATGAGCCTCTTGCAAAAGGAGCAAACGAAGAGAAGACTCGAGAATGCATAGTTTGTTAGCTCTCATAAGATAACCATCCTTGATGTAATATTTGTCCCAAGAAGTATGTGTCAAACACTTGGCATAAGGAGAAGCAAAAGATGGATCATGCTCATACAAGTCCTTTATATGCTCAAAACCAATAACATTCAACTCAAGTTGAGTGACAAGCATGCATATGCGTGAAAGCGCGTCGGCAACTACATTTTCTTTACCCTTAATGTACTTGATCACATAAGGAAAAGATTCAATGAATTCACTCCATTTGGCATGACGCTTGTTCAACTTAGTTTGTCCTTTTAAGTACTTAAGCGTTTCATGATCGGTATGGATGACAAACTCATGAGGTCTAAGATAATGTTCCCAAACATGTAACACACGCACTAAAGCATATAATTCTTTATCATAGATGGGATAATTAAGTTGAGCACCGGATAGTTTTTCACTAAAATAAGCAATGGCTCGTTTTTCTTGCATCAAAACTCCGCCAATTCCGGTACCACTTGCATCACAATGAACCTCAAAAGTTTTGTCAAAATTGGGCAAAGCAAGAATCGGAGCATGAGTAAGCAAAGACTTGAGCTCATCGAAAGCTGTTGATTGCAAAGTTCCCCAAACAAAGGGAGTATTCTTCTTACTCAAGGCATGCAAAGGAGCAGCAATTGTGCTAAAATCTTTCACAAAGCGACGATAGAAACCCGCAAGACCAAGAAAACTTCGCACTTGTTGCAAATTGGTGGGTTGGGGCCAAGTTTTAATTGCTTCAATTTTAGATTCATCAACATGGACACCCTTTGAGGATACTACAAAACCCAAGAAAACCACTTTATCAACTCCAAAAGTGCATTTTTTCAAGTTTGCATAAAGGCTTTCCTTGCGAAGAGTTTGCAACACAGATTTTACATGATTGATGTGCTCTTTCATTGTTTTGCTAAACACAAGAAAATCATCAAAGTAAACCACAACAAAGACTCCAATATAAGGACGAAGCACATGATGCATAAGACGCACAAAAGTACCGGGAGCTTCCGAAAGACCCATAGGCATCACTAACCACTCATATAAACCAAATTTGGTTTTGAAAGCAGTTTTCCATTCATCACCTTCTTGTATGCGGATTTGATAATAGCCACTTTTAAGATCAATTTTTGAGAAAAAGTTGGCTCCACTAAGTTCATCAAGCATGTCATCTAAGCGGGGAATGGGATGCCTATATCGAACGGTAATAGCATTGATAGGTCTACAATCGGAACACAAGCGGAAACTTCCATCGGGCTTAGGCACAAGAATAACCGAACGGCACAAGGGCTTAAGCTTTCACGCACATGACCGTTGTCGATTAGTTGTTGTACTTGCCGTTGAATCTCCTTGGTTTCTTCGGGATTGACTCGGTATGGAGCTTTGTTTGGTAGAGGTGCTCCGGATGAGGTCGATTCGATGCTCAATGCCTCAAGAGGAGGTAGACCCGAGGTAGCTCATCGGGAAAACATCTTGAAATTCTTGCAAAAGAGATTGAAACACCAAAGGTAGCTTGTGAATGGTGTTAGTTTTTGGTTCTCCATCCTTGCACACAAGGACAAAGTGCATCACACTCGATGGGTTCTCACACACTTCTCTCATCTCACTTTTGGTGGCAAATAGGATGAGGTTTTTCTCTCTAGGCGAAGAGGCGCTCAAGTTTGGCTTGTGGCTCTCACTCACTTTTGGTTGGATCACTTTCTCGCTCTTGTCTCTATGATTGGTGGCTTGTTTGTCGGCTATCACTTAACTAGGAGACATTGGTCGTAGCACATATTCTTTTCCTTTCATCTTGAAGCTATAGTGATTGGTGCGCCCATTGTGTATGACACCACGGTCGAATTGCCATGGTCGACCAATAAGTAGGTGACAAACGGTCATTGGGACCACATCACACTCCAAAGTGTCTTCGTATGCACCAATTTTGAAAGAGACTAAGACCGTATGCTCAACTCGTATAGTGCCGGAGTCACTTAGCCATTGAACCTTGTAGGGATGCGGGTGCTTCCTCTTTACCAATTGGAGCTTGGAGCATAGTTCTTCACTTGCCAAGTTGTGGCAACTACCTCCATCGATGATGACCTTGATGGACCGTCCATTGATGCCGGCTTTTGTGTGGAAGATGTGGCATCGTTGGTCTTCTTCTTGTTGATGTTGAAGAGTCAAGACCTTGGAGACAGCGAGAGCGGGCTCAATCCTCATCACAAAAGACTTGATCATCTTCATCTTCGCTCACTCGCGGTGCATGGCCACTTGCTCAAGAGCTTCCATCTCCTCTTCACTCATGGAGTCATATGTGCCATCGTCGTTGAGGATCATGGTGCGCTTGTTGGTGCATTCAGATGACTTGTGGCCTCGGCCGCGCAAGTGAAACACTTGAAGGAGCTTGTCTTGATGGTATCATCGGTCGGAGTAGAGGATGAAGCACGCGGCTTGAGGTTGCTTGTAGTAGGAGGAGGACGACTTGAACTTGCCGAAGTCTTCTTGTAACTTGACTTGTCGTCGTTTCTTGAAGAAAGTTTGGTTGATGCAGATGTTTTAGGAGTCATTGAATCTTGGTTGTTGGAGAAGCCGTAGGTCTTGGATGAGTACTTGGCGTACTTGAAGTCATCTTGCACTTGGCGTTCCGCCTTTGTAGCTTGATGCACGAGCTCAATGAGGGTTGAGTATGGTTGGAAGTCGACGATCTTCTTGATGGGATGATTGAGTCCATTCAAGAAACATGCCATTGTTTGCTCATCGTCTTCCTTGACATTGGCTCGAATCATGGCTATCTCCATTTCCTTGTAATATTCTTCAACACTCTTTGTTCCTTGCTTGAGTAGTTGGAGTTTCTTGAAGAGGTCGTGGTTGTAGTAGGTTGGTACAAAACGTGCTCGCATGACATCCTTCATTTGAGCCCAAGTGGTGATTGGAGGTTCACCTCTTGCTTGTCGTCGCTCAATGATTTGTTCCCACCATATGAGCACATAGTCTTGAAACTCAAGTGATGCCATAGCGATTTTCTTCGCTTCATCGTAGTTGTGCAACCGGAAGATTTTGTCAACCTTCAATGCCCATGAGAGGTAGTCTTCGGGGTCATTGCTTCCATTGAACTTGGGCATGGTGAATTTTAGCTTGCCGTAGCGTTGCTCTTCATTGTGTTGTTGGCGATGTTGATGATGACGTCCTTGACGTGGATTGTAATCGTCGTCATGTTGCTCTTGGCGTGGAGGAAGACCATTATCGACTTGCCCTTGTTGAGTTTGAGGTTGGGGTGGAGCTTGACGAGCTTGTGGAGGGGCTTGAGGAACTTGACGTTGTACATGAGGTTGGTAGTTCCTTTCTTGGATTTATTCTCGAAGGGCTTCCTCTTGATTGCGCCGTTCGCGATTGCGGTTGGCGAAGGCTCTACTTGATTCTTGAAGGGCACGTTGCGCCTCAAGAGCTTGCGCTTCACGTTGTTGTCGTTGAAGACGTTGAGCCTTGGCGTCTTGTTCGTCTTGGTGAAGACGTGCTCGTTCTTCCTCTTGTTGGCGACGAAGACGTTGTCGTTCTTGAGCTTGAGCAAAAGCCTCGTGGTTTGATTGAGGACGAGGAACTTGATCATCAACTTGCTCTTGTGAATGCTTGTCATGTAGCGGGTTGCGAGATGCATGACGGTCTTGACGAGCGGCATGACGAAGAGTGTTTGAAGTAGGTGTACTTGAGTCGTAGAAGGTGTCGTTGGAGTGTCGACTCGAGCGGCTCCGTCTTGATGATGAAGAAGTAGAATGATGTCGGCTTCTCATCAAGGCGCGTATCTCGTCCATTCTTGCATCATTCTCTTGCTTGTGAGCGTCGAACTTGTTGTCGAAGTAGCCCTTGTACGTTGCTCGGAGAGTCACAAGTCGGTGGCGAGGTTGTCGATGCGGTCGCTCATTGCTTGTTGTTCTTGGTGCAGCGCTCGTTGTGCACTAAAGAGGTGGCTCTTGGTGACGTATGATGACATGTCGTCGTCTTGCTCGATGAAGAGTGGGTTGGTAGAGGTACTTGGCCTATCCATCATTCCAAGCAAAATGTGAGTGGTAGAACGGAAAAGAACTTATACCAATGTACCTTTGACCGATGTTGAAGATGAATCAAGTTCACTCAAATGTGGACAATGAAATAGCACTATTGGTACCAATCCTTGTTGGTTCTCACACCTACACAAATAAGAGCTTATGGTGGAGCTTGGTGAGGATGGTGGCATAAAATTTGATGCAATTGTAAGTGGCGTCAATAATGTTGGAAATGGTTCACAAATTTGCAAATGCAACAAGTAGACCAATAGAAAGATATGGTACACGGAAACACACACGCAAATAGATAATATGGGGTTATGCAACCAAAGATGAGCCAAAATGTGGAATTCACCAAGATGCTCTTGTTGCACAACACTAGAGAGACGCTACCACGATTGCACAATAGGCGGATACGCAAACTTGTGCACAACCTACTAGGCAAAATGCAACTATCTCTATCCCAATTATGCTATATGTATGGTATTTCGGTGCTATGATCCAAGATGATCCAATATGACAATCTTAATGTAGTATGATGCTATGGTTCTTGCTCATAAGCTCTTTGCTTATCTTTCTCTCTTTGCTTAAAAACTTGATTGGCTCTTTCTCTTTTGAGCTCTTTTCTCATGCAAAACTTCACGAACCATGATAGCAATTGTGTATGCTATGACAACCTTGTGACACACAAGTGGATCCCAAGATATGCACCACTATGGTATGGTATGTATGCTATGGAGTATGATCACTAAATATGCACAAGTCACGTTGCCGGCAATACTCAATGGCTAGTCTCGATGGGTAAGCTACGCAAAATGAGGCAATGTGGGTTATCAATGCAAATGCAAGGTATGACAAAGATGTCGTCGAAGTTACCGTCCATGCGATGATGACTAGTCGATGTAGATGAGCGGTGGTGATGATGAATTCGAACCATACCTAGATAGCCGAAACACAATAGGATACGGGAAACCACAACTCAAAATCTCAAGGACCAAAATGTGTCAAAATCGTCATCGGAAGTATCGTGGAAGATTTTGGTGTATGTGGGTTTGGGAGATGTGGTGGGAGGTGGGGTTGTGGTGGTGGCCGAACTGAAAATTCAGTTTCGTCAGAGTTGAGCGGACGTCCGGTTTTTGCGGTCGTCCGGCCGTCGGACGTCCGGTACTTGCCGGTCGTCTGGTGCCTGGGAGATTTTCGGGCACGGGAAGAAATGCTCGGTTTCGGGGTAGGAGATGATGGTGAAGTCGAAATCGAGGGGTTTGGTGGATTGAAAAGGGTGGGGAGGGTGGGTAAAGCTAGATCCACACGTAGCAACACAAATCCATGGACCAAATCCAACAAAATCTCAACTCACAAACAAATCACAAAAAACATTTGGGGCTATTTTTGGTGGGGATTTTCGAATTTGGGACGAAAACAACAAAATCGAGCTAGAAAACACGGTGTAGGGGCTCCAAAAACGTGATCAACGTGGCTCATGATACCAAGATGATGTAGGGCGGAACCCTATGTGGATGATCTTTCACATTGGAGCGGATCCTACGGTGAATCACGAAGAATGCGCGGAAGAACACGAGGAAATCACGGGGAGGAACGAGAGAAAACACTCAACCAACAAGGAATCGGTCACACAAGTGCTAGATCAAAGAACGCAAAGAGATACACGAGATCCAAGGTCAACAAAGGTAAGGATACACGAGTAGCCGTTCTTCTCCGAGAGGAGGTCTTGATGGGGTCCACCCTAGAAGGGGGTCTTGAATCCGCTTGGGGGATCTTCTCCGAAGAGGTCCTGAACTCCGAGGAGAAGTAGCCAAGTGGATGAGCAAGGCTCTCACACAAACATGAGCTAAACCTAAGCTACCCTAGCTAGGAGGAGGAGGGGTTCTATTTATAGTCTTAGTGAAAAAGGGGGCGAAGTGAAGGGGTACATGGGCTTCGGCCCGAAACTGTGCGCAGACAGGTACCGGACGTCCGCTGGGGGCCGGTCGTCCGGTGGCTCGGGAGGTACCGGTCGTCCGGTGGCGCCGGACGTCCGCTGGATCAGTTCTGTGAAGGAGGCGCCGGTCGTCCGGTTTCTTCGGACTTCCGCTGATTTGGTTCGGGTCCAGGGGCACCGGACGTCCGCTGGGGGTTGGTCGTTCGGTCGCCGGTCGTCCGTTGGCACCGGTCTTCCGTAGATTCGGCTCGGGTCTTCAGGGGCCGGTCGTCCGCTGGAGGTCGGACGTCCGCTCGCTGTGAGGGTGTGGCCGGTCGTCCGGTCCGGGCCGGACGTCCGCTTGCTGGGGCTTCAGGCGCCGGACGTCCGGTCCCGACCGGTCGTCTGGTGGCTGGAGTTTTCTCCGGTAGCTCTTAGCTCTTGTTCTTGTCCTTTGCGGTTGGTAGCTTCGTCTCCTTGTCCACTGGATGTAGATGCACCATGGCTTTCCTCCAGGTACCTGATCACACACAAAGTGTCCATATGAGGTAGTAGCCAAGTCTCGTGAGTAGAGAGAGGAAGTTCGGAAAGGAGCGAGTTCACCTTATCTTCGATAGCCTTGGCTCTAGCTCTTGTCATGGGCCCAAATGGTGTTGAGGAAGATGTAGACACGTCCATGGGGATGAGCGAGGGATCCTCCGCATCAAGCTGTTTAACTAGTGCCGAGCTGGTCCTTTAAGCTTTAGTGGGAGGTATTTGATAGCATGGAGGTCATCTCCACGGGCCATGTGGATGTGGAGGATAAAGTCCTCAATCCATACCGCGGGATCAGTTGTTCCATCGTATGATTCAATATTCATGGGTTTGAACCCTTCAGGGAATTCGTGATCCATTACTTCATCAGTGAAGCAAAGAGGGTGTGCGGCGCCTCTATACCTAGCCGCGTCGCGACGTAGCTCCGATGGAGTTCGTCTGCGGTTGTCAGCCCGGGCGTGACTGGGTTTGTCTCGTCCGAATAGGTAGCCATCATCACGTGTCGAAGAACATCCCCGCGATCCGTAAATCGATCGGGTGTATCCTGCTTTGCTATCCAGGGTCTGCAGGAGGTCGTATGTATGACCCCGAACTGTTTTGTCTCTATTTTTTCGTGGCGGTGGGGCGGGCTCTGTTCGGCTTGAGTTGCCGCTCTATCCCGACCACGAGGTGGTCGGTCCGCCGCACTGTCCCGACCGCATAGTGGTCGATCAGCCGCATTACACGAGGGAGGTATGGGCTCCGGCGCCTCTTCATCGAACTAAGGTAGCAACCTTTTCTTTGGGTAACTCTTGGCTGGGCGTCTGAGGCTGTATTCTTCGGCTGCCAGAACATCAGTCCACCCGTCGACGGGCAGATCTTGGTCAGCTTGAAACTGTTGTTGCTTCATTTTCAGGCTCCTTGCGGTGGCTATTAGCTGGCGCTTGAAGCACTCCTACTCGAGAGGTTCCTCAGGCACGATGAAATCTTCGTTGCCGAGGCTTTCCTCATCCTCGGAGAGCGTACGATAACTACCGTCCTCCGGGTCGTTGGGCCTGGCCTGTTCGCTGGGGCTCGCTTGCCCATTTTCTTGCTCCTCCTGTTCGGATGTTACCTCAGTGAGGTCTTCATTGTTTTCGGCATCGTCTGGAGTATTATTTTCTCTGGTGCCAGCATTGCTGTCTTTTGAACGACGTGACTAAGAGCGACGTCGAGGACGCCGATTTTTTTGCTGTATCTCAGGAGGTTTATTCTCGACTGGATTTTCTTTGTAATGGTCGTTGGTTGTTTTGGGTGCGTCCACCATGTACACAACGTACGAAGAAGTGGCCGTCCAGCGTCCAGTGAATGGAGGATTTTGATTTTTCTCCCCATCAGCATCGTCGTCCATACCGTCGATGTCTTCGGAGTAGTAATCAAGCATGTCGGTTAAATCCTCGACTGTGGCTATAAAGTGGGTGGCGGGTGGGAAGCAAAATTCTCCATCGTCAGCCCCTAGTTCAAACCGGACATAGTTCGGTTGTGGGTCCCCCGCCAAGGACAGGTTCTTTAATGAGCTTAGCACATTTCCGAAGGACGAGTGCTGGAAGATGTCCGCGGTGCCGAACTCGAAGATCGATAAACGATCAAGTTCAGCATCCGCGGACTCACATGGTTCGGAACTTACAACCAGAGACGAGTCCGGAGTTCCAGTGACACAGATATCGTGTGAGGTTAAGTCCATGTGCGTCTCCAACACCGGGGAATCTGTGGCCTCCGTGGTGGGGTTGAGCCTCCAGTCCTTGGATGGCGCCGTATTCTCTGGATCTAAGGCCAGAGCAGTTACAGGAGCTATCTCCTGAATGTGGTCCGATGACAGATTTAGGTCATGTTCATCGAGGTGACCAGGAGCGGTCACCACGGTCTCGAATCTAGCGAAGATCAAATCTCCATAGATGTCCGCGATGTAGTTCAAGCTCCCAAATCTGACCTGGTGGCCAGGGGCGTAGCTATCGATCTACTCTAGATGGCCAAGCGAGTTGGCCCGTAGTGTGAAGCCGACGAACACGAAGATCTGTCCGGGGAGGAAGGTCTCGCCTTGGACAGCATCGTCGCTGATGATTGAAGGGGCCATCGAACCTTTAAGGGACGGCACAGTGTAACTCTCAATGAAAGCACCAATGTCGGTGTCAAAACCGGCAGATCTCAGGTAGGGGTCCCGAACTGTGCGTCTAAGGTCGATGGTAAACAGGGGACACAATGTTTACCTAGGTTCGGGCCCTCTCTATGGAGGTAATACCCTACTTCCTGCTTGATTGATCTTGATGAATATGAGTATTACAAGAGTTGATCTACCACGAGATCGTAATGGCTAAACCCTAGAAGTCTAGCCTGTATGACTATGATATTGAATCTCTCTCCCTCCGGACTAAGTCCTCCGGTTTATATAGACACCGAGAGGATCTAGGGTTACACAGGGTCAGTTACAAAGAAGGGAATCTACATATTTGGTCACCAAGCTTGCCTTCCACGCCAAGGAGAGTCCTGTCCGGACACGGGTGCAATCTTTGGTCTTCATATCTTCATAGCCTATCAGTCCGGCCCATGGCTAACAGGCCGGACGCCCGAGGACCCCTTAGTCTAGGACTCCCTCAGAGGCCGCCGGAAGGGACCCGCTGTCCATCACCTTCGGGTCCAGCGAATTCCCCGAAGATGAGGATTGCTCGAGGTCAGAACGAGTTGGACTGTAAGTCCATGATTCAACATGTTAAGACTATGAAGTGGAGAGGCCGGATATATGAATGTGTCCGGGTTTTTGAGTACTCATGATTCGGCCAGAGGCTTGTCTTAGGGGCGCCGCTCTAGGCTACTGTCGATGTCCCACGCGGAGCTATCCACGAGGGAGCCCTTCCCCCTCTTGGATGCCTCTGCCTCCAGATTTGTGGAGGCCGCCCTCTTCTTCCTTCCCTCTCATGGGGAGAGTTGCTTTCTTCCTCGTCCTCGTCGTCGTCCTCGGCGGTGGAGGTGTGAGTCCCGGTATCTTCAGACGTCACGTCTGAAGCGCCCTTGCGGCGGGGGCCACTTCTGACCCCCTTGGCCTTCTTCTTCGCCATCTTCTCCGGTGCCTGGTAGGGCGCCAGAACCAGCATCTTTGTTAGAAGCGGAATTGCTGGTTCCTCGAGTAGCGGAGCCGGACACCGAATGCGCTCCGCCTTCTTTGTCCAGCCCTGGAAAAATAAATAGTGAGGTTTAGATATCTTCCTTGACTAAGCAAATAAAGTATGCACCTTGAAACATGAAAGACTTACCGCACTGGCGGGATGGGCCAGGGCGTGCCCACGGTCCTCGGTCGTCTCCGGTCGCGTCTCGATGCCCTTGAAGAGCACCTTCCAGATATCTTTGTGCGTAGTTCCTAAGAACCGTTGCAAGGTCTGGTGCTCGGCCTGATTGAATTCCCATAAATGGCAAGTCCGGCTCTCGCATGGAAGGATCCGGCGAACTAGCATCACCTGGATCACATTAATGAGCGCTATTAGCTCGTCCGACGAAGACCAATTCAGGCCCTTCTCTAGTCAGGAGGTGAGCCACATTGGGGCTCCGGACTTGAATTCGGGAGCCGCGGCCCAGGTGGCGTCGCGTGGCTCTGTGACATAGAACTATAGTTGCTGCCCTCCTTTGACGGTCTCTACAAAGGTACCTTTGGGCCATGTGACGTTGGGCATCTTGCTCACCATGGCACCTCCGCACTCTGCGTGTTGGCCATCCACCACCTTTGGCTTCACGTTGAAGATCTTAAGCCACAGTCCGAAGTGGGGTGGAATGCAGAGGAAGGCCTAGCACACGATAATAAATGCCGAGATGTTGAGGAAAGAGTTTGGGGCTAGATCATGGAAATCTTGACCGTAGTAGAACATAAGTCAGGGGAAGAAACGGTGGAGAGGAAACCCTAACCCGCGGACGAAGTGGGGGATGTACACCACCCTCTCATTGGGCTCCGGGCTGGGGACGATCTGGCCCTTGGCTGGAAGCTGATGGGCGATTTCCTCGGCCAGATACCTGGCCTCCCGAAGCTTGGTGATGTCCTTCTCCTTCACGGAGGAGGCCATCCACTTGCCTTGCGCTCCAGATCCGGACATGATCGAGTGCTTTCTTGAGGCGGAAAAGATGAGGACTTGGGTGCTGGAACTCGAGAGTGGGAGGGTAGAGAAAGAGAGAAGGTGTGGGTGAAAGAAAGGAATTCTTATCTCCTTATAAAGGCAGTGAATATCAAGCGCCTCCCCACTCGCCTTAAAACTTTCCTGTTCCCAAGAGCTGTGCAGACGGCACGGTTGGATTACCCATGCCCGTATTAATGAGAATCCCGTAATAAGGGGACATGATCTCTGCTGCAACAAGATGTGCCAATAGAAACCGCATCTTGAAATGTGAAGCGGCAAGCCGAAAAACGGTTCGAAATAATAACTGGGCAGGGACGTGATATCACGTTACAAAAAAGTTGTCAGCGGATTGGACTCGTGAAATATTATACTCTCTGCAGTGGTGTGTGGTGCTTGTTTTGCAGATCCGGACACGTTCGTTGTGTTCGAAGACTGTGGTGGAGTGTTCAGAGAAGGAAACCGCCTTGCAATGTTGAAGACAATCTACGCGTCGGACACCTCGTCATTGAAGCCTGGTTCAGGGGCTATTGAGGGAGTCCTGGATTCAGGGGTCCTCGGGCGTCCGGACTATGATACGTAGGCCGGACTGATGGGCTGTGAAGATACAAGGCCGAAGACTCTCTCCCGTGTCTGGATGGGACTCTCCTTGGCATGGAAGGCAATCTCGGCGCCCTGATATGAAGATTCCTTTCTCTGTAACTGACTTTGTACAACCCTAGTCCCCTCCGGTGTCTATATAAACCGGAGGTCTTAGTCCGTAGAGGCAAGAATAATCATAGTCATACATGCTAGACTTTTAGGGTTTTAGCCATTATGATCTCGAGGTAGATCAACTCTTGTAATACTCATATTCATCAAGATCAATCAAGCAGGAAGTAGGGTATTACCTCCATAGAGAGGGCCCGAACCTGGCTATACATTGTTTCCCCTGTCTCCTGCTACCATCAACCTTAGACGCACAGTTCGGGCCCCCTACCCAAGACCTGCCAGTTTTGACACCGACAGTCACGCTCGCCGTGAGACGCCTCACCCTGTAAGAATTCGCCGACCTACACATCCACGTGTACGATAAAATCGTGTACATAGGTATCTACAAGGCCAGTGAGGACGCTAGGACGTTGGCCTTCCTCAAATGGCTGGAAGCCTTGGATGCCTTTGCTGAGAAGCACCTTGACCTCGCCACAAAAGCCGCTGCTCCTTAGCTGCCGGTCGGTGGCCCGGTGCACTAAGTTGAGGAGGAGGAGGTCATACGTTGATGGATGCATCTTTCTTCTTGCCTCCTGTAACCACCACTACAATCGCATCATCGTGGCCTTAATTATTATTGTGCCATTGCATTCTTGTTCCAGTCAATACCGACATGTGCGACCCCTTTGCTTAATTATATACTTACCTTTTCCATCAACTTCGTGCAATGCATAGGCATCTTGCTAGAAAGACTAGAACATGTCGGACCGCATGTGACCAAACCGACGATGCGCCAACCTAGCTACTACGTACCCTGCTTATCTGGCGGAAATAGGCCCGCCCTAGCATTTCCAATCGTTATTTCTATCTATCGATCTTGCCAAGGAGTAGAACCAAATGTTACAATTTATACATGTTTCTCTACTCCTACTCCTATAAAAGACTTAGTTGGTGATGGTGGTGTGTCTGCCATCCGTCGTTTCTGACCATTAGATCTGAATCTAACGGCTGTGAGGTAAGTTGTGGCATTTTTGCAACAATAGCCCACTTCTCTGCTCCAATTTGCAGAAAACCCCTTGCACGCAAATGTGTACGATCAAGATCAGGGACTCACGGGAAGATATCACAACACAACTCTACAAATAAAATAAGTCATACAAGCATCATAATACAAGCCAGGGGCCTCGAGGGCTCGAATACAAGTGCTCGATCATAGACGAGTCAGCGGAAGCAACAATATCTGAGTACAGACATAAGTTAAACAAGTTGCCATAAGATGGCTAGCACAAACGGGATCTGAGATCGAAGAGGAGCAGGCCTCCGCCAGGATCCTCCTAGCTACTCCTGGTCGCCGCCGGCTGCACGTAGTAGTAGGCACCTCCGAGTAGTAGTCGCCATCGACGGTGGCGTCGCTCACAGGCTCCATCGTCTGGTTGCAGCAATCGAGTAGAGGTAGGGGAAAAGGGGAACAAGGCAACCGTGAGTACTCATCCAAAGTACTGCAAAGCAAGGAGCTACACTACATATGCATGGATATATGTGTAAAGGGCCATATCAGTGGACTGAACTGCAGAATGCCAGAATAAGAGGGGGATAGCTAGTCTTATCGAAGACTACGCTTCTGGACACCTGTCTTGCAACAAGTAGAAGAGGGAAGGTTGTAGACCTCCAAGTAACATCACATAGCAATAATCCTACCCGGCGATCCCCTCCTCATATCCCTGAGAGAGAGCGACCACCGGTTGTATCCGCACTTGGAAGGGTGTGTTTTATCAAGTATCCGGTTCTAGTTGTCATAAGCTCAAGGTACAACTCAAGTCGTCCTCTTACCAAGATTACGGCTATTCAATAGATTAACTTCCCTGCAGGGTGCACCATCTTACCCAAAGACGCTTGATCCCATTTGGCCGACACACTTTCTGGGTCATGCCCGGCGCGGAAGATCAACACGTCCCAGCCCCACCTAGGCACAACAGAGAGGCCAACACGCGGTCTAAACCTAAGCGCGCAGTGTCCGGGCCCATCGCCTGAGCACACACTGCACGCTATGTGACGCGCCGAAGACCTAGCCTAGCAGGCGTTCAGTCAATTCGGGCGCGCCGCTCCGTCGTGACGTCTGAAGTGCTTGGCTGATACCACGACGCGGGATACCCATAACTACTCCAGCGTAGATGGTTAGTGCGTATAAGCTCGTAGCCAACTCAAATCAAATACCAAGACCTCGTTAAGCGTGTTAAGTATCCATGAACCCGAACAGGCCAGGCCCACCTCTCTCCTAGGCGGTCTCAACCTGCCTGCCGCTCCGCCACAAAGATCCATCCAGAGGGCCGTCGGGACAAAGGTCCTTTCAGCCCCCAATCCGTGAATCACTCATGGTGCTCCACAAGCCGACCGACTTTAGTCTCCACATGTATCATGTATAAAGTATATAGTATATACCCGTGATCACCTCCCGAGTGATCACGGCCCGATAGTATAGCACGGCGCACGGACAAGAATGTAGGGCCACAGATGAAAATAATAGCATCCTATACTAAGCATATAGGATTGCGGGTAAAATAACAACAATAGTAACAAGGACAGGCTATGCAGCAGTATAGGAGTATCTCGAAAGCGAGAACATGCTACACTACTCTAATGCAAGCAGATAGAGAAGAGTAGGCGATATCCGGTGATCAAGGGGGGCTTTCCTGGTTGCTCGGCAAGAGAGAGGGTCGCCGTCGATGTAGTCGCACTCGGTGGCATCAGCGCCGGTCTCGGGGCCTACCGGGGAAGAAGAGGGGGGAAGAAACAGTAAATACGGAGCCAACAAAGTATCACAAATAAAACGAGGCAATACGCGGTGCTAGGTGTGCCCTAACGTGGTATGAGGTGGTACCGGTTAAGGGGGGAAACATCCGGGAAAATATCCCCGGGGTTTCGTGTTTTCGGGCAGAGGAGCCGGAGGGGGAAAGTTGCGGGTTCGATAGGTTAGGGGTGTGTGGCGGACGAACGGACTGCGTATCCGGATTCGTCTCGTCGTTCTGAGCAACTTTCATGTACAAAGTATTTTCATCCGAGTTACGGATTATTTTATATTAATTTTTAAAGTTTTAATTGATTTTCTAATTTATGGATTTAAGTTAATTCGAAATTAAATTTATATTTAAATGCTATGGGTACACAGGAAGTGTACCTAGAGTGTGTCTAAGGGGCTGACAGGTGGGACCCTGGTCAAATGTCCAGTCAGCGTTTGACTGGACCGTTGACTTGTCAAAAAGGTCCATGGGACCCGCATGTCATTGATACATGTTTTACTAAACAACATTTGATTAGGTAATCCGGTTGATTAGGTTATTAAGCAGGTTAATTAACTTAACTAATTTACTTACTAATTAATTCATTGGTTAAGTAATTAATTAACCATTAATATTTAATTAATCTCCTTTTTTTTTTTTTTTGGGCGTGGGCCCCATATGTCATAGTCCCAGGAGGTTAACGGGGCGGTTAACCGGGCGTCTGGGCAAGGGTTAACGGGCGCATGCACCCTGCGGGCACATGCCCAGATCGACAGGAGGGGGGCGCCGACTATGGGCAGGGCAAGGCTGGCCGCCGGAGGCGACAGTGGCGAGGCCACTGAGCGGCGGCGCCGGGACACAGGGGCAGAGGCGGGAGCGTTCGGGTGCAGATGTGTGTGTGGGGAAGGCCGGGGCGACGAGGTAGCAGTAGCGCCCGGCGAGGCGGGCAGCGACACGGGCGAAGCGCACCGAAGTAAGCGGCGATAACCGGCGTCTTGTGACGGCGGCGATAGGGGAAAGAGGAGAAAGAAGGGGAACTTGGGGAGGCGCTCACATCGAGGCCGTAGGGTACATGGCAACGGGGCGCGAGGTGGGGGATGGGACGACGTGCGTTGAGGGAAGCAGGCCGGCGGGGAAGCGCTCCGGGCGGCGGCGGCCAACGGCGACAGCGGCGCGGATCGTCGGGTGGTCTTGCCACGCCGCCCGGGGCTTCGCACCGAAGCGAAGGCGAAGCCCCGGTCTCGATCCTGATCGAGGGGGGAAGAGAGCGAGGAGGCAGGCCGACGTGGTGGATCCGACGAGGTCGAAGCGGCGGCGGTGATGGTGCTCCAGGAACGATGGGCGACGCGGTCGGCGGATCGATGGAGTCGGGGCGGGTCGTTCCCCTTCCCGATCCAGCAACGGGGGAAGGACGGGGACGGCGAGGCGGCCACGGAGAGGCGCGCTGGCGTGGTGGCGGAGGAATGGGGGTGGATCGTGCGGGCGATGGGGAGGGGCGCCGTCTCGATCCAGGGGCGAGAGGGAGTGAGAGGGGATCGAGCGAGAGAGAGTGGGGGAAGAGAGGAAACGAGGGGCGTGGGGGGGTTTCGGTTCTAGGGTTAGGTCGGGCGGTGGCTGGGCCGACTGGATCGGCTTAGTGGGTCCAGAGGCCAGCTGGGCCGTGGCCCAGTGGGGGGTTTCTTCTATCTCTTTCCTTTTTTTTCTGTTTGTTCTTTTCTTTTTATTTATTCTCTTTTATCTTATTCTATTTTATTTTACTTTTAGTTTCTTTAGTTTTATAAATATGATAATAGCTCCAAAATAAATGTCTCTGAATAATCCACTGCCTTAAAAGTTTGGTGACTAATAAACTAGTTTAAAATATTGTTTATTAATTTAAAAGGCATTCAAATAATTGTCTTGTTACTGTTTTATTTAGTTAAGTGTATTTAAACTTTTTACAAAGACTTGGTTTATCCGCCAACATTACTTATGAATTATTTGGCTCACTCCGAACAGTTTAGTTTCAATAGTTGAAATCTTTTATTGTTTGCTTGATTTTGTATTTGAATGCGAATCGTTTTCGAACCAACGCGAGATTAGCAACAGTAATCGAGATGATGTGGCATCATTAGCGGAGGGTTACTGTGGCTTAATTATCCGGGCGTCACAATGAGGACCTTAAATGCGGTTGGCCCACATGTCATTATCATGGAGGTGACGTGGTTCACGACTCACTCATTCGAGATGAACCGGCCGATGGTGGCGTGGCCGTGGCGAGGATGCCACAGTTGGGCGTCGGGGCCTTACGAGGCGTAGATGGCCACACCGGCGGGTACTACCTGTAGTACAGAAGTACTCCAGCTGAGAATTGATGCCTGGAATGAAATGTGTCACAACCACTAGATGAAAATTCAATGGCGCGGGAGTACGGATCGGAGCACAGGAGCGGAGCAGGCAAATCGCGTCCAATCGGGTGTGGCTATGGTAGAAAGATGGTCGCCGTAGTTTAGCTGGCCCGCATGTCATGCGCATAAAGGCAGAGCAGAGGTCGGGCCGAGAGGGATGAGGCGCATGTCGTGGGACGTCGTGCCATGGGTTGGAGTGGCGTCGTGGGAATTGCGTGTGGGTGTGGCCGTGGTAGAAACAAGAAACGTGATGGTCGCCGTGGTTCAACTTCCATGGACAAGCTATCATGTCTGCTGACACATGCATTGCATATCGCTCACTACAAGGAGCAATAGTAGAGAAAACTTGTTCGAAAGATACCATTTTTCAGATAAAATTCTCGAGATAGCATTAGTTTTTACACATGGGATTACTCCTGCAAGGGTCAATCACAACAGGTGTATTGTAAAGAAGTGCATCTTGATGTTCCCTGCAATGCACGGGCATCTTGCTAGTTATAGAAGAAGCCCACACGGGCATCTTGCTGCAGGGTGTGGCACTGACCCAAACTCAAAAAAATTCAGACGCTTAGGTGCACCGGATGTCGTGCCACGCTACAAAATGTAAAAAAACAGCTCCAATTTTTTTAGACCTGTTATATTCAAAACAGCCACATCCGTCCCTCACCTCATCAAAACAGCTCGAGGAATATATTTTGAGTGAAGAATGATTTATTTTTACTGATATATGTATATCAAAACTAGAGTGTTTATATTTCAAGCCCATGCACAAGTATTATTTCTACTACTTTGGATCCATTGCAACGCACGGGCCAGCACATTGGTAGTAGTAGTCTCTATCTCTATCTCTACTCTACTATTATAAAAAACAAAGTTGTTGATGATGGTGTGCCTGCCATCCTACAGTATAGGCCGTCTGATTTATATCTGACAGATAGGAAGGAAACTATGACAATTTTGCAAAAATATACCTACACCCCTCTCCACATTTGCAAATAAGGCCTTCCCTCGTTCATCCTTTTCTCTCACAAGATAAACTACTGACACAAATGCATCTTGATGTTCCGTTCCACGCACGAGGATGTTTCCTTGGGGGTCTCTCCAGCATGGCATGGCCGTATTTGCAAGTTGACGCCCCTTGAGATGCCGACGTTGAGGGGCACTCGGATTTTGTCCGATGAGCAGGTAAGATGAGTTTGGTCACGTAGTTAATGCATTCTAAAGACTACTTCCGTGACCATTTCATAATTCTCCCCCTGCCCACTTTTGCATAGGTTAGGCTCGGTGGGAGTGGAGATTGGCTTGCATATGTATGGGAGGGTACCAACATCAATTTGCACAACATTTCAACGGTGACACAGTTCCTGTAGAACCTTTGTCCAACATTGGGATCAACCATGCAACGGGCACCACCTGAATTGGTATCATGGAACCACAGTGATATTGAAGAAGATAGCAATGATGGAAGCCCTGATAAGGTCGTCCGCCAACCAAAATTACACTCTAATCGCGGTGTTCGACATCGTTATTGCTTTCACGAACCTTGCACATGGCGGTGAAAGGTGGACCATGTTGTCTGCGGCCGATTTGTTGCCGTACGAGTATGAAGATGCTGTGCTCCTTTCTAACCGCATCTTCGTGGTGACAAACCAAGGGACTTGTTTCGTATGGCACAACATCCTACGGTATACTCCCTCTCTTCCAGTTTATTTGTTTTGAATTTTTCGTTTTATAAGTTTCAGATTCAAATTTAGAGCTCCCCATCACATGCTGAGATTACAATGTCCATGAAATTGTTGCGTGCATGTATAGTAAGAAACAAATCTCGAGTTTGGCACGACTTCGTGCAGCAGTAGCACCACAAGGCCAGGCGCAGGAGTTACATTTCCCTCTCGGGGCCCTCAAGACTGAGCTTCAGCGCCTTACTACACTTGCCTTTGAGTCAATAACATGTGGACCCGATAGGTGGCTGGCCCACATGTAATGCTCCCGAAGGCAGAGGGATAGTGGGGCCAAGAGGGGTGAGCCGTAGGTCAGGGGACGTGTGGTGTCATGGGTTCGAGCAGCGTCGTGGGAATCGCGCGTGGCTGTTGTAGAAACTTGATGCTCGCCGCATTTCAGGTGGCCCACATGTCATGCACAGAAAGGCAGAGGGGCGGTGCGGCCGAGAGTGGTGAGGCGCACGTCGGGGGACGTGGTGTCGTGAGTTGGAGCGGTGTCATGGGAATAGCGAGTGGCAGTGGATAAAACATGATGGTCGCTGTAGTTGAACTTCCATGGACAAGTTGTCATGTCTACGGACACGTGCATTGCATACCGATCACTGGAAGGAGTAGTAGAGAAAGCTAGGCCGATAAATAGTTCCTTATAGTCATGCGGACCCATGCTGCTACTTGTTCCAAAGACATGCATACCATCGAAATAGTCCATCTATACCAATATACATAGAGAGGGAATAATTTTTTTACAAGAGAGGAAATAGTTCATCCATCCATAATGCCCTGCTGCTGGTGCAGCTTCTTCTTTTTCTTCTTCTTCTTGTTCTCATTTTCTGTGGGAGACGGCTTCGCAACAAGCTCTCTGGACCTTGCAGCTATCTCAAAACTCACACGTACATCGAGGGCAGCATATTTTATCCTCTCATGCATCAAGGGATAATTCTCCCATCCAGACGACCTAAATGCTAGCGTCTCGTCACCCTTCTGAAGATTTGCTCCGAGCACAAAATTTGCTATGTCGAATAGGGATGGTGTCGGTTTATCAAAATCTTCAACAGGAATTCTTATTTTGGTTTGTATGTCAACGATACTTTTCAAATCAAGGTTATGGCTCCAACTTCTGTTTGTCCCCTGCGATGGCTGCCCCACAGAAGTATATGTCCTCCCGAGACAAGAAATCACTACAAAAAAGACACATCCATGACATTTTGGGCCGAACGAAATTATTTCCTGTCATGCTTATGACACTTCTATAACGATAATGGTGACAAAACCAGGTATCATCATAGATGTGGTGGGCTCCTACTTCTATAACAAAAAATCATGACAGAAAATGGGCTTTTCGTCCTGGGGGGCCGGAGATGCAGCTGTATGACATTCTTTGGGCCGTCCATGACGGAAAAAACCGTGGTAGAAGCGAGGGCGTGGAAAATATCGGGGAGTTCCCGGTTACGGTGGGTGGTCGGGGCCGAGCGATGCACAGAGGTTTGCGCGTTTCTCTCATACACGTAAGCGCGTGTGTCCGAGGTGTTGCGCTCTAACTGAACCCGAGCGAGGCATTGGGCTCTAACTAAACCCGAGCGATTGCACTAGCTACGTTACTGAACCCGAGCAATCCCTTCCTGTTAACTGAACCCGAGTGATTCCTTCGCTACTGCTGCTAACTGAAGCCGATCGAACCCTGCAGCCTCCTACCCTTGATGAATAGTGAGCATTGTTGTTGGGGGGGGGGGGGGTGGATGAACAGTTCCCGGTGGGTGGGGGTGGATGAAACGGACCCCATGCTAGTAGAGGCCGTTGCCGCTGGATGAACAGGATCCCACTTGATCGAGCCGATTTGGGGTGGATGAACAGGACCCCCGTGGAGGGCTGGATGAACAGGACGACCCCATGGAGGGCTGGTTGAACAGTAGCCGGTGGAGGGCTTGATGAACAGTAGCCCATGGAGGGGTGGTTGAACAGGACCCCGTGGAGAGGGCTGGTTGAACTGTAGCCGGTGGAGGAGCGGTGGAGGCTGGATGAACAGGAGCTCGTGGATGAACAGTCGCAGGTGGAGGCTGGAGGAGGTCGACGGTGGATGAATAGTAGCCTGTGGAGGCAGTCGACGGTGGAGATGAATAGTATCCCGTGGAGTCCCGTTTTGCGGTACGCCACACCCTCTCGGCGAACAGACCCCGTTTGATCGTGGCGCCCAACACAAGTCCGTTTCCTCCATTTTGCGGTACGCCAGACCCCTCCTGATCAACAGGACCACATTTTGACCGTAGGAGGTCCAAGAGAAGTCTTTTTCCTCTGTTTTGCGGTACGCCAGACCCCTCCCGATGAACAGGATCCCATTTCAACCATGGTCGGTCGAACACAAGGTTGTTTCCTTCGTTCGGCGGTACGCCGGGCCTCGTTTCGATCGGCTATCCGTCCAAGCCGGTTGGCCCCCGATGAACATGACGACGCAGTTTCTCTATTCCGACCCAGCCATGTACACGAGCCTTGGCCATACGTATGCGGGAGTAGGCGTTCGAGACCCCGCCCGTATGTATGTACGTGGCCGTATTTACTTTGTTGCACCCTGGTTGTACGTACGTGTACACGATATTAACGGGACTCCATGACATGCTACGTGCACGCCTCTACTACAACACGTGCAATTATAGTACTACACGTGCCCTTCCTTACACGGCCACAGTTCATCACTGCAGCCTGCAGACAGACCGATCGACCAGTATGTACGTACACGTTTGCGACCAGAATGACAACGCTACGTACGCTTCGATGAGGTGGGTCCCGACTGTCAAGCACTTCCTTCCGTGTGAAGATGTAGCTGGTGGGTCCCAGCAGTCAGGGGGCGAATCAATTTTTTTGCCAGTAATATGGACCCACTTCCTTGGGTGCGAAGATGTAGCTAGTGGGTCTGAGCAGTCAGGGAGGAAACGTTTTTTTGCGAAATACGGTGACCCGTCTGGTGGGTCCCTGCTGTCAGGTGGAGAAATCATTATTTTACACGTAATAAGGAGGCACTTCCTTGTTGCGGCCGTGGACCCAGCTGTCAGCCTCTCCACACATAGTACTCTTCTGATGGAAGTCGTTCCTTGACCACGTTGACCACACCGCGCCGAGAGTAATAGGGCGGTGGACGACGGCGAGGCCTAGGAAGGGTACGGCGCGGAGCTGGGGAAGACGCACAATGGAAGCCCACGCGGAGAGGAGTACGAGGGTTCACTGGTTCGGCTGCGGTATGAGGCTGCCGGCGCCGCAGAATAATAGGGGGTACGGGTGAGTAGAAGGATGGCCTGGCCAGCCGGGGGAGTAGTTTGGGCCGGTGAGGCCTCCACGGCATCATAGCCGGCCATGGGAGGCAGGAGCACGCGACACAACCAATGCTGGTTTGGGCGACTGGAGCAAGAAGACCAAAGGTTGAAGAGCGCGGTGGCTGTTGGATGGACATCGTACGGTCACTGCAGCTAGAATCGTTTATATTGACTAAGTTGACAAAGCCCTTGGTACGCGTCAACTTAGTAGGCCCACAGGTCAGCCTCCGAAATGGTGCACCTCAGATGTCAGGGGGAGGAATCATTTTTTGGGTGGCTGAAGCAAGAATATCCGAGATTGAAGAAGAAGCACGACATCCGTTGGATGGACATCCAACGACAACCACTGCTAGAACCGTGTGTTGACTATAAGTTGACAAAGCCTTGCATACGCATCAACTTAGTTATTGTTTTTTAGGGGACGCATCAAATTAGTAGTCCCACAAGTGTGTGGGAGAGAACATATAGCCCATTTGCGATTTGTAAGAATGTACAACCCATTTTTGAATTCTAATGGAATTTACTATAGCCCATTTACAGTTTGTTAAAAGTACAACCAATTTTCTAGCTAGGTCAACGATTGATAATTTCAACCAACTGCTCAAAACAGAATTCAATAAAATTTCCCACATTTTGATGGGATCTGAAATATTTTTATCCTGAAATTTCTAGTCAGATTAAATATAATTTCAAAATAAATTTGTACGACGTAAAAATCCAACGAAATATTGCGCATGCAACATGTAATGAAATTAAAATTTTCAAATTCCAAAAATAATATATATTTTTAAAGTAATTACTTGTTTGGTGCATTTTTTATAGTTACTACCCAGTTTTTATAATTACATCCCATTTATTATTTCGTAAAGCCCATTTTCTTGTTAAGCCTAATGCATCCCTCCTAGGAAAGGTTTGCAGCCCAGCGGGACGGAGAATAACAAGTTGACCCAGATATTGTGTACAACTGTCGGCCCAGTTGCATTGCTGATGTTTAAAAAAAGGCATGTATAGTACAGTACAAGCTTACATGGCTACTCAGCCCACATTCAACGACGCGGGAAAGGCCCAAAGAAGGCTTCTGTACAACTCTTTGAAGTCACTGAGCTCAATTAATAACTTAAGAAAAAAGTTAGAGTACAATGGAACCTAATTAAAAGCTGTCACGAGCAAAGAGATAATTCAACGGGTCCCACTTGTGTGTGTGTGTGTGAGTGTGTGAGAGAGAGATCCATCGGTCGATGCTCGTAAATACATCTTTCAGCCATATGCATTGATGATGCTCATCAAAAACTTATATAGTTGACACAATCATATAGAACATCATAGCACACTGAACATGCATACAAAAATTTCATGCAGGCGACACAATAAGGGTGGAAGCAGTGGATCGGTACGGGTAGGGCTATGTTGAAACCGACAAACTCGTACATAATGGTTCATCATCTTTATCAATGACAGGGAAATATCTTGAACGCTATGCAAAGGAAACAGACAGACAACAAATTATATAAGTTCTGCTAGAATATTAAGTTGACGTACAACCCTTTCTAAAAAAAGTTCAGGTAAAAAAATAGAACAGGTCACAATCAAATGTACTGGATAATCAGTGCTTCACACACGTAGCTCGGATTTAATTAGTATCTGACAAGATTCAGTTGTTACCTTAAATAAGAGCACATCCAGGCAGCCAACCCTGCCTCTTCTCCCAAAGAAGCAGTGGTCTCCGTCGCGTGATGGAGTAGGCCCTATGCCATCCATCGTTCTGAGCAACACGGGGAAAGTGTGACGTTGACTCCTGTAATGGACGTTGTCGATGGACCCGGACACCAGCGGCGGTGGCAGGACTTCGATTGATGGATTGACCACTTCTTCGACATGCACGAACACTCGATACAGGTACATCCCTAACATGGTCCACGGCGGCCTTGGTGGTGACGAATAGTAAGACCCCAGTTCCTACACCGGTATCTCAACACCAATCACCTTCGATATGGTGGATGGCTTCTTCATCCATGCCATAACTGTCAGAACCCAGTTGTCTAGAGGAACAAACATACTTATGAGCTCACCTCCAAGGTCGTTGATAAGCTAATTCATGGACTCGCTGTTCCAAGCACGTCGAGTAATGTCGTGGAAGGTAAGCTTTGTTAAAAACTCAAGCTCAGAGGGCACCGAGCCCCATCCGAGGTGCTACCGATCAAAGCTCCCCAGCGCGTCATCGCAGAACAAATGCCGGGAAGGTCCGATCACACGACTGCAGTCAAAAGTTTGGCGAAGAAATTAGCCGGTGGCAGACAGACTGCGACGAGCAAGTCACTTATTTGGATGCCGTGCGCAATGCCAAGAGCTTTGACAAGGTCGTCCAGCGAGACGGGAGGCCGGTCGCCGTTGATGGTTACTGTCGGTGTCAAAACCGGCGGATCTCGGGTTGGGGGTCCCGAACTGTGCGTCCAGGCGGATGGTAACAGGAGACAAGGGACACGATGTTTTTACCCAGGTTCGGGCCCTCTGGATGGAGGTAAAACCCTACTCCTGCTTGATTAATATTGATGATATGGGTAGTACAAGAGTAGATCTACCACGAGATCGAGAGGGCTAAACCCTAGAAGCTAGCCTATGGTATGATTGTTGTTCGCCCCACGGACTAAAACCCTCCGGTTTATATTGACACCGGAGAGGGCTAGGGTTACACAGAGTCGGTTACAATGGGAGGAGATCTACATATCCAGACGCCAAGCTTGCCTTCCACGCCAAGGAAAGTCCCATCCGGACACGAGACGAAGTCTTCAATCTTGTATCTTCATAGTCCAGGAGTCCGGCCGAAGGTTATAGTCCGGCTATCCGGACACTCCCTAATCCAGGACTCCCTCAGTAGCCCCCGAACCAGGCTTCAATGACGATGAGTCCGGCACGCAGATTGTCTTCGGCATTGCAAGACGGGTTCTTCTCCAAATTCCGTGTACCTGTTGAATAGTGTCCGGCTTCTCAATAATATTGCTCTACTTGGCTTCCACGCCCAATAATGGCCATCTTCCACGTGTCAGACGAATGCAAAAAGTCAGGGTGTTTTTACATTTACCCCCCTAGCTGTGTAAATGAGCTGCCTTTTAAAGAGACGAGGATCTAGATCCAAATCACACCATCTTCCCTTCGCGAGCATTCATCGGAGCGCATCCAACAGAGATCCATTCCATCATGGCCAGTCGACGCAGTTCCTCCTCTCGCCCTCCCAGCCTCACACGGAGATTGGGAGAGATGTCTCAAATCCCTTGCAATGAGCTAGTGACGCCCAAGCCAAGGGTTTCTCCTCCAACCTACATGGTCCCGCTCGAGCCGGCTTGCCACCTATAATGGTGGAGAGCAAGCGGAGAGCGTCCCCAATCCCTCCAAAGGAGAGCGGGTCTGCCTTGTCCCTTATTTGATAAGAGGGCTCGGATTTCCAATTCATCCGTTTCTCCGAGGGCTCCTGGAGTTCTACGACCTCCAGTTGCACAACCTTACGCCTGCCTCCATATTGCATATTGCGGGCTTCATAGCCCTTTGCGAGCTGTTTTTGGGCATCGAGGCTCATTTCGCGCTGTGGAAGAAGCTGTTCTGCCTCGTGCCCCGTTCTCAGAAGGGGTCAATATATCAAGTGGGCAGAGCCGAAGTATGGCGCATCGCCGGGACCGGATATCTATCCGAAACCCCAAAGAAGGCGTCCGAAGACTGGCCTTCAGAGTGGTTTTACATAGAAGATGTCCCCCTGCCGGATCCTGTTCGGATCGGCCTCCCCGAGTTTGATAATGCTCCCTTGAAGAAGCGCCTGAGCTGGCGTCCGTGGAGCCCTTAGAAGGGAAATGACAAGGATGTTCTTTATCTGATGAGCAAGATAAGGCTATTAGCTCATTCCGGACTGACCATGATCGAGGTCATGGCCACATGCATTATGCGGGGGGTGCAGCCGCTTCAGTATATAGGCCACCCCATGTGGGATTTCAACAGGGAGGATGATGCCACCCGCTGCGGCCGTAGGGGGCCGGAATTGGTTGCCGCTCTGATGAAGATCTTGTCCGCATTGTACAAGGGAGAAGAGGAGGAATTCCTCCACGTCAATTCTCAGGGCGGATTATCTATGTACAATCCTCCAAGCTGGGTAAACAGACACTTCTTTTTGCCCATCGGTTCCATATTCCCATAGTCAAGTACCTTATCTTGTGATTTCGACGCAGGAATTGCGCCCGGCCGTAAAGGATATAAACAGCCCTCCTCCACAACCCGAGGATCCGGAACGGTCCCTCGATCCGGCCTCCCAAGAGGATCCGGACATATCCGTGGAGCTGATCGATGGGGTATTTTACCAACTGAGCATCGACAATGCCTTGGTGGCTATTACAGCCGATTATCCTGGACTGCTCCCCGCCTCACAAGTAATCGAGACCGAAGTCCTAATACTTCGAAGATGATCCATCCGTGCTTATTTTTTATTACCGTATGCCACTGGTGTTTCGCAGGGGAGGATCTCAAGGCGGAATGCCGAGCCTGCGGCGACTAGCCAACAAGGGACCGCGAGGGCAGGTAGGCTAAAGAGACACGCAGTCCGGGTCGAGGCACCGGCGCAGCAGTAAGGCGCGCTGCCTTATTCCAAGGTATTATTCTTACGATGCATACTAACGCCCGTGCTCTCCTTTCTTTAGGAAAAAGAGGGCTCGCCGGACTATATCCGGAGAGATTGCCAATCGCGCCTCCACCAGCGAGGCTCCAAAGCTAGGTCCAGAAGCAGAGGCGAACACGAGGCGTGTGTCAGACGCTCCTCCGACAGAGGATGCAGACAGACTGTCCGCCACCAATTCCGAGGTGGAGAGTGCCATGAATCACAGGCGCCGCCGGACAGTTCTTCGCAACGCTTGTTTCTCCCAGGAGGCATTGGATGCCTTCAATTCGGGAGATGCGTACCTCCGTGCCGCTCAAAATGGTCTAGCCAGAGCCACGGAGCAGTATGTGAAAGACATACGGGTAAGAAAATTTGATGGTTATGTATGTCAGTACCCCCCGAGACTTGAAGCAATTAGAATAACTGATTTAAGGATCATTTGTTATGCAGGATCTTACAGAAAAGAATACCCAACTGTCCCAGGAGCTGGAAGAATGCAAAGCCCAACTTGAGGCCGCACTAGCCGCGACATGGGAGGCCAAGGAGACCCCCTCTGGTAATATATGCTTCGAAAGATAAGTATGTTCTGAAGTGCGGCGTGTGTGCAAATCTGACAATAACATTGCAGACGGCGCCGGAATACATCCGGACAAGCAACAACTCTTGGGCCGGTTAAAGAGCGGCGAGAGCGTGCTTATGAAGTTGAGGCAGGAGAATAATAACCTCCAAGATGCCAACACCCAGCTGGGCGAGGAACTAAAGGATGTTCGTGCCCAGCTGTCGGACTCCGTGAAGGAGAATCGGCGGCTTCGGCGCGGCATGTTTAGTAAGTGCTTGAACGAACTTTGAAAAAGGGTTCGGCAAGGAACTCGACTAACAGAGTTATGTCTGTAGGTATGCTCACAGGCCGTCCTGTAGAGGAAATGCCCGGTTCTACGGGTGACCTTCTTCCCGAGCTCTTACAACTGCATGAACGAGTTCGGCAGTGATGAAAGGCGTCGCCTGTGCCTTGTGGCTATCTGCCCATGCCCAAGGCCTTGGAGAGCTTGCAAAGAGGCTTAAGGGCGCGCGTGGCGCTCCGATTATGGAAGATATCGGCCTGCCGTCAAGGCGCCAGGAGGCCTGGGCCATGGTGAAGACGCTGTACACGGTTAAACCCAAACCACATGGCCGAGGTCGGACCTGTGGGGCCGATGGGAAGGAGATCCTGTGAGGTTAGTGTACGGCCAAGTAGAGTTGGCCATTAAATATTCCCAACAGACTGTAAACTAGACAGCCTGTTGGATGGTATTGAAGAGGAATATGCCCAGTCAAATTGACTATGTAATTTAAGATGACATGTAAAATGCCTTCTAGCCGGATTGTAGATCGTTTGTCATGGCGGACCTTTTCGCTTCGACCTCGGGACCCAATAGTCCGGAGTGTGTCCGAATACCCTCTCGGTTATGTAAGAACCGGGGCATGCATGGAGACCAGGCGTAGGGGTCATTAGTGCTTGAATAGACAAGTGCCCAACTAGTTATGTTATATTACATGGTTAGTAAGAAACATCTTCCAGGGAGAATAGTTCCGTTAGGGGTTCCTTTCCCTGGGAGGCATGCCCTAAAGTGCATGTCTGGACTGCGAAAAAAGCAGAAAAGCATCTGGGGGCAGATAAATAAACAAGTGAGAAATCATCTTTAGTTCAACGACCGAATATTCCCTTAAGAACGCTAGCTTTCAGCTTCACCCAGTCTGAGGTACACATCTGGCTAACCCGGAAGTAACAATCGCAGAGGTGCTCCCTTTACCACCTAGCCGAACAATCGGGAACGTAGGGGTAAGCACAGGAGCCAGGCAAGCCAGCTTGACCAAAACTTAAGTCATATCGATGCATATAATGGTGAATAAAAGGTACATGCGGAAGTGTGACACATGTGTTGGGCATGAAGCCCGTATAAATAAGCTTCTGTTAAACAAGCCCCCAGGTATACTGAGCGCGGATAGCGCGTCAGTTATGTGCGAACAAGGCACGAACCAGCCCTTAAGGCTATAAGGGAAAGGGAGGGAGAAGGAGAGAAATATGAGACAGCTAATGTGTAAAAAATAGACAGAGGAAGGAGACGAACACAGAGTCCGGCGCTAGGCGTAGAATCTTCGGAGACGGGCTGCGTTCCATGGGTTCGGCTCGAGTCGGTTATCCGATGGATCTCGCAGACGGTACGCTCCACCAGTCAGTACTTGGTCAATAAAGGGACCTTCCCATTTGGGCTTGAGTTTGTCCTTTTTCTTGTCCGGCAGGCGTAGAACTAAGTCGCCAATATTGTAAGTTTTGGCCCGTACTTCTCTGCTTTGATATCTTCGAGCCTGCTGTTGATAGAATGCGGAACGGGCTTTTGCCACGTCACGCTCCTCCTCCAAGCCGTCCAAACTGTCTTGCCGATCGAGTTCGGTTTATCTTTCTTCGTACATGCGCACGCGAGGTGAGTCATGAATTATGTCACAGGGCAGAACCGCCTCTGCGCCGTATACCATAAAGAATGGTGTGTATCCGGTGGTGCAATTTGGCGTGGTCCGCAGCCCCCAGAGTACGGAGTCGAGCTCCTCTACCCAGTGTGTGTTGGATTCCTTGAGGGAACGCACTAATCTGGGTTTGATGCCGCTCATGATTAGACCATTTGCTCGCTCGACCTGACCGTTAGTTTGTGGGTGATAGACTGAAGCATATTCGAGCTTGATGCCCATGTTTTTGCACCAGAGTTTGACCTCGTCGGCCATAAAGTTCATGTCGTTATCAGTGGTGATGCTGTGGGGGACACCATAACGGTGTACGACCCCTGATATGAAGTCTATCACCGGTTCGGATTCGGCCGTCTTAACAGGCTTGGCCTCTATCCATTTGGTGAATTTATCCACCATGACCAGTAGGTATTTTTGCTTGTGGGTTCCTCCTTTAAGGGGTCCAACCATGTCAAGCCCCCAGACCGCGAAGGGCTAGGTGATGGGTATAGTTTGGAGGGCGGTGGGTGGCATATGACTTTGGTTAGCAAAGAGCTGGCAACCGCGCATCGTTGGACTAAGTCCTGAGCATCTGCTCGGGCCGTCGACCAATAAAATCCTGTACGGAAGGCCTTGCTTACAAGGGCCCAGGCCGTGGCGTGGTGCCCACCGAGTCCGGCATGAATTTCAGCCAGAAGATTCCGCCCTTCCTCTTCGGAGATACACCTTTGAAGGACTCCGGTGGTGATTTTCTTATAAAGCTCTCCCTCATGGACTTTATAGGCTTTAGATCGCCGCACTATGCAGCGTGCCTCGTTTTGGTCCTTGGGAAGTTCCTGCCTGGTTAGGTAGGCTAGGAATGGTTCTGTCCACGAGGCAATGACTGCCATTATTACGTGGGCTGAAGATGTTACTTCGTTGGCAGAGCCTCCCGTTGTGTCAGAATGTTCGGTGTCGGGCAGTGCGGTTGGGTCCGGGATGTTATTTCCGGACTCCCCTTCTCATAATATGGATGGTTTGAACAACCTCTCCAAGAAGATATTGGGGGGGGCGGCATCGCGCTTTGCGCCAATGCGTGCCAAGACGTCTGCTGCGTGATTGTTTTCCCGAGCTATATGGTGAAATTCGAGCCCTTCGAACCGAGCTGACATTTTTAGGACGGCGTTGTGATAAGCTGCCATTTTCGGATCCTTGGCATCAAAGTCTCCATTTATTTGGGATATCGCGAGGTTCGAATCCCCGCGCACCTCTAGGCGTTGAATGCCCATGGAGACTGCCATCCGGAGACCATGTAGAAGGGCCTCGTATTCGGCTGCGTTGTTGGAGTCCGTATACATTATCTGGAGTACGTATTGAACTGTATCTCCTGTTGGGGATGTCAGAACGACGCCAGCCCCCAGACCAGCCAACATTTTGGAGCCGTCGAAGTGCATGATCCAGTTGGAATATGTGTCATACTCTTTAGGGAGTTCGGCTTCAGTCCATTCGGCGACGAAGTCGGCCAAAACTTGCGACTTAATAGCTCGCCGTGGCTTATAGGTTATGTAAAACGGGAGGAGCTCAATGGCCCATTTAGCAATCCGGCCCGTCGCGTCGTGGTTGTTTATAATATTGTTAAGAGGTACTTCAGAGGCTACTGTTATCGAACACTCTTGAAAGTAGTGTCGCAACTTCCGAGATGCCATAAATACCGCGTACGCTATCTTTTGATAATGCGGGTACCGCGACTTGCATGGAGTGAGGACAATGGACACGTAGTAAACTGGCTTTTGAAGGGGGAATTTGTGTCCGTCCGTTTCTCGTTCGACGACGAGCACTGCACTTACAACTTGATGAGTTGCCATGATGTATAATAGCATTGGTTCGCCCATGTTAGGCGCGGCCAGGACGAGTTTGTTGCCAATATGGCTTTTATTTCTTCGAGTCCGTCCGTGGGGGCATCCGTCCACTCGAACTGTTCGGTGCGCCAGAGGAGGCGATAAAGAGGTAATGCCTTTTCTCCCAAGCGGGAGATAAAGCGGCTTAGAGCCGCCACGCATCCGGTCAATTTTTGTATTTTCTTGAGGTACTTTGCAATATCCAATTGTGACAGAGCTCGGATCTTGGCTGGGTTTGCTTCTATTCCTCTACCGGATACTATGAAGCCCAAGAGCTTTCCGGCTGGTACACCGAAAACGCATTTTTCTGGGTTAAGCTTGATGTCATATGTTCGGAGGTTGTCGAATGTGAGCCTCAAGTCGTCTATTAGGGTTTCGACATGCTTGGTTTTGACGACCACGTCATCTACGTATGCCTCCACTGTTTTGCCGATCTAGTTTGCCAGACATGTCTGAATCATGCGCTGATATGTTGCGCCGGCGTTTTTGAGCCTGAAGGGCATTGTGTTGAAGTAGAATGGGCCATATAGGGTTGATGAATGCCGTTGCGGCTTGGTCTGGCTCTGCCATCTTAATTTGATGGTAGCCGGAGTATGCGTCGAGGAAACACAATGAATCGTGTCCTGCGGTAGCGTCGATAATTTGATCGATGCGGGGGAGGGGGAAGGGATCCTTTGGGCAAGCCTTGTTGAGGTCCTTGAAATCGACGCATAGGCGCCAGGATTTGTCCTTCTTTGGTACCATCACCAGGTTTGCTAGCCAGTCCGGATATTTTATATCTCTGATGAATCCGGCCTCCAGTAGTTTGGCTAGCTCCTCTCCCATGGCTTGTCTCTTAGGTTCGAAGAAACGCCGAAGGGCCTGCTTGACTGGCTTGAATACTTTTAGGATGTGTAGGCTGTGCTCGGCCAGTCGGCGAGGGATTCCTGGCATGTCTGAAGGGTGCTAGGCAAAAATGTCCCAATTTTCGCGTAGGAATTCTCGTAGTGCGGCGTCTCATCAGGGTTTAATTGCGCCCCGATGGAGGCCGTTTTTGTAGGGTCCGTTGGATGGACTTGGAATTTGACTATTTCATCCGCCGGTTTAAAGGAGGTGGACTTGGATCTTTTATCAAGTATCACGTCGTCCCTGTTCACCGTGGAGCGCAGCGCAGTTAGTTCGTCGGCCGCTAGGGCTTCAGATAGTGCCTCAAGGGCCAGTGCGGCTGTCTTATTTTCGGCGCGGAGTGCTATGTCCGGGTCACTAGCAAGAGTGATGATACCGTTGGGCCCGGGAATTTTGAGCTTCATGTACCCGTAATGGGGTATAGCTTGAAAAATTGTGAATGCCTCTCGCCCTAATAGAGCATGATATCCGCTGCTGAACGGGGCCACTTGGAACGTGACCTCCTCGGACCTGTAATTATCCGGTGTGCGAACACCACATCCAAAGCAGATTTTTCCTGTACAAAGACGCTTCCCGATCGGATTATTCCTCTAAAGGTTGTGCTGCTTCGCTCAATGCGGCTCCAGTCTATTTCCATTTTTCAAGGGTTTCCTCGTAAATGAGGTTCAATCCGCTGCCACCGTCCATGAGTACCTTGGTAAGGCGAAAGTCGCCCACTATTGGACCGAGGACCAATGTGGCTGGTGCTCGGGCTGTTCGAATTTAGGTTCATCACGGCATTAAACGTAATAGCCGTGTCCTCCATGGGTTTATTGTTGCTACTTGGTAGACTTCGTAAGGCTGCGGAGTGTTCGTTTCTGATTATTTGATGCGAAGTCTTGAACACCGCAATACCGTCTTTGGTATCCACTGGCTGGTGCTCTGTGGATTCTGGAGTTGGAAGCTCTTCGCCACTTCTGGCCACCTGCCGGAGTATCCAACATGCTCTAAGGCTATGAGTTGGTGTGGCGCCCTCCGTACTATGAATTTTGCAGGGTCCATTGAGCCATCCCTCCAGTATGGTTCCATGCCCTATAGAGGGTTTTCGCTTTTTGGTGTTTAACCCAGGTGCCTGGCGATAATGCACCCTTTTATTTCGGACTGGGGTTGTATTCAGGGCCGAATTGTCCCAAAATTTTATTTCGGTTTTCCAGCGCTTTCCATCGCACAAGACTTTTCGTACTATGGGCGCCAAGTCAGCGGCGTGTAATTTCACGGCGACTTATGGCGTTGAGGATTTCGTTGTCCGTGCAATTATTGCGAAGAATGAAATCGCATCCTCCTCGCGGCAGTCCTTTTTCCTGTTCATGACCAGGGAGGAATCGCCGAGTAATGGTGTACTGCTTTCTGCGGGCTCTTGCGAATTTGGGATAGATCGCTTATGTTTGGGTGGGCGGGTGAAATTAAATCCGGAACCTCGCCCAATCTGAGACTCAGGGGCCAAGGGGTTTCCGAACTCGGAAGCTTGGGTTCTTGGATGTTGTCGAATGAATCTAGCCCGCTGCCTGACTTTAGGTTCAGGGCTTGAGTGACATCCTCCCCTCCGCGGGTAGCCGGCTTGGAGGGATCGGGAATCCGGACATAACTAGTCCTTAAGATAGATGAAGGCTTGTCGCATTGTTCCTCCACCACTGCAACGTGATGGGTGACCCGGGGAGAGTTAATCTCTCTCGGATCGGGTTCAGTCCCAATCTGATCGTAGTCTGTAGCGACTCCCAGGGCGGCGATGCGATCCAAGAGCTCGTTTAAGGAAGAGAGCTCCATCGGATCCAACTGCTCGGCGAGTTCCGAGTTGACGTGAAGATTGCTTTCGATGACCCGAGAAGTCACCGTCGGTGCGGCGGCCTAACAGGCGGTGAGAGTTTGGCCGATAGCCAAAGCTCCTTTAGCAACAGTGCCGCCTTTAAAGACGGGATGAGGCATCCTGCATCCTTCCTGATGGCGACGGCACAAAGGAACTCTCAATGAAAGCACCAATGTCGGTGTCAAAACCGGCGGATCTCGGGTAGAGGGTCCCAAACTGTGCGTCTAGGCGGATGGTAACAGGAGACAAGGGACACGATGTTTTTACCCAGGTTCGGGCCCTCTCGATGGAGGTAAAACCCTACTCTTGCTTGATTAATATTGATGATATGGGTAGTACAAGAGTAGATCTACCACGAGATCAGAGAGGCTAAACCCTAGAAGCTAGCCTATGGTATGATTGTTGTTCGTCCTACGGACTAAAACCCTCCAGTTTATATAGACACCGGAGAGGGCTAGGGTTACACAGTGTCGGTTACAATGGGAGGAGATCTACATATCCGTATCGCTAAGCTTGCCTTCCATGCCAAGGAAAGTGCCATCCGGACACGGGACGAGGTCCTCAATCTTGTATATTCATAGTCCAGGAGTCCGGCCGAAGGTTATAGTCCGGCTATCCGAACACCCCCTAATCCAGGACTCCCTCAGTTACCATCAGCACTTTATTGGCAGACTGGTCGTCAAGCGCCGCCATACCACTGTTGAGCGACAGCACGCAGCACCCGAAGGCAGGACTGACCTCAGGATCTCCGGCTCGGAGATCCGCGTTGACCGGGGACATGATAGTGCACTTGAGTACGGTGAGTACAGGAGGGGGATTTGGGGGGAACTGGAGTAGGAATCGAGATTCCATAGGTGGGGGAGGGGCGGGAGATTGGGGATGAAAAGGTAGCACGGATTTTGAACACGCGCCAATATGCTCTCGGCGCACAAGCGCACGAAAACACCGGTGGCGCCCACATGTCAGCGCGCAAGAGTCCCAATTCTTTCTTTTTTTGGGAGCTCGACCTTTTTTTAGGATCTTTTGACAGCCCGACCTGAGAGTCATAATTGACCTATTTGGCATTGCGTTACTACTCGGCCCATATTCGACAACACATAACTGGCCCAAACAAGTGTGCATCATCGAAAAGACACTGAGATCAAATTATCTATCTACTTTTATAAAAAGCAGAGTTGGTGATGATGGTGTGCGTGCCATCCTGCAATATAGGCCGTCCGATCTATATCTAACAGATAGGAAGGAAACCATGAAAATTTTAACTGCATGCCTCTCCACATTTGCAGATAAAGCCTTCCCTCATTCATCCTTTTCTCCCACAAGATCTTGATGTTACGTGCAAGGCACGGGCATCTTGCTAGTAACTTGAAGAAGGGAGATATACTATGAACACTAGAGAATGGTGATGCCCTCATTTAGCCACCAGCAGTTCGAGACAATAAACAGTTCAAAACTACGATATATACAACATTCAAACACTGACTAGTGACTACTACTGACATAAACAACAAGACATGATAGTTCATAGGAAGTCCTGCTACACCACCAAAGTGCACCCATCTACAGTGCTCAGACTCTCGTGATCCAGACGAGAATGACATTCTAAATAGAGGCAACTATTACATAGTAAGAGTGACATAAACGAGGATGACCAAATGAAAAGGAATATTCATAACAAAAGAGAGAACTACCCATCCAGAACAAGCAACAAAGACAACAAGTCATTCGAAGAGGGATGATCCAACACCATCATAATTTGCAGCCCGCTTGACCACCAAAGGATCACGGAGACACCAGTACTCTACCCTTTCGACACAACAGCCCAATTACCTATCAACCTGAAGGCTTGAACCACATCACTGCCTGTCGGACTCGACACATCCAAGGATCAAAGGTAATCCAGATGCATTTGTCATTATCACCTTCTTTTAGCTGCAGGCTGTATCGTTGACAATCAGGGGAGTTTGCTCCCGAACTCCTAGTGCTCGTCGTGTAGACACAGTTTTCCATAGCAAACAGAGCCTCTCTGCAATCAAGGTCCTTGCCAACGGTGATCTCCTGGTTAATCGGATAATTGAGTCCGAGAAACAGAGAGTGTGAACCAAGGCTGTTTACCCGCCTCCAACTCAAAAATCCCGAAGGCCCCAACAAGCTGGTATCCTGCTCATAGACGTACTGTCCGTATACTCACGTATTTCACGGTGCTTGCATACAGTGGGGTTTTTGCAATATAACTTTTCCGGCTCATGTGTCCGAATGATCATCAGTCTTTTGTCGCCGTCTGATCGAGCAAGAAACCAGTTGTGCTTTCTTGTTTTTGGCAAAGCTAGTGTGATTACAAAGGGCAGAAACTGTAGGGACACTGCATCATATAAAAAGGACAATCATTGTTAATGTAAGATCAGCATTGTTCAGAGTATGAGTAGGATAATGCAAGAAACAACATTGATATGTCCCTGTTAGAACTGGGAGGAAAATATAGGGAAATGTATATTGCGTTCGAAAATATATAAGTGCCATGCATGGTTATACTCATGTTATCTCACAATCGATTCTTCACAGGAAACTACCATGTCATGCATGTTATGTAATCATGTTCTGTCCTCACAAACAAATTCTCAACAAAACTAATAGATCATGCATTGTTATATACTCATGTTCTATGGGCAAAATTTTTGTGAGCATATTATTCTAGCCATTGATTGCTGAAGGGCGAATATAGGTATGTACACATGGTAAGAATTACATGATTTCACTACTTCCAAATATAGAGTTCTTCATATGCACATTTACTTCCCTAATGTATGGTTAGATGAAACCAACAGTGTGATGCATGTTTCTACATCATGAAAATGAGGAAACTAACATGGCCATTGATACACACTCATATTTAGTAGTATACAGATTACTATAAAATAAGGAGAATATCCATATCTTCCTAACCGTTCGATTATTCAGGGGTACAAATTGGATGTAATGACATGGTCACAATCGCATGAATTAACTCATTCGAAATATAGCTGATTTACGACGTCTCTAATACATTGCCATAGTTTTACTCAAATTCTGCTCAAACAGGGATATGCCAATCATCACAAAAAGTTCAAATAGTGTCATGGCATCATCATTACACTACAAAAAAAGACACATCCGTGACATTTTGGGCTGAACGAAAAAATATTTTGTCATACTTATGACACTTCTATGACGATAATTGTGACAAAACCAGGTATCATCATAGATGTGGTGGGGTCCTACTTATATGACAAAAAATCATGACAGAAAATTGGCTTTTTGTCCTGTACGGGCGGGAGATGCAGCTGCATGACATTCTTTGGGCCGTCCATAACGGAAAAAACCATGGTAGAAGCGAGGGCGAGGAAAATATCGGGGAGTTCTTGATTACGGTGGGTGGTTGGGGCCGAGCGATGTGTGTTTCTCTCGTACGTACGCACATGTGTGCGAGGTGTTGGGCTCTAATCAACTGGCGGGCGTTGGGCTCTAATCGAACCCAGCGATTACTGCTGCGAACGCGTTTCTTGAACCAGAGCGATCGATCGATCCCTTGCATCAATCTGAACCCGAGTGATTCGCCGCGCTACGCTTTGCTAATCGAAGCCGATCGAACACTGTTGCCTCCTTCCGTTGATGAACAATGAGCGTTGTTGAGAGGGGTTGGATGAACAGTTCCTAGTGGGGGATGGATGAACAGGAACCCGTGGTAGTAGAGGCCGTTGCCGCTGGATGAACAAGACCCGATCGGTCGAGCGGTGGATGAGCAGGACCCCATGGAGGGCTGGATGAGCAGGACCCGTGGAGGCTGGTTGAGCGATGGCGGTGGAGAGCTGGATGAACAGTAGCCCGTGGAGGGGTGGTTGAACAGGACCCCGTGGAGAGGGCTGGCTGAACAGTAGCCGGTGGAGGAACTGTGGAGGCTGGATGAACAGGAGCCCGCGGATGAACAGTCGCAGGTGGAGGCTGGAGGAGGTCGACGGTGGATGAACAGGAGCCCGTGGAGGCAGTCGACGATGAATGAACAGTAGCCCGTGGAGGCAGTCGACAGTGGAGATGAACAATATCCCGTGGAGACCCATTTTGGGTTACGCCACACCCCTCTCAATGAACAGGACACCCGTTTCGACCGTAGCACTCCAACAAAAGTCAGTTTCCTCTGTTTTGCGGTATGCCACACCCCTCCCGATCAATAGGACCTCGTTTCCACTGTAGGAGATCCTTTTCCTCCGTTTTGTGGTATGCCAGACCCCTCCTGATGAACATGATCCCGTTTCGACCGTGGCCGGTCGAACACAAGGCCGTTTCCTCCATTCTGTGGTACGCCAGGCCTTGTTTCCATCGGCTATTCTGTCCAAGCCGGTTGGCTCCTGATGAACACGACGATGCATTCCGTTCCAACCCAGCCGGTTGCCTCCCCATGAACACGACGATGGCGCAACTTCTCTGTCCCGACCCAGCCATGTACACGAGCCCTGGCCGTACGTATGCGCGAGTGGCCGTATTTTCTTGCTTGCACCCTGGCTGTTGTACTTATGTGTACATGCTATGTGCGCGCCTCTACTACGACATGTGCGCGCCTCTACATCGACTAGTATGTACATACACGTTAACAACAAGAATGACAATGCTACATACGCTTCGACCAGGTGGGTCCCGACTGTCAGGCACTTCCTTGCGTGCGAAGATGTAGCTGGTGGGTCCCAGCAGTCAGGGGGCAAATCATTTTTTTGCCTGTAATATGGATGCACTTCCTTGCGTGCGAAGATGTAGCTGGTGGGTCCTAGCAGTCAGGGGGGAAACATTTTTTTTTTGGAAAATAAGATCGCCCGTCTAGTGGGTCCCTGCTGTTAGGTGTAGGAATCATTATTTTGAGAGTAATAAGGAGGCACTTCGTTGCTGCGGCCGTGGACCCAGTTGTCACCCTTCGACGTACAGTACTCTTCCGATGGAAGTCGTTCTTTGACCACATTGACCACGCCGCGCCGAGAGCACCAGGGCGGTGGATGATGGCGAGGCCTAGGAAGGGTACGACGCGGAGCCGGGGAAGACGCGACAGTCGATGCCCACACGGAGAGGAGTACGAGGGTTCACTGGTTCGGCTGCGGTGTGAGAATGCCGTCGCCGCAGCGCCTGGCCAGCGGTGGGAGTGGTAGGGGGCAGTGAGGCCTCCGCGACAGCACAGCCGGCCACGGGAGTCTAGAGTAGGCGGCACGACCGACGCTGCTTTGGGCGGCTGGAGCAAGAAAACCAGAGGTTGAAGAATCACGGCGGCAGTTGGATGGACATCGTATGGTCACGGCAGCTAGAATCGTTTATATTTACTAAGTTGAAAAAGCCCTTGGTACGCATCAACTTAGTAGGCCCACAGGTTAGCCTCCGAAATGGTGCGCCCCAGATGTCAGGGGGAGGAATCATTTTTTGGGCGGCTGAAGCTAGAATATCCAAGATTGAAGAACAAGCACGACATCCGTTGGATGGACATCCAACGGACACTGCTGCTAGAACCGTGTGTTGACTATAAGTTGACAAAGCCTTGCATACGTGTCAACTTAGTAGGCCCACAAGTGTGTGGCAGAGAACTTATAGCCCATTTGCGATTTGTAAGAATGTACAGCCCATTTTTTAATTATAATGGAATTTACTATAGCCCATTTAAAGTTTGTTAAAAGTACAACCCATTTTCTAGCTAGGGCAACGATTAATAATTTCAACCAACCGTTCAAAACAGAATTAAATAAAATTTCCCACATCTTGATGGGATCCAAAATATTTTTGTCCCGAAATTTCTAGTCAGGTTAAATACAATTTCAATATAAATTTGTATTACGTAAAAATCCAACGAAACATTGCGCGCGCAACAATTAATGAAATTAAAATTTTCAAAATCGAAAAGTTATATTTTATAAACTAATTATGTGTTTGGTGCATTTTTTATAGTTACTGCCCAGTTTTATAATTACATCCCATTTATTATTTCCTAAAGCCCTATTTCTTGTTAAGGCTAATGCATCCCTCCTAGGAAAGATTTGCTGCCCAGCGGGGCGGAGAATAACAAGTTGACCCAGATTGTGTACAACTGTCGGCCCAGGTGCATTGCTGATGTTGAAAAAAAGGCCTGTGTAGTATAGTACAACCTTACATGGATACTCAGCCCACATTCAGTGATGCTGGAAAGGCCCAAACAAGGCTTCTGTACAACTTTTTGAAGTCACTGAGCTCAGTTAATAACTTAAGTAAAAGTTAGTGTATAGTGGAACCTAATTAAAAGCAGTCACGAGCGAAGAAATAATTGAACGGGTCCAACTTGTGCGTGTGTGTGTTTGTGTGTGTGTGTGAGAGAGAAAGAGAGAGAGAGAGAGACCCATCGGTTGATCCTCGTAAATACATCTTTCAGCCACATGCATTGATGATGCTCAGTAAAAAATTATATAGTTGACACAATCATATAGAACATCATAGCACACTGAACTTGCATACAAAAATTTCACGCAGGCAGCACAATCAGGGTGGAAGCAGTGGATCACTACGGGTAGGGCTATCTTGAAACGAACGAACTCGTACATAACGGTTCATTGTCTTTACCAATGACGGGGAAATATCTTGAATGTTGTGCAAAGAAAACTGACAGACAAAACAATATATAAGTTCTGCTAGAACATTAAGTTGACATACAACCCTTTCTAAAAAAAGTTCAGGTAAAAAATAGAACAGGCCACAATCAAATGTACTGCCACATCGTACTTCACACCCATAGATCTGATTTAACCAGTATCTGACAAGATTCGGTTGTTACCTCAAATTAGAGCACATCCAGGCAGCCAGTGTTGGCGTTCTGGGAACGGGGGTCCCCAGACTTGCCTACCTGCGGCCTGCAGCATGGTTCAACTGGGGGCCTAGTGTGGCCCAGCTTCATCAGCTCAAGCTCAAGACCCTCGTGAGGGGCCGAGCCTCGCGGGGCGGACGACAGGGAGCCTCTTCAGGAGCAGCCTCCTCAGGCAGGCTCGTGAGGAGGCAGAGAGATCAAGGCAGGGTTCCTCACGAGGGTGCCCCGTGACGCAAGCCATGACGATCGAGGACCAGGCGAGCACCAGGCGGGCGCCGCCCTGCGCAGTTTCCTTGTTTCCCTTTCAGTGCAAAGGGGCAAGCACAGGCCAAGGCCTCAGGCAAAGGTTACCGTTTCGGTGCAACATGACCAAGACCAGCAGAACGGCAGGATGGAGGTCATCATGGAGCCCAAGACGGCGTCACCACCAGATCCTTTGGCAGACGAAGACCAACTTTAGTCAGGATAAGTGTACCAGATGTTCCCCTTCAAAATGGCCAAGTGTTGGCGCCCTTCCCGCTCATTATTTGGGAAGAGGCCCAGGGCCTCCCTCTATAAATAGGACTAGCCACCCACATGATAAGGAGGTCGAGAGAGGTCGAAAGGTCGACGAATCAACCAGAGAGAGAGAGAGAGAGAGAGGCGACTGAACTCACCTAAGCAGTTCATCGCACCAGCTCAAGAACAGCCCCTCGCGAGACTGTTCTCCCTTTGTACCGTTCATCATCAGCCCCTGAGGCAATCCACCACACCACACACTAGAGTAGGGTATTACACCACCACGGTGGCCCGAACCAGTATAAACCTTGTGTCTCTTGTGTTGTTCATCGTTCCTAGGTTAGATCTCTTCCAAACCATCAACGTATGAGCTGGTAGGGGAAAGAGCTCCGCGCGCACCCCAGTGTTCGAACCTCAAGGGTCTGCCGGAACCCGAAATCCGACATTTGGCGTGCCAGGTAGGGGTGCGCCGGAATCCTTCCTCCGCAGCCTCGCGTTTCGTCACGTCATCGTTCGATGTCAAGCGACCCAGTAGACAAAACCGACCGCTGGGCAGTGTGGCCCGCCCACGCCGTGCCGCCTGCCCAGGGCGACCTTAACCTTGTATCTCAGGAAGCTCGCGCTCCGCAAGGCGCGGCGGGGCGCGGGCGACGCGGCCAGATGCCGCATGCCCTCATGTCGCGGCAAGCGCGGTCAGCGGCCAGAGCCTCAGGCCACACCGTGGCCACAATGCCGCACACCCGACGGGAGTAGGCGAATTCCAGGGCCGCGCTCATGGTGGCCCGGGAACTGCTACGGTGCTGGCTTCTGGAGGGCGGCCGCGACGTGCTGTTGGAGCGGTTGACCGAGCTCCTGGACGCCGCCGCCTCGGGAGCACCTCCCTTCTGCGTTCGGCTGTCACCTCCGGCCCAGGGTGTGCCGTATGGCGGCGTCGTACGCGCCCATACAACCTCAAGCGGGCTCCAGGGCCTCCCCGACGCCAACCTGGCGAGCAACACCAGGCAGCAAGCCGCACGGACCCTATCTCCGGCCGGCGTAGGGGCCCACGCCATGACCTTGGGCGTCGGCGGGCCATCGCGCCACCACTCACAAGACGGCGCTTCGAGCCGGGCTGCGTGGCACATGGGGCACTACAGCGAGACCTACGGGGCGGCGTCCCCGGAAGCTTATGTGCCCCGCATGATGGATCAAGAGTGCGGACATGAAGAAGACCATGGCTCGTTCCTTGGGCCAAGCCGAGCCCTTTTAGGGACCCCAAGAGGGCCTCAACGTCCGCGCCGGCAGTAGCAACTATCTGGTATCATTAATCCCTCAGGAGCAACCTTATGCTAACCATGTGCCGCAGGAGGTATAGGACGCCACAATAGGTGGCGACCCCAACCCTGCAGTCTAATACCCCTCAGGAGGAGGGCATCGGGGGCTGCAGGAGAGGGGCCGAGATTCGGGTCCGTCCCCGCGGCGCTTGACGCAAGACGTTCTCAAGAGGTAGGCCCTTTGCCGGGGAGGCGCCCTAGGGCCTGCCCCCAGCAGAGGACCCGTGGTCGTCGGGGGAACCGCTGGCGACCGCTCTACCCCATTGGCGTCGTCCTTGGTCTCCGGCCGCCGTCAGTGGCAGTAGAGTGTGGCGCAAGGCGGGGCCCTCATCTGGCGATATGAAGCAAGGCAGGTGTCGGTGTCAAAACCGGCGGATCTCGGGTAGGGGGTCCCGAACTGTGCGTCTAGGCGGATGGTAACAGGAGACAAGGGACACGATGTTTTTACCCAGGTTCGGGCCCTCTCGATGGAGGTAATACCCTACTCCTGCTTGATTAATATTGATGATATGGGTAGTACAAGAGTAGATCTACCACAAGATCGTAGAGGCTAAACCCTAGAAGCTAGCCTATGGTATGATTGTTGTTCGTCCTACGGACTAAAACCCTCCGGTTTATATAGACACCGCATAGGTTAGGGTTACACAGAGTCGGTTACAATGGTAGGAGATCTACATATCCGTATCACCAAGCTTGCCTTCCACGCCAAGGAAAGTCCCACCCGGACACGGGACGAGGTCTTCAATCTTGTATCTTCATAGTCCAGGAGTCCGGCCAACGGTGATAGTTCGGCTATCCGGACACCCCCTAATCCGGGACTCCCTCAGTAGCCCCCGAACCAGGCTTCAATGACGATGAGTCCGGCGCATTGATTGTCTTCGGCATTGCAAGGCGGGTTCTTCTCCAAATTCCATATACTTGTCGAATAGTGTCCGGCTTCTGATAAATGCTGCGCTCCTTGGCTTCTACGCCCAATAATGGCCATCTTCCACGTGTTTGAATGAATGCGAAAGGCCAGGGTATTTTTACACTCACCCCCTAGCTGCGCAAATGAGCTTCCTATAAAAGGGGCGATGATCTAGATCTGAGTCACACCGTCCCTCCTTTGCGAGCTTTCATCGGAGCGCCCCTGACCAAAGCCCATTCCATCATGGACAGTCGACGCGACTCCTCCTTTTGCGCTCCCAGCCCTCAGCCTGGAAATTGGGAGAGATGCTTAGTCCCGCATAGCGAGCTAGTTATACTCCAAACCAAGGGATTTCTTCCCCCGGCCATCATGGTTCCGGTTCGAGCCGGACTCGCCACCTACAAGGGCGGAAAGCAAGCGGAGAGTGTCCCCGATCCCTCTAAAGGAGAGCGGGTATGCTTCATCTCTTATCTAGTAAGAGGACTCGGATTTCCAATCCATCCGTTTCTCCGGGGCTCTTGGAGTTCTCGGCCTCGGTTGCACCACCTTCGCCTGCCTCCATTTTGCACATTGTGGGCTTCGTGGCCCTCTGCAAGCTGTTCTTGGGTGTCGAGGCTCATTTCGGGCTGTGGAAGAGATTATTCTGCCTAGTACCCCGTTCTCATGATGGGTCAATATATCAAGTGGGCGGAGCCGAGCTATGGCGCGTCGCCGGGACCGGATACCTATCCGGAACCCCAAAGAAGGCGTCCGAAGACTGGCCTTCGGAATGGTGTTATATGGAGAATGTCCCGCTGCCAGATCCTGTTCGGATCGGCCTTCCGGAGTTCAGCAAAGCTCCTCTGAAGAAGCGCCTAAGCTGGCGCCCTCGAAGCCCCCGGAGGGAAGATGACCTGGATGTCCTCTATTTGATGAGCCGAATAAGGTTACTGGCTCATGCCGGATTGACCATGATTGGAGTCATGGCAATCTATATTATGATGGGGGGTGCAGCCGCTCCAATATAGGGGCCACCCATGTGGGACTTCAGCGGGAGGGCGATGCCACCGCCATGGCTGCAAAGGGCCGGATCGGTCACCGAACTGGTGAAGATTTTGTCTGCCATGTATAAAGGGGAGGAGGAGGATTTCCTCCGCGTCAATCCACTGAAGGAGTTTTCTTCGAATAATCCTCGAAGCTGGTTAGCAAACATCTTTGTGGCCTGTCCGATCCATGTTCCCGTGGTTAAATATCTCATTTCATGGCTTCTGCGCAGGAACTGCGCCGGACTGTGGAGAAGATACACAGCCCGCCCCCACAACCCGAGGATCCGGAACGGTCCCTCGATCCGACCTCCGAAGAGGATCCGGATATAAAGGTGGAGTTGATCGACGGGGTGTTCTACCAACTTAGTATCGACAATGCTTTGGTTGCCATTATGGCCGATTACCCCGGAATACTTCCAGCCTCACAGGTAACTGAGACCGAGGTCCCAAAGTCCTGATAATGACCCACCCATGCTTATTTTTTATCACCGTATACCAATGGTGTTTCACAGGGGGTACCTTCGAGGCAGGAAGCCGAGCCCACGGCGGCTGGCCAACAAAGGGCAGTACGGCCCCGCAGGCTAAAAAGGAGTGCGGTACGGACCGAAACTCCACCGCAACGGTATGGCGTGTCACCATGTTCCTAGGATGGATTCCTGGAAGGCGTACTAACGTTGACGCTCTTTTCAGGAAAAAGAGCGCTCGCCGGACTGAGTCCGGAGTGGTTGCCAATCGAACCTCCGCCGGCCAGGCTCCAAAGCCAGGTCCAGAAGCGGAGGAGAACATGAGGCGTACGTCGGATGCTCCTCCGACAGAGGATGCTAACAGATTTTCCGCCACCAACTCTGAGGTGGAGAGCGCCCTGAATCACAGGCGCCGCCGGACAATTCTTCGTGAGGCATGTTTCTCCCAAGAGGCCTTGAATGCCTTCAATTCGGGAGATGCGCACCTCCTTGCCGCTCAAGATGGTCTAGCCAGAGCCACGGAGCAGTATGTAAAGGACATACGGGTAAGGAAATTTGACAGTTATATATGCATGTAGCCCCCGAGACTTAAAATAGTTAGAATAACTGATTTAAGGATCATTTGTTATGCAGGATCTTACAAAAAAGAATACCCGACTGTCCCAGGAGCTTGAAGAGTGCAAGGCCCAACTTGAGGCCGCACTAGCCGCTACAGGGGGAGCCATAGAGACCCCCTCTGGTAATATACGCTTCAGAAGATAAATAGTTTATGAAGTGCGGCGGGTTTGTAAATCTGACAAAAACATTGCAGATGGCGCCGGACTAGATCCGGACAAGCAGCAGCTCTTGCGCCAGCTAAAGGCCGGCGAGAGCATGCTTACAAGGGTGCGGCAGGAGAAAAATAACCTCCAAGATGCCAACACCAAGCTGGGTGAGGAACTAAAGGATGTTCGTGCCCAGTTGTCTGACTCCGTGAAGGAGAATCAGCGGCTTCGTCGCGGCATTTGCAGTAAGTGCTTGAGCAAACTTTGAAAGAGTTCGGCGAGGAAGGCGACTAACATAAACATGTATGTAGGTTTGCTCACAGGTCGTCCTGAGGAGGAGATGCCCAGTTCTTCAGGTGATCTTCTTCCCGAATTGCGTCAGCTGCACGAACGAGTCCGGCAGGTGATGAAAGGCATCAACCAGGCCTTGTGGCCATCTGTCTCCCTGCCCGAAGGCATTGGGGAGCTGGCAGAGCGGCTTCAAGGAGCACGGCGGCGCTTCTGACTATGGAAGATATCGGCATGCCGTCAAGGCGCCAGGGAGGCCTGGGCCATGGTAAAGACGCGGTACACGGCTGACCCAAACCACATGGCGAGGTCGGACTGTGGGGCTGATGGGATGGAGATCCCTGTAAAGCAGTGTCTGCCAAGTAGAATTGGCCGCCAAGTATTCCCAGCAAGATTGTAAATTAGATAGCCTATTAGATGGCATTGAGGAGGAATACAATGAGTCGAGTTGACTATGTAAAAATATGACATGAAAAAATGTCTTCTAGCGGATTGTAGATCGTTTGTCATAGCGGACCTTTTAAGCCGACCTCGGGACCCAATAGTTGGTGTGTCCGAATACCTTCGTGGTTATATAAGAACCGGGTATGCATGGAGACAAAGCGCGGGGTCATTATTGCTGTATCGGACAAGTGCCCAACTAGTTATGTTATATTACATGGGTAGTAAGAAACATCTTCGGGGAGAATAGTTCCGTTAAGGGTTCCTTTATTGGGATGCATGCCCTAAAGTGCATGTCAAAGCTGCTATGAAAGCGAGAAAATCATCCGGGGCAGATGGGTAAATAGTTAAAATCATCTTTCAGTTCACCGACGAATATTCCCTTAAAACGCTAGCTTTGGCTTCACCCGATCGAGGTACACATCCGGCTGACCAGCAGAACAATCGCAGAGGTGCTCCTTTACCACCTAGCCGAACAATCGGGAACGTAGGGGTAAGCACAGGAGCCAGACAACCCAGCTTGGCCAAAACTTAAGTCATATCGATGCATATAATGGTGAATAAAAGGTACATGCGGAAGTTTGACGCATGTTTTTGGCATGAAGCCCGTATAAATTAAGCTTCTGGAAAGAAGCCCCCAGGTATAATGTGCGCGTACAACACGTCAAATATGTGCGAACAAAGCGCAAACGAGCCTCTAGAGGCTGCAAAAAAGAAGGAGGAGGAAGGAGAGAAATAAAAGACAGCAAAAATAAAAAATGTGGACGGAGGAAGGAGACGAACTTGGAGTCCGGCACTTAGGCGTAGACTCTTCGTGAGCGGGCTGCGTTCCATGGGTTCGGCTCGAGTCGGTTATCCACGCGCCCAGCAGGCGGTATGCTCCGCGGTCGAGGACCTGGTCGATGATGAAGGACCTTCCCATTTGGGCTTGAGTTTGTCCTTTTTCTTGTCCGCAGCGTAGAACTAGTTCACCAATGTAATAAGCTTTGGCCCGTGCTTCCTGCTTTGATATCTTGAGCCTGCTGTTGATAAAATCGGAATGAGCTTTTCCACGTCGCTCCTCCTCCAATGCGTCAAACTGTCCTGCCGATCGAGCTCGGCTTCTCTTTCTTCATACATGCGCACGCCTTGGTGAGTCATGTATTATGTCGCAGGCAAGACTGCCTCTGCGCCGTACACCATAAAGAATGGTGTGAATCCGGTAGTACGATTCGGCGTGGTCCGCAGCCCCAGTCTGAGTCAAGCTCCTCAACCCGGTCGTGTTAGATTCCTTGAGGGACCACACTAGTCTGGGTTTAATGCCGCTCATGATTAGACCATTTGCTCGTTCGACTTGGCCGTTGGTTTGAGGTGATAGGCGAGGCGTGTCGAGCTTGATGCCCATGTTTTTGCACCATAATTTGACCTCATCGGCCGTGAAGTTGGTTCCGTTATCAGTGATGATACTGTGGGGGACACCATGGTGCACTACCCCTGATATGAAGTCTATCACCGGTCCGGATTCGGCTGTTTTAACAGGATTGGCCTCTATCCATTTGGTGAATTTATCCACCATGACCAATAGGTATTTTTGCTTGTGGGTTCCTCCCTTAAGGGGTCCAACCATATCAAGCCCCCAGACCGTGAACGGCCAGGTGATGGGTATAGTTTTGAGGGCGGTGGGTGGCACGTGGCTTTGGTTAGCAAAAAGCTGGCAACCGACGCATCGTTGGAGTAAATCCTACGCATCTGCCCGGGCCGTCGGCCAATAAAATCCTGTACGGAAGGCCTTGCCTACAAGGGCCCGGGCTGCGGCATGGTGCCCGCCCAGTCCGGCATGAATTTTAGCCAGGAGATTTCGCCCTTCCTCTTCGGAGATTCACCTTTGAAGGACTCCGGTAGTGCTTTTCTTATAAAGCTCTCCCTCATGGGCTTTGTAGGCTTTATATCGCCGTACTATGCAGCGAGCCTCATTTTGGTCTTCGGGGAGTTCCTGCCTTGTTAGGTAGGCTAGGAATGGTTCCGTCCACGGGGCGATAACCACCATTATTTCATGGCGGAGGTTGTTATCTCGAGGCGAGCCTCGGTTGTGTCGAGTGTTGGCGTCGGCGGTGCGGTTGGGTCCGGATTATTGTGCAGACTCCCTTCCCATAGTACGGATGGCTTGAACAGCCGTTCCAAAAAGATATTGGGTGGGACGGCATCGCGTTTTGCACCGATGCGTGCCAATATATCCGCCGCCTGGTTGTTATCCCGGGCTATATGATGAAATTCGAGCCCTTCGAACCATGCTGACATTTTTAGGACCGCATTGCGGTATGCTGCCATTTTCAGATCTTTAGCATCAAAGTCTCCTTTTATTTGTGATATTGCGAGGTTTGAATCCCCGCGCACCTCTAGGCGTTGAATGCCCATGGAGACTGCCATCCGGAGGCCGTGCAGAAGGGCCTCGTATTCGGCTGCGTTGTTGGAGTCCGTATACATTATCTGAAGGACGTATTGGACTGTGTCCCCGGTTGGGGACGTCAGGACGATGCCAGCCCCTAGGCCGGCCAACATTTTGGAGCCGTCAAAGTGCATGATCCAATTGGAGTATGCGTCGTAATCTTTAGGGAGTTCGGCTTCAGTCCATTCGGCCACGAAGTCGGCCAAAACCTGCGACTTAATAGCTCGTCGTGGCTTATAAGTTATGTCGAATGGAAGGAGCTCTATGGCCCATTTGGCAATCCGGCCCGTCGCGTCGCGGTTATTTATAATGTCGTTAAGAGGTACTTCGGAGGCTACCGTTATCGAGCACTCTTGAAAGTAGTGTCGCAGCTTCCGGATGCCATGAACACGCGTATGCTATCTTTTGATAGTGTGGGTACGGGACTTGCATGGAGTTAGGACGGTGGACACATAGTAAACCGGTTTTGAAGAGGAACGGTGTCCGTCTGCTTCTCGTTCGACAACGAGCACCGCTGACAACTTGATGTGTTGCGGCGATATATAATAGCATTGGTTCGCCCACATTGGGCGCGGCCATGACCGATTGTTGCCAAGAAGGCCTTTATTTCTTGAGTCCGGCCGTGGCGGCATCCGTCCCTCGAAGTGTTGGTGCGCGGAGGAGGCGGTAAAGGGTAACGCTTTTCTCCCAAGCGGAAATAAAGCGGCTTAGACCGCCACGCATCCGTCAATTTTGTATTTGTTTGAGGTCTTTTGGAATATCCAATTGTGTGAGCTCGGATCTTGGCTGGGTTTGCTTCAATTCCTCTACGGACACAATGAAGCCCGGTAGCTTTCCGCTTGGAGCGCCAAGACGCATTTTCGGATTGAGCTTGATGTCATATTTTGAAGATTGTCGAATGTGAGCCTGAAGTGCGTCTACTAGAGTTTCGACGTGCTTGGTTTTGATGACCACGTCATCTACATATGCTTCCACTGTTTTGCCGATCTGGTTTGCGAGACATGTCTGAATCATGCGCTGATATGTTGCGCCGGCGTTTTTGAGCCCAAAGGGCATTGTGTTGAAGCAGAACGGGCCGTATGGAGCGATAAATGCTGTTGCAGCTTGGTCTGGCTACGCCATCTTTATTTCTATGGGTATGGTTTGCAGGCCTCCCGGGAGTACTGTGGATTTGACATATCTTGTCCAAGATTTTGTTTAAGTTGGATAGCTCATCGCTACTGTCCATAAGGGGTAGTTTTTTATTGCTCTACCATGAGCTTTTGAATCCGGCGTTGACTGCCGCGCTCTTTGGACCGTTCCTTTTAATCCGGCGATGGTCCTTGTTGCGCCGTGGTTTCCCATTTCCATCCCTGACTTCGGATGTACTTGGGTCGCTGGTGCTGCATCTTGCTAGCCAGCTATCCTCTCCAGCATAAGCGGGTCATGAAACTTGTTAATGCGGCCATTGTTCTTGGCTTTTCTTGGCGAGGTGTGTGGCGAGCCATTAGTCTCGAATGTTGTGTTTGAAAGCTGCTAAGGCTTGGCGTCCAGGAAAGTCAACTATTTGGTTCTTTTAGTAAGGAACCTATTCCAAATTTCGGGCTGACTCTCCGGGCTGTTGAGTTATGTGACTTAGATAAATGCGCATCCGGGAGGACATAGGTCCCCAAAATTTTCCCGAAACGCATCCTCGAGCTCTTCCCAGCTTCCAATGGTATTTTCGGGGAGGCTTTTAAGCCAATGCCGAGCTGGCCCTTTGAGTTTAAGGGGTAAGTATTTTATGGCGTGGAGATCATCTCCTCTAGCCATGTGTATGTGGAGGATGTAATCCTCAATCCACACTCCAGGGTCTGTTGTTCCGTCGTATGCCTCTATGTTTACGGGTTTGAATCCTGCTGGAAATTCATGATCCAGCACCTCATTGGTGAAACATAAGGGATGTGCGGCACCCCTATATTTGGGTGTGTCGTGATGTTTGGATTTTTGGCGTGTTGCATTGCTTTGAAGAGCTTGCTTTCTCGGCCCATAGATGGACCTAACTGGGCCATCCTTTTGCTGTGAATCCTTATGCGGATCGCATACTAGCTTGTGTGCGGCGCCATTTGCCGCTCTCTTTTTGCCGTTGGGTCGTCCATCCGACCGGGTGGCCTTCTTACTTTTTGATTGTGGGGGCTCTAAGGCCTCCTCGTCAAATTTGGGCAGTAGCTTTCCTTTTGGGTAGCTCTTTGTTCGGCGACTGTCGCTGTATTTGTCTTCGGTGTTGAATACTTTGCTCCATCTGATCCTGAGTGCATCTTCCGCTGTTTTGAGCTTCCGCTTCTACTTTTTCAGGCTACGCGCAGTGGTGACGAGCCTTTTCTGGAGGTTATTTTGCTCCAACAATTTGTCCGTGAGATCGTCGGACTGTTGTCTTCCTTGAGGGACGGGTTGTTTATCAAGTTGTCTTGTTGGACGATTGCTCGATAAGCGTGTTAAATCGTCCACCGGTTCGCCCTGCTCTATGGCTGGGTCTCTGTTGAGGCGGGACTTGGTTCGGCGTTTTACGTTGCCATTTTGACTGTTTCTCGAGGGATTTATCCTTCGTAGCGTCCCGTTGTTCCTCGTCTTAATTTCCTTTAGGTGTATCCACCATGTATACATCATGAGATGAGGTGGTTGTCCAGCATCCTGTAGGTGCTGGTTCATTGTTGTCTCCTACATCGTCGTCCATACCGTCGATGTCTTCAGAGTCGAAATCGAGCACGTCGTGTAAGCTTTCGACAATGGCTATGAAGTGGGTGGTGGGTGGGCGTTGAATTTCTTCGTCATCCGCATCCCAACCTTCCTGACCGTAGTCCGCCATGGCTCTCCGGATAAAAAGAGAGACTTTAGTGAATTCAGGATGTCGCCAAAGGGCGAGTGCTGAAAGGCGTCATGGCGATGAACTCCATGACCGGCGCCCGATCGGATTCGATTGGCAGGGGCGCGGAGGGTTCGGAGTCCGGAGAGGAGTCCGGCACCCTGGAGTCAGGGTCTTCACAAAGGACAGGGATGGAGTTCGGCTCAATCGTCGTAGAGATCATAGCCCCCGAGGCGGTGTCCAACCACTCGTCCTCGATCAGGGAATCCGGCTCCGGATTAAGGGTTGGAGCGGATGCTGGTGCGGCCTCCAGGGCACTGTTCGGCTGCAGAGCTAGATCATGCCCATCGAGACAGTGCGGCACGCTTGGCCTCGGCTCGAATCCGTCGAAGATCAAGTCTCCACGGATATCGGCCGTATAGTTCAAACTTCCAAATCTGACCTGATGGCCAGGGGCGTAGCTTTCGATCTACTCCAGATGGCCAAGCGAATTGGCCCGCAATGCAAAGCCGCCGAATACGAAGATCTGTCCAGGGAGAAAAGTCTCACCCTAGACCGCGTCATTGTTGATGATCGAGGGAGCCATCGGGCCTATCGGTGACGACACAGAGGAACTCTCAATGAAAGCACCAATGTCGGTGTCAAAACCGGCGGATCTCGGGTAGGGGTCCCGAACGTGCGTCTAGGCGGATGGTAACGGAGACAAGGGACACGATGTTTTACCCAGGTTCGGGCCCTCTCGATGGAGGTAATACCCTACTCCTGCTTGATTAATATTGGTGATATGGGTAGTACAAGAGTAGATCTACCACGAGATCGTAGAGGCTAAACCCTAGAAGCTAGCCTATGGTATGATTGTTGTTAGTCCTCGGACTAAAACCCTCCGGTTTATATAGACACGGATAGGTTAGGGTTACCTGAGTCGGTTACAATGGTAGGAGATCTACATATCCGTATCGCCAAGCTTGCCTTCCGCGCCAAGGAAAGTCTCATCCGGACACGGGGCCGAAGTCTTCAATCTTGTATCTTCATAGTCCAGAGTCCGCCAGCGGTGATAGTTGGCTATCCGGACACCCCTAATCAGGGACTCCCTCGGCGGTACACATGAAGAAGGCCAGTGCTGTGAAGCTCGCCGCCCGTGACACTCTCACGTAATAATGAGTGGGGCTGTACACGCCTGGAGTCTCGGGGTGCCAGCCTCGAGCCTGAGGCTCCCTCCCGCCCAGTGGCAGCACTTAGCTCCGCGCTGGTGAGAAGACGTCGAAGACTAGACTAGGTGCCGGACGCGGCCTTTTCCTTTGACTTTTTCGCTGTTGGCAAGTTTCTTCAATTTGGATTTAAGTTGGATTCGAATTCGAGCCTTGCATGTGTTTGGGGAAGGCGTGTTTAGTCTCATTCGAGCAACCTTTCTTGTCTGGTTTCGGCTTTGTGTCAAAAGTTAGCGTCAGCTGCCTCCCCTCGCGAGCCACTCATGAGCCGGGCCGGGCCAACCGCATCCATAGCTCAGACCGCTGTCGCCACACCCTCTCCGGAGGTTCTTATCGCAGGATCAATGGGTTCACCCCGAAGACACATATGGCGCGATGGCCCCCACAACCCCGCTCAGGGCTCACCCGGGTCAAAAGGTAAACGAGCCATCTGACCCGCACCATTGGGCCGGCCAGTAAGCTCACACGCTATGTTAAGATTACAGAGGCATTTACCGCAAACCTTTACATGAGGGGCTTCCCCTCCCAAAATGCTCTCACAGTCTTCAGGGCCAAGCCCGAACCTCTTTCGCGCAGGGTAAGCAACGGCGGCAAGCGATCAGTCGGACATGTCACTTGCTGCACCTTCGGGGTCACCTCCGGAGGCGTCGCTGACATCGTCGCTATCACCAACACCCTCGCCAGCGCCAGGACCGCCCACCACGCCGCCTTCATCAGCGGCCACGATTACGCCATCATCATCCAACGCGAAGGCCCTGACAAGGTCGTCCACGTGACCATCCACCCACTGCGCCAGGTCGCCCCAGACGGCCATGGGCACCGGTGCGATGGCGGCATCGAATTCGAAGTGGGGATCCTTGTCCTGCAGATAACTAAAGACACGGGAGAAAGCGCGCCCGAGCAAGGCTCGACTCCTCTCCTCAACGAGCCAACGAGACCTCTCGGCGTGGTTCTCCAGGAGCGTCACCACATCAGCAAAATACTGGAGGTTGCCGGCATAATTGGTATCGTGCGGCTCCTGGGCAGCGGCCTCGCAAATATTGCCCAAGGCCACGTTAGCCCGTTCCCTGAGCGTCCGGAGCATGGGGGCGTGCTCGTGCTCCAGGACCCGCCGCCGACGAATCTCATCCTCGTTCTGCCGTGCAGTGGCCTCGGCGCCATCAACCCTTTGTCGAAGAAGAAGCAATTCAGCGCGGGAGGAGACCAGCTCCGCCTGTGCTGCGCGAAGGGTAGCTATGGAGGAGTCCGCACCCCTTGTCACTTCGTCCAGCCTGGCCTTGAGGGCCGCGGTCCTGCCCTCAGCTTCGGCCCTGACCAACTCCAGACTCATCTCATACTAGCGCTCGAGGCCCGAGCGAGCTTCCGCTACGCGGCGGTCGACCTCTTCTTGGGCTCGGGCTTCGTGCGCGGCGATGTCATCCTCCGCCTGAGCCACCAGGTGCTCCCTCGTCTCCAACCGCTCAAGGTCGCGGTTGAGCTCGGCGGCTTCCAGCATCAGCGCTTCCTCACGCTTTTGGAGCTCCGTCGGGTCGACGGAAGCCTCCCTCAGCGACACAAGCACAGCCTGGCGCAACTCCACCTGCTTCTCCAGGGAATTGCTCCAGGCTCGGAGCTCCCACGCACGCTCCTCCGCGTCCCTGCGCCGCTGGTCTGCTTCTAGGGCCTCCTCAACGGCTCGGGAGAAAGCCTCTCGTGAGGACGCCAGCGACGCCTCAACCTTCGCATTGTCAAGGTCACGGTGGTGACGCGCGAGGGCGACAGCCACCTTCAGCTTGTGCCTCTCCTCAGGAAGGCGCAAACCTTCCGCCTTGAGGCACGCATCTTCGTCGGCAAGCTCCGCCCCAAGCCGGCCTACCGCGGTCGTCGCCCCATGGAGAAGTTCTTGACGAAGGGTGCGGCGTTCGCGAGCACGCCTGAGCACATCTTCCGCGTCCCCCTCTGCTGTTGGTGTGTGCGGAGGGCCCAGGGGCGGCGCGCCTCCTTTCCCAGGGCAGGGGGCTGGCGCCCCAACCATCGCCGGACGAGCCCCACCAGGAGCAGGGCCTGGAGCCGACCCGTCCCCAGGAGAAGGGCTCAAGATCGATTTCAACCAACCACCGTCCATCACCAAGGAAGGAGCACGGGCAAAGCTGGCTGTGCCCCAGGAGAACCCGTGAAGGGAAAACAGCGGACGAAGTCTTCAATCTTGTATCTTCATAGTCTTGGAGTCCGGCCGTGATGATAGTTCGGCTATCCGGACACCCCCTAGTCAAGGACTCCCTCAGTAGCCCCTGAACCAGGCTTCAATGACGACGAGTCCGGCGCGCATATTGTCTTCGGCATTGCAAGGCGGGTTCCTCCTCCGAATACTTCATAGAAGGTTTTGAACACAAGGATAGTGTCCGGCTCTGCAAAACAAGTTCCACATACCACCGTAGAGAATAACTTTTGCCTGGATCTGGCGGCGTATTCCGCGGCGTGACATCACACCACGGCCAGGCCTTTATATGAATCGTTTTTAACGTTCCACCTTAGCGCATTTAGCGAGGCGGTTTCCTTGGCACGTCTTATCAAAGCATAGATCGTGCCCCCCTTATTCTGGGATTCTCATCAATACGGACGTGGGTAACCCATCCGCGCCATTGATTACGGCGCTTGGGAGATAAGCGAGTTTTACTAGGCTGGTGGGGGACGCATAGCTTCGTCCGTCCATATAAGGGGATAAGGATCCACCTTTTCACCTACGCCTTCTTCCTCCTTTGCTCATCCATTGTTGCACACTCGAGCTCCAGCGCCCAAGCCCGCACATCCCACCTCAACCTTCTCCAACCATGTCCGGAGCGGGAGGCAGGTGGATGGCCTCCTCCGTCACGGAGGGGCACATCACAAGACTGCGGGAGGCCGAATACTTGTCCGGCGACATCGCGCACAGGCTGCCCGACGCGGGGCAGCTCATTCCAACCCCCAGGCCCCATGAGAGAGTGGTGTTTCTCCCCCACTTCCTCCGCGGACTAGGTTTTCCACTTCACCCATTTGTCCGGGGGCTCATGTTCTACTACGTCCAGGACTTCCACGACCTGGCCCCGAATTTCATCCTCAACATCTCGGCGTTTATCGTCGTGTGCGAGGCCTTCCTCTGCATCCAGCCCCACTTGGCCTATGGCTGAAGATCTTCAATGTCGAGGCCGAAGGTAGTGGGCGGCCGTCAGCGAAATCTTGGAGGCGCCATGGTGGCAAGATGGCCAAAGTCCTATGGCTCGAGGCGCCTTTGTGGAGACAATAAAGGGGTGGCAATGGGGTGGTTCCACATCACGAGCCACGCGACCCGAATGGGTGGCGGCCCCAATTCAGATTTGGCTTCCCCACGGCTCTCGTCATGGAAAGAGCGGGCTGGCGTGGGGAATTCGGACGAGCTATCCGGACTCCAAACATGCGTCCGAAACCTGGTGGACAAGAATCTTAGAATTGTCGGCGTAATCCGGTGATGCTCATCATGAGATTCTCCCATGCCAACAACGGGCCTTTAATTTGTGGGAGTTCGATCCGGCGCAGCACAGACCTTGAGCGGCTCTTGACACTACGTGCGAAGATGCACGGAAGGTGCTGTTCAAAGGCGCTGAAGCCCCAAAAATCCGCTAACAAAGATCGCGGATACAGCTCATGGCGTCAAGCCGGCGAGTAAGTTATTTACCCTTTACGGGACTCTTTTTCATAGATTGACTCTACATGGGATCTAAAACTCCCTAATCTTTGACAGGACTGGCTGAAGACGTCCGGACAGATTAACTGTCCGCTCCTTTGCCGGAAGACCAGCGGACGCTGATTAGCGGGGCTGCTGGCTCCGGTACCCATGTGGTGCTGGAGAAGAAGGCCAAGAAGGAGGCCACGGGAATTCGAAGGAGCTCCCAACGCCAAGTGCGGTCAGATTCTGAAGCAGAATCTTCTCCTGAGGACGAGGAGGAGGAAAAAGAAGCTTCTCCCCCAGCGGGGGAGGAGAGGAAAATGAAGGCCGCCCCAAGCGGGGGGGCGGAGGAATCAATAAAGGAAGAACCCTTCCTCCGGACTTCTCCACCAACGTCGACAGCGACGAGGAGGATTGGCCAACAAGGGTCAAGCCCCTGGCGAGATCGTAAGTGTCCGGATACCCATGGCTTTTTTATCATTGTATAGTGTTCTCTAATGTCGAACAATCATGCAGCCCGCCCAAGAGCGAGCGGGTCCCTGGGTTTGTCGGAAATGGAGAGTACTTCGCTTCCGACCGCCTCCTCGCCTCACGCTGCAGACGGCCAGAGTGGTGCCCCAAGGGGGCTAGTCAAGAGGAGGTGGCGCAGAGGCGCCACAAGGCGACCTCCCGGACTCGAGGCGCGTGGGGGCAAGACCCCGAGGGCTCTAAGCCCGACCCTTGTCCGGACTACATGCGGAACCTTAAGTGGTTCAGAGTCCGACAAGCGGTCCTTCGTAGAAGGTAAGGCGCCGGTGTCCTCCGTCCAACGGAGGCACGGATAGTTCTTGGGCGCTTAACAGCGCCTCCATCAGAAGGAGCACCGCCTTTATTATGAGTGCGGTGATCCAGACTCGATTCGATCCAAGAGCGGGCTCACCAGCTTGTACCAGCCTTCTAACAGGTTTTGAGGTAAGTTTAGAATATGTAAAAATATTACCGCATAGACGGTAGCCCTGATGCTTAGTTCGGTGTTGGAAAGAAAAGCGGACTAAGGATCTAAAAAGATATCTGTGGAGTCTAACATAAGTATGTCAATATGGGAATACAGGCTGCGTTCTTGACCTCTGCCCTTGTTGTGGAGGTCAATGCATTGAAGCAAAGCCTCGGCGGTCGAGAACGAGCTCGGCCAAGCCAAGAAGCAGCTCGAGGACAAGGAAGGTAAGTAGTACCTTATTAAAGAAATTCCTTATAGAAAGGTTTCGGTTGCAAAAAGTAACAGGAATAACATGGGTACTGCAGGAGCCACGAATGAGGTGGCGACCCTGAAGGAAGCGGTGTCCGTGGCCGAAAACAAAGCGGCTGCGGAACGCACCGAGCGAGAGAAAGGGGAGGCGCAGCTGGCGGAGGTGCGGCAAGAGCTCCAGATTCTCGTGAAAAAACACGAGGGTTTGGAGCGTGACTCGAAGACCCAAGAGTCCGAGCTTGCCTCGGCTCTTGAGAGTGCCAAAGCTGCTAAGGCCGAGGCCCAAAAATCCCTCCAAGAAATTGAATCATTAAAGAAGATAACGGCGGGTAAGGCATTCTTTATGCAAAGCAAGCATGTGAAAGTGAATTACCTATTACTTACCCGGATTCGGAGCTCTCCAGGAGCATTCGCATATTTGCCCCACAGTGTGTCTGATGCTGCCGCATTCTACAGCGCCGAGGAGGGGAGCTCAACGGAGAAGGTGTTCTGGTCTCAATATGCTGAGGCCGGACATCCGGTGCCCCTAAGCGACCAGCTAAAGCAGCTAGTCGAGCTCCACAAGGTCGCCGAACAGGCCATGAAGGGCCTTATAGTTCGGTTGTGTCCGTTGGAGGTCATGTCTGGGAGCTACTTTGGGCTGGTGCGGCGGCTGGTGGACGCATGTCCACGGATTGAAGTCATCAAGCGCTCCGTCTGCATTTAAGGTGTCCGTCGGGCCCTTGCCCGTGCTAAAGTGCACTGGGGCAAACTGGATGCGGAGAAGCTTGTGACGGACGAGCCACCGAAGGGTAAGGAGCATCGCACGCCCGAAATGTACTATGAGGGCCTCCTGAAGGGTGCCCGTCGAATAGCCGATGAGTGCTCCAAAGATGTGATTTTTGAATAGACTCGCATTTGTTATCCTGTACGCCGGAAACTTGTTCATATGCGCTAAGCAACGTTTGTTAATTTAAAATATTACCTTCTGTGCGGCCGTTTATCAAATTTGAGAGATGGCAAGTCGTTGGCTTCAGCCCCATGCCACAGTCTTTGGGGTGTTCGGGATAAACTTGAGCACTCTTGTTCCCATTCTTGGGTCCATCTAGGGAGGCACTCAGCATAGCGAACAAGGCAACCGGACTTATAATGCTTGAACACTCTCACTTAGCCATAGAATTCTATAATTTTAAATTTCGTGAAGCCCCTAGTATTCGGAAGACCGAGTTGAGGCGCTATCCATGCCTTGGCGGACAACTCCGGTTCCTCGCTCTAAGTGGCATAAGTCTTTAGGGACCGAAAAAACCTCTCGAACAGCGACCGGCTCTCGCCCTATCATGACGGTCAGTTTATCTTTCTCCTTTGAGGTGCTCGACCCAGCTCAAGCTGGGGCACAATCGCGATGGTTCTCCGGTGCTACCTTAGCCGATATAGCGGGCGTAAGGTACCAAAACACGGAGCCGGGCAAACCAACTATTGACCCAAGACATGATTGAGCCGATTCATATAATGCTATAAGTTCGGGTGCCGCACTTGTGAAAGTGTTCGGACTTATCACACCATAATTTTGGGGTACTTAAGCCCTGGTGTATTAGCCGTACCAAAGTGTACGGGTGCAACATGTCATGAAATGAACATATATATAGATAAAGAAAACAGTGCAATAATAGGCAAAAGCTATGTATTGTTTATATCAAAAGGTACTGCAATGAAAGCGAGCGATACAAATAGTCACGATAAGCAAGGGATGGGACTATCTAACATGTCCCCTCGAGGGTAAGCTGCGGGATGGTATGTAAAACAGGTATAATGCTCGTAATAGAGACCACACGAACACTCGGCGTGGCTTTACGCTTCCACAGCTGTTGCATCATGAGTTCGGCGATTCTAGTGCCGGACAGGACTTATGGAAAACAGAGTCATGAAAGTGACAAAAAGGAAAAAAGAAAAAGAATGACACAATCGGGAGCCCACAGTGCGGTCGAGCCGCATTCTTGGCGTGCCGTGGTCGTGCCCTCCCTATGCCCATGGTATCTCGGGCGTAATTATCTCGCTTAATACTAGCTTCGCAATTTCGCGAGGGCTGGGGTTGGGGCGGATTACTCTGGCGATGCTTGAATCGTGCCGAGGCGGTCTTGTTGTAGGTTACTCGGTGCGCTTGAAAGTGTCCGGACGCTTAGTGGCCGGACTCGAGAATTGCTGTGAGAGGCTGCTTTGTACCTCCGCCGCGAGGGCCGCCGTGTGCTCCTCCGTTCGGAGAGAGCGTTCGGTGTTTCCATTGACCGTTATTACTCCTCGAGGGTCTGGCATCTTGAGCTTGAGGTATGCGTAGTGTGGCACCGCATTGAACTTTGTAAATGCGGTTCGTCCGAGCAGTGCATGATAGCCGCTGCAGAACGGGACGATGTCGAAGATTAACTCTTCGCTTCGGAAGTTATCCGAGGATCCGAAGACCACTTGATATGGCGAGCCCGTGCAATTGGCCTCTACACCGATATGGCGCCTTTAAAGGTCGTCTTTGTAGGTTTAATCCTTGATGGGTCTATGCCCATTTTGCGCCTTTATCTGATAAAGCAGGTTCAGGCTGCTACCGCCGTCCATCGGGACTACGGTGAGGTGAAATCCGTCGATAATTGGGTCAAGGACCTGTCTGGCGAAACCGCCGTGACGGATGCTAGTGGGGTGGTCCCTTTGATCGAAGGTGATCGGCGGGAAGACCATGGGTTGAACTTACGGCGGCTGGCTCCATCGTATCGTCCCTTAGCGCCGCTTCTGCTCCCTTTGGGTATATGAGTTGCGTATATCATGTTCACCGTCCGCACTTGTGTGGGAAAGCCCTTCTGTCCTCTATTGTTCGGCGGCCGGGGCTCTTCCTCGTCATCGCTATGCAGCCCCTTGTCACTGAGTTCGGCACTTAACTTTCCTGCTTGCTTGAACACCCAACAATCCTTGTTAGTGTGATTGGCTGGTTTTTCGGGGGTGCCATGTATCGCTGGCGATCGAGTATTCGGTCCAAGTTGGACGGGCCCTGGGTATTTCTTTTGAATGGCTTCTTCCGCTGACCGGGTTTAGAGCCTCTGAATCCGGCATTGACGGCCATATCTTCAGCGTTATCACCGTTAATGCGGCGCTTGTTCTTGTTGCGACGTGACCTACCGTTGCTGTCCTTTGTATCCGAACTATCGGGGTGTTTGGCCAAGTTGTTGCTTGAGCTAGCCAGCTGTCCTCTCCCGCACAAAAGCGGGTCATGAGTGTTGTGAGGGCTGCCATGGATTTGGCTTTTCCTGTCCTAGGTGCGGGCAAGCCATTAAATCGCGGATGTTATGTTTGAAGGCTGCAAGGGCCTCTGCATCCGGACGATCAGCGATTTGATTTTTCTTTGTTAGGAACCGTGTCCGAACTGTCGGCGATTCTTCGGCTGCTGAATTATATGGCTAAGGTCATCGGCGTCGGTGGTCGCACATATGTGCCTGGAAGTTATCAAGGAATGCGGCTTCGGGTCCTCCCAATAACCAATTGATTCTGGCGGCAAGCTGTTAAGCCAATGCCGAGCTGGTTCTTTAAGCTTGAGGGGAGGTATTTGATGGCATGTAGATCATCACCGCGGGCCATGTGGATATGGAGGAGATAATCCTCGATCCAGACCGCAGGATCTATGGTACCATCGTATGATTCGATGTTCTGGGTTTAAAGCCCTTAGGAATTTGATGATCCATTACTTCATCATGAAGCATAGTGGGTGTCTGGCGCCTCATGTATTGGGCTATAGCACGGCGCAGCTCAAATGAGCTTTGTCTATTGTGTTCGGCCCTGCCGAGTTTCTGTATCCGGCGTGGCGGTAATCATCCAGCGTCGTTAGGCGCCACGTGATCCGTGGATCGATCTTGTATGTTTGCCTTATCCTCAATATATCTCGCAAGTCCGGCGTGTTTTCCGTGCCTTGGTACTTTTGAGCAGCGTCGGGGTGTGGCTTGGCGGAGGGCGAGAGGCTTCTCAGCCAGCGACCCGCAGGTGGCGATCTGCCATGTCGTGCCTTTGGTGACTTGGGTGCTTCCTCCTCGATCGAGGCAACGGCCTGCGTTTGGGGTAGATTTTGGAGGCGTTCGAGTTCATACTATTGGCTGCAAGGACTTGATCCATCTGTCGATTAGCAGGTCTTGGTCAGCTCTAAGTTGTTGCTGCTTTTCTTGAGGCTGTTAGCCGTGGCTATAAGCCTGCGTTTGAAACGTTCTGTTGGCGGGATCCTCGGCCACGACAAATTAAGTCGTCGTCGAGGCTTGCCTCATCTTCGGAGGCGCATAATTATCGTCCTCGACCTCTCTTTCTGCCGCCTTGTCGTGCGGACTTGCTTCTCCTCCTCCTGCGCTGAGTCTGCTGGAGGGGTTGTCTTCGGCACTTGTCCGGAGTGTTATTATCTCCGTGCGGAATCACCGTTTTCTTGTGGTGGGATTTAGAGCGGCGCCCGCTGATGATGGCGCTTGATTTGCTTTGGAGGGTCATCCTCCGTTGTTCCATCGTCGTTCCCATCTTTTGGGATATCCACCATGTATATGTCGTATGGCGAGGTGGCCTTCGATGCCTGTGGCGCTGGGTCTTGGTCGTCTCCGGCATCGTCGTCCATACCGTCGATGTCTTGGTCGAAGTCGAGCATGTCGGTTAAATCATCGGCGGTGGCTACAAAGTGGGTGGTGGGTGGGCGTTGAATTTCTTCGTCGTCCGTATCCCAACCTTCCTGTCCGTGGTTCGGGCAGGGCTCTCCGGATAAAGAGAGACTTTAGCGAATTCAGGATGTCGCCAAAGGCGCGTCTTGAAAGATGTCCGCGGCGATGAACTCCATGACCGGCGCCAATCGGATTCGATTGGCGGTATGGAGGGTTGGTCCGGAGAGGAGTCCAGCACCACAGAGTCAAGGTCTTCGCAAGGACAGGGATGGAGTTGGCTCAATCGCCGTAGAGATCATAGCCCCGGCGGTGTCCAACCACTCGTGCTCGATCGGGAATCCAGCTCCGGATTAAGGGTCGGAGCGGATCTTTGATCGCGCCTCGAGGCCTTTGTTCGCTGCGAGCTAGATTATGCCCATCGAGACAGTGCGGCGCGCTTAGCTGCAGCTCGAATCCGTCGAAGATCAAGTCTCCGCGGACATCGGCCGTATAGTTCAAACTTCCAAATCTGACCTGATGGCCAGGGGCGTAGCTTTCAATCTGCTCCAGACAGCCAAGCGAATTGGCCCGCAGTGCAAAGCCGCCTAATACGAAGATCTGTCCGGGGAGAAAAGTCTCACCCTGGACTACGTCGTTGTTGATGATCGAAGGAGCCATCGGGCCTATCGATGACGACACAGAGGAACTCTCAATGAAAGCACCAATGTCGGTGTCAAAACCGGCGGATCTCGGGTAGGGGGTCCCGAACTGTGCGTCTAGGCGGATGGTAACAGGAGACAAGGGACACGATGTTTTTACCCAGGTTTGGGCCCGGGAGGTAATACCCTACTCCTGCTTGATTAATATTGATGATATGGGTAGTACAAGAGTAGATCTACCACGAGATCGTAGAGGCCAAACCCTAGAAGCTGGCCTATGGTATGATTGTTGTTCGTCCTACGGATTAAAACCCTCCGGTTTATATAGACACCGGATAGGTTAGGGTTACACAGAGTCGGTTACAATGGTAGGAGATCTACATATCCGTATCGCCAAGCTTGCCTTCCACGCCAAGGATAGTGCCATCCGGACACGGGACGAAGTCTTCAATCTTGTATCTTCATAGTCTTGGAGTCTGGCCGTGATGATAGTTCGGCTATCCGGACACCCCCTAGTCCAGGACTCCCTCAGAGGTCGAGAGAGGTCGAAGGATAGAGAGGTCGACGGGTCATCGAATCAACCAGAGAGAGAGAGGTGACTGAACTCACCCAAGCAGCTCATAGCACCAGCTCAAGAACAGCCCCTCGCGAGGCTGTTCTCCCTTTGTACTGTTCATCATCAGCCCCTGAGGCAATCCACCACACCACACACTGGAGTAGGGTATTACACCACCACGGTGGCCCGAACCAGTATAAACCTTGTGTCTCTTGTGTTGCTCATCGTTCCTAGGTTAGATCCCTCGCAAACCATCAACCCGTGAGCTGGTAGGGGACAGATCTCCGCACGCACCCCAGTGATCGAACCTCAAGGGTCTGCCGGAACCCTAAATCCGACAGCCAGCCCTGCATCTTCTCCCAAAGAAGCAGTGGCCTCCGCCGCGCGATGGAGTAGTACTTGTGCCATCCATCATTCCGCGCAACACAGGGAAAGTCTGACATTGACTCCTCTAATGGACGTCATCAGCGGACCCGGGCACCAGCGGCGGCGGTAGGACTTTGATTGATGGATTGACCACTTCTGCGACATGCATGAACACTCGATACAGGTACATCCCTAACGTGGTCCACAGCGGCCTTGGTGGCGACAAATAGTACAACCCCAGTTCCTGCACCGGTATCTCAACACCAATCACCTTCCATGTGGTGGACGACTTCTTCATCCATGCCATAACCATCAGAGCCCAGCTGTCTGGAGGAACAAACATACTTACGAGCTCACCTCCAAGGTCGTTGATAAGCTCATTCATGGTCTCACTATTCATAGCACGTCGAGGCATGCCGTGGAAGTTAAGCTTTGTTAAAAACTCAAGCTCAGAGGGCACTGAGCCCCATCCTGGGTGCCATCGATCAAAGCTCACCAGCGTGCCATCGCAGAACAAATGCTGGGAAGATTCGAACACACGACTGTAGTTGAAAGTTGTCCGGAACCTGAAGAAGAAATCAGCCAGTGGCGGACAGACTTCGACGAGCAAGTCACTTATTTGGATGCCATGCGCAATGCCAAGAGCTTTGACAAGGTCGTCTGGTGAGACGGGAGGCCAGTCGCCATTGATGGTTACCATCAGCACTTTGCCGAGAAACTGGTCGTCAAGCGCTACCATGCCACTGTTGAGCGGCAGCACGTAGCGCCTGAAGGCAGGACGGACCTCAGGATCTCCGGCTCAGAGATCCGCATTGACCGGCGACATGATAGCGCGCTTGAGTACAGGGAGTACAGGACGGGGATTTGGGGGAACTGGAGTAGGAATCAAGATTCCAGAGGTGGGGGAGGGGCGGGAGATTGGGGATGAAAAGGTAGCATGCATTTCAAACACACGCCAATATGCTCTCGGCGCGCAAGCGCACGAAAACACAGGTGGCGCCCACATGTCGGCCTAAGAGTCCCTATTCTTTTTTTAGAGCCCAGCCTTTATTTTGAGGATCTTTTGAGAGCCCAGCCTGAGAGTCATAATTGACTTATTTGGCATTGTGTTACTACTTGGCCCATATTCAATGACACCTCACTGGCCCAAACAAGTGTACATCATCCAAAAGACACAGAGCTCAAATTATAACTTGAAAGATATACTCCGAACACTAGAGAATGGTGATGCCCTCATTTAGCCCACTTGCAGTTCGAGACAATAAACAGTTCGAAACAACGATATATACAACATTCGAACACTGACTAGTGACTACTACTGACATAAATAGCAAGACATGATAGTTCATTAGAAGTCTTGCTACACCAGCAAAACACACCCATCTGTAGCGCTCAGACTCTCGTGATCTAGACGAGAATGAAATTCTAAATAGAGGCAACTATTACATAGTAAGAGTGACATAGACGAGGATGACCAAATGACTAGGAATATTCAAAACAAAAGAGAGAGCAACCCATCCAAAACAAGCAGCAAAGACAGCAATTCATTTGAAGAGGGATGATCTAGCACCATCATAATTTGCAGCCCCGGTTTAGCCACCAGTGATCCGGAGACACCAGTACTCCACCCTTTCGACACAACAACCCAATTACCTATCAACCTGAAGTCTTGAACCACATCACTGCCTGTCGGACTCAACACATCCAAGGATCTAAGTTAATCCAGATGTCTTTGTCATTCGCACCTTCTTTTGGCTGCAGGCTGTATCGTTGACAATTTGGGGAGTTTACTCCCGAACTCCTAGGGCTCGCCGTGTAGACACAGTTTTCCATAGCAAACAGAGCCTGTCTGCCATCAAGGTCCTTGCCAATGGTGATCTCCTGGTTAATCGGATAATTGAGTCCAAGAAACACAGAGTGTGAACCAAGGCTGTATACCCGCCTCCAACTCAAAAATCCTGAAGGCCCCAACAAGCTGGTATCCTGCTCATAGACGTAACATCCATTGTCCGGATACTCACGTATTTCACGGTGCTTGCATACAGTGGGGTTATTGCAATATAACTTTTCTGGCTCATGTGTCCGAATGATCATCAGTCTTTTGCCATCGTCTGATTGAGCGAGGAACCAGTTGTGCTTCCCTGTTTTTGGCAAAGGTGGTGTGATTACAAAGGGCAGTAACTGTAGGGACACGGCATCATATCAAAAGGGACAGGCATTGTTAATGTAAGATCAGCATTGTTCAGAGTATGATTAGGATAATGCAAGAATTGGCATTGATATGTCCCTGTTGGAACTAGGAGGAAAATACAGCGAAATGTATACTGGGTTCGAAAATATAGAAGTACCATGCTTGGTTATACTCATGTTATCTCACAATTGATTCTTCACAGGAAACTACCATGTCATGCATGTTATGTAATCATGTTCTGTCCTCACAAACAAATTCTCAACAAAACTAATAGACCATGCATTGTTATATACTCATGTTCTGTGGGCAAAAATTTTGTGAGCATATTATTTTAGCCATTGATTGCTGAAGGGCAAACATAGGTATGTACACATGGTAAGCATTACAGGATTTCACTACTTCCTAATATAGAGTTCTCCATATGCACATTTACTTCCCTAATGTATGGTTAGATGAAACCAACAGTGTGATGCATGTTTCTACATCATGAAAATGAGGAAACTACCATGGCCATTGATACACACTCATATTTAGTAGTACATAGATTACTATAAAATAAGGAGAATATCAATATCTTCCTAACTGTTTGATTATTCAATGGTACAAATTGGCTGTAATGACATGGTCACAATCGCATGAATTAACTCATTCCAAATATAGCTGATTTACGACGTCTCTAATACATTGCCATAGTTCTACTCAAATTCTGCTCAAACAGGGATATGTCAATCAACACAAAAAGTTCAAACAGTGTCATGGCATCATCATTAACATCAGACGGAAACAACTTACACGCGCCGTCCCAGCAATACGTGGTGCCATGTGCTTTGTCGATCGCGTAGATGATGCCATTGTGTTCAATAGCATCACAGAAGTGTGTATCAGCTTTGACGATGATCCACTATGAGCTGAGCTGTCTCCAGCTAAAGAAGGCACCGGCGGCAAGATTGGCGAGTCCCTTGTCGAACAAGGAAATTAGCTTGAAGTCTGCATAATCCACATGTCGTGTGGGCACTTGGTAGATTACAATCTTCTGCAAAACAAAGTGTGTCCAACTGACGACGTAATCTAGATGACTTGGACCGCGATGGTAAAACTCTATATCATGCAACAGAGGAAGGATAATCTCATGGGAGGTCTGTAAGTTCATGAGCACCAACTTTTTCCCGTCTTCTCTGACGGCAGCCATCCAGTGGGAGTTCATGTCGGCCCAGTACATACCTGCAAGAAGTTTCGGGCAATGGTAATCGGATCGCAGTCGAGGGAAATGATGTACGGCGACCCACTACATACTTGCAAAGAAGTTTCGGCTAATAGATGTCGGATTGAAGTAGAGGGGCATCATGTACGCCTCCGTATCATGGTGAGTAAATCTCGCAAGTCCAGATAGCAGCAAGCAGGGTGTCTTGAAAAGCTTAGGCCTCGATTCGATGATGGCCGTGTGCATGCCCCTCGAGCATGCAGCCAGCGGCAGGGCACTCAACATATCCATACACGAATAACAGAGGTCGAGGACGTCACTGGGGAGATTGCTCCAACCGTAGCTCATATGGATGTTGCGTGGTTCGCTTTTGGCCATGGTGGAGTTTGGAAGGTTGGGTTATGGGGGGCTTGATTTACGGGGAGAAGGCTCTTGTCTTTGGAGGCGGCTAGCGAGGAATAGTGGTCTTGGGGGAGGCGGCGAGGCGAGTGCAGCTGGGCACAGTGAGATGATGAAGAGTGACCTCGGGATCTCGTGAGGCGGAGATGGAGATGGAGTGGTGCTAGGTGAGAGGGAGGCGAGGCTAGGCATGCTATCTGTGGCGGTGGCAAGTGATGCACATTGCACAAGGTGAGTCTGACTTTGGTAACCCGGACACGCCGCCTGGACTGGTGTCACCTCGGGCGCAGGGTCTTGTCACTTCACTGTGAGGACTGGATGAATAATAGTTTTTTTACCATCCAGTGTACCACAGTTCTACTACTACTACTACTACTAGTAGTAGGAGTAGTAGCAACATGAGTAGTACTCCCATGCTAGCATGCCTCTGGGTTCACTTCATCCTCCAGGTAACATCCATATTGAGAGCAGAACCAAATTCTCGTGCATGCGGAAGCGCGAAGAAGGAATTTTATTTTTTGAGGATAACCGCATATTCCTTAACTAGAGAATGTTGTGTCTCCCACGCACGCGCCAATATCCGTCTGAACCAGCTGCGACACATTTTTTTATCCGTTTGCATAGGTCCCACACAGTCGGGAGGGTGCGAAATAAAAGGAATCATAAAATGTCTCGCCACGGTGATTCAAAAGAGTGACCTCAACTAGCCAGTGGCACATGTAACGCTAGAAGGATGGGCACGTACAGGGACATGCCCCACTCCTCAGTCTACCCACGTAGACTTTTCGTTTAGTCTACCTAGCCGTCTAATCAACTGCCTACAGGCCACTTCTCCCATTTACTTCTCCATCGGGAACCGATTTTCCTCGGCTTCTTCACTACTCCTTCATCTTCATTTGCATCCAAACCCACACTGCATTCACATTGTTTTAACCTCTTCACATCCTCCTAGAGTAATTCCGAAGCCTCTTTAAATAATCATCATCTTCAGTTAGACTAGCCATCTAATCCTAATTCTCCAAACCAGAGCCCTCCGCTCTAGGGGTTCCAAATGGCAAAAGAGATCCAGATGCAGGTTTTCAGCGTCCAACATGTCCTCGTCCAAGGCTCGTTGAGCATAGTTGCCACAGTCACTGACCAACCAAGGGTTGTTCGGAAGTGGATCAACAATGTATCCAACTCCCTCCAAAAGGTGGAGATGAAGGTCATCGGTATAGACGTAGAGTACACAGAGCATGCCACTGGGAAGATCCAACGCGCCGCCGTCCTTCAGTTGTTCCTCAAAGATGATGTTTTGGTGTAGCAGATCATACACGCACCCTCCATACCAGGTGAGCTTCATGATTTCTTGTCTCGGGAGGACATATACTTCTGTGGGGCAGCCATCACAGGGGACAAATAGAAGTTGGAGCCGTACAACCTTGATTTGAAAAGCATCGCTGACGTAAAAACCAAAATAAAAATTCCTGTAGAAGATTGTAATAAACCGACACCATACCTATTCGACGTAGCAAATTTTGTGCTCGGAACAAATCTTCAGAAGGGTGACGAGACGCTGGCATTAGGGTCGTCTGGATGGGAGAATTATCCCTTGACGTACGAGCGGATAAAATATGCTGCCCTCTATCGTGGTATTCTCACGGGGGGTGCAAGACGACATATGCCACAAGATGGCTTCGTGTGAGGGCAAGACTGCTGCTGATAGGCCTGGGAGCAGGTATGCGAATAGCATGCGGTAGTTTACCCAGGTTAGAGGCTCTCCGGAGAGATAACACCCCTACTCCTGCATGTCTGAGTATATCTGGTATATTTGGTACAGAGTGCTCCTGGAGCTGTATCTGAGGTCAGTGCCATAGGCGTCTGGCATCTGGCCTCGTATATGCATATGAGCATAGGTGTGTGTGTGGCCGCATGTGCCTGAGCATGCATGCGTGAGTGTGTGGGAGAGTGAGTCCATCCTGGATGGATGGATGGATGCTCATATATATAGGGGGAGTTAGCTTAGGATGTAAGCCATGTAGGCATGGTAGCTAGCTAGCTAGTGGCATGGTGGGGTGTCATCCTTGTCCCCTAGGTCACTTCATAAATAGTGCCAGGGGACAAGTGACACTGTACATGATGGCTGGGGTGTCACGTGAACAGTGCCGGGTACGGTCGTCACGTCGGGGTCGCGTTAGGCTGCAGTTGACTTCGGGAAGCCGGCTGGTTGGCGCGATCGGCAACCAGCAGATTAGCTGGTGGAGCGATCGGCAGCCAACGATCGGCTGGGCGGCGGGAGTCGGCAGCCAGCGATCGGCCTAGTGGCGCGATCGGCAGCCAGCGGTCGGCCTCTTTGGTGCGATCGACCACCGGTCGGCCTGGTGGTGCGATCGGCCAACCAGAGACCCGGCCGCGGGGGTAGTTGGGTGAGGGCTTTGCTAGCCCGATGTCTTGAAATATCGTCTTGCCGTCTTGGGTATCCATGTCCAATTACTCCGACACCCTCGATGCCCGTGTGAGTTTTGAGATAGTTGCAAGGTCGAGAGAGCTTTGTTGCTGAAGCCGTCTCCCACAAAAAATGAGAAGAGAAGAGGAAGAAAGAAGAAGAAGAAGAAGAAGAAGAAGAAGAAGAAGAAGAAGAAGAAGAAGAAGAAGAAGAAGAAGAAGAAGAAGAAGAAGAAGAAGAAGAAGAAGAAGAAGAAGAAGAAGAAGAAGAAGAAGAAGAAGAAGAAGAAGAAGAAGAAGAAGAAGAAGAAGAAGAAGAAGAAGAAGAAGAAGAAGAAGAAGAAGAAGAAGAAGAAGAAGAAGAAGAAGAAGAAGAAGAAAAAGAAGAAGAAGAAGAAGAAGAAGAAGAAGAAGAAGAAGAAGAAGAAGAAGAAGAAGAAGAAGAAGAAGAAGAAGAAGAAGAAGAATCCTCTCTGGTAAAAAAATTATTCCCTCTCTTTGTCTATTGATATAGAAGGACAATTTCGATGGTGTGCATGTCTTCGGAACAAGTAGTAGCGTGGGTCCGCTTGACTATAAGGAACTATTTATCCGCCTAGCTTTCTCTACTACTCCCTGTGATCTGTATGCAATGCATGTGTTTGATGACATGATAGCTTGTCCATGGAAGTTCAACTACGGCGACCATCATGTTTCATCCACTGCCACTCACGATTACCACGACACCACTCCAACCCACGGCACCACGTCCCCGGACGTGCGCCTCACCCCTCTAGACAGCATGGTCCACCTTTGACCGCCATGTGCAAGGTTCGTGCTATCTTCTTCAATCTCACCGTGGTTCCATAGTACCAATTCATGAGGTGGCCCATTGCATGGCTGATCCCAATGTTGGACAAAGGTTCTACGGGAGCAGTGTCACCGTTGTAAATGTTGTGCAAATTGATGTTGGTACCCTCCCGTACATATGCAAGCCAATCTCCACTCACACCGAGCCTAAACTGTGAAATAGTGGGCAGGGGGAGAATTAGGAAATGGACATAGAATTAGTCTTTAGAATGCATTTACTACGTGATCAAACTCATCTTACCTGCTCATCGGACAAAATCCGAGTGCCCCTCAACGTCGGCATCTCAAGGGGCGTCAACTTGCAACTACGGCCATTGTAGCGACCCGACCTCAGATGGTCAAGTCTCTGTGCTTCTGTGTCATCCCTGGATCAGTAATGCTGACACACACAGTACTCGAAGGGTTTATAACAGAGTAGCAATCACACAATTATTACATTGAATGTCTCAAAAGACAACTTATTACAATAATATGGCTTAAGGCCATCTAATGCGATAACAGCGGAAGGCTTGGAAGATAAAGTGAGTCCATCAACTCCAACGGCATAGCTGAGCTGCACGGCAACGACCTAACAAACTTTACTCCTCGTCTGAAAAGTCTGCAACATAATACGTTGCAGCCCGAAAACGGGTCAGCACATGGAATATGTTGGTAATATAACACAATAGAGCAGGAACAGAATAGTGCTATCACTACATGCATATTTGGCTGGTGGAAAGCTCTATGGTTATAGTTCTGCGAAAAGCCAATTTTCCCTACAACAAAGGAATAGATTTTTATCTAACTATCATGGTGGTTGAAAAGCTGTCAGGACCCCGTTTCCAAGTCACATCAATCTAGCTGGTAACACCTCATATCACTTTGCGGCCTCACGCATGGTATTCCCACGGGTGTCGCCTTACCATGGCCCGGGACCGTTTGCGTCTTTTGGCTCACGTATATGACAGTGTCGCTAGCATCCACATGACCGAGAACCCGGGCCGACATGGCTAGTCGTGAACCCAAAGAGGCACTAACCCATGGGGACAGGCATACATGAATCACATCGAACATGTCGGTCATCAACGTATGAATTCGGGCTGTAGCACTGGGCTAACAGGACTCCGATATCCCGGGCTGTAGCAGGCTAGGAAGGACTCCGAATATCACCGCGAGACATTTCCCCGAAGGGACAGACATAGGAACAAAGTGAAACACATGCCGGCCAGTCAAGTGTCCAAAGCAGTAGTGCTGGGCTAGCAGGACTCCGGTGAACCGGGCTGTAGCGGACTACTATCGCTCAGGAAGCACTAGACTACATTTCCCCATATGAGAGGCTGCCAAGGATAAACAACTAGATTGTCGGATCCCACACATACCAAGCATTTCAAACATACACACAATATGCTCAATATGTGTAAATACAACATGGCATCACAACATAACTCTATGACTCAAATATTTATTCATTAGGCTCCGTGGAGCGAGATATTACAAACATGGGTCTCATGACCCAACACTCAGAGCATACAAGTCAAAGCACAAGTGGAAGATTAACATGTCTGAGTACAGACATCTACAAATGAAAAAGGCTGAGAAGCCTGACTATCTACCAGATCCTGCCGAGGGCACAAGATCGTAGCTGAGGTAACAAGCTAAACGTCGAAGTCCACGTGGAACTACTAGCGAGACTGACATCTCTCTGCAAAAACATAAAATAGGCAAACGTGAGTACAATTGTACTCAGCAAGACTTACATCAGAATTAACTACATATGCATCATTATCAAAAGGGGGTGGTGGAGTTTGACTGCAGCAAGCCAGCTTTGACTCCGTGGGTATCCTAAACTACATTGCAAGTAACTCTTTTGAGGTGGCGCTTTACGAGTCCACATATTCACCATATCAATACACTACTATGGACCCGATCCCGTCTTCCTACGAGAACGCCATCCATAGCACTCACGCTTATCTTGCACATTTTAGAGTATCCACTTTCACTTGTCTATGAACTGATATAGGCAACCCAGAAGTCCTTTTCCACGGACACGGCTATTCGAATAGATCATATTAACCCTGCAGGGGTGTACTTCTTCACACACGCTCTCACCACTTACCGCCGTTTACACGACATGTACTCGGCAACCTTCAAGCGGAAGCCCAGCGAGGGTGTCGGCCACGGCCTACCTAAACACTCAAGTCCCTAGTCCAGGTTTATCGCCTATTCAGGTTCCATCCGCAGGGAGTCCGGCCGAGGTTTCCCATACAGCCCCGAACGATGTGTGCAGGGTTCCCGAGATACCAAACGGGCACTCGGTACACCGGACCACGTGCCTACCGCAACACAACCCACCCCTAAGGTCAGTGTTGCGTACGGCCCCCAGCATGCTACAAACACCAGAAACTACTTGCAACTCCCGGACTGAGGACAAGGGTGGTTAAGAAGCCGAGAGAGTCAATTAAGCATCCCAATGTGTGGTAGTAACTGTTTCATGGATCACAAACACAGAACTCAGTTCCTGAGGACGGCTTTAATGAGACAACCCACCATGTACTCTTACATGGCCTCTCACCGCTACCTTTACCAAATCGTGTTCACACACTTAGCTCACACACACAGTAGGACATGTTCACACACCTCCGATTCATCCCGATGAATCGGACTGACTCAACTCTAAGCGAGCAGGCATGACAAACAAGCATGAATGAGTAGGCACAACATGGCTCAAGCAACTCCTACTCATGCTAGTGGGTTTCATCTAATTACTGTGGAATGACAGGTCATGAAGAGGATAAAGGGGTTCAGCTACCGCAGCAAGTAACACATGAGTCGTTGTTGTCCTAATGCAGTAAAATAGAGCAGGAGTGAGAGAGTGGGATTGTATCGGAATGAATAAGGGGTTTTGCTTGCCTGGCACTTCTGAAGATAACATAGTTCTTCATCGGTGTCATCGAACAATCGCCGGAACATCGTCTACTGAGAGGGGACAAATACCGGCAAACAAGGAAGAACACAATCAATGCAATGCAACAATTATGATGCATGATAATGTCATGGCAATATGCTGTTGATTTGAGCTAATGCAGCTAGCAATGATTTAAATGGAGTTGGTTTGAACGCAAGATTCAAATTCAAACTCCATATGTGATGGTTTAAATGCCCTTATATGATTTGTTCTAAACAGCAACTATAAGTTGTTCTAACATGCATGAAAATAGTACAGATGGATAGATTGGATTTTTCTGATCATTTTTCATATATAATTTATTTGATTCTGAGCTACGGTTGAATTTATATGATTTTTAGAAGTTTAGGACATTTTCTGAAATTAATAAATCATTTCTGATTTATTAAAATCCCAGAAACAGATACTGCGTCAGCATGACGTGATAGTGACGTCAGTAGGTCAATGGGCGGCCCAGGTCAAACCTGACCAGTGGGGTCCACTGGTCAGTGACCCAGGGCTGGTTAGGTCGGCGACAGGTGGGCCCGGTCAATGTTGACTAAGTCAAAGTCAAGCTGACACGTGGGTCCAGTCGGGTTGGATTAGTTCTAACTAATTTCGTTAGCTGGCTAATTAAACCGGTGGGGCCCATGTGTAAGTCGGTGAGGGGGTTAATTAGTGGGTGATTAACCCTAACTAGGTGTGCCACGTCGGCGTGGCCGGAGTTAGGCCGGCGGCGACCAACCGAGCGGCGGTGGCTCGCCGGAGTGGCACTAGGGCGGCGGCTGGGGCGCGCTGAGGGCACCAGGAGGGAGCCTGTGACCCCGCGCATCCAGTGGAGGCAGCAGCAGGTCGCGGGGTGGTCTGTAGCAGCGTCGGCGGCGAACAAGGCGGCGGCCGAAGTGCGGTGGTGACGCGAACGCGGGGTTAGAGCAAGAGGGCGAGCAAAAAGAGCAACGGAGCCGAAACTACGGTGATCTAGGAGCACGAAGGTGCAACGCGTTCGAGCAGAGAAGCTCGAGAGCGTCGAGCTCGTCGGCTATGGCGGACGGCGTATTCGGGTGCTCGCGGGGCAGTGGCTACAGGGCGCGCGCGAGAGAGAGAGGTGAGGGGAAACGACGGCGAGCTCACAGGGAGGCAACAGGGTAGCTCAGTGGGCTCGGGGACGACCTCCAGCGCGCGAATGGCGGCGACGGCCGGCGAGTAGATGCGGCAATGGCGAGCTCGAAGACGACGGTGTGGTGATCCTTGGCTTGCGTGGCTCGGCGAGGAGGAAGATGGAGTCGTGCCGGACCTTCCGGACACGGGGGAGGGGCGAGGAGGTGGCTGTGGACGCGGTGGTGGCGAGCGGCGGCGACGAGCTCCGCTCGGTGGGAGAGAGAGGGAGCCAGAGGAGGGAATGGGGACGAGAGAGTGAACGAGGGGGTTCCAGGGGGTGCGTGGCGTCGCGGAAGACGTCCAGAGCGTCGAGGGGGGCAGCGGCAAGGGAGGTGGCGCGCGGCGTCGGGCACGCCTGTATCCGACTGGCGGGAGGAAGAAGACCTCCCTGCCCCTGGTGGGCTGGGCGGCCAGATGGGCTGCCAGGTAAGTTCCTCCTCTCTCCTGTTTCCTCTGTTTTTTTTATTTGTTTTTGTTCTGTGTTTTGAAATAGTAAAAATACTATTCCATTTATGAAAAACCTGAAAATATTCGGAGGCACATTTGAAAATATTCTCAACAGCCCAAAAATACCTTCAAGCTTATTTGGGCATTTAAATTACTTATAGGTTTTAAATTGCCCAAATGCAAATACTTTATGAATTAATCCAGTGACCAAATGTGACATGAAAAATGTGGAACACCTCTGGTTCTGGTTTAAAACATTTTTCCAGAAATGATGAACATTTTCTAAAGCCATTTGAATTCACTGAAAAATATTTCTTAGTTGAACCTATTTGAATTGCTTTGGTGCTAGGTCTTGGTCATCCCCATTTCAAATTTCATGAATATTAAACATGATGCATGGATGCAATGCCACTAGTTACAAGCAAGCTCTAGGGTTGTGACAACTCACCCCCACTAAACAAGAATCTCGCCCCGAGATTCAAGACGTGAGGTAAGAGGAAAGTGGGTGTCACAAACTATCACAATCTTCATGATCCATTTGCCCTTCTCGAAGATGTTGATTCATTCCATCATCTTGGTCTTGACGTCTTTGCTTTCGAGATCTTCACTCGACACGACATCAGAAAGAGGGGGAAACCCTACAGGATTTAATCTTCTTGAAGATCGAGCAACTCAAGATCAGTTCATGGAGAGACGTAAGAACAACTCTTGAGTTGAGACACCAAACATACATTAGGAATGATGGTAAAGAAATGGATGACGAAGGTTCAAATTGGTAGGCAACCATTCCACGCTTAAGTAAAATGGTGCATGGTTCAAAGTAACAAGGAGATGATTTCCATGATTCCATAACGGGACACCTTAGGAAAGGTGACTCGTTGGACTGTTCCCTTAAGTGGAAAAAAGAATTACTTTTGATCCATAGATCTTTGGAACTCTTCAAACCAGCTTAAGGCAATTTACAATTGATTGATTGAAAGAGCTCGAGGAAATGGCATACTCGGACTAGAATGGATGATGTGGACTATCTTGTTGAAGACAACGCAATGGATGATTTTTGCTTATCATCGGAGGTGGGGGGGACCCATGGTAGGACCACTTTTGAGGATGATCCTGAACAAGAATTACTAAGAAGGCAGCCCATAGTGAAATGGCACAAGGACGGTGCAAGCTGGGAACGAAATGCAACTGTTGGAATGTTCCAACCATCATATCTTCCTGAGATTCAGATCCGATTGGTGGTAGGATACTTCGGACTCAGCATGTCCGAAAAGAAAGGTCGCAACACAAATCGTTGAGGTGACGTTGCGAGATTCTCGGGAATGAACTACGATAGCAAGCTCCAAAACATGAGCTGGTTCTGCTACTAACATGTGAACATGTTGTCCAAGACAAGAATGACCACATAGTAGTCTTATCATAAAACACTACCGAGTTCAGGTGGGGCACCATCAACAAGGATATCGAAGTCCTTACATAAGTCATATGATTAGCTCTTATGAAGAAACTTCTTGTCCCTGAACAAATCAACCAGTGGCTTGGTGTGCTAGGAACACATATAGGACGAAGGTTGCAAGTCTCCGAACTACATAATACTTCGCACGTATGCATGACTGAATTGGGATGATTCCAGAGGGGGCAAAACAAACCTTTCTCAAATTCACGGCGGCAACTTGCATCAGATGCACATGAATTAGAGGAAGTCGCTACTTCCATCCAAACATATGCTTCATGAACAAAACACGAAGAAATGCTTACACAAGTTTCCAACACTAGGTTGATGTTCAACATGACTCATGGGGGAGACAATATGCTGCTGATGGGCTCAACAACAACTCATCGGAATTTCCATATCACTGGACTTCCACCATCATGTGGACACGGTGATAGCATTGGTCAGACCAAAAGATGTAATGGTATATGCTCGAGGGATCAACCACGAGTAAGACAACATTACGAGCATCGTTGGTACTGATTTGATTTGACGATAGCCCACACTCAAATCAAAGGATTGATAAGACAATAGGTCCAGCAACTGATCACATGGACCAATCGATGAAGATATCATCTATCTTCAACACTCACTACACAAGAATATCCCTTTGGAACGAACTAAGTTAGGCAAGCTTTTATCTTTCAACTCTCCAAGTTGTTGTCTAGCTTAACCAACTAGCTCAGGGATATCCAACACAGATTCTTGGAGAAAGGGTGGTTCACAAGAAACCAACTTGATCACGAGCTCAACATAACAGTCAGGAAACAACCCGGTAACACTTCCAAGAAGATATTTGGAAAGTCACGAACCACCTGTATGTTACTAAGCTCGAGAGCAATCTTGCTTTTCAGGGCAAGACGATATGATCAAATAGAGTGAGGGATTGACAAAATCCTAACTCATTGATCGAAGAGTGCACCAGAAATAAGGACTAGGTAGCACGATCAATCTTAGGATGATGATTTATTAACCAACACACTAAGAATGAGAATATTGTCCATTTACTCTCAAGCAACGAGTTGCTCGGAGTATTGATTTCACACATCACGATTCACTAGTCGGCATTCCGGTTGCGACAACACGGAACCGAGGAATGAACAATGATGGCGGGAAGTATCACTGCATCAAGAATTCCTAAGAGGTTGTGCAATTCCCATGACATTCTTGACATAAGATGGCAATACTCCAGGGTAGAACAGAATCAAAAGCTGGATTGGCATTTGATCTGCGGAATACAACTGCTTTGACCCAGTCCTAGATATGGATGAGGCTCTGGAGTTTGTTTCTCCTAGTCATTCCAGAATAGAATGGCTCGACGGACCACAAGAATAATAGGCATCGATGAACACGAATGCACAATTACTCCTGGCTATCAATTGATAGATGAAGGTCAGAAGACAACTAAGAGAACAACTCAAAGGAACATATAACTTTTGAGTTGTGGAGGCATGGATTAGTATGTCGAGCAAAGTTCAACATTTCTTCTGGATAACCCATGCGGAAAGGTAGAATTGGCAGAGTCACAATATGAATGGAGTACTCCTCCTGGTTGTGATCTTTTGGTTCAAAAGAACTTCTTGCCATAAGCAGTTCATGGTATTTGGAAGAAGAAAATACCACGGACCTCGAGGACTATTGCAAGGTTACTAATATCCTAAAGGAACTAGCAACACTATCAACAGGAAGTAAGTAGGATGAATCTCGGGTTCAAGAACCCAGGAATAGAATACCTACTACTAAATGGCATCACGGGATGCTTTCAAGAATAATGGCCAGAATCATCACACTGGGATACAAAAGCATTGCTAAATTACTAGGTGACTTCCTAAACACCTAGGGTCATAATAATAGCTCCAACATCTACGCCGAGGCAACAAAGTACCTCAACTTACCGATGAGTGTGCGTATTCTGACCAAAAAGGACATCGGGAACGGAAGGAAAGGATTTGCAAATGCATCAGACTATTTAGAGACCTGGAATGACTCGGACAGCATAACGGCTGTAAATGCTCAAAATGATTTGAGACATCCTGCAAAAATGGTGGCATAACCACTCAACATCACAATATCAAGGTTCCGAGATCAATAGTAATCATACAGAAATAGTAGGAACTGAACTGGGGCTTAAATCCAACAATCTTATAAGTCTATGGATAAGTAACACGTCATCCTAATAGATAGATGAGAAGCCTAGTTCTTAAACCCCGTAGAAGAGAAGAGGATGACTCAGATCAGAGGGCCATGAGGTATAAGGAGTAAAAAGAGCCTTACGTTCCCTTCCACAATCAATTCCCTTACATAACTAAAGCATTTCTAGACACAACTTCGACCAGTTTGGCTTGGTAATCCTACAGGCAGTCAGGCTCTGATACCAACACTGTCAGGACCCCGATTCCAAGTCACATCGATCTAGCCGGTAACACCTCATATCACTTTGCGGCCTCACGCATGGTATTCCCACGGGTGTCGCCTTACCATGGCCCGGGACCGTTTGCGTCTTTTGGCTCACGTATATGATAGTGTCGCTAGCATCCACATTACCGAGAACCCGGGCCGACATGGCTAGTCGTGAACCCAAAGCGGCACTAACCCATGGGGACAGGCATACATGAATCACATCGAACATGTCGGTCATCAACGTATGAATTCGGGCTGTAGCAATGGGCTAACAGGACTCCGGTATCCCGGGTTGTAGCAGGCTAGGCAGGACTCCGAATATCACCATGAGACATTTCCCGAAGGACGGACATAGGAACGAAGTGAAACACATGCCGCCATCAAGTGTCCAAAGCAGTAGTCTTTGGGCTAGCAGGACTCGTGAACCGGCTGTAGCGGATTACTATCGCTCGAGAAGCACTAGGCTACATTTCCCCATATGAGAGGCTGCCAAGGATAAACAACTAGATTGTCGGATCCCACACATACCAAGCATTTCAAACATACACACAATATGCTCAATATGTGTAAATACAACATTGCATCACAACATAACTCTCGACTCAAATATTTATTCATTAGGCTCCGAGGAGCGAGATATTACAAAATGGGTCTCATGACCCAACACTCGAAACATACAAGTCAAAGCACAAGCGGAAGCTTAACATGTCTGAGTACAGACATCTACAAATGAAAAAGGCTGAGAAGCCTGACTATCTACCAGATCCTGCCGAGGGCACAAGATCGTAGCTGAGGTAACAAGCTAAACATCGAAGTCCACGTGGAACTACTAGCGAGACTGACGTCTCTCTGCAAAAACATAAAATAGGCAAACGTGAGTACAATTGTACTCAGCAAGACTTACATCAGAACTAACTACATATGCATCATTATCAAAAGGGGGTGGTGGAGTTTGACTGCAGCAAGCCAGCTTTGACTCGGTGGCTATCCTAAACTACGACTGCAAGTAACTATTTTGAGGTGGCGCACACGAGTCCACATATTCATCATATCAATACACTACTATGGACCCGATCCCGTCTTCCTACGAGAACACCATCCATAGCACTCACGCTTATCTTGCGCATTTTAGAGTATCCACTTTCACTTGTCTATGAACTGATATAGGCAACCCAGAAGACCTTTTCCGCGGACACGGCTATTTGAATAGATCATATTAACCCTGCAGGGGTGTACTTCTTCACACACGCTCTCGCCACTTACCGCCGTTTACACGACATGTACTCGACAACCTTCAAGCGGAAGCCCAGCGAGGGTGTCGGCCACGGCCTACCTAAACACTCAAGTCCCTAGTCCAGGTTTATCGCCTATTCAGGTTCCATCCGCAAGGAGTCCGGTCGAGGTTTCCCATACAGCCCCGAACGATGTGTGCAGGGTTCCCGAGATACTAAACGGGCACTCGGTACACCGGGCCACGTGCCTACCGCAACACAACCAACCCCTAAGGTCAGCGTTGCGTGCGGCCCCCAGCATGCTACAAACACCAGAAACTACTTGCAACTCCCGGACTGAGGACAAGGGTGGTTAAGAAGCCGAGAGAGTCAATTAAGGATCCCAATGTGTGGTAGTAACTGTTTCATGGATCACAAACACAGAACTCAGTTCCTGAGGATGGCTTCAATGAGACAACCCACCATGTACTCCTACATGGCCTCTCACCGCTACCTTTACCAAATCGTGTTCACACACTTAGCTCACACACAGTAGGACATGTTCACACACCTCCGTTTCATCCCCGATGAATCAGACCTGACTCAACTCTAAGCAGTAGCAGGCATGACAAACAAGCATGAATGAGTAGGCACAACATGGCTCAAGCAACTCCTACTCGATGCTAGTGGGTTTCATCTAATTCTTGTGGAATGACAGTCATGCAGAGGATAAAGGGTTCAGCTACATGCAGCAAGTAACACATGAGTCGTTGTTGTCCTAATGCAGAAAATAGAGCAGGAGCGAGAGAGTGGGATTGTATCGGAATGAACAAGGGGTTTTGCTTGCACGGCACTTCAAGATAATATAGTTCTTCATTGGTGTCATCGAACAATCGCCGGAACGCCGCTCTTGAGAGGGACAAATACCGGCAAACAAGGAAGAACACAATCAATGCAATGCAACAATTATGATGCATGATAATGTCATGGCAATATGCTGTTGATTTGAGCTAATGCAGCTAGCAATGATTTAAATGGAGTTGGTTTGAACGCAAGATTCAAATTCAAACTCCATATGTGATGGTTTAAATGCCCTTATATGATTTGTTCTAAACAGCAGCTATAAGTTGTTCTAACATGCATGAAAATAGTACATATGGATAGATTGGATTTTTCTGATCATTTTTCATATATAATTTATTTGATTCTGAGCTACGGTTGAATTTATATGATTTTTAGAAGTTCAGGACATTTTCTGAAATTAATAAATCATTTCTGATTTTATTAAAATCCCAGAAACAGATACTGCATCAGCATGACGTGATAGTGACGTCAGTAGGTCAATGGGCGGCCCAGGTCAAACCTGACCAGTGGGGTCCACTAGTCAGTGACCCAGGGCTGGTTAGGTCGCCGACAGGTGGGCCCGGTCAATGTTGACTAAGTCAAAGTCAAGCTGACACGTGGGTCCAGTCGGGTTGGATTAGTTCTAACTAATTTCGTTAGCTGGCTAATTAAACCGGTGGGGCCCATGTGTAAGTCGGTGAGGGGGTTAATTAGTGGGTGATTAGCCCTAACTAGGTGTGCCACGTCGGCGTGGCCGGAGTTAGGCCAGCGGCGACCAACCGAGCGGTGGTGGCTCGCCGGAGTGGCGCTAGGGCGGAGGCTGGGGCGCGCTGAGGGCACCAGGAGGGAGCCCGTGATCCCGCGCATCCAGTGGAGGCAGCAGCAGGTCGCGGGGTGGTCTGTAGCGGCGTCGGTGGCGAACGAGGCGGCGGCTGAAGTGCGGTGGTGACGCGAACGCGGGGTTAGAGCAAGAGGGCGAGCAAAAAGAGAAGCGGAGCCGAAACTACGGTGCTCTAGGAGCACGAAGGTGCAACGCGTTCGAGCAGAGAAGCTCGAGAGCGTCGAGCTCGTCGGCAATGGCGGACGGCGGATTCGGTGCTTTCATGGGCGGCGGCTCTGGCGCCGCGAGAGAGAGAGAGGAGGAAACGACGCGAGCTCACGGGGAGGCAGCGAGGTAGCTCGGTGGGCTCGGGGCGACCTCCGGTAGCGAATGACGGCGACGGCGGCGGTAGATCTGGCAATGGCGAGCTCGAAGACGATGGTGTGGCGATCCTTGGCTTGCGTGGCTCGGCGAGGAGGAAGATGGAGTCGCGCCGGACCTTCCAGACACGGGGGAGGGGCGAGGAGGTGGCTGTGGTCGCGGTGGTGGCGAGCGGCGGCGACGAGCTCCGCTCGGTGGGAGAGAGAGGGAGCCAGAGGAGGGAATGGGGATGAGAGAGTGAGCGAGGGGTTCGAGGTGCGTGGCGTCGCGGGAGACGTCCAGGCGTCGAGGGGAGCGGCAAGCAGGAGGTGGCCTTGGCGAGCATCGGGCACGCCTGCATCCGATCATGGGAGGAAGAAGACCTCCTGCCTCGTGGGCTGGGCGGCGATGGGCTGCTAGTAAGTTCCTCCTCTCTCTGTTTCCTCTGTTTTTGTTTTTATTTGTTTACTGTTACGTGTTTTGAAATAGTAAAATACTATTCCATTTATGAAAAACCCGAAAATATTCGGAGGCACATTTGAAAATATTCTCAACAGCCTAAAAATACCTTCAAGCTTATTTGGGCATTTAAATTATTTATAGGTTTTAAATTGCCCAAATGCAAATACTTTATGAATTAATCCAGTGACCAAATGTGACATGAAAAATGTGCAGCACCTCTGGTTCTTGTTTAAAACATTTTTCCAGAAATGATGAACATTTTCTAAAGCCATTTGAATTCACTGAAAAATATTTCTTAGTTGAACCTATTTGAATTGCTTTGGTGCTAGGGCTTGGTCATCCCCATTTCAAATTTCATGAAAATTAAACATGATGCATGGATGCAATGCCACTAGTTACAAGCAAGCTCTAGGGCTGTGACAAAACATTGAGAAGGTATAACCCCAACTCAATCCCAATTAAAGTAGTTAACAACCCAACAATATTAATTAAGAGTGATGAGATACATGTGATAACTCAAGTACTAGATACTCAAAATTGTCCATAACCGGGACACGGCTAACCATGATTAGATTGTACACTCTGCGGAGGTTTGCGACTTTTCCCCACAAGACTCGATCGCCTCCGTTGATTTCTCGCACTACATGGTGTTTGAGAAACGGATGACCGAGACATAGTCTTTCAGAAACATTAACTCTCTACTCCGGGTAGACCATACCAAACCTACAAAACCCACTACCTACTGATCTACCTCTTCAAGAGCTTCACGTAACTTACTCAACTATGCTAGAGCCCATAGTAGCTTGTGGCTGCACACGGAAGTTTCTAGCATGAATAATCTCAGTTCCCTTTGAGCCCGGGTGGCGGTCCATAGGAAGATCACACGGGTACTGTTGGGGATATACCTCGTGGCGTAAACCGGATGGAAGTATAACCTGGCCGGACTGGACGACTCACTGGTAACCCGCCTGGAGCTTGGCGGTTCACGGGCTACCCGCCCGGTCTTGGCGGTTCATTAGTAACCCGGTGGGCGGGTTAGATGGATGACGAGGCCCAAGGCCCAGAAGACCGGTTCACGTTTAATGGTGGGCCGGTTTATGAGGAAAGCGTAAGGACTATTCTCCTACAAAGGAAGCAAGACTAGGACTCCACTTGTAATAGATTAATCCTAATCCTACTAGGACTAGTCATGTAACCCGCCCCTTCAACATATATAAGGAGGGGCAGGGCTCCCCAAAGAGGGACAAGCTACAAGCAAGAAGAAACAATCTTAGGGCTAGACACAAAGAGGAGAGCCGGTTCTGGCGACTCCTCGTGATGATAATGAGACCTAGCCTCAAACAGCATGTAGGGTTTTTACCGGATGATGTTTCCGGGGCCAAGCTGTCTAAATCCCTGTCTTGTGTTGCGTCTCTCGATTCCGCTCAACCCCTCTCAAGCTACCACATAGATGCGTTGGCCTCGCGACTAAGTCCTGACACTAAGGACATCTGCCGTGACAATTCCACGACAGTTGGCGCCCACCGTGGGGCCCTCGCATGATGGTGATGAGTTCTTGAAGGGATCTCTCCCAGGGATCAAGAAGTTGGCAATTTTCTTCTGGATGAAAAATAAACGGTTTGGGAGGATTCACATCAGCCAGAAGTTCATCAGTCAAAGATCAATGGAATTTTTCAGCAATGGATTATACAAGGTTGAGATCAAGAGGAGTTCGGGTTACGCCGCAATCCTACAACTTATTTGGTGGATTTCGAGTCGCCGGGATCAACTGATGTTTTCCTAAAAAAATGAGTCTGATTCAACCTCACTGGCACCGCCTGCCTCCGATTCCAAGCTCGGTCCTAGCCTTGCCGAGTCAAACCTTGCAGATACAAATCGCCGCAACCACCGCGGCTCCGCCATGGTTTACCGCCCCGTCAAATAACCCTGACTCCCTGATTCACCGGTTCAAGTACCACCTTGACACAGACTCGCATTATCAACTATTCAACTCGGCTTCGATTACAATGACCCGGAGCCGGTGGTGGATTCAGTTTTTCTCTTTGGTTCTCCGTACCATCCAGCTCTTGCCTCTGCAGCTGCTGTGGCTTGTTTATGCGTCAGGATGCCGTTTTCAATCGCAGCCTGTGACCACAACCCGGAGGAAGCGGTCAACACGAATAGATCCATCTCCGCCTTCGTCTCCACGTTCAAGCGGCTTCCATTGAACTACCGCCGCCTCCCCTTGCCGTCGAGCCACCTTGGCTGCGCTCTGATTCTATGGCCAGGCCAGTCTGACTCGGTCAGTCGGTAGCCTTGCCGGTTCACAGCCGTACGCCAAACCGACATCTACCATGCTTGATTGTTGAAACAACCGGTCTTGGCGCGTCTTGGCGCGCCCACGCCGGTTCTACATCCACGACCTCAATGCCGTGGCCTCGGGCCTCCTCTACAAATCGGCAGCGGGCAGCCCTGCGGCCGTCGTTGGACCGCCCACCGGTCTTTACTGCAGGCTTGCCTTCGCGACCATCACGGAGCCGCTGCGCCTCGCCACGAGAGCCATCTCAGCTGTTGATGTAAATTGCCTCGACCTGCTGCTCCTGCCGTGGCTCTCGTCTTCGAATCGCTTCAAACCGCCTAGCCGCCTCAAGGCCTCTGAGTCGCGTCCGCAGACTCACCGCGAGCCGCCGTGCTGGGTTAACCCGGCCGCAAGTCGGCCCTGCTCGCAGGCCTCCGCTTCAAGCCGCCTCAGCTTTGACCCCGCGGCACTCACTCCTCTGTTGAAACCTCACCTCATGTCAATCTGCCGTGGCACGTGGCCGCCGGGTCGCCCTGTTTTCAACGCCGAGTTCCACTGGTCACCACACCTCGAGCGGCCGTCCGTTTGCAAGTCGCCTTGCGTCTGTCGCAAGCGCCCGCGGTCTGGAACCGCATGGCCTCGCCCGTCCGCGGAGATTCGCCCTGCCGGGTCAATGGATCTTATTTTCCTAAATCAGCAAACCGCCATCGCCACTTCCAGAGCTACCGTAGAGACCGGCTATCGCGAAACATCACTCCGCCTCTGCTATAAGCCTTATGCCGGATCACCCGGGTCACCGCGTCCATTCCCGATCGCCGGGTCGCCGCGCTCGCCTGCTCTGTCTCTGCTCTTCCGCCGCCATGGTCAACGGCCGCGACCACGCTGAGCTGTTGAGGCTGACTGTTTCCACCATCCACTGTGTTGCTCCGCTTTGCTGCGTCAGTGCTCGCCGTCGCCATCTCCCGAGCCGCCCTGGATGCGAGTCGCCCCGCCGTTGAGTCACTACTCCGCCCGACGTCCCTTTGGCTGTGGCTCGCCTCGCGCCCACGAGTTTCCGGTTTACTACCGTCACGCCTATGGCTCGTTTCATTGCTTCAAGAGTCGCCATCTTCGCCACCTTGCTCGAACTGCCGGCCGTTTTCAAAGCGCATCTGCTCCTGCGGCTGTTAAATCGCCATCGCCGTGGCACTGCCTTCACTGCTGTGGTGCAGCTACCGCACCTCCGCGGCCTCATCGCGCCGTGACCACCATCGCCCAAATCACCGCCGTCCGAGCCGCCCTGGATTCAGAGTTCACGATTGTTGCCTCTGCGGTCGAGGACCCATCTTCGCTCGATCCGCCGTGGCCCACTTTGTCTACCCGGTCGCCTCGAACTTGGGGGCTCCTCTCAGCCACCGCGCTGTAAGCCGGCAGAACCTCCGCCGCCTCCGAGTGGCCCGCTCCCGAGTCGCCGAGCTTCTCCTGCCATCCTCAGAGTACGCGCGCGCCGCGAGCTGACTCCGTCTCCTCCCACGCATCGGCGCCTTCCGAACCAGCCCTGGTCGGGACTCCATCGCCGACCCGGCCTCCTGTCGAGCGTTGACCCGGGATTGCCTCACCCCTCTGTTGCGGGAGCTTCCGCTTCTGCTCCGTCCGGTCGTCTTCCCCGCACCACGTGCCAGCTACGCATCGGACCACAGTCGCTGCGAGCTGCCTCGGCCCCTCCGTCGCCATCTCCCGAGCCGCCCTGGATGCGTGCCGCCCCGTCGTCGAGTCACTGTTCCGCCCGGCGTCCCTCTGGCTCTGGCTCGCCTCGCGCCCTCAAATTGCCGGTTTAATGCGGTCACGCCTATGGCTCATTTCGTTGCTTCAGAGTTGCCATCTTCGCCACCTGGCTTGAGCTACTGGCCGTTCAAAGCGCCTCTCGGCGCCTCAAACTGCCGCACCTTGAGCAGTGACCGCGGGCCTCCGCCGACGCCGCTCTTCAACCCGCCACCAGTTTAGTCATCACTTCGCCACCGCTTTGAACCGGCCACAGTTGTACCTCTCCAGCCCGCCGCTGCCGCGGACGCACCTCGATGACCCGCCAGAGTGCCCTTGTTGCCGCATCCGGATCGTCCCGCTTTAGCACTCCTCCGAGTTGTCTCCGTCAACTCGCCGGTCCACCTCGCCCCTGGACCGCGGTTTCAACCCGCCATGGTCACGGTCCTCACCTCCATTGCCAACGCGCCCTCCGCTATGGTTGCCCTCACTGGCGCGGTCTTGGGTCGCCGCCTTCGCCGAATCACCGCCTCATCTTCAATCTGCACAGCTACGGTCTTGACCCGGCCCCGTTTCACGGTGATTCCAAGTTACCCCCGCCTGGGTTGTGTTGCCCCTGCCTCGCAGGTGGAGGAGAAAAATGCCCGCTTGACCATCAGATTGTGGCTAAAAAAAGAAAAGAAAAGTACTACTGCCACCACATGCAAAGTTTTACAACGTAAGGAGAAAAACAGAGGAAATTCACGTGAGGGATGTGCTACATCACATCAGCATTATTTGACGCCAGTATCCGCGTTCATCTGACAAAAAAAACATCAGGTGATATCTATCTAAGTTTATTTTATGAGCACAATATTGTTTTCATCAAAGAACAATTACTCTGGCCTATATCTTTTTATACAGGACAAGTGCTCACTATAAAAGTGATGCCCTACTGCGGACGACGCGCGCTAGCTGTTCTACACCGGCATCTGTGTATCACACTAATGAGCCAGAACACAAACCGCTGCCCCTGCAGTCCGGACTACATCAACAATGCCGCGGCCGATTCTCTTGTCCGTGCTGGCTTATAACCCCGCGGTGGATATTAACTGGCCTGACATATCAGGTGAAATCCATCCATTATATTTTTATATTATATATTGCTTTCTTTAAAAAGAGCAATTACTCCGGTTTGCGAAATTATCCAATGCAGGACCCTAAACCGCCATATTGGTGCAAAATTTAAAAGGCCGTCAGATATATTCCGGCTCACAGTGATGCTTCCGGTTTATGATCCGGTTTAAGAGGAAACTATCTCTTGCAAAGCTCTGACGCTCTCAATATCCGGTTTAATGTCCGGTTCAAGAAGGATTTATCTTTTGCAAAAAGATTAAAGGGTGCCAAAGAGGACCTGCAGCCATGATGCGCGGTTCAAACATGGGTATCATGCCTTATTGGCTTATCATTTATTGATCACTTGGGGGCTTGGTCATGTCTGAACCATAGTCACACCTCTTGATCGGCGCAATGCCACAGTATCACTTGGGGGCTTCGGTCGTGTCCGAACCATAGCAACGCCATTTGGTAGGCGAAAAGCCACAGCATCACTTGGGGACTTGGTCATGTACGAACCATAGTCACGCCTCTGATCGACCTAGTGCCACAAAGATCACTTGGGGTTTTGGTCGAACCCGAACCATAGCTACACCTCTTGATCGGCGTAATGCCAAAGCATCACTTGGGGACTTGTGGTCACGTCTGAACCGTAGTCATGCCTCTTGATCGGCCAAGTGCCACAGCATCACTTGGGGGCTTGGTCGAACCTGAACCGTAGCTACACCTCTTGATCGGCGTAATGCCAAAGCATCATTTGGGGACCTGGCTGACTCGAACCATAGCTACGCCTTTTTGGGGGCTTGGTCGTGTCCGACCATGGTAATGCCTCTTGATCGGCTCAAAGCCTCATTTGCAATGATTTTATTTTGCCTTTGCTTGAATTATGTTCTTTTTTTGCTAAAGAACTTTTACTTCTGCTGCGTTTTTAAACCGACATTGTTAATCCGGTTCGACTATCAATTACAAATTGGCGGAACACGGTCAAATCTTAATCCGGAGACTATCTGCCCGGTTTGATTTTATGTTACCATCTTATTATGGAGTAAACCGATGTTCATTAACCCGGCTTGACTTTCAACTACAAGTTGTCAGTACATGACTAATTATTATCCGGCAATTATTAACCCCGTCTGGTTTCAACTATAAGTCGCCAGCATTATATATGGTTAATCCGATGTTTATCACAACCCGGTACGGTTTATCATAAACCGGCACAATATGGAAGGAGTTATCAGTACTCAAAATTTGGGTTATTACCTTTACTACAAAAACTTGGTAAACCAATGATGTGATTCAATGTCACAGGTATGATATATTTCATATTTGATTATTCTTAAGTGCAGCCTTGGTTATAAACCTGGGTTATATGTTGGGCGTATAACCTGGTTATATGTTGGGCATTGGATCCGTCCGGCAGTAAACCGCCAGGACACTTTAAACTTGTTGTATGCAGAAACAGGTTGAATAAAGCATAATGATAAATTATCCGGTGTTTATTAAACCGTCCTGGCTTTAAGACGATAAGTCGCCAGTATATGATGAGAAATTATCCGGTGTTTGTTAACCCGGCCTGGATTTGGACTATAAGTCGCCAGTACATATTTGGATTGCGCCATTGGAATAATGCGCTCATAAATCATTGGATTATATTATTCAAATCTTCAAATAGCCAACATGGCTGGATTTCTATTATGGTTATCAATAACCAGTATATTCAAAGTCGCTTTAGCGCAATGGCTATCATATTGTCAATAGGATATGATTTATTCTACAATTGAAGGCATAGTCCCAAGTTGCTACAGGCTTACAACCCGGCACTTGGGGGCTACATTATTTAAGTTGAGATTACATCAAATATGCAAGTCTCATGTCGCTGTAAGCATGCACCATGACACTTGGGGGCTAATGCAAAGTCATTTTTTGCTCATATTATTGAAGACCCGACTCATCACATTATAATGAGCCGGCCCTTGGGGGCTACCAATTGCTCCTATCAACAATTCAAGGTACAAAGCTTTTTATCCATTATATTGAAGGATACATTGCTCAGTTGGTAAAGAACAAGGCTCTTAACCTTGTGGACGTGGATTCAAGCCCCATGATGGGGGTTATATCATATGATGTTATTTTCACTGAAGTATATATCAAGTCCCAGGTTGCTGCAAGCATGACAACCCGACACTTGGGGGCTACATATGTGGAATACTCAATTCTGGCTAGTGATTGAGATGAACAACCCGGATTTCTTCACGGTTGCAACACTTATATTGGAGCAAGTCTTAAGCTATCACTATGTTCTCCTCTTAAGACTTGGGGGCTACAGGTATTATGCATATATATAGGGAGGAACATTTTCAAATTATCTCAAATTATCAGTTTTGAGCAAATCAGGAAGATCAATTACATCACCCGGTGTCAACAACAATTATGACTTGGCATCGTCTGCTATATAACTCGACAATTTTTGGTAATGATAAACCGGCAAGTTTTACATCTTCAAGCCGGCTGAATATCAGATGAGTATTTGAAGGCCAATATTTTTTAAACCGGCGCTTTGAAAGCCGACTCAAGTGGATTATTCTTCACAATATTTCTCTATGAGAAACCAATGTCAGCAAATTGAGTATGACGCTGGCTTATTGACCTGGATTTTCTAGAAGGAGGAAATGACAAGGACTTAAGGATGATCAGGTGCCGGTTTACAAGAATTCTTAACCCGGAGCACAACCTGTCAAGTTTGTTCTTGTGTTTATTTTACAGGATCAGTTTAACATGGATAAATCCAAATTAAACTGGGGGCTAATGTCGGGGATATACCCCGTGGCGTAAACCGGCCGGAAGTATAACCCGGCCGGACTGGACGACTCACTGGTAACCCGCCTGGAGCTTGGCGGTTCACGGGCTACCCGCCCGGTCTTGGCGGTTCATTAGTAACCCGGTGGGCGGGTTAGATGGATGACGAGGCCCAAGGCCCAGAAGGCCGGTTCACGTTTAATGGTGGGCCGGTTTATGAGGAAAGTATAAGGACTATTCTCCTACAAAGGAAGCAAGACTAGGACTCCACTTGTAATAGATTAATCCTAATCCTACTAGGACTAGTCATGTAACCCGCCCCTTCAACATATATAAGGAGGGACAGGGCTCCCCAAAGAGGGACAAGCTACAAGCAAGAAGAAACAATCTTAGGGCTAGACACAAAGAGGAGAGCCGGTTTACGGCGACTCCCTCGTGATGATAATGAGACCTAGCCTCAAACAGCATGTAGGGTTTTTACCGGATGATGTTTCCCGGGGCCCGAAGCTGTCTAAATCCCTGTCTTGTGTTGCATCTCTCGATTACGCTCAACCCCTCTCAAGCTACCACATAGATGCGTTGGCCTCGCGACTAAGTCCTGACACTAAGGACATCTGCCGTGACAATTCCACGACAGGTACCCCGGGATTTCCGAAAATAAAACAGACAATACTGGGTTCCCCAGGTGGCTCAGTCCATCCATATGTGTATTACAGTTGCCACCTTAAGTTGAACCATTAATTAACAATCTCACATCTGTCATGGATTCACTCAAACCCAACCACGTCTACGAGCATAGCATAGCAATATAAGCAACACGTAGAAGTAACTCCCAAGGGTTTAATAGTAACAGGACAATAGGTTCTACCTCAACAACTACTTCCCAACCCACAAGTTAATGACATCCTAAGAGCATTACTAGTAGAACCCTCAAACCCTCAAACCCTTATAAATAACTGCTTTTTTGCAGTTTGCGAGCAAAAAATCGCGTAGACTAGAACCCCTTAACCCTCAAACCATTAAATTTTTTTAGGGGTCCAACCCTCAAACCTTCTCCCAACGCTCAGAAGTAAGGGTTGGGGAGCAAAACCTACCCCAACCCTCACTTGGCGGTTATCCTCGAGCCAACTCCCGCGCCCGCGTCTGCCGCTGCTAGTCGCCCCGCCACCGCCCGGCTGCCCGTCGACCTCCCAGCGCCACGCGCCCACGCCCAGCCCCCCACGGCCTCTCCTCCAGCTCGCCCGCCCCGTCGTCGCCATCCGTCCGCCGCCCGCCGCCTGCTTTTACTCCCAGCGCCCGCCCATCGCTTCCGTCTCCCGCCCGCCTCCGCCTCCCGCCCCGGCCTCTCCTCCTCCGCGCCCCTCCGACTCCGCGCCCTCGCCTCGACCACCGCCACCGCCCCTTGGCCCGTGCCGCTCCCGCCCTCCGCCTCCCGCCCCGCACCTCCGCCTCCGCCTTGACCCCCAGCCCTGCCCTCCGCCCCCGCGCTGCCCTCTGGCTGTCGTGCACGAGGTGCTCGACGGTATGCCCGCAATGACAATATCGTTCATGGGGAATATTCCGTTATAAGGGTTGGGTTTGAGCGTTCTAATCTTTGCCCCTGTTTTTCAACCCGTAAAAGTGCACAAAAAGACCATTTTTTGACCCTTAAAACGCTAGTGAGGGTTTGAGGGTTTGAGGGTTCTACTAATAATGCTCTAATAATGCAATGTTTGAGGATTGGAACTAATGCATAAAAACTGGGTATGAAAAGAGTATGATCAATGTGTTACTTGCCTTGCTGACGATCCGCGAATCCTAGAGACTCGTAGTAACACGCTTCGCACTCCGGGAAATCTATTGCAAGCAAACAATAACATACATAAGCAACAAGCAAAGATGCAAAAGCAAAACTCAAATAAACGAGGCTGACCAGAAAGTTCAACTTAAGAACTCCGGTTCGCAAAAAGAATCAAACCAAACGGAACAACGAAACTCAAACGGCGAAAGAAACAAGATCCGTTTACTAATCTGAACTAAGGTCAAATTTTACAGTATCAAAATCTTGTTAAAGTTGTTTAAACAGAAAGAGGGTCTCCGGACGAAGATCTAGGCGCTTGAATCGCCTGATTCCGACTAACGAGCGAAAAGATAAACAGAAACTAAGATCGGATCAGAAATCGCGATCAGAAAAATCGCGGAATAAATCCGAGAAAAAGAAAAACTGACGAACAGACTAACGAACGGATGTTCGTTATCTGGATCTAAATGAAGAATGTGTTCATTAAAACGAACAAACGAATGAATGCTCGCTAAATAAATAAACCGGAGAAAAACCGATCTATTTAAAAAATGAAAACTAGGGTTTCTAAAAAATGAAACGGTTTTTCTCAAAAAACCGGCGACGGCGGGCGGCTACCTCGGCTTGGCTCGGCGGGTTCAGTCTTGTGGCGGGGGCTCAGGGCGACGCGTGGTGGCGGCGGGCGGTGGCTCGGGCGGCGGCGAGGCTCGGGCGGCGGCGGCGGGCTCGGGCTCGGGCGGCGGTGGTGTGTGGCGGGGTGGCGGCTATTTAAAGAGGGGGCGGCTTGGAGGAGGGCAAGGCGCGGCGGAGGCGGATTCGGCTCGGACTCTGTCTGAGTCGGCGGCGGCGGCTTCATGTGAGGCCAGCGGCGGCAGGCTGGCCGGCTCTGCTTCGGTGGGCCTTAGGCCCAGTCGGGCGTGGGGAATTTTTTTAAAATAGTTCCACCGACAGAAAAAAAATACTATAAAATAAAATAAAAATCTAAAAATGCCAAAACAAAGTTTCACCGTATAAATGAAATATTTAGAACGAGATGAACATTTTCTTGGCCCTAAAATGCAATTTTTGAAAACGTGCAATTTTTCTAATCCAAATAAAATCCAAACAAAAATCAAATAAAATCTAACAAATAATTTTAACATTTTTCCTCCAATATTTCAATTGTTTTGAAGAAGTCATATTATCTCCTCTCATATATCTTATTATGAAATATTTTTCGGAGAGAAAAATAATTAAAATCAAAAAAATCCTCGTTTACGCTATTTGATAAAAATCAAATATGAAAACCGGAAAATCGCCAACTCTCTCCGAGGGTCCTTGAGTTGCTTAGGATTTCGAGGATTGCAGAATGAAGATGCAATAAAATATGATATGCATGGATGACCTATGTATAACATTCCAAATTGAAAATTTGGGATGTTACAAACCTACACCCCTTAAGATGAATCCCGTCCTCGAGATTTGGGTTGGCTAGAAAATAGGTGCGGGTGGTTCTTGCGAATATCATCCTGTCGTTCCCAGGTGGCTTCCTCCTCGGTATAGTGGCTCCACTGAACTTTGCAAAACTTAATAACCTTGTTGCAGGTGACTCGGCTGGCAAAGTCAAGAATCTTCACTGGCTTCTCCTCATAAGTCAAATTACTGTCCAACTGAATCGCCTCCGAGTCTTGTATCTCTTAATGGTATATCGGCCATCTTAGCATGACACTTCTTCAACTGTGAGACGTGGAACACATCGTGAACTCCTGACAATCCTTCTGGTAACTCCAGCTTGTAGGCAACTTCTCCCATCCGTTCCAAAACATGATACGGTCCTACAAATCTCGAAGCTAATTTTCCCTTAACTCCAAAATGTTTCACTCCTCGCAAGGGTGATACTCACAGATATGCTCTGTCTCCAATTTCATACGTTACCTCCTTGCGTTTCGTGTCTGCATAACTCTTCTGCCTGGACTGAGCAATCTTCAGTCTATCTCGTATCAGCTTAACTTTCTCTTCAGACTCCTTGATCAGGTCTGGTCCAAACAGCTGTCGGTCTCCTACCTCATCCCACATCAACGGCGTTCTGCATCTGCGTCCATACAGGGCTTCAAACGGTGCCATCTTCAAACTGGCCTGGTAGCTATTGTTGTAGGAGAACTCTGCGTAAGGCAAATTGTCATCCCAACTAGATCCATAATCTAGTGCACAGGCTCTCAACATGTCCTCCAGAATCTGGTTGAATCTCTCGGTCTGTCCATCCATCTACCGGTGAAATGTTGTACTGAACTCCAATCTCGTTCCCAAAGTCTGGTGCAGCTGATGCCAAAACTTTGAGGTAAACTGTGTTCCTCTATCTGATACGATGGTCCTCGGAACTCCATGCAAACATACGATCCTGGACATATATATCTTGGCCAACTTTGCACTTGTATAAGTTGTTTTCACTGGGATGAAGTGAGCCACTTTGGTCAAGCGATCCACTACTACCCATATTGAATCATATCCTACTTTGGTCCTGGGCAATCCGGTAATAAAATCCATGCCAAGTTTATCCCACTTCCATTCGGGTATCGGCATAGGCTGTAACAGTCCTGCTGGCTTCTGATGCTCTGCCTTCACTCTCTGACATACATCACATATAGCTACATACTCGGCAATATCCTTCTTCATACCAGTCCACCAGAAACGTTCTTTCAGATCCATGTACATCTTGGTGTTTCCGGGGTGTATCGAGTATGGTGAGTCATGACCCTCCTGAAGTATTAACTTCCTGATCTCTGGGTCATTGGGCACATAAACTCGGTCCTCAAACCATAAGGTGTCGTGCTCATCCTCGCGAAAACCTTTGGCCTTTCCTTTGCTCATCTTTTCCATTATCTCAGCAATCTCTTTGTCTTCCTTCTGAGCTTCTCGAATCTTGTCCAACAATGTAGAATGAACTTCCATTGTTGCAATGAAACCTCTTGGAACAATCTCCAACCGAAGTTCCATGATATCTTCAGCTAACTCCTTCGGCAATCCCTTACTTTCAAGGATATTAGTGTAACTCTTCCGGCTCAAAGCGTCTGCTACGACATTGGCCTTTCCTGGATGATAGTGCAGCTTCATGTCATAATCCTTTATAATCTCCAACCATCTCCTCTGCCTAAGGTTCAACTCCTTTTGCGTGAAAATGTACTTCAGACTCTTATGATCGGTGTACACATCACAACGGTTCCCAATAAGGTAATGTCTCCAGGTCTTCAATGCATGCACTACGGCTGCTAGCTCCAAATCATGCATGGCATAGTTCAACTCATGGGGCTTCAGTTGTCGTGAGGCATACGAAACAACCTTTTCGTCCTGCATAAGCACACATCCAAGTCCCAAGCGTGAGGCGTCACAATACACTTGAAACTCCCTATGTATATCTGGCAATGTTAGCACTGGGGCTGTAGTCAAACATTTCTTCAACTCCTAAAAACTTGCATCGCAATCTTCTGTCCATTTAAACTTAGTATCCTTCTTCACCAATTCAGTCATTGGCTTAGCAATCTTGGGAAAATTCTCAATGAATCTCCGATAATATCCTGCGAGTCCAAGGAAACTGCGGATCTCGCCAACTGAAGTGGGTGCCATCCATTCAGTGACCAACTGAACCTTGCTGGGGTCCACTGCTATACCTTCTCCTTATATAACATGCCCAAGAAATCCAACTTCCTTCAACCAAAACTCGCACTTGCTGAATTTGGCGTATAACTGGTGTTCCCTGAGTTTCTCGAGAACGAAAGCAAATGCTCATTGTGCTCTTCTTCGTTCTTCGAGTATACCATAATATCATCAATAAACACCACAACAAACTTGTCCAAATACTCCATGAACACCTTGTTCATCATACGCATGAAATAGGCAGGGGCGTTAGTCAGTCCAAACGACATGACCGTATACTCGTATAATCCATACCGCGTGGTGAACGCTATCTTTGGTATATCCTTCTCTCGAATCTTCAACTGATGGTACCCCGATCGTAGATCGATCTTCGAAAACACCTTGGCTCCTTGCAGCTGATCAAACAGATCATTGATCATCGGCAGTGGGTACTTGTTCTTAATCGTTACTTCATTCAAGGCTCGGTAATTAACAACCATCCTTAGGGATTTATCCTTCTTCTCAACCAAAAGCACTGGAGCTCCCCAAGGTGATGAACTTCTTCTAGTATAACCTTTTTCCAACAACTCCTTGATTTGTTTCTTAATTTCCTCCAGATCATTTGCGGGCATCCGATAGGGTCTCTTGGATATTGGTCCTGTACCTGGCAATAGCTCTATCAAAAACTCGATGTCTCGATCCGGTGGCATGCCTGGTAACTCCTCTGGGAAAACATCCAGAAAATCCTTTACTACCGGTACTTCCTCCTGAACAACTCCCGTGAGGGCATTCACTTGGCTCCTCCTAGGCACATGCCTAGATACATACTTAATCCTTTTTCCCTCCGGGGTGGTAAGATAAATTGATTTGCTAGCACAGTCAATGCTTCCTCCATACTTTGACATCCAGTCCATACCTAATGTCACATCCAATCCTTGCGACTCCAAGATAATTAGGTCAGACGGAAAAACATGTGTGCCAAGGGTTAGGGGTATCTGGTTGCACCATCGACTAGCCATGTACTCTGCTCCAAAGTAGCTCACTAAAGAGGGTCCTAAGGGTTTGGGTTGGTAGCTTAAACTTATCCACAAATCCCCTTGATATGTATGAATGCGATGCACCAGTATCGAAAAGAACAAGAGCGGTAAATGACTTAACCAAAAACTTACCTATCACCGCGTCCGGCTGCTCTTCAACTTCCTCCACGTTAACGTGGTTCACTTGTCCTTTGTTGAATGGATTGGGCTTCTTCCCAGCGCTCACATTTCCATTTCCATTCCTTCCTTCAGGGCAATCATTGGCATAGTGACCTATCTTCCCGCACTTAAAGCAAGTAACTTGACTTAGGTCTCTTTTGGCGGGTGAGGGAGTCCTGGATTAGGGGGTGTCCGGATGGCCGGACTATAACCTTTGGCCGGACTCCTGGTCTATGAAGATACAAGATTGAAGACTTCGTCCCGTGTCCAGATGGGACTTTCCTTGGCGTGGAAGGCAAGCTTGGCGATACGGATATGTAGATCTCCTACCATTGTAACCGACTCTGTGTAACCCTAACCCTCTTCGGTGCCTATATAAACCAGAGGGTTTTAGTCCGTAGGACGAACAACAATCATACCATAGGCTAGCTTCTAGGGTTTAGCCTCTCTGATCTCGTTGTAGATCTACTCTTGTACTACCCATATCATCAATATTAATCAAGAAGGAGTAGGGTTTTACCTCCATCGAGAGGGCCCGAACCTGGGTAAAAACATCATGTCCCTTGTCTCCTGTTACCATCCGCCTAGACGCACAGTTCCAGACCCCCTACCCGAGATCCGCCAGTTTTGACACCGACATTGGTGCTTTCATTGAGAGTTCCTCTGTGTCGTCATCCTTAGGCCCGATCGCTCCTCCGATCGTCAACGACGATGCGGTCCAGGGTGAGACTTTTCTCCCCGGACAGATCTTCGTATTCGGCGGCTTTGCATGCAGCCAATTAAGCAGCCATCTGGAGCAGATTGAAAGCTACGCCCTTGGCCACCAGGTCAGATTTGGAAGTTTGAACTACACGGGTGACGTCCGCGAAGACTTGATCTTCGACGGTTTCAAGCCACAGCCAAGCGCGCCGCACTGTCACGAGGGGCATGATCTAGCTCTGCTGCCGAACAGTGTCTCGGAGGCTGCACCAGTGTCTGCTCCGACCTTTAGCTCGGAGCCGACTGCGCCGATCGAGGATGGGTGGCTGGACACCGCCTCGGGGGCTGCGATCTCTACGGGATTGAGCCGTACACCTACCCCGTCCTTTGCGAAGCTCATGACTCCAAGGTGCCGGACTCCTCTCCGGACTCCGAGCCTTCCGCGCCCCCGCCAATCGAATCCGATTGGGCGCCGATCATGGAATTCACTGCTGCGGACATCTTTCAGCACTCGCCCTTCAGCGACATCCTAAATTCACTAAAGTCTCTCTCTTTATCAGGAGAGCCCTGGCCAGACTACGGTCAGCAAGGTTGGGACACGGACGACAAAGAAATTCAATCCCCACCCACCACCCACTTCGTAGCCACTGTTGATAATTTAACCGACATGCTCGACTTCGACTCCGAAGACATCGACGGTATGGACGACGATGTAGGGGAGGAACATGAACCAGCACCTTTAGGGCACTGGAAAACCACCTCATCTCACGATGTATACAAGGTGGACACACCTAAAGGAAGCGACGACGAGGAACAACGGGACGCTACGAAGGATCATTCCCTCGAAAAGCAGTCAAAACGGCAACGTAACGCCGCTCAAAGTCCCGCCTTGACAAAGACAACAGCCATACAGACCCAGCCATAGAGCAGGGCGAACCGGTGGACGACGAACATGCTATCGAGCAACCGTAAGAACAGGACAACATGGATAAACAGCCCGTCCCCGGCAAAGATAACAGTCCGGACGATCTCACACCGGACAAGTTGCTGGAGTAGAAGAACCTCCACAAAGGCTCGACGCCACTGCACGTAGCCTGAACAAGCAGAAGTGGAAGCTCGAAACAGCGGAAGATGCACTCAGAATCAGATGGAGCAAAGTACTCAACACCGCGGACAAATACGGCGACAGTCGCCAAACAAACAGCTACTCAAAGCGAAAACTACTACCCGAATTTGATGATGAGGCCTTAGAGCCCCCGCAATCAAAGAACAAGGAGGCCACCTGGTCGGATGGACGACCCCATGGCAAACAGAGAGTGGCAAACGGCGCCGCACACAAGCCGACACGCGATCCGCACAGGGATTCACATCAAGAAGATGGCCCAGTTAGATCTATCTACAGGCCAAGAAAGCAAGCTCTAGTAAGCAATGCAACACATCAAGTATCCGAACACCACGGTACACCTAAATACAGGGGTGCCGCACACCCCCTGTTTTTTCACCGTTGAGGTGCTGGATTATGAATTTCTAGTGGGATTCAAGCCCGTAAACATAGAGGCATATGATGGAACAACAGACCCTAGAGTCTGGATTGAGGATTGCATCCTCCATATACACATGGCTAGAGGAGATGTTCTCCACGCCATAAAATACTTACCCCTCAAGCTCAAAGGGCCAGCCCGGCATTGGCTTAAAAGCCTTCCCGAAAACACCATTGGAAGTTGGGAGGAGCTCGGGGATGCTTTTCGGGCAAATTTTCAAGGGACCTATGTCTGACCTCCGGATGCCGACGATTTAAGTCACATAACTCAACAACCCGGAGAGTTAGCCCGGAAATTTTGGAACAAATTCCTTACTAAAAAGAACCAAATAGTCGACTGTCCGGACGCCGAAGCCTTAGCAGCCTTCAAACACAATGTCTGAGATGAATGGCTCGCCAGACACCTCGACCAAGAAAAGCCAAGAACAATGGCCGCATTAACAAGCCTCATGACCCGCTTTTGCGCGGGAGAGGATAGCTGGCTGGCAAGATGCAGTACCAGCGACCCAAGTACATCCAAGTCGTGGATGGAACAGAAACCACGACGCAGCAAGGACCAGCGTCGGACCAAGGGAAACAGCCCGAAGAGCACGACAGTCAACGCCGGATTCAAAAGCTCTCGGCAGAATCATGAAAAGCTACCCCCTAAGGATAACAGGGACGAGCTATCTAACTTAAATAAAATCTTGGACAAGATATGCCAAATCCACAGTACTCCCGGGAAGCCTGCAAACCATACCCACAGAGATTGTTAGGTCTTCAAGCAGTCCGGCAAACTCAACGCCGAACACAAGGGGCTCGACACACCAAGCGAGGACGATGATGAACCCCACAAATAGAGCACCGGAAAACAAAAGAATTTCCCACAAGATATCAAAACAGTAAACTCACTTCATGTGACAAAAGGGAAAAATAGAGCAGCGCCCATAGAGGTACGCGCCATACGTGAAGGAAATATGCCCTAGAGGCAATAATGAAGTTATTATTTATTTCCTTATATCATGATAAATGTTTATTATTCATGCTAGAATTGTATTAACCGGAAACATAATACTTGTGTGAATAATAAACAAACTAAACGTCACTAGTATGCCTCTACTTGACTAGCTCATTAATCGAAGATGGTTATGTTTCCTAACCATAGACATGTGTTGTCATTTGATTAACGAGATCACATCATTAGGAGAATGATGAGATTGACATGACCCATCCCATTAGCTTAGCACCCGATCGTTTAGTATGTTGCTATTGCTTTCTTCATGACTTATACATGTTCCTGTGACTATGAGATTATGCAACTCCCGTTTGCCGGAGGAACACTTTGTGTGCTACCAAACGTCACAACGTAACTGGGTGATTATAAAGGTGCTCTACAGGTGTCTCCAAAGGTACATGTTGGGTTGGCGTATTTTGAGATTAGGATTTGTCACCCCGATTGTCGGAGAGGTATCTCTGGGCCCTCTCAGTAATGCACATCACTTAAGCCTTGCAAGCAACACAACTAATGAGTTAGTTGCGAGATGATGTATTACGGAACGAGTAAAGAGACTTGCCGGTAACGAGATTGAACTAGGTATTGAGATACCGACAATCGAATCTCGGGCAAGTAACATACCGATGACAAAGGGAACAACGTATGTTGTTATGCGGTCTGACCGATAAAGATCTTCGTAGAATATGTAGGAGCCAATATGAGCATCCAGGTTCCGCTATTGGTTATTGACCAGAGACATGTCTCGGTCATGTCTACATTGTTCTCGAACCCGTAGGGTCCGCACGCTTAACGTTACGATGACAGTTTCATTATGAGTTTATATATTTTGATGTACCAAAGGTTGTTCGGAGTCCCGGGTGTGATCACGGACATGACGAGGAGTCTCGAAATGGTCAAGACATAAAGATCGTTATATTGGTCGGCTATATTCGGACACCGGAAGTGTTCCGGGTGATTTCAGAGAAAACCGGAGTGCCGGAGGGTTACCGGAACCCCCCCCCCTCCCCGGAGAAGTAATGGGCCTTATGGGCCTTAGTGGAGAGAGAGAGAGGGGCGGCCAGGGTGGGCCGCGCGCCCCCTCCCCCTCTGGTCCGAATTGGACTAGGAGAGGGGGGCGGCGCCCCCCTTTCCTTCTCCCTCTCTCCCTTCCTTTCCCCCTCCTAGTAGGAGTAGGAAAGAGGGGAGTCCTACTCCTACTAGGAGGAGGACTCCTCCTCCTTGGCGCGCCCACAAGGGTCGGCCAGCCTCCCCCTTGCTCCTTTATATACGGGGGCAGGGGGGCACCTCTAGACACACAAGTTGATCTTCGTGATCGTTCTCTTAGCCGTGTGTGGTGCCCCCCTCCACCATAATCCTCTATAATATTGTAGCGGTGCTTAGGCGAAGCCCTGCGACGGTAGAACATCAAGATCGTCACCACGCCATCGTGCTGACGGAACTCATCCCTGACACTTTGCTGGATCGGAGTCCGGGGATCGTCATCGAGCTGAACGTGTGCTAGAACTCGGAGGTGTCGTAGTTTCGGTGCATGATTGGTCGGGCCGTGAAGACGTACGACTACATCAACCACGTTGTCATAACGCTTCCGCTGTCGGTCTACGAGGGTACGTAGACAACACTCTCCCCTCTTGTTGCTATGCATCACCATGATCTTGCGTGTGAGTAGGAATTTTTTTGAAATTACTACGTTACCCATCAGTGGTATCCGAGCCAGGTTTTATGCGTAGATGTTATATGCACAAGTAGAACACAATTGAGTTGTGGGCGATACAAGTCATACTGCTTACCAGCATGTCATACTTTGGTTCGGCGGTATTGTTGGATGAAGTGGCCCGGACCGACATTACGCGTACGCTTACGCGAGACTGTTTCTACCGACGTGCTTTGCACACAGTGTGGCTACGCTCGGTCCTTGCGAATGTTAAAACAACACTAACTTGACGAACTATCATTGTGGTTTTGATGCGTAGGTAAGAACAGTTCTTGCTAAGCCCGTAGCAGCCACGTAAAACTTGCAACAACAAAGTAGAGGACGTCTAACTTGTTTTTGCAGGGCATGTTGTGATGTGATATGGTCAAGATGTGATGCTATATTTTATTGTATGAGATGATCATGTTTTGTAACCGAGTTATCGGCAATGGCAGGAGCCATATGGTTGTCGCTTTATTGTATGCAATGCAATCGCCCTGTAATGCTTTACTTTATCACTAAGCGGTAGCGATAGTCGTAGAAGCATAAGATTGGCGAGACGATAACGATGCTACGATGGAGATCAAGGTGTCGCGCCGGTGAAGATGGTGATCATGACGGTGCTTCGAAGATGGAGATCACAAGCACAAGATGATGATGGCCATATCATATCACTTTTATTGATTGCATGTGATGTTTATCCTTTATGCATCTTATCTTGCTTTGATTGACGGTAGCATTATAAGATGATCTCTCACTAAATTTCAAGATAAAAGTGTTCTCCCTGAGTATGCACCGTTGCCAAAGTTCGTCGTGCCCAGACACCACATGATGATCGGGTGTGATAAGCTCTACGTCCATCTATAACGGGTGCAAGCCAGTTTTGCACACGCAGAATACTCAGGTTAAACTTGATGAGCCTAGCATATGCGAGATATGGCCTCGAACACTTTGAGACCGAAGGTCGAGCATGAATCATATAGTAGATATGATCAACATAGTGATGTTCACCATTGAAAACTACTCCATTTCACGTGATGATCGGTTATGGTTTAGTTGATTTGGATCACGTGATCACTTAGAAGATTAGAGGGATGTCTTTCTAAGTGGGAGTTCTTAAGTAATATGATTAATTGAACTTAAATTTATCGTGAACTTAGTACCTGATAGTATCTTGCTTGTTTATGTTTGATCGTAGATAGATGGCCCGTGCTGTTGTTCCGTTGAATTTTAATGCGTTCCTTGAGAAAGAAAAGTTGAAAGATGATGGTAGCAATTACACGGACTGGGTCTGTAACTTGAGGATTATCCTCATTGCTGCACAGAATAATTACGTCGTCGAAGCACCGCTGGGTGCCAGGCCTGCTACTAATGCAACTGGCGATGTTAAGAACGTCTGGCAGAGCAAAGCTGATGACTACTCGATAGTTCAATGTGCCATGCTTTACGGCTTAGAACCGGGTCTTCAACGACGTTTTGAATGTCATGGAGCATATGAGATGTTCCAGGAGTTGAAGTTAATATTTCAAGAAAATGCCCGGATTGAGAGATATGAAGTCTCCAATAAGTTCTATAGCTGCCAGATGGAGGAGAATAGTTCTGTCAGTGAGCAGATACTTAAAATGTCTGGGTACAATAATCACTTCATTCAACTGGGAGTTAATCTTCCAGATGACTGCGTCATTGACAGAATTCTCCAATCACTTCCACCTAGCTACAAGAGCTTCGTGATGAACTATAATATGCAAGGGATGGATAAGACAATTCCCGAGCTCTTCGCAATGCTGAAAGCTGCGGAGTTAGAAATCAAGAAGGAGCATCAAGTGTTGATAGTCAACAAGACCACTAGTTTCAAGAAAAAGAGCAAAGGGAAAAAGAAGGGGAACTTCAAGAAGAACAACAAGCAAGTTGCTGCTCAAGAGAAGAAACCCAAGTCTGGACCTAAGCCTGAAACTGAGTGCTTCTCTGCAAGCGAGACTGGTCATTTGAAGCGGAACTGCCCCAAGTATTTGGCGATAAGAAGGATGGCAAGGTGAACAAAGGTATATGTGATATACATGTTATTGATGTGTACCTTACTAGAGCTTGCATTAGCACTGGGTATTTGATACTGGTTCATTGCTAATATTTGCAACTCGAAGCAGGGACTACGGATTAGCGAACAACGGCAAAGGACGAGGTGACGATCGCGTGGGAAATGGTTCCAAAGTCGATGGGATCGCGGTCGGCACGCTACCTCTACATCTACCATCGGGATTAGTATTAGACCTAAATAATTTTTATTTGGTGCCAGCGTTGAGCATGAACATTATATCTAGATCTTGTTTGATGCGAGACGGTTATTCATTTAAATCAGAGAATAATGGTTGTTCTATTTATATGAGTAATATCTTTTATGGTCATGCACCCTTGAAGAATGGTCTATTTTTGATGAATCTCGATAGTAGTGATACACATATTCATAATGTTGAAGCCAAAAGATGCAGAGTTGATAATGATAGTGCAACTTATTTGTGGCACTGCCGTTTAGGTCATATCGGTGTAAAGCGCATGAAGAAACTCCATACTGATGGACTTTTGGAACCAATTGATTATGAATCACTTGGTACTTGCGAACCGTGCCTCATGGGCAAGATGACTAAAACACCGTTCTCCGGTACTATGGAGAGAGCAACAGATTAATTTTTAAATCATACATACAGATGTATGTGGTCCAATGAATGTTGAAGCTCGTGGCGGATATCGTTATTTTCTCACCTTCACAGATGATCTAAGCAGATATGGGTATATCTACTTAATAAAACATAAGTCTGAAACATTTGAAAAGTTCAAAGAATTTCAGAGTGAAGTTGAAAATCATCGTAACAAGAAAATAAAGTTTCTACGATCTGATCGTGGAGGAGAATATTTGATTTACGAGTTTGGTCTACATTTGAAACAATGCGGAATAGTTTCGCAACTCACGCCACCCGGAACACCACAGCATAATGGTGTGTCTGAACGTCGTAATCGTACTTTACTTGATATGGTGCGATCTATGATGTCTCTTACAGATTTACTGATATCGTTTTGGGGTTATGCTTTAGAGACGGCCGCATTCACGTTAAATAGGGCACCATCAAAATCCGTTGAGACGACGCCTTATGAACTGTGGTTTGGCAAGAAACCAAAATTGTCGTTTCTAAAAGTTTGGGGCTGCGATGCTTATGTGAAAAAGCTTCAAACTGATAAGCTCGAACCTAAATCGGAGAAATGTGTCTTCATAGGATACCCAAAGGAGACTGTTGGGTACACCTTCTATCACAGATCCGAAGGCAAGACATTTGTTGCTAAAAATGGATCCTTTCTATAGAAGGAGTTTCTCTCGAAAGAAGTGAGTGGGAGGAAAGTAGAACTTGATGAGGTAACTGTACCTGCTCCCTTATTGGAAAGTAGTGCTTTACAGAAACCGGTTTCTGTGACACCTACACCAATTAGTGAGGAAGCTAATGATAATGATCATGAAACTTCAGAACAAGTTACTACTGAACCTCGTAGATCAAACAGAGTAAGATCCGCACCAGAGTGGTACGGTAATCCTGTTCTGGAAGTCATGCTACTAGATCAGGATGAACCTACAAACTATGAAGAAGCGATGGTGAGCCCAGATTCCGCAAAATGGCTTGAAGCCATGAAATCTGAGATGGGATCCATGTATGAGAACAAAGTGTGGACTTTGGTTGACTTGCCCAATGATCAGCAAGCAATTGAGAATAAATGGATCTTCAAGAAGAAGACTGACGCTGACGGTAATGTACTATCTACAAAGCTCGACTTGTCGCAAAAGGTTTTTGACAAGTTCAAGGGATTGACTACGATGAGACCTCCTCACCCGTAGCGATGCTTAAGTCTGTCCAAATCATGTTAGCAATTGCCGCATTTTATGATTATGAAATTTGGCAGATGGATGTCAAAACTGCATTCCTGAATGGATTTCTGGAAGAAGAGTTGTATATGATGCAGCCGGAAGGTTTTGTCGATCCAAAAGGAGCTAACAAAGTGTGCAAGCTCCAGCGATCCATTTATGGACTGGTGCAAGCCTCTCGGAGTTGGAATAAATGCTTTGATAGTGTGATCAAAGCATTTGGGTTTGTACAGACTTTTGGAGAAGCCTGTATTTACAAGAAAGTGAGTGGGAGCTTGTTGGAAATATGCCCTAGAGGCAATAATAAATTAGTTATTATTATTATATTTCCTTGTTCATGATAATCATTTATTATCCATGCTATAATTGTATTGATAGGAAACTCAAATACATGTGTGGATACATAGACAACACCATGTCCCTAGCAAGCCTCTATTGGCTAGCTCGTTGATCAATAGATGGTTACGGTTTCCTAACCATGGACATTTGATGTCATTGATAACGGGATCACATCATTAGGAGAATGATGTGATGGACAAGACCCAATCCTAAGCCTAGCACAAAGATCGTAGTTCGTATGCTAAAGCTTTTCTAATGTCAAGTATCATTTCCTTAGACCATGAGATTGTGCAACTCCGGATACCGTAGGAATGCTTTGGGTGTACCAAACGTCCACAACGTAACTGGGTGACTATAAAGGTGCACTACAGGTATCTCCGAAAGTGTCATTGGGTTGGCACAAATCGAGACTGGGATTTGTCACTCCGGTTGACGGAGAGGTATCTCTGGGCCCACTCGGTAGGACATCATCATAATGTGCACAATGTGACCAAGGGGTTGATCACGGGATGATGTGTTACGGAACGAGTAAAGAGACTTGCCGGTAACGAGATTGAACAAGGTATCGGGATACCGACGATCGAATCTCGGGCAAGTACAATACCGCTAGACAAAGGGAATTGAATACGGATCGATTGAGTCCTTGACATCGTGGTTCATCCGATGAGATCATCGTGGAACATGTAGGAGCCAACATGGGTATCCAGATCCGCTGTTGGTTATTGACCGGAGAACGTCTCGGTCATGTCGCATGATTCCCGAACCCGTAGGGTCTACACTCTTAAGGTTCGATGGCGCTAGGGTTATAAAGGAAGTTTGTATGTGGTTACCGAATGTTGTTGGTCCGGATGAGATCCCGGACGTCACGAGGAGTTCGGAATGGTCCGGAGGTAAAGATTTATATATGGAAAGTTGTTGTTGGGTTCCGGAAAAAGTTCGGGTTTTTCGGTATTGTACCGGAAGCTTCGGAAGGTTCGGAGGGTTCGGAGGGGTCCGGAGGTCCGGAAATTGTTCCACCACGTCCAATACAGTAGCATGGGCTGTAGGGGGGCGCCCTAGCCTTAATGGGCCAGGGGCACCAGCCCCCCCAAGGCCCATGCGCATGGGAGGGGGAAACCCTAAGGGGGAGGGCCTCCACTTGACTTGGGAGGCACTCCTCCCCCTCTTGGCCGCCCCCCAAGTCCCATCTAGGGCTGGCCGCACCCCTTGGGGTGGGAAACCCTAAAGGGGGCGCAGCCCCCCTTTCCCCCTATATATACTTGAGGTTTTGGGCTGCCCAACAGACATGAGAACTTCTCCTCTTGGTGCAGCCCTGCCTCTCCTCCTCCTCCTCTCCCTTGGTGCTTGGCGAAGCCCTGCGGGATTGCCACGCTCCTCCACCACCACCATGCCGTTGTGCTGCTGCTGGATGGAGTCTTCCTCAACCTCTCCCTCTCTCCTTGCTGGATCAAGGCGTGGGAGACGTCACCGGGCTGTACGTGTGTTGAACGCGGAGGTGCCGTCCGTTCGGCACTAGGATCTCCGGTGATTTGGATCACGATGAGTACGAATCCTTCAACCCCGTTCTCATGAACGCTTCCGCTTAGCGATCTACAAGGGTATGTAGATGCACTGTCCTTCCCTCGTTGCTAGTTTCTCCATAGATAGATCTTGGTGACACGTAGGAAAATTTTGAATTTCTGCTCGTTCCCCAGCAGGGCATCATGAGCTAGGTCTATTATGTAGATTCTTTGCACGAGTAGAACACAAAGTAGTTGTGGGCGTTGATTTTGTTCAATATGCTTACCGTTACTAGTCCAATCTTGTTTCGACGGTTTTGTGGGATGAAGCGGCCCGGACCGACCTCACACGTACTCTTACGTGGGACAGGTTCCACCGACTGACATGCACTTGGTGCATAAGGTGGCTAGCGGGTGCCAGTCTCTCCCACTTTAGTCGGAACGGATTCGATGAAAAGGGTCCTTATGAAGAGTAAATAGCAATTGGCATATCACGTTGTGGTTTTGCGTAGGTAAGAAACGTTCTTGCTAGAAACCCATAGCAGCCACGTAAAACATGCAAACAACAATTAGAGGACGTCTAACTTGTTTTTGCAGGGTATGCTATGTGATGTGATATGGCCAAGAAGAATGTGATGAATGATATGTGATGTATGAGATTGATCATGTTCTTGTAATAGGATTCACGACTTGCATGTCAATGAGTATGACAACCGGCAGGAGCCATAGGAGTTGTCTTCATTTATTGTATGACATGCGTGTCATTAAACAACGCCATGTAATTACTTTACTTTATTGCTAACCGGTAGCCATAGTAGTAGAAGTAATAGTTGGCGAGACAACTTCATGAGGACACGATGATGGAGATCATGATGATGGAGATCATGGTGTCATGCCGGTGACGATGATGATCATGGAGCCCGAAGATGGAGATCAAAGGAGCAAAATGATATTGGCCATATCATGTCACTATATAATTGCATGTGATGTTTATTATGTTTATGCATCTTGTTTACTTAGAACAACGGTAGTAAATAAGATGATCCCTTACAAAATTTCAAGAAGTGTTCTCCCCGACTGCACCGTTGCTACAGTTAAATAAGCTTCTAAGCACCACGTGATGATCGGGTGTGATGGATTCTTACGTTCACATACAACGGGTGTAAGACAGATTTACACAGCAAAAACACTTGGGGTTAACTTGACGAGCCTAGCATGTGCGACATGGCCTCGGAACACGGAGACCGAAAGGTCGAGCATGAGTCGTATAGTAGATACGATCAACATGAAGATGTTCACCGATGATGACTAGTCCGTCTCACGATGATCGGACACGGCCTAGTTGACTCGGATCATGTAATCACTTAGATGACCAGAGGATGTCTATCTGAGTGGGAGTTCATAAGATGAACTTAATTATCTTGAACATATTCAAAAGACCTTTTGCAAATTATGTCGAAGCTCGCGCTTTAGTTCCACTGTTTAGATATGTTCCTAGAGAAAATATAGTTGAAAGTTGATAGTAGCGGTTATGCGGACGAGAAAGCTTATGTCCTTAATGCATCGCTCGAGTGTGCTGAACCCCAAGCGTTGTTTGTAGATGTTGCGAACATCGGACATATACGTTTGATAACTACATGATAGTTCAGTTGAGCGGTTTAGAGTAGAGGCACCAAAGACGTTTTCAAACGTCATGGAACATATGAGATGTTTGAGGGCTGAAATTGGGATTTCAAGCTCGTGCCACGTCAAGAGGTATAAGACCTCCGGCGATTTTCTTAGCCTGCAAACTAAGGGAGAAAAACTCAATCGTTGAGTTTGTGCTCAGATTGTCCGAGTGTAACAATCACTTGAATCGAGTGGGAGTTGATCTTCCCGAGATAGTGATGTTTCTCCCAAGACATTGCCACCAAGCTACTAGAGCTTCGTGATGAACTATAACATATCGAGGATAGATATGATGATCCTTGAAGTGTTAGCGATGTTTGACACATGAAAGTAGAAATCAAGTAGGAGCATCAATTGTTGATGGTTGATGAAACCACTAGTTTCAAGAAGGGCAAGGGCAAGAAGGGCACTTCATGAAGCGGCAAATCAGTTGTTGCTCGGTGAAGAAACCCAAGGTTGAACCCAAACCCGAGACTAAGTGCTTCTGTAATAAGGGGAACAGCCACTGGAGCAGAATTACCCTAGATTCATGGTAGATAAGAAGGCAGGCAAGGTCGATAGAAGTATATTTGATATACATTATGTTAATGTGTACTTTACTAGTACTCCTAGTAGCACCAGGGTATTAGATACCGGTTCGGTTGCTAAGTGTTGGTAACTCGAAATAAAAGAGCTACGGAATAAACGGAGACTAGCTAAAGGTGAGCCGACGATATGTGTTGGAAGTATTTCCAAGGTTGATGTGATCAAGCATCGCACGCTCCCTCTACCATCGACATTGGAGTTAAGCCTAAAATTGTTATTTGGTGTTTGCGTTGAGCATAGACATGATTGGGTTATGTCTATCGCAATACGGTTATTCATCTAAGGAGAATAATGGTTACTCTGTTTATTTGAATAATACCTTCAATGGTCTTGCACCTAAATAAATGGTTTATTGAATCTCGATCATAGTAATACACATTTTCATGCCAAAAGTATAAGATAGTAATGATAGTACCACTTACTTGTGGCACTGCCATGTAAGTCATATTGGTGTAAAACTCATGAAGAAGCTCCATGTTGATGGATCTTTGGACTCACTCGTTTTGAAAAGTTTGAGACATGCGAACCATGTCTATTGGTGCATACGCATGAAGAAACTCCATGCAGATGGATCGTTTAGACTCACTTGTTTTTGAATCACTTGAGATATGCAAATCATACCACATGGACAAGATGACTGAAAAGCCTCGGTTTCAGTAAAATGGAACTAGATAGCAACTTGTTGGAAGTAACACATTTTGATGTGTGCAGTCCAATAAGTGTGGAGGCATGCAGTGAATATCGTTATGTTCTTACTTCACAGATGATTCGAGTAGATGTTGAGTATATTTACTTAATGAAACACAAGTCTGAATTATTGAATAGTTCAAGTAATTTCAGAGTGAAGTTTAAGATCTTCGTGACAATAGGATAGAATGTCTATGATATGATCATAGAGATGAATATCTGAGTTACGAGTTTTGGCACACAATTAAGACATTGTGCAAATTGTTTCACAATTAATACCGCCTGGAACACCATAGTGTGATGGTGTGTCCGAACATCATAGTTGCACCTTATTGGATATGGTGCGTACCATGATGTCTCTTATCGAATTTCCACTATCGTTCATGGGTTAGGCATTAGAGACAACCGCACTCACTTTAATGGGGCACCACGTAATTCCGTTGAGACGACACCGTTTGGAGAAACCTAAGTTGTCGTTTCTTAAAAGTTTGGGGCTGCGACGCTTGTGTGGAAAAGTTTCAGGTTGATAAGCTCGAACCCAAAGTGGATAAAATACATCTTCATAGGACACCCAAAACAGTTGGGTATACCTCCTAATTCAGATCCGAAAGCAATAGGGATTGTTTATTGAATCGGGTCCTTTCTCGAGGAAAAGTTTGTCTCGAAAAGTTGAGTGGGAGGATGGTGAAGACTTGATGAGGTTATTGAACCGTCACTTCAACTAGTGTGTAGCAGGGCACAGGAAGTTGTTCCCGTGGCACCTACACCAATTTAAGTAGAAGCTTATGATAGTGATCATGAAACTTCGGATCAAGTCACTACCGTGCCTCGTAGGGTGACAAGGATGCGTACTGCTTCAGAGTGGTACGCAATCCTGTCTTGAAGGTCATGTTGCTAGATAACAATGAACCTACGAGCTATGGAGAAGCATTGGTGGGCCCAAATTCCGACAAATGGTTAGAAGCCATGAAATCCGAGATAGGATCCATGTATCAGAACAAAGCATGGACTTTGGTGGACTTGCCCGATGATCGGCAAGACATTGAGATGAATGGATCTTTAAGAAGAAGACGGACGTGGACGGTAACGTCACCGTCTATGAAGCTCGACTTGTGGCGAAGAGTTTTTCACAAGTTCAAGGAGTTGACTACGATGAGATTTTCTCATCCGTAACGATGCTTAAGTCCGTCGGAATCATGTTAGCATTAGCTGCATTTATGAAATCTGGCAGATGGATGTCAAAACAAGTTTCCTTAACTGTTTTCGTAAGGAAAGGTTGCATGTGATACAATCAGAAAGGTTTTGTTGATCCTAAGGATGCTAAAAGGTATGCTAGCACCAGCGATCCTTCTAAGGACTGGAGTAAGCATCTCGGAGTTGGAATGTGCACTTTGATGAGATGATCAAAAATTTTAGGTTTATACAAAGTTTATGAGAAACTTGTATTTCCAAAGAAGTGAGTGGGGCGCTATAGAATTTCGATGAGTATATGTTGTTGACATATTGATGATCGAAATGATGTAGAATTTCTGGAAAGCATATAGGGTTATTTGAAAGATGATTTTCAATAGAAAACCTGGATTAGGCTACTTGAACAATAAGAATCAAGATCTATAAGATAGATCAAAATGTTTAATAATACTTTCAAATGAGCATGTACCTTGACATGATCTTGAAGGTGTTCAAGATGGATCGATCAAAGAAGGAGTTCTTAGCTGAATTGTAAGGTATGAAGTTAAGACTTATAGCTCGACCACGGCGGAAACGAGAGAAAGGGCGAAGGTCGTCCCTATGCCTTAGACATAGGCTCTACAAGGTATGCTATCTTTGTGTACCGCACCGGAAGTGTGCCTTGCCATGAGTCGATCCAGGGTACAAGAATGATCCAGGAATGGATCATTGGACAGCGGTCAAAATTGTCCTTGGAGTAAATAAGGACATGTTTCTCGATTATGGAGGTGATAAAGAGTTTGGCGTAAAGCGTTACGTCGATGCAAGATTTAACACCTATCCGAGTGACTCTGAGTAGAAAACCGGATACGTATAGTGGAGCAACCATTTGTAATAGCTCCAAGTGGGGCGTGGAAGCAGCATTTATAATATGACCTAGAAATTTGCAAAGCACACACGGATCTGAAAGGTTCAGACCCATTGACTAAAACCCGTTGACTAAAACCTCTCTCACAAGCAAAACATGATCAAACCTCAGAACTCATTGAGTCTAAATCACATGATGATGTGAACTAGTTTACAGACACTAGTAAACTCTTTGGGTGTTGGTCACATGGCGATGTGACCTATCAGTGTTAATCACATGACGATGTGAACTAGATTATTGACTCTAGTGCAAGTGGTAGACTGTTGGAAATATGCCCTAGAGGCAATAATAAATTAGTTATTATTATTATATTTCCTTGTTCATGATAATCGTTTATTATCCATGCTATAATTGTATTGATAGGAAACTCAAATACATGTGTGGATACATAGACAACACCATGTCCCTAGCAAGCCTCTATTGGCTAGCTCGTTGATCAATAGATGGTTACGGTTTCCTAACCATGGACATTTTATGTCATTGATAACGGGATCACATCATTAGGAGAATGATGTGATGGACAAGACAATCCTAAGCCTAGCACAAAGATCGTAGTTCAGTATGCTAAAGCTTTTCTAATGTCAAGTATCATTTACTTAGACCATGAGATTGTGCAACTCCGGATACCGTAGGAATGCTTTGGGTGTACCAAACGTCACAACGTAATCGGGTGACTATAAAGGTGCACTACGGTATCTCCGAAAGTGTCTGTTGGGTTGTACGAATCGAGATGGGATTTGTCACTCCGGTTGACGGAGAGGTATCTCTGGGCCCACTCGGTAGGACATCATCATAATGTGCACAATGTGACCAAGGGGTTGATCACGGGATGATGTGTTACGGAACGAGTAAAGAGACTTGCCGGTAACGAGATTGAACAAGGTATCGGGATACCGACGATCGAATCTCGGGCAAGTACAATACCGCTAGACAAAGGGAATTGAATACGGGATCGATTGAGTCCTTGACATCATGGTTCATCCGATGAGATCATCGTGGAACATGTGGGAGCCAACATGGGTATCCAGATCCCGCTGTTGGTTATTGACCGGAGAACGTCTCGGTCATGTGCGCATGATTCCCGAACCCGTAGGGTCTACACATAAGGTTCGATGGCGCTAGGGTTATAAAGGAAGTTTGTATGTGGTTACCGAATGTTGTTGAGTCCGGATGAGATCCCGGACGTCACGAGGAGTTCGGAATGGTCCGGAGGTAAAGATTTATATATGGAAAGTTGTTGTTCGGGTTAGGAAAAAGTTCGGGTTTTTCGGTATTGTACCGGAAGCTTCGAAAGGTTCGGAGGGTTCGGAGGGGTCGGAGGTCGGAAATTGTTCCACCACGTCCAATACAGTAGCATGGGCTGTAGGGGGCGCCCTAGCCTTAATGGGCCAGGGCACCAGCCCCCAAGGCCCATGCGCATGGGAGGGGGAACCCTAAGGGGAGGCCTCCACTTGACTTGGGAGGCACTCCTCCCCTCTTGGCCGCCCCAAGTCCCATCTAGGGCTGGCCGCACCCTTGGGGTGGGAAACCCTAAAGGGGCGCAGCCCCTTTCCCCTATATATACTTGAGGTTTTGGGCTGCCCAGCAGACATGAGAACTTCTCCTCTTGGTGCAGCCTGCCTCTCCTCCTCCTCCTCTCCCTTGGTGCTTGGCGAAGCCTGCTGGGATGCCACGCTCCTCCACCACCACCATGCCGTTGTGCTGCTGCTGGATGGAGTCTTCCTCAACCTCTCCTCTCTCCTTGCTGGATCAAGGCGTGGGAGGCGTCACCGGCTGTACGTGTGTTGAACGCGGAGGTGCCGTCCGTTCGACACTAGGATCTCCGGTGATTTGGATCACGACGAGTACGACTCCTTCAACCCCGTTCTCATGAACGCTTCCGCTTAGCGATCTACAAGGGTATGTATATGCACTCTCCTTCCCTCGTTGCTAGTTTCTCCATAGATAGATCTTGGTGACACGTAGGAAAAATTTGAATTTCTGCTACGTTCCCCAACAGAGCTCTGTAGCATTTTTGATATTATATGTAGATGACATATTGTTGATTGGAAATGATATAGAATTTCTGGATGGCATAAAGGGATATTTGAATAAAAGTTTTTCGATGAAAGACCTCGATGAAGCTGCTTACATATTGGGCATCAAGATCTATAGAGATAGATCAAGACGCTTAATTGGACTTTCACAAAGCACATACCTTGATAAAGTTTTGAAAAAGTTCAAAATGGATCAGGCAAAGAAAGGGTTCTTGCCTGTATTACAAGGTGTGAAGTTGAGTCAGACTCAGTGCCCGACCACAGCAGAAGATAGAGAGAAAATGAAAGTTGTTCCCTATGCTTCAGCCATAAGCTCTATCATGTATGCAATGCTGTGTACCAGACCTGACGTATGCTTAGCAATAAGTTTGGCAGGTAGGTACCAAAAGTAATCCAGGAATGGATCACTGGACAGCGGTCAAGAACATCCTGAAATACCTGAAAAAGACTAAGGATATGTTTCTCGTATATGGAGGTGACAAAGAGCTCATCGTAAATGGTTACGTTGATGCAAGCTTTGACACTGATTCGGACGATTCTAAATCGCAAACCGGATACGTATTTACATTAAACGGTGGAGCTGTCAGTTGGTGCACTTCTAAACAAAGCTTTCTGGCAGGATCTACATATGAAGCGGAGTACATAGCTGCTTCGGAAGCAGCAAATGAAGGAGTCTGGATGAAGGAGTTCATATCCGATCTGGGTGTCATACCTGGTGCATCGGGTCCAATGAAAATCTTTTGTGATAATACTGGTGCAATTGCCTTGGCAAAGGAATCCAGATTTCACAGGAGAACCAAGCACATCAAGAGACACTTCAATTCCATCCGGGATCTAGTCCAGGTGGGAGACATAGAGATTTTCAAGATACATACGGATCTGAATGTAGCAGACCCGTTGACTAAGCCCCTTCCATGAGCAAAACATGATCAACACCAAGGCTCCATGGGTGTTAGAATCATTACTGTGTAATCTAGATTATTGACTCTACTGCAAGTGGGAGACTGAAGGAAATATGCCCTAGTGGCAATAATGAATTTATTATTTATTTCCTTATATCATGATAAATGTTTATTATTCATGCTAGAATTGTATTAACCCGGAAAGTAATACTTGTGTGAATACATAAACAAACTAAACGTCACTAGTATGCCTCTACTAGACTAGCTCGTTAATCGAAGATGGTTATGTTTCCTAACCATAGACATGTGTTGTCATTTGATTAACGAGATCACATCATTAGGAGAATGATGTGATTGACATGACCCATTCCATTAGCTTAGCACCCGATCATTTAGTATGTTGCTATTGCTTTCTTCATGACTTATACATGTTCCTGTGACTATGAGATTATGCAACTCCCGTTTGCCGGAGGAACACTTTGTGTGCTACCAAACGTCACAACGCATCGGGTGATTATAAAGGTGCTCTCTGGTGTCTCCAAAGGTACATGTTGGGTTGGCGTATTTCGAGATTAGGATTTGTCACTCCGATTGTCGGAGAGGTATCTCTGGGCCCTCTCGGTAATGCACATCACTTAAGCCTTGCAAGCAATACAACTAATGATTTAGTTGCGAGATGATGTATTACGGAACGAGTAAAGAGACTTGCCGGTAACGAGATTGAACTAGGTATTGAGATACCGACGATCGAATCTCGGGCAAGTAACATACCGATGACAAAGGGAACAACGTATGTTGTTATGCGGTCTGACCGATAAAGATCTTCGTAGAATATGTAGGAGCCAATATGAGCATCCAGGTTCCGCTATTGTTTATTGACCGGAGACATGTCTCGGTCATGTCTACATTGTTCTCGAACCCGTAGGGTCCGCACGCTTAACGTTACGATGACAGTTTCATTATGAGTTTATATATTTTGATGTACCAAAGGTTGTTCGGAGTCCCGGATGTGATCACGGACATGACGAGGAGTCTCAAAATGGTCGAGACATAAAAATCGATATATGGGACGGCTATATTTGGACACCGGAAGTGTTCCGGGTGATTTCGGAGAAAACCTGAGTGCCGGAGGGTTACCGGAACCCCCCCCCCCAAGGAGAAGTAATGGGCCTTATGGGCCTTAGGGGAGAGAGAGAGGGGCGGCCAGGGTGGGCCGCGCGCCCCCTCCCCCTCTGGTCTGAATTGGACTAGGAGAGGGGGGCGGCACCCCCCTTTCCTTCTCCCTCTCCCCCTTCCTTTCCCCCTCCTAGTAGGAGTAGGAGTAGGAAAGAGGGGAGTCCTACTCCTACTAGGAGGAGGACTCCTCCTCCTTGGCGTGCCCACAAGGGCCGGCCGGCCTCCCCCTTGCTCCTTTATATACGGGGGCAGGGGGGCACCTCTAGACACACAAGTTGATCTTCGTGATCATTCTCTTAGCCGTGTGCGGTGCCCCCTCCACCATAATCCTCGATAATATTGTAGCGGTGCTTAGGCGAAGCCCTGTGATGATAGAACATCAAGATCGTCACCACGCCGTCGTGCTGACGGAACTCATCCCCGACACTTTGCTGGATCGGAGTACGGGGATCGTCATCGAGCTGAACGTGTGCTAGAACTCGGAGGTGCCATAGTTTCGATGCTTGATCGGTCGGGCCGTGAAGACGTACGACTACATCAACCACATTGTCATAACGCTTCCGTTGTCGGTCTACGATGGTACGTAGACAACACTCTCCCCTCTCGTTGCTATGCATCACCATGATCTTGCGTGTGTGTAGGAAAGTTTTTTAAATTACTACCTTACCCATCAATACGGCCTATCCCGGAGGACTCCCGCCACTGGTTGTTAAAACCAATCACTTTCGACCATCAGGATTACTCTAGAAGTATATGGAATGCAGGTTGGACTGCCTTGATATTAAATCAGATAATTGGCGGACTCCAATTTACACAAGTCCTAATGGACGGCGGCAGTGATCTAAACCTGCTATATCAGGACACAATCCGCAAAATGGGGATAGACCCAACCAAATTTCGCCATAGCAACACTTCCTTTCAAGAGGTAATGCCAGGCCCATATGCCCATTGTACGGGCTCCGTACTGCTAGAAGTTGTGTTCGGCTCACCCGACAACTTCCGCCACGAAAAGTTAACCTTCCACCTCGCCCCATTTACAAGTAGCTATCAAGCACTATTGGGACGCGAAGCTTTCGCCTGCTTTAACGCAATACCGCATTATGCATCTCTTACACTTAAAATGCCTAGTCCACACGGCATCATCTCGTTAAAGGGAAACATCGAGGGTTCCTCGAGTCCGGAAAATTGTGCGGTTGCCTTGACAGCCACACAATAAGACGGCTTCACCGATACAAGCACTTAGACAGGTCGTCCAGACCCCGGACACGGCTGGACGAGTCCGGCGTAAACATACAAGGGCTTACTAGACACATACCCCCGTACAAGGGGCTCCGTGCATGCACAACAAGAGACAATAAATCTCAATTTTGTTCATTTTTTGAATTGTACTTCGTTTATTTAATATAACGTAGATTTTCGCACGATCTTTTTCAACTAAGTTCCTCTCTTTTACAGATGAACACCGTGCTACACCCGTCCAGGATACGACACAACGGAGACACAGGCGCAGACGTGCAGTAGGGACCCGTCGCAAGGATTCTTTTCAGATTAAGACCATGCGTAAACCTTTCTTACTGTCTCTTGTTGATACACATCCCCCGGTCTCTTGCTATAACCGAGGAGGAGGCTGGCGTTTTGGCATAGGCCACATCAGAATTTTGCGCGTACCTGGACACCAGGGGCTTATTACCAAGGGCGTTGTTCGGCCCGTTTTCATAAAGACCGAATACCTTAGGGAGTGTTCGGTGTCTCGAGTTAGGACTTATATGCATCAGCTCCGAATCATGTCTTTGGTCAAATGTTGGGTTTGCCCGGCTCCTGTGTTTTGCTGCCTTATGTTCCGCTCTATCGGCTAATGCGGCACCAGGAGAACTACTGCGATTGTGTCCCGTTCGCCAAAGCGAGCACCTCGATGAAAAGCGGCAAACTGACTGTCATGATATAGTGTGAGACTGGTCAACCACTCGATGACCCGCTGGAATCTTTAGAACTCCTCCGCATTGACGAAGGGTCGTTTCCCGGTCAGGCACATACTGGCGCCCAATTCGGGTGGCGCGCGCTGCCCCTAGGGGCTATATAGTAGCCCCACTGTCGAACTCCTATGGCTAAGTGGAAGTGATAAAGCATTATAGTCCGGTTGCCTAGTTTGCTGCGCTATCACCTCCTTTGTAGGACCAAGACGTTGGATCAAGTGTGAAAAGGCGCTTCTGCAAACACCCCCGCATTATATGCGTGGGGGCTGAAGCCAAAGACTGCCATCTTTCAGGTTATATACACATAGAAATTAACGGATGCATAGGAGGTATTTTAATTCTTGAAGGCACAAGTATAAAAAGCTTTTATATTCCATCGAAACATTGTTTCACAATAATACATGTTATTCGAACATAATATCCTTCGAGCACTGTGTCTCTATTAAACGAGCGCCCTGCAGAACTTCCTGAAAATAGTGCTCGATAGGTACTCGGCTTCCGTCCGAATCTTGGGATGCAACATCGGTGGCCTTCATCTCCGCCCAATATGTCTTGACATGGGCAAGAGCCATCTGCGCACCCTCTATGCATGATGACCGCCTCATTGCTTTGATATGCGGCACCGCACCAAGGAACTGCTGCACCAAGCCAAAATAACTCTTCGGCTCGGGCCTTTTCGGCCACAAATGAGTCACGACAGCCTTCACGGCAAGCCCGGACAATCTATTCAGCTCCGCCCATTTGGCCAAACGATTGGTTAATGGAAGTGGACGCTCTGGATTACGGAACTGCGACCAAAAAAGCTCTTCCATCTCGTGATCCTTTTGATCTCCGAAGTGTTCGGCCGCGTCCGGGGCACTCGCCGCCAAGTCCAGATAAGCATCCTCCGAACTCCACAGCTGGTCCAACTAAGCATATTTAGGATCCGTGAACTTCCTCCGCAGCAGAAAGGGCTTTCCAGCCACGATATCTCCGGCCTGACGTAGCTCATCCTTCATAGCTCTCATCACAGAGCGAGCATCCTTGGCCTCGGTGGTGGCCTTCTTCAGGTCCTCTTGCTCCGCTCGACCTTCTTTTTCAAGAAGCTCGCAGCGGTCGGTAGCATTCTTCAACTTCACGGCCATCTCGGCCATTTCCTTCTTGCTTCGGCAGTGAGCAGCATGTTCGGCTTTTAGCTCTCCGGCCGCCTCTAAGGCAGCCGCATCACTTTTTCTGGCCTGCTCCTTGGCTCGGGCAAGCTCCGCCCGAAGGTTCTCCATGGCAGCGGCACCATCTGCATCAAGCATACATGTTGTAAGGCACGGGAATCAAGCTCCCTTACCAGGTGTCCGCGGAGAAACTGCATACCTTGTGACTCGTCAAGCCGCTTATTGACAAGCGCGATGTCGGCATCCGCCACGTCAAGTTGCCGCTTTAGTTCGGCAAATTCATCAGTCCGGCTAGCCACCGGATGCTTCGCCACCTACATAGGAAGGGCGACATATTATACCTAGGATTATGATCATTTTGACAACGCATCCAGTCTCAGGGGCTACTATCTACACAGGGTGCATCTTATATATGTGGAACCGTCGAAAGGTACATCATTCCACGTACCTCAAAACCCGTCAGTAAACTCCTGGCGGCCTCATACACCCCGCTTTCCGCGGACGAAATTTTTTCAATCACCATACCCATCAATGCACGGTGATCCTCTGAGATAGACGCTCTCCCAAGCAGATCCTTCAACTCCTCCGACCGTGCACCAGGCGGTGCCGGACTCGTCTGATGGCCTCTTTCGAAGGCCGGACACGGAGGGCTTTGGGGGGCCCTACGACCGCCCTCCTCCCTTGCCGGATTCGGAGAAACCCTCCACGACGACACCTCAGGATCGTCCGCCTCACTAGGCGGTACGGCAGGGGGAGGCGTTCCGCTCTCCATCATCTCCGGACGAAGATCCCCTGAAGACGAGCTCTGCTGAGAAGGGCTGAGATCCGAACTACAAGGTAAAATTTTGGTCATCTTCAGAAATAAAACAGGGACGTCTCTTATTTTAAAACTCCCCTATCTACTTACGGCTCGCTGGAGGGCTGATCTCCTTGGGGAAATAGTGCGGCCGGGGCATCTCCCGGCGCAGGACCCTCTGGCGAAGATTTCTTCGCCCGCTTTGAGGCCTTGGTCTCGGATCTTCAGAGGCGGTCCTCTTCTCCCCTTGGATGGAGGGATTCTCGATCCCTCCTTTCTTGATAACCTCCTTCGCGGAGGCAGTAGCTTCCTTGTTCCCCCTTCGCCTTCTTCCAAAGGCGCAACCTCCAGCATCTTGGTTAACATGGGATCCGGCGTGGTCTCAGGGAGGGGGGCCGGACACCTGATCAGTTTTGCTCTCGCTAACCACTCCTGTTTAAGGGACCGCACTTTTAAGGGCAAGTTTATGATGAATATACGGATAGCGTGTCCAGGTACAAGACTACTTACTTGAGTATCCGGGCGATTGCAGCTCAGACCTGCGTCCTCGGTCAAGTCCGAACACATTGCTTGTGATGCGAAGAACAGTTTGTACATCTCCACGGGCGTTGCGCCCATAAAATGTTGGAGAGCTCGTGGTCCCTCCGGATTGAACTCCCACAGGCGGAGGGGGCGACGTTTGCAGGGCAGGATGCGACGAATCAGCATGACCTGCGATACTACGACCAGATTGATCTCTCTCTCTAGGAGGTCTCGAATATGGCCACCTGCAACAGGGCACGTCCTGGGCGGCCCCAGTCAAGCCCTTTATTGACCCATGGCGCCAGCAGCGGTGGAGGACCCGGCGAAAGGCAGGTGGCGCCACCCATTTGGTGCCCCTGGGAGCTGTGATATAAAACTACTCTTGTTGCCATAGACTGAGCTCCTCTTGAAAAGAGCCCTCGGGCCATGAAGCGTCAGCATTCTTGCTTATAACAGCCCCTCCGCACTCTGCCTGTTGCCCCTCGATCATTTTCGGCTCCACCTTGAAGGTCTTGAGCCACAATCCGAAGTGAGGGGTAATGCGGAGGAAGGCTTCGCATACGACGATGAACGATGAGAAGTGGAGGATGGACTCCGGATCCAAGTCGTGAAATTCCAACCCATAATAAAACATGAGCCCCCTCATGAAGGGGTCCGTCGGGAAGCCTAACCCCCGAAGGAAGTGAGACGCGAACACCACGCTCTCGCCAGGCTTGGGAGTGGGAATAACCTGCCCTTGAGCAGGCAGCCTATGCGAAATTTCGCAAGTTAAATATCTGGCATCTCTTAGCTTTCGCACGTCTTCTTCCGTAACGGAGGAAGGCATCCACCGGCCTTGAAGGTCGAAGCCGGACATCATCGAAGGTCCGAAGCGCCTGAATCTGGAGCTTTGGGTGTTGGAACTCAAGGCGAGGGGCGAATTCGATTGAGATTGAAAGGAGTAGAGCCTTGGTCTCTTTATAAAGAGGTTGAATACCAAGAGCCCTCCCCGTGACAGTTCGGGACTCGCCTTCGATAGAGGAGATGTGCCAACGGGCACAATTGGATTACCCAGGCCCGTATTGATGAGAATCCCGGAATAAGGGGACACGATCTCTGCTTTGGCAAGATGTGCCAAGGAAACTGCCTCGCTAAACGCGCTGAGGTGGGATAGTAAAAACGATTCGAATAAAGGCTTGGTCGTGGTGTGATATCGCGCTGCAGAATATGTCGACAGATTGAACTTGTGTAAATATTATTCTCTCTACGGTGGTTTGTGGAAATTATTTTGCAGAGCCGGACACTATCCTTGTGTTCAAAATCTTCTATGAAGAATTCGGAGGAGGAACCCGCCTTCCAATGCGAAAGGCGATATCGCGCCCGAACTCGTCGTCATTGAAGCCTGGTTCGAGAGCTCTTGAGGAGTCTGGATTAGGGGTGTCCGGATGGCCGGACTATGACCTTTGGCTGGACTCCTGTACTATGAAGATACAAGATTGAAGACTTCGTCCCGTGTCCGGATGGGAATTTCCTTGGCGTGGAAGGCAAGCTTGGCGATACGGATATGTAGATCTCCTACCATTGTAACCGACTCTGTGTAACCCTAACCCTCTTCAGTGCCAATATAAACTGGAGGGTTTTAGTCCGTAAGACGAACAACAATCATACCATAGGCTAGCTTCTAGGGTTTAGCCTCTCTGATCTCGTGGTAGATCTACTCTTGTACTATCCATATCATCAATATTAATCAAGCAGGAGTAGGGTTTTACCTCCATCGAGAGGGCCCGAACCTGGGTAAAAACATCGTGTCCCTTGTCTCCTGTTACCATCCGCCTAGACGCACATTTTGGGACCCCCTACCTGAGATCCGCCGGTTTTGACACCGACAGCGGGTGTAGCTAGGTTGGAGCGGTTTGGATTGTTATTCACTCTGTTCCCATTCCCATTCTTAGTACCATTGTGGTTATGCGATCCTCCTCCAGTGTGGTTGTGACCTCCATGGTTATGAACAAGTCCTCCCGAGTTCGGGGTTAAGCAGGGCTTCTGTTGAGCTCCTGAATTATACTTCCCTTGTCCATACTTCCTCTTATGGCTTTCAACTTGCTGCTGCTTCCCTTCAATCATAAGGGTCTTGTCTGCCAACTCCTGGTAGTTGTTGAAAGTTGCCACCATCAACTTCATGCTCATCTCATCATTCAGCCCTTCCATAAACTTCTCCTGCTTCGCGGCATCTGTGGCCACATCATCAGGGGCATAGCGTGATAACTTTCTAAACTCATCCACGTACTGAGCTACAGTACGGTTCCCCTGGCGTAAATTGCGGAACTCCCGCTTCTTCATGTGCATGGCTCTAGTTGAGACATGGGTTGCGCGAAAAGCTTGCTGAAACTGGTCCCAAGTGACATTGGCTATAGGAAAAGTAGCCGTGTAATTTTCCCACCATGAGGCTGCTGGTCCATCCAATTGGTGTGCGGCAAAGCGCACCTTCTCAGCATATGTGCATCCTGCGGTGGTTAACTCCCTTCCAATACGGCGTAGCCAATCATCAGCAACTATTGGCTCGGTGCTCTTTGGAAAACACCGCGGCTGTAACCTCGTGAAAGCAGGCTAAATTGTCCATTGGCGGCGGGCTATTGTTGTTTTTGTTGTTGTTGCCTGGTTACGAACTAGCAATTGCATCAAAGCATTCTGCTCTTTGGATCAATGGGTGAGCTCCGTGGAAAAACAAAACCGGTGTCACGTCTCGGAGGCATCTGATGGGTTTAGATGGAAGAGATTAGAATAGAAAAAAGGTCTAATGAGAAAACACTACCCATATGCACATGATACAAACACAACCATTTCACTCAATCAATCAAGCAAGGGCATACAAACAGTCTAGAACTATCGCAAAAGTGCTCAACTACTATTACATACATGGGGAAGTACTACTAATATATGGTGGTCATCTAGAAATTTTGATCGGTGGAAGACTCCATGATGTCTGCTCCAGCTTCATATTCGTAGTCATCATCACTTGGATCGGAATCGGTGTCGTCGATGATGATGTAGTTGTCCAGCAAGTGGGGTCATCGTCTTCTTCTTCCGGTGCTGGTCCTCCCATGAATACTCCGATCTTCTTAACTAGGTCGTCGTTCTTCTCTAGTAGTGTCTTGATTTCCTCCTCATATCCATCGCGTGTAAAACTTGAGTTCTTCCTCCAGCTCGATGATCCTGGTCTTCGCCGTCTTCAACTCCAACATGTCTGCACACATCTGGTTTAGCTCCTGGATGAAAGCTGCAATGGATCTATCTTCTTGGTGCTGATTACTTCCCATTGCTCGTCCCGACGCCCACATATTTGATAGATGGTCTCCTTAAGCTCCCTGTTGTAGACTTCTCCTATGCGTCCCATGGTAATGTGGGCTGCCATGCTCTTGCCTAGACTCCAAGTGGGTGCTTCGAAAGAAAATTCTATGGGTTTAGAAGTTGGCGCGAACGTCCTTCCTGGAACTTGTACTTGAATCATCCAGCGCTCCTCTTCTGGTAAGGTGGCATTATACGTCCCAGTGAAGCTTGGTATTCCAATGTTCAAGTACCTAGTGACTTCCTTCAAGTGGCGTCCAAAAGGTGTGTCTTCATCCGGTTGTGCAAACTTGTTCTTCATCTCCGTCATCCTAAAGAGTGGGAAAATGGAGAGGAGTCAGAAATGAGTAGAGAAGAGTGACATATGGTTTATCTTAGTGGTCGTGTCCTACACTCAGCGTGTGCTCTGATACCATCTTGTAGCGGCCCAACCTCAGATGGTCAAGTCTCTGTGCTTCAGTGTCATCCCTGGATCAGTAATGCTGACATACACAGTACTCGAAGGGTTTATAATAGAGTAGAAATCACACACTTATTACATCGAATGTCTCAAAAAAGAACTTATTACAATAATATGGCTTAAGGCCATCTAATGGGATAACAGCGGAAGGCTTGGAAGATAAAGTGAGTCCATCAACTCCAACGGCATAGCTGAGCTGCACGGCAACGACCTAACGAACTTTACTCCTCGTCTGAGAAGTCTGCAACATAATACGTTGCAGCCCGAAAACGGGTCAGCACATGGAATATGCTGGCAATATAACACAATAGAGCAGGAACAGAATAATGCTATCACTACATGTATTTTTGGCTGGTGGAAAGCTCTATGGTTATAGTTTTGCGAAAAGCCAATTTTTTCCTACAACAAAGGAATAGATTTTTATCTAACTATCATGGTGGTTGAAACATTGAGAAGGTATAACCCCAACTCAATCCCAATTAAAGTAGTTAACAACCCAACAATATTAATTAAGAGTGATGAGATACATGTGATAACTCAAGTACTAGATACTCAAAATTGTCCATAACCGGGACACGGCTAACCATGATTAGATTGTACACTCTGCAGAGGTTTGCACTTTTCCCCACAAGACTCGATCGCTTCGTTGATTTCTCGCTTTACATGGTTTTTGAGAAGCGGATGGCGAGACATAGTCTTCGAAACATTAACTCTCTACTCCGGGTAGACCATACCAAACCTACAAAACCCACTACCTGCTGATCTACCTCTTCAAGAGCTTCACGTAACTTACTCAACTATGCTAGAGCGCATAGTAGCTTGTGGCTGCACACGGAAGTTTCTAGCATGAACAATCTCAGTTCCCTTTAAGCCTGGGTGGCGGTCCATAGGAAGATCACACGGGTACCCCGGGATTTCCAAAAATAAAACAGACAACACTTGGTTCCCCAGGTGCCTCAATCCACCCAGATGTGTATTAAAGTTGCCACCTTAAGTTGAACCATTAATTAACAATCTCACATCTGTCATGGATTCACTCAAACCCAACCACGTCTACGAGCATAGCATAGCAATATAAGCAACACGTAGAAGTAACTCCCAAGGGTTTGATAGTAACAGGGCAATAGGTTCTACCTCAACAACTACTTCCCAACCCACAAGTTAATGACATCCTAATCATGCAATGTTTGAGGATTGGAACTAATGAATAAAAACTGGGTATGAAAAGAGTATGATCAATGTGTTACTTGCCTTGCTGACGATCCGCGAATCCTAGAGACTCGTAGTAACACGCTTCGCACTCCAGGAATTCTATCGCAAGAAAACAGTAACATACATAAGCAACAAGCAAATATGCACAGGCAAAACTCAAATAAACGAGGCTGACTAGAAAGTTCAACTTAAGAACTCATGTTCGCAAAAAGAATCAAACCAAACGGAGCAACGAAACTCAAACGGCGAAAGAAACAAGATCCGTTTACTAATCTGAACTAAGGTCAAGTTTTACAGTATCAAAATATTTTTTTAATTGCATAAACAGAAAGAGGGTCTCGGGACGAAGATCTAGGCGCTTGAATCGCCTGATTCCGACTAACGAGCGAAAAGATAAACAGAAACTAAGATCGGATCAGAAATCGCGATCAGAAAAATCGCAGAATAAATCCGAGAAAAAGAAAAACTGACGAACAGACTAACGAACGGACGTTCGTTATCTGGAACTAAACTAAGAATGCGTTCGTTAAACCGAACAAATGGGCGAACGCTCGCTAAATAAATAAACCAGAGAAAAACCGATCTATTTTAAAAAATGAAAACTAGGGTTTCTAAAAAAACCAAAACGATTTTTCTCAGAAAACCGGCGACGGCGGGCGGCTACCTCGGCTTGGCTCCGGCGGCGGCGTGGGGCGGCGGGGCGTTGGCTCGGGGCGGCGGCTCCTTCTCGGGGCGGCGGTGGTGAGTGGCGTCGGGGGTGGCGGCTATTTAAAGAGAGGGAGGGGCGGCTTGGAGGAGGGGGCAAGGCGCGGCGGAGGCGGAGTCCGGCTCGGACTCTTGTCCGAGTCGGAGGCGGCAGCGCTCGCGCGCGGGAGGAGGCGACGGCTGGGCCGGCCTGCTCGGCTGGGCCTTAGGCCCAGTCGGGCGCGGGGAATTTTTTTTTAAATAGTTCCGCCGACAGAAAAAAAAATCCTATAAAATAAAATAAAAATCTAAAAATGTCAAAACAAATTTTCACCGTCTAAATGAAATATTTAGAACGAGATGATTTTAACATTTTTCCTCCAATATTTAAATTGTTTCAAAGAAGTCATATTATCTCCTCTCATATATTTTATTATGAAATATTTTTCGGAGAGAAAAATAATTAAAATCAAAAAAATCCTAGTTTTCGCTATTTGATAAAAATCAAATATGAAAACCGGAAAATCCCCAACTCTCTCCGAGGGTCCTTGAGTTGCTTAGGATTTCGAGGATTGCGGAACGAAGATGCAATAAAATATGATATGCATGGATGACCTATGTATAACATTCCAAATTGAAAATTTGGGATGTTACAGCCATGCTGCGCTGGAGAGACCCCCAAGGAAACATCCTCGTGCATTGCACGGAACATCAAGATGCATTTGTTTGAGTATTTTATCTTGTGAGAGAAAAGGATGAACGAGGGAAGGCCTTATTTGCAAATGTGGAGAGGGGTGTAGGTATATTTTTGCAAAATTGCCATAGTTTTGTTTCTATCCGTCAGATATAAATCGGACGGCCTATATTGCAGGATGGCATGCACACCATCATCACCAACTCTGCTTTTTATAAGAGTAGATAGGTATATGAGAGTAGTAGACTAGCAAGATGCCCGTGCGTTGCACGGAACAACAAGATGCATTTGTATGAGTAGTTTATCTTGTGGGAGAAAATTATGAACGAGGGAAGGCCTTATTTGCAAATGTGGATAGGGGTGTGGGTATTTTTTGCAAAATTGCCATAGTTTCTTTCCTATCCATCAGATATAAATCGGATGGCCTATACTACAGGATGGCAAGCACACCATCGTCAACAACTCTGTTTTTTTATAAGAGTAGAGTAGAGATAGAGATGGAGACTACTACTACCTATATGCTAGCCTATGCGTTGCAATGGATCCAAAGTAGTAGAATAATACTTGTTCACGGGCTTGAAAAATAGAAGCACTCTATTTTTGATATACATATATCATTAAAATAAATCATGCTTCACTCAAAATATATTCCTCGGGTTGTTTTGATTAGGTGAGGGACGGGTGTGGCTGGTTTGAAGATAACAGGTTTTAAAAAAATTGGAGCTATTTTTTTTACATTTTGTAGCGTGACACGGCATCTGGTGCACCTAAGCATCTGGAAAAAAATTGAGTTTGGGTTGGTGGCATACCCTGCGGAAAGATGCCCATGTGGGCTTCTTCTATAACTAGTAAGATGCCCGCGCATTGCAGGGACATCAGGATGCACTTTTTTACAAAACACATTTTGTGATTGACCTTTGTAGTAGTAATCCCATGTGTAAAAACTAATGCTATCTCGAGAATTTTATCGGAAAAATGGTACCTTTGTAACAAGTTTTCACTACTACTGCTCCTTGAAGTGAGCGGTATGCAATGCATGTGTCAACAGATATGACAGCTTGTCCATGGAAGTTGAACCACTGCGACCATCATGCTTCTTGTATCTACAACTGTCACACCCACACGTGATTCCCACGATGCCGCTCCAACCCATGGCACGACGTCCCCCGATGTACCCCTCATCCCTCTCGGCCCCACTGCTCATCTGCCTTTGTGTCCATGACATGCGGGCCAGCTGAACTGCGGCGACCATCAACTTTCTACCACAGCCACACCCGATTGGACGCGATTTGCCTACTCCACTCCTGTGCTCCGATTCGTACTCCCGCACCATCGAATTTTCATCCAGTGGCTATGACACATTTCGTCCCGGGCATCAATTCTCAGCTGGAGTACTTCTGTACTACAGGTAGTACCCGCTTGTGTGGCCATCTACGCCTCGTAACGCCCCGACGCCCAGCTGTGGCACCCTCACCACGACCACGCCACCACCGTCCGGTTCATCTCAAATGAGTGAGTCGCGAACCACGCCACCACCATGACAATAACATGTGGGCCAGCCGCATTTAAGGTCCGCATGTCATTGACTCCATAGGTCGATGCACTAAGCCACTGAAGCTCGGTCCCATGGGCCCTAAGAGGGAAATGTAACTCCTGCGGCAGGCCTTGTGGTGCTCCCACAGTACGAGCTCGTGCCAAACCCGGAATTTGTTTCTTACTGCTACCAACTAGTAGGGTACACGTGCATTGCACGCATGAGATTTGGTAACCAAATTATGAATAAATAACGCACTATAGCTTGTAAGTTTGAGTCATATATGCATTATGTAGATGTTCGTTTAATTCTTATAGTTCATCTAGTTCAAAATCAATTAGTTTTATAAAAAAATCTATTTTATGATTCATGGAATTGTGCATTGTAAAGCGTAAAGTATAAACAAATAGTGACAATTCATTTTGAAAAAAAAAGTTTGGGAAATTAAGATATGGAAGATTCTAGAACAAAGGAGAAGTGCTTGAGTTTTGAGGTTGGTGCATTATGCTTCAGTTCAACCATGGAGTCTTCTAGATTCTACATGTGGCAGAATCTGGTGGAATGTAGATGATATCCAACGGGCAGTAGTGCTCGGATTTGCCATCTTTGTACCGTCGGATTGGCTTCATCGAACGGCCAACTTTCAAAGTTATTCACACACTATATAGGGGTATAGGTGTGCCAGCCCATGCGTTGCAATGGATCCAAAGTATATCTATTTAGTGGAGTGCACTATAAACACATTATCTATTTATTTTTATCTAACCTTTCATAGCCATGCAACCAAGCCACATAAGCTTAATGGGTGCCCCCCACATCGTATTATTCATACTACGTTGACTGAAAAAAAGATAAATCACCCAAAACAAGATCTTCCCGTTTTTTGTTCCTACGATGTTGTGTCGTGCACGTACCTAGTTGTATAGTGGTAGTACTAGTTGTAGTACAAACTGCGTACTAGTAGGAGTAGTAGTATGGAATGCTCCTACTCTATCAACGAGCCCCATCTGACACCAAATTTCCTGGCTTCTGTGCTACAGCTAGATCTAGCCCTCGTTTTTGTTTCTCAACCCGTGGGCGGGCGAGGTAAGGTTTGCCAATAGTCAGTTTGCTCAACAGTGGTCCCACATGAAAGTGAAAATGCTAGGCAACACGCCTTCCCTAGCTAAGTGGCGTGCCGGACGGGCCGTGGAGTACTCCCGATTCCCGGGCGTGTGAGGGTGCGATGCGAACGCGGCAGGCCTTTTCCTTTTACTAGCAACGTGCCCGTGCGTTGCGACAGATCCAAAGTAGTAGAATAGTAGTACTTGTTCACAAACTTGGAAGAAATCACTCTTGTTTTGATATACTCCTAATATATTACTTTTCACTCAAAATATATTTCTCAGGCTGTTTTGATGAGGTGAGGGAGGGATGTGGTTGCTTTCAAGATAATAAGGGGTTTTCTGCAAATTGCAGCACAGAAGTGGGCTATTGTTGCAAAAATGCCACAACTTACCTCACAACCGTTAAATGCAGATCTAATGGTGAGAAACGATGGATGGCAGACACACCACCATCACCAACTGAGTCTTTATAGGAGTAGGAGTAGAGAAACATGTATAAATTGTAACATTTTGTTCTGCTCCTTGGCACGATCGATAGATAGAAATAACGATTTGAAACGCTAGGGCGGGGCTATTTCCGCCAGATAAGTAGGGTACATAGTAGCTAGGTTGGCGCATCATCGGTCCGACATGTTCTAGTGTTTCTAGCAAGATACCCATGCGTTGCACGAAGTTGATGGAAAAGGTAAGCACAACTTATAAATTGACGGATGAAGTACTAGTTACAGTGATGCATATAATTAAGCAAAGGGATCGCACATGTCGGTATTGACTGGAAGGAGAATGCAATAGCACAATAAGAATTAAGGTCGCGATGATGCGATCGTAGTGGTGGTTATAGGAGGCAAGAAGAAAGATGCATCCATCAACGTACGACCTCCTCCTCCTCAACTTAGTGCGCCGGGCCACCGACCGGCGGCTAAGGAGCAGCGGCTTTTGTGGCGAGCTCAAGGTGCTTCTCAGCAAAGGCATCCAAGGCTTCCAGCCGGTTGAGGAATGCCAACATCATACCGTCCTCACTAGCCTTGTAGATACCTATGTACATGATTTGCTCGTACACGTGGATGTGTAGGTCGACGAATTCTTCCAGGGCGAGGCACCTCGCGGCGTGCGCGACCTCCAGGTGGACATTCTTCATGGCGTGGGCGGGCAGTCGCAGGGCCACTAGTGCTTGAAAGAGGTTCCGGACATGGAGGCCGATTACGATGGCAGGCAATGAGGAGCCAGGATGCACGGGCTGGAGGAGTACGGCGATGTCATCCGTGAGCTTCTTGAGGACGGTGAACTTGTTGGTGGTGGCAACGATCATCTGGTCCAACTGAGAGTCGTAGTTGGCATCAAGGTCGGTCATCCATCAGTCGGTCGCCAACACCGTCTGGAGACGATCCTCGGTGCCATGCCGTAGGCCGGCGTCGTGGACCATCTGGCATAGCCGCTGGCCGCTCGCGTGCATCGCTGCCATGTGTCTGGAGTGAGCACTTTTGCGCTTAGTGTAGGTGCTTAGGCAAATGCTTAGGTGTGTGTGATGTGGTAGATGCATTGGAATGGAGGGTCGCCTTTATATGAGTGCAAACTATGTTGCATTCACATCGTGCAGCCTCTTTTCCAGTTCCTCCTCCCATTTCTACCCTCATGCATTCACGATGCTAATTGAAGGAGGATGCATCATTGGTTGTTCAACATTTCGGGAACCGCTACCCCCTCCCTCGTCTGCATTAAAGCCGTATCAGGAACTGTGTCACCCGCTGCACGCCCGGCTGAACACGCCTCCTCGCCTCCATCTAACGCCTCCATTAAACCCGCATGCAAACCGAGAAACCTACTCCGGCCACACGTTTGTTCATGAGCGGGCCGGAATTAAACGCAACGGCCGAGCTCCTCCTGTCCGCCCTTAGTTTAAACGAGGCCAGACGTCGGCCAAGCTCCTACCATCCGCCCTCTATTGAAACGAGGCCAGATGGACAGTGGGCAAGAATCGCAACCCTCCGCCGCTCCCCCATCTCCTCCTTCACCATTTTCTCCACTCTTCCGATGGCTTCCGAGGAGCCGTTCTCCGGCATACTACCCAGCTGGGTGGCCCGCCGAGCCCTCCGGATACGGGCAAGGCTGCTCGGTGCTTCACCAACCTTGCTTGGCCGGACGGAGCCAGATGCCGCCCCAAGCCGGCGCGTGGTTCAGCAACTCGCCGCTCCAGTTCAGCTCGATGAGGAATGGCAAGTTTCTCCACGCCGGCACGGCGGAGAGCACGCCGGTATGGGCGTCGTCACTGCCATGTCCTCATGCACCGTGTCATGTGGTGGCCACGCCTCCGTGTCGTGGGCGCCTTCGTTACTGCGGTAGCGCCATGCGAGCGGAGACGAAGCTTGGTGCATGGAGAGCGATGAGTCAGTGGCCAGCTTCTCCGTTTCGGCCCCCATCATCGAGGAGAAGTAGAACACGGGAGGCCGCCGCCACTTGGGTCCCATGAAGGTCACCGCCGAGGCGACGACTGCGCATTCAGGTGGTTTTTTTGCTGCTTCGTCTCTTCTGAGGACCTTCGTCGACCCCGCAAGTGTCTGCCGGACATGAGGAAGACAAAGGGATCCGTGGGCGGCCATTTAGATTAGGTAGTCCCTCTCCGGCTGGCGGGAAATATTTGTTCTAAGAATGGATAAATTGGATGTACGTCGGGGGTTGGGTGCGACATATGCCAAAGGATGGCTTATCATGGTGGGGACGAGTAGAAACGTCGCGGTGCTCGAAGCAGGATGAGGCGAAGGAATGCACGCCGGCGAATCTTACCCAGCTTCAGGGCTCTCCGGGGAGATAACACCCCTACTGCTGCTCTGCGGGGTCTCCGCATGATCACTATGGCAAAGTGGGTACAAGGTTGCTCCTTGAGCTGTTCGGGGTGAGGAAGGAGAAGGGCACGGCTAGCTCTTCTCTTCCCACTATGTGTGTCTAAAACTATTAGGGTCCAACCTCTTGCATGGGTGCCCCGGGGGGTTTATATAGGCCTACCCCCCGGGGGTACAATGGTAATCGGCTGGGCGCAGGTCCCAGCCGTCAGTCTCTTAAGTCGCCGTCTTCTCCGCCGACTTCTGGGGCCCGCCGACTAGTGGGCCCCGCCGACGGTCCAGCATGGGGCCGACAGCCCTTGTCCGCCGCGGGCGGGTCTTGCTGGCTGCGGATTACTGTAGTCGTGCCACTAATGGCGCGAGCTCGGTCAAGGGGTCATGGCAACAGTACCGCCGCCTGATGGGCGATCACTGTTGCCACTCCCTGTCTCGTCTGGTTAATGGCGCACGGAGCCCGTGGGAGGGGCCGGCCGACTCTTGGAGGCCGACTCCCAGCGGGTCCGTCTTGGGGCGCTCTCGCCGTCTTCTACACTCCCGCCGACAGGCGGGTCCCGCCGTCTTCGGGTCGTACAGACAGGCCGTCGTGGAGTGAGGATCTGCCACGGGGCTGATGTCGAGGCAGGTGTGCAACAATGCAGCGCGGATGGAGATCTCTGTCAGTACGGCGCTCTGTGGCCATGCTTGTACTTTGTGAACGGGGCAGGGATGGGCTGCGAGGCGGCCTCATCCCATCCCGTCCGTAATCGCATAGGCAGGAGGTGGTTGGAGTCGCGGGCCGACTCCCCATAGCCGGCTTCTCCGGAAGTTGCTGGCTGGGAGTCGGCCTATCTCGAGGCCGTCTCTGGGACTCGGCTGGGAGGGGTAGTCGGCGGCTCTGCCGCCGACTCTCAGAAGGCGGCTCTTCGTCTTGGGGTCTTGAGGCGCGATCTGCCCGATGTTTTGAAAGGTCCAGGGGCTCGGGTTTGCCTGCCCGTGGCCCATTACTCCGACAGTAGTCCCCGAAGCTGGTGAGGCGCCGAGGGCAACACGTCGAGGAGCGTCAACAGTTTCATCCCTCTAATGGAAGAATCTGGGCTTAGCTCGCCGTCTCTCTCTTGAGCCGACTAGCTGGAGTCGGCCTTGCAGGAGGCCGTCTTGCTCCTCAAAGGTCTTGAAGGTCGTGGCGGGATCCGGGCAGCGTGCCTGATAGGCTTCCAGGAAGCTGCCCGTTGCGGGCCCGCCCGTGGCGAGCGATCTGCCCTGCAGCGTGACTAGACAGGCCCGTCGGCGAGGCCCGCCACTACGCGCCTCGGCGCCGGGCGGATCCGTTGCGGCCGTCGCGGCGGTTGGGCTCCCCACGCCGTTCTGCGCGCGATAACGCCGTGGAATTAAATCATGGGGCGTGGGGGTGCTGGGCACGGTTAATCCCGCGCCGCCCCATCGGCTTCTTAGCCTAGGCGCCTATAAGTAGGCGGGAGGAGGGGGCGGCGACGCACGCGCACCCACTCTCCTCGCTTCCTCTCGCTCCCTCTCCTCCTTGCTTCGTCTTCCTCCTGCCTCCGCCGCGCCGAACCACGCCCGCGCCCGCGAATGAAACTCCTCCTCCGCCGCTGCGCCTCCGCCGCGCTCCGGCAATGGGGCGGCTCCGTAGTGGGCGGCGACATCGCCGAGTTCCTCCGCCCGACGCGCGCGCATCCCGGCACAAACCTAGTGCGGACCCGCACCGCCAGCCGGGCGAAAACGCCCGGCGCGGAGGAGGCGGCGGGTCATATTCCGCTCGCACCTCATGCACGGGCTAGGGCTACCAGCGAGCGGCTTCTTCCGCGCCTTCCTGGAGTTCCACGGGCTTCAGCCGCACCACCTCACTCCAAACACGGTGGTGCTGCTGGCCGGGTTCGCCTCCTTGTGCGAAGGATTTCTAAGCGTTCTCCCCACCATCGAGCTGTGGGGGGAATTCTTCCAGGCCAAGCTCGGCACACACGTCGCTCGTGTGCCGGCTCTGTGCAGCACTTTCATCGCAATGAGGAGGCCGGTGGCCGACAACCCCTTCCCTGCCATCCCACTGATCAAGTCAGTGAAGATGTGGCAGCGCTCATATTTCTACGTGAAGAACGTCGCCCCAGAAGGCGACTGGGTCAACCTGCCGCCTTACGAGGCCGGCGAGTTGGCGGGGCGACTCCCAAGGTGGTCCCATCGGGCCAGGGCGCTGACTCCTGCAGCACCGCCATGTCGCTTGTGACTCAAAGTCTTGGCAATCGGAGGGCTGGCCAGGGGCCGACTTGTTGGCCGCCGTGGCGGCGCGAGTTCTTCCTCTCAAGGCCGACCTCACGATCCGCCGGATGGCGGCGCCGGGACCCACGGCTGTGCTCCAAAGACATGCCCCACGCGGAGGTGGCGGACACGGTGAATTTCCTGGCGAACTGCGGCCTCACGGGGGAATGGCAGTTCGGCAAGGAGCTGTACTCGCGCGCCAACCCCCCGCCTGTGGTAAGTCATCTCTCTTGCTTTTCTATTTCCTTCTTCAGCCGAATCCGACTCTGATTTTCTTTGGTTTTTCCGAGTCAGAACCCCCTCATGCAGCCCTCAGCCGGCACCATGGGGTCGGGCCGTGAGTTCGTCCCTGACCGGGCGGAGAGCGACACCGACGACCCCGACTTGGGGGTGGCGGCGATGGAGGCCGACGCCGAGGGGGGAGGAGGGGCCGACGACTTCAGGCCTTGGCAACCTTAGCCGCCTTTGAAGATGACGGCGAAAGGGAAGTCGTCCCCGCCGCCAACCGGTCGGCCATCAAGCGCGAGTTCCTCCGCTGGCTTGGGTGGTCGGTAGTGGCCTTAGAAGCGCGGGCGGGCCGAGCTTGCCAGGCGGCCGGGCGAAGAAGTTCAGGGGGACGGCCGGCGCGACCCAGCGAGAAGAGGCGGTCGCGAAGGCTAACCGCTTCCGCAAGGAAGTGAAGAAGCCGCCGCTGGTCTCTGCGTAAGTGCTTCTTACTTTGTCTTGTTTTCTTTTGATTCGTCTTTGTCCAAGTCCTTTATATGTCTTCTTCTCATCAGGGCTCCTCTCACCTTGGAGAGGGTCGCCGCCGCCTCCGTCATGGGGTCGGCAGAGACGTCCACCAATACTCGGCGGATTGACCCTGCGGCCGACCTCGGGGCGACGGCGGCGGCAGCGCAGGAGAAGCCTTGACGAGGAGGAGGCCGCCCGTCTGGAGAAGGCGGAGGCCGAGAAGGCGGCAGCTTCCGCCCAGAGGCAACTGGAGGAAACCGAAGCCACCATCGCAGCCAAGAGGCGAGCCGAGGAGGCCGCGCGCCTCTAGTCGGCGCTGCTCGTCACACCGCTGAACTCTGCGCCGCCGCCGCCAGAGTTCACGGGGCAGACGGAGGGAGCCGACAGCGAGTTCCCCATCAAGGAGAGGGAAGGCGGCGAGGCCTCTCTGTCAGGCACGGCCGTGCCGCGCCCACTGCCTCCGCCGCCGTCTCAGAGCGCGAGAGGTAAACAGCCGGCCGACTCGCCTGTGCCGCCGATCGATGACGAAGCTGTGGCGAGGCTGCTTCTTCAAGTCGCCTCGCCAGCGCGCCGTCATTTTGAGAAGGCGACCTCAGCGCCGTGCCCCTTGGAGACCGGCGTCGCCAGCTCGGCCATTCCAGGCGCCGAGGCGACAAGCGCCGCGCCCGTTGGGTGGGTGCGAGGAGGCGGCACAGGCCCGCTGAACACGGCGCTTCTTGACGTCCAAGCGAAGCTGCGAGCTGAGGGCGACGCCATCCAGAACTGCACCAAGGCGCACCTGGCGTCGCGAGCCGCTGTGGAGGTATGTTTCTTCTTTGAGTTTTTTCTCGTTCTTCTCTGTGGCCAGCAGCACCTGCTGGAGTGTAATCCCGAGTTTGGGCGGCTCTTTGGTGGCGGCTCGGAACTCTATCTGTTGACTCCTAAATTTTTACCTTTGCCTGAAATTCTTATCGCAGGAGTATCACAACCTCTGCGCCACTGCCTTCAACCGCAATGTTGAGGAGCTGGGCAAGCGGACTGCCGACTTGTTGAGGAGCCGAGGTGAGTTTTCTTTCTTCTTCCCGGGGGCGCGCTGGCGCACCCGCGGGCTGTAGTCCCCGAGATTCGGGCTGGTATTCTTGTGATCGGGCGGATCTTCTAGTGACCTTCTTAGTGGCGACTTTCGTCCTTCTTCTTTTATTCTTGAGGCCAACACCACTCTTGGCGGCAGCTGGGTGCAGCCAACATCGCCTTGCATGCCAAGGAGGAGGAATGCAACAAGCTCGCCCATGAGCGCGACCTGCTGACTCTGTTGGGCGGAGCAGAGGGAACTGCTTAAGGCGGCGCAGGACGAGGCAGAGAAGAGAGAGGCTACTCTCCTGGCCGAGTTCGAGGGCGAGCGCTCCTCCTGGACCGACAAGGAATCACTGCTGACCTCTGGCTTCCATGAAATTGAGGACATTGTTGATGGTGAGTTTCTTTACTTTCCTCCTTTGGGCCGCCGACTATAGGTCAGGCCAACTCCTGTTTTTTGACTTGCTTCATTTTCGCCATGGCAGACTTCTTCCCCGGCCACACGCAGGCGGCCAATCAAGCCATCGAGGCTGACCGCGAGGCGCGAAGGGCGAGTGGTGCTGCGATCGCTGCCAACATCCCCCGGACCCTTGACGGGCAGCTCCTGAGCATTGAGGCTCGTCTGCGGCCGGCCCATCGGATGATGCGCCGGCTTTAGCGTGTCGGTGCCCAGGCGATCACTGCCCTGTGGCCGGACATGCCGGTTCTGCGCACTCCCAGCCGGACCGCCGAGTGGCTGGAGGTCGCGGCTGGCCGTCTTGAGGCCTGGAAGGGTTCCATGGCCCGGGCTGGAGCGCGCCGGGCCCTAGAATTCGTCAAGGCATGGTATCCGGGGTTGGATCTGGACCGGCTGGCCGCGTTCCCGTCAGAGGCCCAGGAGGAGTTGCTGGCTGCGGAGGACGACCTCGTCAAGCGTGCGGCGGCAATTGCCGACTACATGGACACCAGCGTCTTCGTCCCTGAGCGGGCTGAGGACGGTGGGGAGACGCCGCCGGAGTGGTTCGGGATGAACCCGGACTACAGCGAGACTTCGGCGTAGGTGATCGGCTCCAAAGCACGAGGAGGAAAGACGAGGCGGAGGGCGGAGATGAGATGGGCGCCCGAAGAGCGGAGAGGGCAACCAGCCTCGGCTTGACCGCGCCTCCGACGAGCAGCGCCCGTCTGGGCAGCTGCCACGAGACGATCAGCGAGACCGCCCGGTAGCCACCCAGGCGCTGGCGCGCCGTCTCCTCCGACCTTCCGACCCGTCTGCCGCTTCCTGGGCGCTGTCTGCGCCTTTATTTTATCTGCTTTGATAGTCTTTGAAAAGAACTTGTTAATTCGCACAATTCCACCCGCGGGGTGTATTTTGAACCTCTGCCCGAAGATCCGGCCAAGGGCCTATGCTGTGTAAATATTATTTTAATTCTATCTTTCATTGCTCATTGCTCTTTATGGCTTTTTCCTTTGCCGCCTTCCCTTAGTTGCCGCCTTGCCCGTCGGACAACCGCTCTGCGGACTGCCGTTTGGGTCAAGTGCTTGGCTACCTTTGAAAAGGCAAGTACTTGGCCATTTTTTAGAGTCTTTTAAACAAGTTGGGTAGAAAGCAGCAAGCCGACTACTTAAGAGTCGGTTTTTGCAAAAAGGGGCTGGAAGCCGGCTTAAGCTATGTTTATGCTTTGGGTCCTTAGCCATTTTTCGTGTGGGCGCCCGTTCTTCCTTACTCTTGCCCACCAAACAAAAGTAAACTCTGCGACTCGGTTCTGACGAGCGGCTTAGGCACCGCACATTACTTGTCACTGCGGAAGCATTTCATAGCGTGGGGCCAGCGAGTCCCGGGCCGACTAATCGAGCCGGTGCCAACAACATAACAAAGAGTAATATACTCGAAGGCTTAATTTTTATCATACAGATAACAAAAGAGGGCAGTCCCTGAGCTCGTCTCGGGGGGCCCGAAGTCTTGGTACTTTAAACACAAAAGGTAGCGTGGTACATACTGCATCAACTGTAAAATCTTCAGAGAAGATTCGCATTCCATGGCCGTTCTGTCTCTTTGCCGGAGTCGTCCTTCTTGCGTGCTCGGGGCTTCTGAGCGTCGATCAGGTAGTAGGAGTCATTGCCCAGCACTTTGCTGATGATGAATGGGCCATCCCAAGGCACCGACAGCTTGTGTTGTCCGGCTGTTCGCTGGATCAGCCGGAGCACAAGGTCGCCCTCTTGGAATGATCTTGGCTTGACCTTCTTGTTGTATTAGCGGTGCAAGCTCTGCTGGTAGATGATGGACCGGCTGAGTGCCAACAGCCGGCCCTCTTCCGGTCGATCGCCGTCTTAGCGTGCTTCTTACGCTTCTTCTTGATGTACATGGTGACTCGCGAGAGTCGAACTCTATATCTGTTGGGATGGCGGCTTGCACCGTGAAGCGAGGAAGAAGGGTATGAAGCCGATTGACTTGTTTAGTCGTCGCAGACTCGGAGGGCGGTGGTAACTCCTCAAGCCAGCCGCGGCCGAGCGCTCGATGGTTCGACCGATCGAGGCTTGATGCGAACGAGGATGAGGCCGTTCGCTCGCTCCACTGCCATTTGATGCGGATGGTCAGCGGACGCTAAGTCGAGTTGGATGCCTTGCGTCGTGCGAAAGCAGGCCAAAGCGCCCTTGGCAAAATTGTGCCATTGTCCGTGATGATCTTTGTGTGCGCCGTGCCGAGTCGCGATGTCGGTGATGAAAGTCACTGCGGTAGGACCATTCAACTTCTTGATGGGTTTGCTTCTATCCACTTGGTGAACTTGTCCACATGACGAGTAAGTGAGTTAGGCTGCCTCGTGTCGTTTTGAATGGTCCCACCATATCCAGGCCCCAAATAGCAAAGGGCGAGGCGATGGGGATAGTCTTGAGTCTGAAGCGGCTGAAAGCGGCTTGGGCGGAACACAGCACCTGCATTTTGAACTAATTCCTTGGCCTCTTCTAGGGCAGTTGGCGGAAGAAACCGTGTCGGAAGGCTTTGGCGGCGAGTGCTCTTGAGGCCGCATGATGGCCCTTTTCGCCTTGATGAATGTCTTGAGAATCGCTTGGCCTGCTCTGGCTCGGCCTTGTTTGGTAGACACCGATGGCGCTGCGCTGACCAACTCTCTGTTGACTATAGTGTAGGCTGTCGCTCGGCGTTGTAGTTGCCGAGCCAAGGTCTCATCGGTTGGTAGCTCTCTGCTTACTAAGAACTTGAGGATGGGCTGGGCCCATGAGGTGCTGCTATTTCTTGACCTTGATCTGCTACTTGGGCGAGGCGGCTGGGCTGGGAGGCGGCGGGTTGGAGTCCGCAGCAGCTTCTGGAGTTGAAGAAGTCCCAGGCCGTGGCGCAGTCCCAGGCGAGTTACAAAGTCTTAGCATGGTGGCCGCATCCCGGGCGAGTTCTGAAGTCCCCGGGCCGGCTTTGACTGCAGCATTCTTGGGGCCGTCTGCAAGAATTCTCGTGCCGTCTGCTGAGGCTTTGGAGTCTGATCCGACTTCTTCAGGGGAAGTCGGCACAAAAATGGAGTCTGATTCGGTGGCGGCAGCGGATGGCGAGGAGGCGAAGGCGGCGCCGGATGGTATTACTGGCGGGTGGAGCCGATTCTTGCCAGGGTGTCTGCTTGGTCGTTGTCGTTTCTTGTGCGTGGAGGAACTTCGCACCCTAAAATATCCACTCAGCTGCTGTATGTCGAAAGCGGTAGCTCGCCATGTTGCATCTTTGGTGTCGATCGCGGATATTTGTTGGACCACCAAGTCGAATCGCCATAACAAAGGATCCGGCGAATGCCAAGCTCTTTGGCAAGCGAACCCGTGGATGGCGCCTCGTATTGGCGACGTTGTTGGGCGGTGAAATGGATCTGCGGCGTGTACTTGAGCTTGTAAGCCTTTGGGGAAGTGAGGACAACGCCGGCTCCCAAGCAGTGCGCATCTTGGAGCCATCGAAGTGCATCCGCCAATGGGTGGAGTCGGTAGCGGCGGTCTTGGAGTCTCGGCCCGATCAGCGAGAGATTGGCGATGCTTGCGACTTGATGGCGGTCGGGGCTGGTAATAGATGGTGTCTGGGGCCAGCTCTATGGCCCATTTGGCGATCGGCGAAGCATCTCTGCCAGATGATCTCGGCTAGTGGGGCTGTGCAAACCACGGTGATTGGATGCTCTTGAAAGTAAGGCTTCAACTTCTTGGCGGCAAAGTGCCGCGCGTAACACATCTTACGGTAGTGGGGTAGTTCTGCTTGGAGGTCGGCGATGCCCGCTCGGGTAATATACGGTCTTTGGACAGGTGGCGCCTTGCCTTCCTCCTTGCGTTCAACTACAATGGTATCTTGACTACCACCTAGTGGTGGCAATATCTGAGAGCATGGACTCCTTGGGAGTCGAACCGCCAAAGACACCGGGGAGTAGTCAGCATTTTCTTCAAGCTGGAGAAAAGCTTCGTCCGCCTTGGGGTTCCATTCGAAGAAGGTGGTCTTCTTCATGAGCTGGTACAAAGGAAGAGCTTTCTCGCCCAGCCGGCTGATGAATCGGCTGATGGACACCAAACAGCCGGTGAACTTTTGCACATCTAGCAGTCGGCGGGGCACTTCCATCCTCTCGATTTCCTTGATCTTCACGGGGTTGCACTCTATGCCACGTTTGGAGACCAGGAAACCAAGGAGTTGGTCGGATGGTACTCTGAAGACGCACTTCTCTGGGTTGAGCTTGATCTGGAATCGGCGCAGATTCTCAATGGTCTCCTTGAGGTCTTCCAACAGTGTTCCTCGCTTTTCCGTCTTCACCACCACATCGTCCACGTAAACATGGGCGTTTCTGCCAAGCTGCTTGAGGAGGCACTTCTGCATGCAACGCTGAAAGGTGGCACCGGAATTCCTTAAGCCGAACGTCATGGTCAGGTAGCAAAATGCTCCGAACGGCGTGATGAAGGCGGTCTTCAATCTGTCGGCCGGGTTCAGCTTGATCTGGTGATATCCTGATTATGCATCTAAGAAGCTCAACAGCTCGCATCCGGCCGTGGAGTCTATCACTGATCAATTCTCGGCGGAAGCGACGGGTCCTTAGGGCAAGCTTTGTTGAGGCTTGTGTAGTCAATACATCCTCCACTGCTTGTTCTTCTTTAGTACCAAGACCGGGTTAAGCTAGCCAATCTGGAAAAGAACACTTCCATGATGAAACCCATTGCGAGGCAGGGCTATCTCTTCTCAACAACTCTTCTCTTCTCTTGACGGTAGCGCAAGGGCTGCTGGCAGGCTCATCGGATCGGGCATGTAACTTGTGCTCGGCGAATTCCGTCGGTACACCTGGCATGTCTTTAGGGGACCATGCGAAAATGTCCCGATTCTCACGGAGGAAATCGACGTGCTCGCCTTCCTATTTACTATCAAGGTTTGCACCTATGACAGCGTACCTCTCCGGGTGCTCCGGGTCCAAGGGTATCTTCTTTGTCTCTTAGGCCGGCTTGAACAAGCCCTCAGCTTCCGACTCCTTGGGGTTGGGCGACATCTCTGGCTGCTTGCCGGCCATTGCCACAACCTGATCAAGAAGCCGCTTCTCAGCTGCGATCACCAGGGACTCGGCCAGCCGGCCTTTCAGGTGCCTGGTGGACGACTTTTGTAATCGCCGGCTGATCAAATCCTTGGAACTTGGCATCTTCATCTTGAGGTAGGCATAGTGGGGACCCCCATGAACTTGGCGAGGCGTGGTGCGGGCTTTGAGGTCCACCACTTGAACCAGATTGGCTCTCGTGGAAATGATCTTTGTCCCCAAAGAGGGCGTCTATCGAGGATCTTGCCGATCGGCGACGGAAAGGCAGTACAATGTCGTGGAACCTGATCCGGCTGCTCTGAAGCTGTCTTTGCTTGATTCTAACTTCTCCATCGTATCCTTATACAGGGATGTTGATCTGCTGCCTCCGTCTATACTCGCGAGAAGCGGCGGCCCGCCTATCCGCGACAAGGTGGCTCCCAAGACCAGGCGTGGAGCCGGGTTAACATCACCTCTGGGTGATCAGCTCGGCTCAAGCGATAGGTTTCTCGGACCGATGCATGAATTCGGGTATCTGATGCTCTGCATTCACTTCTTCTTTGTTGCAGCCGCTTCTTTGTGTCGGTCGTCGGCCATCTTGGTGAACACTACATAAGCTCCATGCTCTTACAGGTACTCGTCTTGTCTTGTGCCGGTGGCTGAACAGCCGCTCTTTGAAGCGGCGGTGGGCGGCGGCCAGGCGAGCGAGGCAGCAGGCCGTCTCCTTAGCGATCTGGTGAGCGATGGCACTTCCGGGTGGTGTGGTTTGGCGGCTTGGCGCGCTATGGAACTGCGAGGACCATCTAGAGTCTGCTTTCGTAAGAAGGCGGCAACTAGTTGGACTTGCCGCCTTTACATCACTTGGCGGGGCTGCCCTCTGGTTGTTGGTCTTGTTGTCGCCACACATCGGCTGTTGAAGCAGGCTGCGAACCTTAACGCTTGTGATCATTCATTCTTTGTCGCCGATTGGTGTCGCCAGACGGAGTTACAGGAGCTGAGGAGCCACCTTGCGGTCGCCGACTTCAATCTCCGTCTTCATGGAGAGTCGGCTGTGGCGTGCTTATGCGCTATGATCAGCAGCTCGTCGAGGTCCCGGTTTATGCAAAGGAGCTTGTGCTTGAGGAGGTGCCTTCTCTGCACTGGCGGTGAAGTACTCGATCGCTTTGCACCTCATGCACTTCTTCGCGGGAGTTCGAGCTCGGCCAGTAGCGTGAGGTAGTCGCGAGTCGACTTGTTGGGGCCTTACGCACAAGGAAAGCTGGCGAGGCTTGGGAGGTCGCTTGTGTGCTCGTGAAGTTGCGGACGAAGGCCTCGGTGAAGTCGACCCAGCTGTTCAACCATGTCCGGGCCATGCCACAGGCATGAGGGAACATACTTTCTGACAGCAGCGCTTGTTGCCGTCCGCTATCTTGACGGCCATGGGTAGTCAACTAGCCAGTCCTCCGGCTTCCACGGGCGGTGTATTTAGGTGTATCTCGGGAGTGTGAACCCTCAGGGAAGGGCTCGTCTCGGATCTGAGTCAAAACTGGCGGGCCCAACTTCGTCTTCCTCTTCAGCGCCGAGGGATCGGTGGTGTCGGTCGATCCGGTGGCGGGCGTCGTTCTCCGACTCCCTCTCGGGCAAAGCGGTCGCCGAAAGTCGGATCTCGGCGGGTGGTGGGGAGACTTCGCCTTTCTCTGCGGGGAGGAGGAGGCAGATAGTCGTCCGCCGCTCCACTTGCTCTTAGGCGGCCGTCTTGAGTGGCGCTTCGATGGAGATGTGGGTCCGACTATGGCTGACAGCGGATCCTTATTTTTCTTCCACGGACACCGCGATCGGCGTCGAGGCGTCGCGCTTGATCTCGGCGGGAAGGCAAGTCGTCGTGTTGTCGTCGCGGCGCCTCCGTGCGGCGAGCAACCGTCTTCTTGCGGCAGCCGTGTCGAGCTGCTGGACTCGCTCCGTCATCGGCGGCGCTCCTCACCTCGAAGTTATCCAGCTCGTCGCCGCCGCCTAAGCGCTGCGGATATTCTCCAGGCGTGGCGTACGAAGCGATTGGCCCGAACAGGTTGGCGATAGCTCGCCACGCTGCTGAACCGTGCCTAAGCGGCTAGGCCCGATTGGAGCAGCGAGCACGCCTGGCGCGCGGTCCATCTCACGCTGGTAGGCTTCGACAAGCGTCTCATGCTTGCCGCTTCTTTGCGCCTACGAGGAGCTGAAGCGGCGTGCCTTCAGCGTCCAGCGTCGGCGTCTTCGGAATAAAGGCGGTTAGGTCTTGCGAGAACGCGTCGAGAGGTCATGAGCTCCCTCACGGAAGGCTCGCTATGACCGATGTGAGCACTTCCATGGCGGTGCTTCGCCGCTCTCCGCAGGGGAGGCGGCTCATCGTGAACCACCACGTTGGTGGGGAGCGCGTCGGCGGCAGCGGTGTCGGAGTTGACCAGCATTGGGTTGGTGGAGCCCACGGACTCCAGTCGGTGGCGGGCTCGCCCGGCGGCGTGGAGTTGCGAGAGGCCAGCGAGGAGACTCTCGGGCCGCCCGTTCGTCGGATCACAGGCTCGTCGGAGAGGCAAACCTCGCCGACAAGTTGAATGAGGCAGCTGGCAGCGCAGCGATCTCAACACCATGCAGCGTCGGCGCAGAACTCTGTCTGGCGTCTTGGGCTGGCTCGCTTCGCCGAGGAGGAAAAAGGTTCCCGTTCGAGCAGGTCTCCGGATGGCGGTGCACCTAGCCCCACGGTGGGCGCCAAATGTCGAAGATTGGGTGCGACATATGCCAAGGATGGCTTATCATGGTGGGGCGAGTAGAACGTCGCCGGTGCTGAAATGGGATGAGCGAAGGCATGCACACGGCGAATCTTACCCAGCTTGAGGGCTCTCCGGGAGATAACACCCCTCTTGCTGCTCTGCAGGGGTCTCCGCATGATCACTATGGCAAAGTGGGTACAAGGTTGCTCCTTGAGCTGTTGGGGTGAGGAAGGAGAAGGGCACGGCTAGCTCTTCTCTTCCCACTATGTGTGTCTAAAACTATTAGGGTCCAACCTCTTGCATGGGTGCCCAGGGGTTTATATAGGCCTAACCCGGGGGTACAATAATAATTTGGGCGCAGGTCCCAGCCGTCGATCTCTTAAGTCGGCGTCTTCTCCGCCGACTTACGGGGCCCGCCGACTAGTGGGCCCCTTGACCGATCTAGCATGGGGCCGACAGCCCTTGTCCGCCCGGCCGGTCTTGCCGCTGCGGATTCTGCGATCGTGCCTCTAATAGTGAGCTTCGGTCATGGGGTCATAACATGATGCCGCCGCTGACGGGCGATCACTTTGCCACTCCTGTCTCGTCGGTTAATGGCGCGCGGAGCCCGTGGGAGGGGCGGCCGACTCTTGGAGGCCGACTCCCAGAGTCCGTCTTAAGCGCTCTCGCCGTCTTCACGCACTCCCGACAGGCGGGTCCCGCCGTCTTGGTCGTCTGAGACAGGCCGTCGTGGGTGCGAGGATCTGCCTGACGGGCTGATGTCGAGGCAGCGTGGCATGATGCGCGCGGACGGAGATCTCTGTCGATCACGGTGCTCGTGGCCATGCACATCCTTTGTGAGCAGGCGGGGATGGGCTGCGGGACCTCATCCCATCCGTCCGTGTCGCATAGGCGGGAGGTGGTTGGAGTCGCTGGCCGACTCCCCATAGCAACTTCTCCGGAAGTTGTTGGCTGGGAGTCGGCCTATCTCGAGGCCGTCTCTGGGACTCGGTGGGAGAAGCGATCGGTTGACTCTGCCGTCAATTCTCAGAAGGCGGCTCTTCGTCTTGGGGTCTTGAGGGGCGTAGTCTGCCCCGATGTTTTGAAAGGTCCAGGGGCTTGGGTTTGCCTACCCGTGGCCCATTACTCCGACAATGTATCTATAACTAAAGTAAGTCTAGATATGTCCATTTCTAGGACAAGTATTTCCGGACGGAGGGACTATTAATTATACCAAGAGAGCCGGATTAGCACCGCTTAGTTCATGTAAATGTAATAAAATCCATCATGTTTATATGAAGATCCGGCTTTTTTATACGAAATCCTTCATGCTTATATGAAATCAGTCCGAGTTTGCACGAATTTCATCTGGTTGGTTAGATTTGTGAAAATGTATGCCGCTGGCGTTGGATGTCGTCCTCCACGGATGGAAGTGGGAGGAAATTCGCGGGCTGCCGTTGGAGATGCTCTTATGCTGGAAATAATAGAGTCGCATCCAATCCGTTTGAGTTAATTGTGTGTATGATTCTCCCTTTATAAAAAGTTAATTGCATGTACAGTGTACACGTGACTTGTAGGGTGGCCACAGCTTCGTACAGAAAGTTAAAAAGAAACAAGTCCATCCTTAATCTTGTACTCTAAGTACTCTGTGGGTTCCACTGTCAGTACAGTAGCGAAAGAAGTATATATTAAATAAGTAATATAAAATATAAAAATCTAAAGTTAAAGACAGAATTCGAACTCAGGTCATTGCATTGCGAGCATCCAGTGCCAAGCAGTCCAGCACATTTTTGTTGTGGACCATGCTGGAGATATATCTCCATGTATACTCTTATACTCCCTCTGTTCCTAAATATTTGTCTTTTTCATATTTCAAATGGACTACCACATACAGATGTGTATGTAGACATATTTTAGAGTGTAGATTCACTCATTTTGCTCCGTATGTAGTCACTTGTTGAGATCTCTAAAGAGACAAATATTTAGGAACGTAGGGAGTAGAAAACGGAGTTGGTGATGATGGTGTGTGTGCCATCCTGCAATATAGGCCGTCGGATTTATATCTAACAGATAAGAAGGAAACTATGGCAATTTTGCAAAAAGATACCCACACCCCTCTCCACGTTTGCAAATAAGGCCTTCCCTCGTTCATCGTTTTCTCTCACTAGATAAACTACTCATACAAATGCATCTTGATGTTCTGTGCAACGCACGGGCATCTCGCTAGTTTCTTTTAAAATAGTTACTGCGATAATTGGGTTGAAGTGATTTATTTTATGTCTGCCCCGAATGATTTCAGATTCACTAGTAGTAACAAAGAAAAGGTTGCCTTGTTAATTAACAGAAAACAGGGTGAAAATTATCACATGAGAACGGTAAAAACAAGGCACACTGGGTTCAGCGTCATCGTCACTACAGCTGTGCGCGCGCGAGAAGTCTACATATCGAGGGGGCTACGGAGAAAAGATGTAACGATTGTGTCTGAGCGAGGCACAGAGACACGGTGTTTAAGAGAGAAACCAATTGACAGATTAAGATCAAATCGAGTTGTCACCCCTTCTGTTGTCATTGTTGGGGTGGGGGTGGGGAGGGGGGAGGGAGAGAAAGACATATCGAGAGTTTGCGCGGTAGGCACAGAGGCACAATTAGCGAGTGTGTGTGTGTTTGAAAGAGGAGTAGATAGATTACTCTCAAGATCGAGGTGCCATCCTACTCCTTCGGTGCGGGTAGTGTGTGTGTGAGTGTGTGTGTGTGTGTGTGTGTACATGTGTGTGTTTGAGAGACAAGCCAGTCGATAGATTAGTATCAAGATCAAGGTGTCACCCTACTCCTTCAACGTCGGGAAGTGTGTGTGTGGGTGTGGGGGGCAGTGACACTTACATATCTCTACTCTTCTAAAAAGTAGAGTTGGTGATGATGGTGTGCCTACCATCCTGCAATATAGGCCATCCGATTTATATCTGGCGGATAGGAAGGAAACTATGGCAATTTTGCAAAAGGATACCCACACCCCTCTCCACATTTTCAAATAAGGCATTCCCTCGTTCATCCTTTTCTCCCACAATATGAACTACTCATACAAATGCATCTTGATGTTCCGTGCAACGCATGGGCATCTTGCTAGTAGGGAGAAGGAGTTTGTGTGACACATATCTATATTAAGGGATAGGTAGATAGCATGTGTGCTAGGCATACTTAAAGCATCACGGAGATAAACAAACCGTGTGCGTGCAAGTGCCGGAAAAAATGAAGCGAGAAACAATGTCTCTGGCAGCTCGGCGTCTTGTGCAGCTTGTGTGTGTGTGTGTGTGTGTGTGTGTGTGTGTGTGTGTGTGTGTGTGTGTGTGTGTGTGAGAGAGAGAGAGAGAGAAATCTCAAAACAAAAGGTGCTTTGCTGGAATCCCATTGTATGTATTCATATGGTTCCGCAACTCGATTTAATCTTAGGAATATGTGTGAGAGACATAATTATACTTTGAGACATTCTATGCTGTGGGTGGGCGGAATTAAAGGGGTGGGCGTGTTCGACAGAGAGAGCGTGTATGTTTCTGTGTGAGAGAATTGTAGGACGGGGTAGAAATACGAATTCTAACCTTGATGGAGGGAGATAAATACACGAAGTGCGCGTGTGTGATTCTGATGCCCACGGGGAAATGAGATATGTATGCGTGTGAGAGAGATTGCACAATTCATTCACGTATAACTATCTAGCGATCGTGGACATGCATCGCTTGAACATAAATCAATATCTACTTTGTATCGTGGCCAAAGGTACAATATTGATTGAACGCTAGAAAGATTGGACACTCACATATCACATTTTTTTCTATCTAAATAAACCTTTTCAATTGTGCATGCCAAAGTTACAGTGATGTATCTTCAAACAACCAATGTAGCTATCAAGTACATGCACCATTGTTAGTCTTGCATTCAAATTCATTAGTCTTGGGTGATTTAAGGTTCTATTATGAAGTAATATATGTGATATTCATATATGAATTCAAGGGGTTCGCAATTTATGAAATGGAGGCTATGTAATCATATGAGGTAACACTTTCCAGTAGCGGACTACAATATCCATTTCTTTTGTGGGACTACAATATCCATTTTTTTGTGCGCCTCTACACTAACACGTGAATCCATTATGTTTAAAGTAAATAACCAATGGCACTAAATTATCTATTTACACGAGAAATACATATGCTAAGCATTTGATCCCTTTTTTTGTGAACGTGCCTCTACACCCGTACGATTGGCCGCGCCCGTGTGAACGTCCAAGTTATTGGCGCATCATCCCGAGTTATTGTCTTTTTTCCTGGGATGGACTTCACAGCAGTTATTAACTGATGACGTGTGCCCTGCGTACATAGTCTCGCATGAACTTCCCGCTAGCACGGTCCAAAATTAGTTGAAACTGGATACGAACGATCCCGCGAGCAGCAAAATCTCCCGCCTCCTTCTAAAATTTCCACCACCTAGTCATTAGCATGCGAAATTCCCCTTTTGTCCTTGGTGCACGGAGAACAACAGTTACAATATCGCCCTCATCTACGCAATCGGTCAGGGCTGCTTTGGTAACTTCCGGTTCCGCCCACCACACGGCACCCCCATTTCCTCTCCCCTTCCCGCAAAAACGACTAACTCCACAGCACCAGAGCATCTTACATCACGTCGTCCGTACTTCATCGACCTTTCTAACCCTTCCCTATCGAAACCCTAGAATACTCATCCACCGGCGTACCAGAGCCCATTCACTCTGCCAGCGGCATCCACCTCGCCAGATCTGCTTCTGCGGCCGCATCTACCCCTCCCACCTCCCCTAGAAACAAGTAGACTGCTCATCCACCACTGTACCATGGCCCATTTAGTGTCGGCCTTGCCCACGGCACCGGATCTGCTTCACCGGTACTCTCGTCAACTTTAGCGCATCTGCAGCGGCTCATTCGTACTCCCCATCGGAGACACCCCCCAGAGCCGCCCCACCGACGCCCCCGTCGACGGCCTCTGATCCTCTTCGCCGACACCTTCCTCAACCCTACCAGAGCCGCTTCGCTGACACCATCGTCAACCCTACCGGAGTAGCTTCGCCTATACCATTGTCAACCCTACTAGGGCCGCTTTGCCAACTCACAAGTCCACGGCCTCAAATCCGCTTCGCTGCACCCTCATCCAACCTACCGGAGCAGCTTCTGACGCCCCGTCCACGGCCGCAGCTCCGCATCATCGACACCATCCTTAACTCAACCACCGGAGCAGCTTCACCGACGCCCTCGTCCACGGCCACAGATCCGCCCGCCCACACCGTAGTCCACCCTACCGAGCCGCTCCACAAACACCCTACTCGACGGTTCTAGATCTCCTTACGGACCTCGGCAGCCAGTATAGCGTCATCACCCTTGACATTTCTAACCTGATTCCCACCGTCGGCAAGATGCCAAGCACCCGCCACGCCTAGGTACTTGTCACCTTTAAACCGTCCAGCATCACCTGCCTTGATGTACTTCAAATATACTAACAGGTCGCTGTTACCTGTTATGCAGCTGGCAAAAACTACAAGGACGATGTTTCTTTTGGATCTAACAGCTTGGCCGACCAAGATCCTGGACTGAGGTGTTTCTATGATCTTGTAAGTGCATCTCTCTCTCTCTCTTGTATTGTTGTGTGCCTGCCGGCATGCTTTGCTAGGATTTTCGACCAGTAATCGCTTTGTGCTGACAATGATTTCTACTACTGGCTACTAAATTAGATATGTAGATGTCATACATGATACTACCTCGTACCTTCGTTCCTAAATATAAGTCTTTCTAGATATTCCACCAGAGGATACATATGGATCAAAATGAGTGAATCTACACTCGAAAATGCATCTATATACATCTGTATGTGGTCCATACTGGAATCTCTACAAAGACATATATTTAGGAACAGAGGTACATAGTACATTACACAAAATCGTAGGTGGCATGTAGGAATTCCAGTGCACTACATTAGGCTCCCTTAGAGTGCCTACTAGTCTAGCACACAGAGTCATGGCTAGTTTATGCTACGTACACAATCGTTAATTGGTGGTTTAAATATGCACAAGGCATATGCAATGCATTATCATGTAGAGATGTCTGAAATTAGCCGTGTCAACTTGTAGATAGGGTTACACAATGAAAAAGTACAAGATGTATGTGGCAATTTCATAGAACATCGTAAAAAAAAAGAGGCAGCGGTGAGCCTATAAATTGTGCTATGGTAGGTCACTCCTCCATTGCAATCATCGTGACATGTTATTTGTATGTCAATTCTATTGGCCAAGTTTCTTAGGAACAATTATTACGAGTTATCCTAAGAAAATAAGCACATGTGAATATAAGCTCCAGGTAATAAGCCAACCAGTTCTTTTCATTGCCTTCCTTTTCAGCTTATATTTGGTATGATCAGTGAAAAGTCTAGATTGCATTATATTTTGTCATTTTGCTGCCCATATGAAAATAAATTTGACTTGCAAACATCACAAATTGAACCCAGTGCAGTAATTAATATGATAGGAAAACAGACCATCACTATTTGTTCAAAATGCAAATACAAAGATACCATCTACTTGGCACAATCTACTTGGGCCAATATCTTCCAGAGAGATCCCATTGCCTAATTTATACAAAGAAAGCATGACCCATATTTAAATGAAGAACAATTAATTATTGAAATTCGATGGTCTAAGTGGCTGGTTATTATCATATAGCAGCACCACCTGGAAGCATCATATAGTAGCAGCTCATAGCAACTCATCATACAGCAGCAGCAGCAGCAGTGTGCAATTCATCATATACCAGCAGCAGCTCATAGCAATTCATCAAATAGCAGCAGCAGGAGCAGCTCATAGCAGTTCATTATATAGCAGCAGCAGGAGCAGCTCGTAGAAATTCATCATATAGCAGCAGCAGGAGCAGCTTATAGCAACTCATCATCTAGCAGCAGTAGCAGCAGCTCATAGAAATTCATCATATAGCAGCAGCAGCTCATAGCAATTCATCATATAGCAGCAGCAGGAGCAGCTCATAGCAATGCATCATATAGCAACAACAGAAGCAGCTCATAGCAATTCATCGTATTGTGGATCAGAATGAAAATTTGGCAAAAAAATTCAGAGGAGATCCTCACCTTGTTGGATGAGCTCATCCTTCAGCAGCACCTCAAGGCCACGGCCTGGGAGTAGGGGAGGGGGAATAAGGTACCTTCCGCCACAGTGTGGTATCAGCTGTAGTTGTGCGGCGCCCGCCGGAGTAGTGCGTTGGACGGACCACAGTGGAGCAGCTGCTCGAGACCATGAGAATGAGGGGCGGCGCTAGAGGGAGGAGCATTCGGGGAGATTTGGCCCTACCCGCTGGCCATGTAGCCTAGCTGGACAGAGAATCATCGTGGACCAGGCCAGATGGGACCAGTGGCGACGGCTCGTTGGATGAACCCTAGCGCTGCAGGCAGGGGATCGAGGTAGAGGGAAAGGGGAGAGGAGATTCAAGCGGGCATGGCAATGAACGCTTGCGTGTTTGTTTTTACTTGAGGGTCAGGTGTGACGCGGGCGTGAGCAGTTGCATTTTGAGTGCAATATAGGTAGACAATGGCGTCATTTCACTATTCCCCTTTCCTTCAATTTTTAGTGAGCTTCTACCCGAAAAAACCCCTCCAAAGAGAAATAAGTTAAGCCCAAGCCCGTGACTCAGAAATGACTTCTTTACATCTTTTATGGCTTAAAAGGTGGAATAGAACTGGCCCTTAACCTGCAACTCAATTGTGTGTGCAATGATGAATCACTCCTGCCTGCTATAGTGTACAATTAGGCATCATCATACATGGCATAACCTAGTACATGTGCATTCCATTGTAGAATCTGGAATATGCAATGTTTATGTTAGTTCATACGTTGCACATGATGTTTAAATACCCCTTAAATCTGGTCAGTCAAGTGATGGTCTTTAAGCCTCCTTATTTGCTTTTTTCTTGATATGTAAGATTTGCTCACACATCTGTTCAATTGCTTGTTTGCATCAGCCAGCCATACCAGGACTGTTTGCTTTGATTACTTGTTGTTCTTGACCTAACACTCTAACAGAGCTTGTCAATGATTTAAACACTAAGGGCTGCTGTAGTGGGGGCTTGTCTAACTCATAGGTGACATAAAGGTTTGGTTGTACACTAAAGTAGGCTCTCCAAGTGTACCTGGAGATCCAGTTCGAAGGTATGCCTTGTTTTTACATAGTGGACACATAGTAAATGCTCATTTCATTGTGTGCAAGTGCAAGAGATGTGGCATGTTTCATTATGTGGTGTTGTTTTGTTATAATCTCATCCTTTTGTGTTGTTCACTGACTAGAAAGTATGCATATTTATCTTCCAAGGAGACAAGTAACTAGTTTGTGTCACCTTGTAGAGGGGGTGCAATGAAGATAAGATTGAGGATTTCCAAGTACAAGATGTTAGGAAGGAGCCTTGCAAGAGAAGTAGGAGCAGCGCTGAGCCTGTTCAACCAGTTAAGGTAAGTCAGTGTATCCAACTCAACAATTCAATTCCTTGTTTGTTTCAGGTAGTTAATTTGCTCTTTTCAATTGCTTTATTTGTCCTCAGTTAATGAGATGCCCAAACAATGACACCTGATGTTGGGTACTTGTATAAATATTAGTTGACATAATTAAAGGCCTTATCATTTAATTACTCTGGCGAAGTGTGCCTGAAGCTTTGAAGTCTATTAACCAACTATTACTGCATGAGGCTCACAATCTAGTTTAAGTCAAAATAATATTAAGTGGATCCCAAATGATGTGGCCCACCGTAACAACAGCTCTTAGCAGGCCATTAACAGGCCAAAAGCTCGATAGGGCCGTATAAATGGAAATGGCCTATGGGCCTCTAGTAGGCCGAATTACATGTTAATTTTGTCTCGACCCTTTTAATTTACGTGCCAGTAAGAGGCTGAAAGTGTTATGGGCCAGAGGAGGCCCAATTTGCAAACTAGGCTTTTAACAGGCCGAAAGTCACGTTGGGCTGAAATGATGTCGTGCGGAACGTGGGCCTCTAATGGACCTAAAGTCAAAGGCCCAACAGTTGTGCGGGTAGTTAATAGGCCGAGAGACAAAATGGGCTAGGAGTTGGCCCATTTACCGATGGGCCGAGGACACCTAAAGTCACAGCGCGCTAGAATTGGCCCAACTAGAGAATGGGCCGAGAAAAGGCCCAACTGCAGAATGGGCCGAGAAAAGGCCTAAAGTCACAGCAGGCTAGTAGTAGTAGTAGTAGTCGTAGTGGTAGTGGTAGTGGTGGTGGTGGTGGTGGTGATGGTGGTGGTGGTGGTGGTAGTCGTCGTCGTAGTCGTCGTAGTAGTGGTGGTGGTGGTGGTGGTGGTGGTGGTGGTGGTGTTGGTGGTAGTCGTCGTCATAATCGTAGTGGTGGTGGTGGTGGTGGTGGTGGTGGTAGTCGTAGTAGTAGTACTAGTAGTAGTAGTAGTAGTAGTAGTAGTAGTAGTGGTGGTGGTGGTGGTGGTGGTGGTGGTGGTGGTGGTGGTGGTGGTGGTGGTGGTGGTGGTGGTGGTGGTGGTGGTGGTGGCGGTGGTGATGTGAGTGGGAGGCGATGGGAGGCGTTGGTGGGCGGTGGCGGTGGTGGCGGTGGTGGTGGTGGTGGTGGTGGTGGTGGTGGTGGTGGTGGTGGTGGTGGTGGTGGTGGTGGTGGTGGTGGTGGTGGTGGTGGTGGTGGTGGTGGTGGTGGTGGTGGTGGTGGTGGTGGTGGTGGTGGTGGTGGTGGTGGTGGTGGTGGTGGTGGTGGTGGTGGTGGTGGTGGTGGTGGTGGTGGTGGTGGTGGTGGTGGTGGTGGTGGTGGTGGTGGTGGTGGTGGTGGTGGTGGTGGTGGTGGTGGTGGTGGTGGTGGTGGTGGTGGTGGTGGTGGTGGTGGTGGTGGTGGTGGTGGTGGTGGTGGTGGTGGTGGTGGTGGTGGTGGTGGTGGTGGTGGTGGTGGTGGTGGTGGTGGTGGTGGTGGTGGTGGTGGTGGTGGTGGTGGTGGTGGTGGTGGTGGTGGTGGTGGTGGTGGTGGTGGTGGTGGTGGTGGTGGTGGTGGTGGTGGTGGTGGTGGTGGTGGTGGTGGTGGTGGTGGTGGTGGTGGTGGTGGTGGTGGTGGTGGTGGTGGTGGTGGTGGTGGTGGTGGTGGTAATAATAATAATAATAATAATAGTAATAGTAATAATAATAATAATAATAATAATAATAATAATAATAATAGTAATAGTAATAGTAGTAATAATAGTAATAATAGTAGTAATAATAGTAGTAGTAGTAGTAATAGTAGTAGTAGTAGTAATAGTATAGTAATAGTAGTAATAGCGATAGTAATAGTAATAGATAGCGATAGTAGATAGATAGTAGTAGTAATAGCGATGTAGCGATAGCGATAGCGATAGCGATAGCGATAGCGATGGCGATAGCGATAGCGATGTGATAGCGATGGCGATGGCGATAGCGATGGCGATAGCGATGGCGATGGCGATGGCGATGGCGATGGCGATGGCGATGGCGATGGCGATGGCGATGGCGATGGCGATGGCGATGTGATGGCGATGGCGATGGCGATGGCGATGGCGATGGCGATGTGATGGCGATGGCGATGTGATGATGGCGATGGCGATGGCGATGGCGATGGCGATGGCGATGGCGATGTGATGTGATGGCGATGGCGATGGCGATGGCGATGGCGATGGCGATGTGATGGCGATGGCGATGGCGATGGCGATGTGATGTGATGGCGATGGCGATGGCGATGGCGATGGCGATGGATGGCGATGGATGGCGATGGCGATGGCGATGGCGATGGCGATGGCGATGGCGATGGCGATGGCGATGGCGATGGCGATGGCGATGGCGATGGCGATGGCGATGGCGATGGCGATGGCGATGGCGATGGCGATGGCGATGGCGATGATGCGATGGCGATGGCGATGGCGATGGCGATGGCGATGGCGATGGCGATGGCGATGGCGATGGCGATGGCGATGGCGATGGCGATGGCGATGGCGATGGCGATGGCGATGGCGATGGCGATGGCGATGGCGATGTGATGATGTGATGATGGCGATGGCGATGGCGATGGCGATGGCGATGGCGATGGCGATGGCGATGGCGATGGCGATGGCGATGGCGATGTGATGGCGATGTGATGGCGATGGCGATGGCGATGGCGATGATGGCGATGGCGATGGCGATGGCGATGGCGATGGCGATGGCGATGGCGATGTGATGGCGATGTGATGGCGATGGCGATGGCGATGGCGATGGCGATGGCGATGGCGATGGCGATGTGATGGCGATGTGATGGCGATGGCGATGGCGATGGCGATGGCGATGGCGATGGCGATGGCGATGGCGATGGCGATGGCGATGGCGATGGCGATGGCGATGGCGATGGCGATGGCGATGGCGATGGCGATGGCGATGGCGATGGCGATGGCGATGGCGATGGCGATGGCGATGGCGATGGCGATGGCGATGGCGATGGCGATGGCGATGGCGATGGCGATGGCGATGTGATGGCGATGTGATGGCGATGGGCGATGGCGATGGCGATGTGATGGCGATGGCGATGGCGATGGCGATGGCGATGGCGATGGCGATGGCGATGGCGATGGCGATGGCGATGTGATGATGGCGATGGCGATGGCGATGGCGATGGCGATGGCGATGGCGATGGCGATGGCGATGGCGATGGCGATGGCGATGGCGATGGCGATGTGATGGCGATGGCGATGGCGATGGCGATGGCGATGGCGATGGCGATGGCGATGGCGATGGCGATGGCGATGGCGATGGCGATGTGATGGCGATGGCGATGGCGATGGCGATGGCGATGGCGATGGATGGCGATGGCGATGTGATGGCGATGTGATGGCGATGTGATGGCGATGGCGATGGATGGCGATGGCGATGGCGATGTGATGGATGATGATGATGGCGATGGCGATGGCGATGGCGATGGCGATGGCGATGGCGATGGCGATGGCGATGGCGATGGCGATGGCGATGGCGATGGCGATGGCGATGTGATGTGATGATGTGCGTGATGGCGATGTGATGTGATGGCGATGGCGATGGCGATGTGATGGCGATGGCGATGGCGATGTGATGGTATGATGATGGCGATGGCGATGGCGATGGCGATGTGATGGTAGTGAGTGATGGTGATGGTAGTGTGAGTGGTAGTGATGGTAGTAGTGGTGATGATAGTAGTAGTAGTGGTGATGGTAATAGTGATGTGGTGATGGTGAGTGATGGCGATGGCGATGGCGATGCGATGGTGGCGTGGTGATAGTAGTGGTAGTGGTGGTGGTAGTAGGTGGTGGTGAGTAGTAGTAGTGGTGGTGGTAGTAGTGGTGAGTGGTGGTGGTGGTGGTAGTGTGATGGCGTAGCGTGGCGATAGCGATGGCGATAGCGATGGCGATGGCGATGATGGTGATGGTGGTGGTGATGGTGATGGTGATGGTGGTGGTGGTGGTGGTGGTGGTGGTGGTAGTAGTGGTAGTGGTAGTGGTGGTGGTAGTGGTGGTGGTGGTGGTGGTGGTGGTGGTGGTGTGGTGGTGGTGGTGGTGGTGGTGGTGGTGGTGATGGTAGTAATAGTGTAGTAGTAGTAGTAGGTGGTGGTAGTAGTGGTGGTAGTAGTAGTGGTGGTAGTAGTAATAGTGGTGGTAGTGGTGTAGTAGTAGTAATAATAGTAGTAGTAGTGGTAATAATAGTAGTAGTATAATAGTAATAGTAATAATAGTAATAGTAATAGTAGTAATAGTAATAGTAATAATAATAGTAATAATAATAATAGTAGTAATAGTAGTAATAGTAGTAATAGTAATAATAGTAATAATAATAGTAATAGTAGTAGTAGTAGTAGTAGTAGTAGTATAGTAGATAGCGATAGCGATAGCGATGTGATAGCGATAGCGATAGTGATAGCGATAGCGATAGTTGATAGCGATAGCGATAGCGATGTGATAGCGATAGCGATAGCGATAGCGATGGCGATAGCGATAGCGATAGCGATAGCGATAGCGATGGCGATGGCGATAGCGATGGCGATGGCGATGGCGATGGCGATGTGATGGCGATGCGATGGCGATGGCGATGGCGATGGCGATGGGCGATGGCGATGGCGATGGCGATGGCGATGGCGATGGCGATGGCGATGGCGATGGCGATGGCGATGGCGATGGCGATGTGATGGCGATGGCGATGGCGATGGCGATGGCGATGGCGATGTGATGGCGATGTGATGGCGATGGCGATGGCGATGGCGATGGCGATGGCGATGGCGATGGCGATGGCGATGGCGATGTGATGGCGATGGCGATGGCGATGGCGATGTGATGTGATGGCGATGTGATGTGATGGCGATGTGATGGCGATGGCGATGGCGATGGCGATGGCGATGGCGATGGCGATGGCGATGGCGATGGCGATGGCGATGGCGATGGCGATGGATGGCGATGGCGATGGCGATGGCGATGGCGATGTGATGGCGATGGCGATGTGATGGCGATGGCGATGGCGATGGCGATGGATGGCGATGGCGATGGCGATGGCGATGGCGATGGCGATGGCGATGGCGATGGCGATGTGATGGCGATGGCGATGGCGATGGCGATGTGCGATGGCGATGTGATGGCGATGGCGATGTGATGGCGATGGCGATGGCGATGTGATGGCGATGGCGATGGCGATGGCGATGGCGATGGCGATGGCGATGGCGATGGCGATGGCGATGGCGATGGCGATGTGATGGCGATGGCGATGTGATGTGATGGCGATGGCGATGGCGATGGCGATGTGATGGCGATGGCGATGATGTGATGTGATGGCGATGGCGATGGCGATGTGATGGCGATGGCGATGGCGATGGCGATGGCGATGATGGCGATGGCGATGGCGATGGCGATGGCGATGGCGATGGCGATGGCGATGTGATGTGATGGCGATGTGATGGCGATGTGATGATGTGATGGCGATGGCGATGTGATGATGGATGATGTGATGTGATGTGATGGCGATGGCGATGTGATGGCGATGGCGATGTGATGTGATGTGATGGCGATGTGATGTGATGGCGATGGCGATGTGATGGCGATGATGGCGATGTGATGGCGATGTGATGTGATGATGGCGATGGCGTGATGTGATGGCGATGTGATGATGGCGATGGATGGGTAGTGGTGTGTGGTGTGGTGGTGGTGATGGTATGGTAGTGGTAGTGGTGATGTAGTGTAGTGATAGTGATGATGGCGATGGTGGTGGTAGTAGTAGTAGTAGTAGTAGTAGTAGTAGTAGTAGTAGTAGTAGTAGTAGTAGTAGTAGTAGTAGTAGTAGTAGTAGTAGTAGTAGTAGCAGTAGCAGTAGCAGTAGCAGTAGCAGTAGCAGTAGCAGTAGCAGTAGCAGTAGCAGTAGTAGTAGTAGTAGTAGTAGTAGTAGTAGTAGTAGTAGTAGTAGTAGTAGTAGTAGTAGTACCTTGATAGTCAAAATATAATTCATCCGGTCCATGATACGGGCGTACATGATGCCCTCGACTTCATTAAACCTCCATTAGATGAAACTTCTTTGCGGTATGTAGTGGGTTAGCCATACATCATTTCCCTCGACTTGATCAATCACCATCGCCAAAACTTCTTGGCGGTATATCTTTGAGTGGCATGAGCTCTCCTTTGGATGGCTGCATGTATTAGAGGCGTCGTAAATCAGCTATGTTTGGAATGAGTTAATTCATGCGATTGTGACCATGTCATTACAGCCAATTTGTACCCTGAATAATCAAATAGTTAGGAAGATATGGATATTCTCCTTATTTTATAGTAATCTATATACTACTAAATATGAGTGTGTATCAATGGCCATATTAGTTTCCTCATTTCATGATGTAGAAACATGCATCACTGTTGGTTTCATCTAAACATACATTAGGGAAGTAAATGTGCCTATGGAGAACTCTATATTTGGAAGTAGTGAAATCTGTAATGCTTACCATGTGTACATACCTATATTAAGCCTTTGGCAATCAATGGCTAGAATAATATCCTGCATAAAATTTTGCCCTTGAACATGAGTATATAACAATGCATGAGTGCATTAGTTTCCTTGAAGAATCCGTTTGTGAGGACAGAACACGATAACATAACATGCATGACATGATAGTTTCATGTGAAGAATAGATTGTGAGATAACATGAGTATAACCATGCATCGCACTTCTATATTTGAACCGGTATACATTTCCTGTGTTTTCCTCCAGTTCCAGAGGACATATCAATGTTGTTTCTTGCATTATCCTACTCATACTACGAATAATGCTGATCTTACATTAACAATGCATGTCCTTTTTATTTGATGCGGTGTCCCTCGATTCTTGCCCTTTGTAACCACACCACCTTTGCCAAAAGCAGGGAAGCACAACTCGTTCCTCGCTCGATCATCTGACGGCAAAAAGGCGATGATCATTAGGACAAATGAGCGAGAAAAGTTATATTGCAAAAAAAACAATGTATACAAGAACCGTGAAATCGTGAGTATCCGGACGATGGTTATTCGTCTATGAGCGGGATACCGACTTGCCGGGGCCTTGAGGATTTTTGAGTTGGGCGGGTAAACAGCCTTGGTTCACACTCTCATTTCTCGGACTCGATTAACGATTAACCAGGAGATCACCATTGGCAAGGACCTTGATGGAAGAGGCTCTGTTTGCTATGGAAAATTGTGTCTACAATGAGCCCTAGGAGTTGGGAGCAAAATCCCTGTTGTCAGCGATATAGCTGCAGCCAAAGAAGGTGAGAATGACAAAGGCATCTGGATTAACTTTGATCCTTGGATGTGTCGAGTCCGATGGCGGTGATGTGGTTCAAGCCTTTAGGTTGATAGGTAATTGGGTTGTTCGTCGAAAAGGGTGGAGTCTTGGTCTCTCCGGATCCTTGGTGGCTGAGCGGTATGCAAATTATGATGGTGTTGGATCATCCCTCTTTGAATGACTTGTTGTTTTGCTGCTTGTTCTTGATGGGTAGTTCTCTCTTTTGTTATGCATATTCCTTTTCATTTGGTCATCCTCGTCTATGTCACTCTTACTATGTAATAGTTCCCTCTATTTAGAATGTCATTCTAAATGCGGATCACGAGAGTCTGGCGCTGAGATGGGTGCATTTTGGTGGTGTAGCGAGACTTCTTATGAACTACCATGTCTTGTTGTTTATGTCGATAGTAGTCACTAGTCGGTGTTTGAATATTGTATATATCGTTGTTTGAACTGTTTATTGTCTCGAAGCTGCTGGTGGGCTAAATGAGGGCATCATCATTCTCCGGTGTTCAAAGTATATCTCCTTTTTAAGTTATAATTTGAGCTCGGTGTCTATTCGATGATGTACACTTGTTTGGGCAGGTGAGGTGTCGTTGAATATGGGCGAGCAACAGCATAATGCCAAACAGGTCAATTATGACTCTCGGGCGGGCTCTGAAAAGATCCTCAAAAATAAAGGCCAGGCTCTCAAAAAAGAAAGAATAAGGACTCTTAGGCCGACATGTAGGTGCCACGGTGTCTTGAGCACTTGCCCGCGAGAAACATATTGGCGTGTTGAAATTCATGCTACCTTTTCATCCCCAATCTCCGCCCTCCCTACCTCTGGAATCTTGATTCCTACTCAGTTCCCCAAATCCCGTCATGTACTCCGTGTACTCAAGCGCACTATCATGTCACGGTCAGCGGATCTCAGAGGCGGACATCACGAGTCTGTCGACTTGAGATGTTGCGTCTTTGTCGCTCAACAGTGGCATGGCGGCGCTTGATGACCAATTCTTCAGCAAAGTGCTGATGGTAACCATCAATGGCGGTAGGCCTCCCGTCTCGTCAGACGACATTGTCAAAGCTCTTGGCATTCGCACGGCATCAAGTAAATCTTTCGTCGATGTCATCCTGTGGTTGATTTCTTAAATGCAGTTACGGACAACTTTCATTGCGATCGTGTGTTGGATCTTCGGTGTTTATTCTGCGATGGCGAACTAGTGAACTTTGATCGATGGCGCGATTATCTGAAGTCATTCCTTCCACGGCATGCTCTCGTGCTTGGAGCGGTGAATCCATGAATGAGCTTATCAACGACCTTGGAGGTGAGCTCATAAGTATGTTTGTTCCTCTAGACAGCTGGGCTCTGATGGTTATGGATTGGATGAAGAAGCCGTCCACCATACCGAAGGTGATTGGTGTTGAGATATCGGTGCAGGAACCGGGGTTGTATTATTCGTCGCCACCAAGGCCGTTGCGGACCACGTTAGGGATGTACCTGTATCGAGTGTTTGTGCATGTCGAAGAAGTGGTCAATCCATCAATTGAAGTCCTGCCGCCGCTACTGGTGCCCGGGTCCGTTGACGACATCCATTACAGGAGTCAACGTTAGACTTTCCCTGTGTTGCTCGGAACAATGGATGGCACAGGGCCTACTCCATCACGCGGTGGAGGCCACTGCTACTTTGGGAGAAGAGGCAGGGCTGGTTGCCTGGATGTGCTCTAATTTGAGGTAACAACTGAATTTTGTCAGATACTCCCTCCGTCCAAAAAACTTGTCATCAAAATGGACAAAAGGAATGATGGCGATGGCGATGGCGATGATGGCGATGGCGATGGCGATGGCGATGGATGGCGATGGCGATGGCGATGGCGATGGCGATGGCGATGGCGATGGCGATGCGATGATGGCGATGGCGATGGCGATGGCGATGGCGATGGCGATGGCGATGGCGATGGCGATGGCGATGGCGATGGCGATGGCGATGGCGATGCGATGTGATGGCGATGGCGATGGCGATGGCGATGGCGATGGCGATGGCGATGGCGATGGCGATGGCGATGGCGATGGCGATGGCGATGGCGATGGCGATGATGGCGATGATGGCGATGGCGATGGCGATGGCGATGTGATGGCGATGATGGCGATGGCGATGGCGATGGCGATGGCGATGGCGATGGCGATGGCGATGGCGATGGATGGCGATGTGATGGCGATGGCGATGGCGATGGCGATGGCGATGGCGATGGCGATGGCGATGGCGATGGCGATGGCGATGTGATGTGATGGCGATGGCGATGGCGATGGCGATGTGATGGCGATGGCGATGGCGATGGCGATGGCGATGGCGATGGCGATGGCGATGGCGATGGCGATGGCGATGGCGATGGCGATGTGATGGCGATGGCGATGGCGATGGCGATGGCGATGGCGATGGCGATGGCGATGGCGATGGATGGCGATGGCGATGTGATGGCGATGGCGATGGCGATGTGCGATGGCGATGGCGATGGCGATGGCGATGGCGATGGCGATGGCGATGGCGATGGCGATGGCGATGGCGATGGCGATGATGCGATGGCGATGGCGATGGCGATGGCGATGGCGATGGCGATGGCGATGGCGATGGCGATGGCGATGGCGATGTGATGGCGATGGCGATGGCGATGTGATGCGATGGCGATGGCGATGGCGATGGCGATGTGATGGCGATGGCGATGGCGATGGCGATGGCGATGTGATGGCGATGTGATGCGATGGATGATGGCGATGGCGATGTGATGTGATGGTGATGGCGATGGTGGTGGTGGTGGTGTAGTGGTGGTGTGTAGTAGTAGTAGTAGTAGTAGTAGTAGTAGTAGTAGTAGTAGTAGTAGTAGTAGTAGTAGTAGTAGTAGTAGTAGTAGTAGTAGTAGTAGTAGTAGTAGTAGTAGTAGTAGTAGTAGTAGTAGTAGTAGTAGTAGTAGTAGTAGTAGTAGTAGTAGTAGTAGTAGTAGTAGTAGTAGTAGTAGTAGTAGTAGTAGTAGTAGTAGTAGTAGTAGTAGTAGTAGTAGTAGTAGTAGTACACTTGATAGTCAAAATATAATTCATCCGGTCCATGATACGGAGGCGTACATGATGCCCCTCGACTTCATTCTGACCTCCATTAGATGAAACTTCTTTGCAGGTATGTAGTCGGTCGCCATACATCATTTCCCTCGACTTCGATCCAATCACCATCGCCCGAAACTTCTTGGCAGGTATATACTGGGTCGGCATGAGCTCTCACTGGATGGCTGCATGTATTAGAGACGTCGTAAATCAGCTATGTTTGGAATGAGTTAATTCATGCGATTGTGACCATGTCATTACAGCCAATTTGTACCCCTGAATAATCAAATAGTTAGGAAGATATGGATATTCTCCTTATTTTATAGTAATCTATATACTACTAAATATGAGTGTGTATCAATGGCCATGTTAGTTTCCTCATTTCATGATGTAGAAACATGCATCACACTGTTGGTTTCATCTAAACATACATTAGGGAAGTAAATGTGCCTATGGAGAACTCTATATTTGGAAGTAGTGAAATCCTGTAATGCTTACCATGTGTACATACCTATATTCGCCCTTTGGCAATCAATGGCTAGAATAATATCCTCGCAAAAATTTTGCCCGCAGAACATGAGTATATAACAATGCATGGTCTGTTAGTTTCCTTGAAGAATCCGTTTGTGAGGACAGAACACGATAACATAACATGCATGACATGATAGTTTCATGTGAAGAATAGATTGTGAGATAACATGAGTATAACCATGCATCGCACTTCTATATTTTCGAACCCGGTATACATTTCCCTGTGTTTTCCTCCCAGTTCCAACAGGGACATATCAATGTTGTTTCTTGCATTATCCTACTCATACTCTGAATAATGCTGATCTTACATTAACAATGCATGTCCTTTTTTATTTGATGCAGTGTCCCTACAGTTACTGCCCTTTGTAACCACACCACCTTTGCCAAAAACAGGGAAGCACAACTCGTTCCTCGCTCGATCATACGACGGCAAAAGACTGATGATCATTCGGACAAATGAGCCAGAAAAGTTATATTGCAAAAAAAAACAATGTATACAAGAACCGTGAAATACGTGAGTATCCGGACAGTGGTTGTTACGTCTATGAGCAGGATACCAGCTTGTCGGGGCCTTCGGGATTTTTGAGTTGGAGGCGGGTAAACAGCCTTGGTTCACACTCTCTGTTTCTCGGACTCAGTTAACCGATTAACCAGGAGATCACCATTGGCAAGGACCTTGATGGAAGAGAGGCTCTGTTTGCTATGGAAAATTGTGTCTACACAGCGAGCCCTAGGAGTTCGGGAGCAAAATCCCCTGTTGTCAACGATATAGCCTGCAGCCAAAAGAAGGTGAGAATGACAAAGGCATCTGGATTAACTTTGATCCTTGGATGTGTCGAGTCCGATAGGCAGTGATGTGGTTCAAGCCTTTAGGTTGATAGGTAATTGGGTTGTTGCGTCGAAAGGGTGGAGTACTGGTCTCTCCGGATCACTGGTGGCTGAAGCGGCGCTGCAAATTATGATGGTGTTGGATCATCCCTCTTTGAATGACTTGTTGTTTTTGCTGCTTGTTCTTGATGGGTAGTTCTCTCTTTTGTTATGCATATTCCTTTTCATTTGGTCATCCTCGTCTATGTCACTCTTACTATGTAATAGTTCCCTCTATTTAGAATGTCATTCTCGTCTGGATCACGAGAGTCTGAGCGCTGCAGATGGGTGCATTTTGGTGGTGTAGCGAGACTTCTTATGAACTACCATGTCTTGTTGTTTATGTCAGTAGTAGTCACTAGTCAGTGTTTGAATATTGTATATATCGTTGTTTCGAACTGTTTATTGTCTCGAACTGCTGGTGGGCTAAATGAGGGCATCATCATTCTCCAGTGTTCAAAGTATATCTCCTTTTTTAAGTTATAATTTGAGCTCAGTGTCTATTCGATGATGTACACTTGTTTGGGCCAGTGAGGTGTCGTTGAATATGGGCCGAGCAGCAACGCAATGCCAAACAGGTCAATTATGACTCTCAGGCCGGGCTCTGAAAAGATCCTCAAAAAATAAAGGCCAGGCTCTCAAAAAAAGAAAGAATAAGGACTCTTAGGCCGACATGTGGGTGCCACCGGTGTCTTCGGGCACTTGCCCGCCGAGAGCATATTGGCGCGTGTTCGAAATTCATGCTACCTTTTCATCCCCAATCTCCCGCCCCTCCCCTACCTCTGGAATCTTGATTCCTACTCCAGTTCCCCCAAATCCCCGTCATGTACTCCGTGTACTCAAGCGCACTATCATGTCACCGGTCAACGCGGATCTCCGAGACGGACATCCTGAGGTCTGTCCTGACTTCAGATGTTGCGTGCTGTCGCTCAACAGTGGCATGGCAGCGCTTGATGACCAGTTTGCTGGCAAAGTGCTGATGGTAACCATCAATGGCGACTGGCCTCCCGTCTCGTCGGACGACATTGTCAAAGCTCTTGGCATTGCGCACGGCATCCAAGTAAGTGCTGTCGTCGATGTCTGTCCACCACTGGTTGATTTCTTCGTCTGGTTCTGGACAACTTTCGACTGCAGTCGTGTGTTCGGATCTTCCCGGTGTTTATTCTGCGATGGCGAACTAGTGAACTTTGATCGATGGCACGCAGTGTCTGAAGTCATTCCTTCCACGGCATGCTCTACGTGCTTGGAACAGTGAATCCATGAATGAGCTTATCAACGACCTTGGAGGTGAGCTCATAAGTATGTTTGTTCCTCTAGACAGCTGGGCTCTGATGGTTATGGATTGGATGAAGAAGCCGTCCACCATACCGAAGGTGATTGGTGTTGAGATATCGGTGCAGGAACCGGGGTTGTATTATTCGTCGCCACCAAGGCCGTTGCGGACCACGTTAGGGATGTACCTGTATCGAGTGTTTGTGCATGTCGAAGAAGTGGTCAATCCATCAATTGAAGTCCTGCCGCCGCCATCGGTGCCCGGTCCGCTGATTTACATCCATTACAGGAGTCAACGTTAGACTTTCCCTGTGTTGCTCGGAACAATGGATGGCACAGGGCCTACTCCATCACGCGGTGGAGGCCACTGCTACTTTGGGAGAAGAGGCAGGGCTGGTTGCCTGGATGTGCTCTAATTTGAGGTAACAACTGAATTTTGTCAGATACTCCCTCCGTCCAAAAAAACTTGTCATCAAAATGGACAAAAAGGAATGTATTTAGAACTAAAATACATCTAGATACATCCCCTTTTATTCATTTTGATGACAAGTATTTCCGGACGGAGGGAGTACTAGTTAAATCCGAGCTATGGGTGTGAAGCACTGATGTCCCAGTACAATTGATTGTGACTTGTTCTATTTTTGTACCTGAACTTTTTTAGAAAGGGATGTACGCCAACTTGATGTTCTAGCTGAACTTATATATTATGTTGCATGTCTGTTTTCTTTGCACAGCATTCAAGATATTTCCCCGTCATTGATAAAGACGATGAACCGTCATGTAGGAGTTCGTTGGTTTCAACATAGCCCTACCCGTAGCGATCCACTGCTTCCACCCTGATTGTGTCGCCTGGGTGAAATTTTTGTATGCAAGTTCAGTGTGCTATTATGTTCTATATGATTGTGTCAACTATATAAGTTTTTACTAAGCATCAGCAATGCATATGGCTGAAAGATATATTTACGAGTATCGACCGATGGGTCTCTCTCTCTCTCTCTCTCTCTCTCTCTCACACACACACACACACACACACACATGCACACACGCACAAGTGGGACCCGTTGAATTATTTCTTCGCTCGTGACAACTTTTAATTAGGTTCCACTGTACTCTAACTTTTTTCTTAAGTTATTAATTGAGCTCACTGACTTCAAAAGATTGGACAGAAGCATTGTTGGGGCCTTTCCGGCGTTGCTGAATGTGGACTGAGTAGCCATGTAAGGTTGTATTGTACTACACATGCCCTTTTTTCAACATCGGCAATGCAACTAGGCCGAGAATTGTACACAATATCCGGGTCAACTTGTTATTATCCACCCTGCTGGGCTGCAAATCTTTCCTAGGAGGGATGCATTAGGCTTAACAATAAAATGGGCTTTAAGAAATAATAAATGGGATGCAATAATAAAAACTGGGCGGTAACTATAAAAAATGCACCAAACACGTAATTAGTTTAATAAATATATTACTTTGGGAATTTGAAAATTTTAATTTCATTACTTGTTGCGCGCGCAATATTTCGTTGGACTTTATGTAATACAAATTTATTTTGAAATTATATTTAATCTGACTAGAAATTTCAGATAAAAATATTTTGGATCCCATCAAAATGTGGGAAATTTTATTGAATTTTGTTTTGAGCGGTTGGTTTAAATTATTAATCGTTGTCCTAGCTAGAAAATGGGTCGTACTTTTAACAAACTGTAAATGGGTTGTAGTAAATTTCATTAGAATTCAAAAATGGGAGGTACATTCTTACAAATTGCAAATGGGCTCTATGTTCTATGCCACACACTTGTGGGACTACTAAGTTGACGCGTCCCCTAAAAAACAAAAACTAAATTGACGCATATGCAAGGCTTTGTCAACTTATAGTCAACACACGATTCTAGCAGCGATGGTCGTTGGATGTCCATCCAACGGATGTCGTCTTCTTCTTCAATCTCGGTATTCTTGCTTCACCGCCCAAAATGATTCCTCCCACGACATCCGGGCGCACCGCTTCGAGGCTGACCAGGGCCTACTAAGTTGACGCGTACCAAGGGCTTTGTCAACTTAGTCAATATAAACGATTCTAGCTGCAGTGACCGTATGATGTCCATCCAACGATCGTCGTGCTTCTTCAACCTCTGGTCTTCTTGTTCTAGCCGCCGAAACCAGCGTCGGCCGTGCCGCCTGCTCCTGCCTCCCGTGTCCGGCTGCGCTGCCACTGCTGGCCATGCCATCCCTCTATAATCACCCACACCTCTTGTTATTCTCCGGCAACAGCAGCCTCACACCGCAGCCGAAGCAGTCAACCCACGTACTCCCCTCCGCGTGGGCATCCACTACCGTGTCTTCCCTGGCTCCGTGTCGTTCCCTTTCTTGGCCTCGCCGTCGTCCACCGCCTTGGTGCTCTCGGCGTGGCATGGTCAACGTGGTCAATGAAGGACAGCCATCGGAAGAGGACTTTAAGCGGTGAGGCTGACAGCTGGACCCACCAGCTACATCTTCGAACACAAGGAAGTGCCTCCTTATTACTAGCAAAATAAAAACGATTCCTCCCCCTGATAGCTAGAACCGAGCAACTATATCTTCGCACACAAAAAAATGCGTCCTTATCCTCCCTGACTGCTGGGACCCACCCGGTCAAAGCGTACGTAGCGTTGTCTGTCTGGTCGTGAACTTGTATGTACATACTGATTGATCGGTCTCTCTGCAAGTATGAACCATGGCCAAGTAAGTAGTGGCACGTGTCGTTGTAGAGCACCCGACATAGCAGTACACACAGTCCCGTCGAAGTCATGTACACGTACGTGCGGCCACAGGGCAAAAAATACGGCCGCATACGTACATACAGGCGGGGTCTCGAGCGCGTACTCACGCATATATATGGACAGCCAGGGCTTGTGTACAAGGAGAGGCAACGGACGGCAGCAACGGCGTCCTGTTCATCGGGCAGTGAACCGGCTGGGTCAGAATGGAGAAACAGCATCATGTTCATCGGGAGGCAACCGACTGGATCAGAATGTGTCATATTCAACGGGAGCCAACCGGCTTGGACGGAACAGCCAAAACAGGGCTTGGCGTATCGCAAAACGGAGGAAACGGCCTTGTGTTCAACCAACCACGGTCGAAACGGGATCTTGTTCATCGGGAGGGGTCTGGCGTACCACAAAACGGAGGAAACGGACTTGTGTTCGAGTGGCTATGGTCGAAACAGGGTCCTGTTGATCGGGAGGGGTGTCGCGTACCGCAAAATGGAGGAAACGGACTTGTGTTGGAGCGCCTATGGTCGAAACGGGGTGCCTGTTCATCCACCGTCTACTGCCTCGCTCTAGCCTCCACGGGCTACTGTTCATCCACCGTCGACCTCCTCCACCCTCCACGGGCTACTGTTCACCCACGGCTAATGTTCCATCCTCCACCGGCTGCTGTTCATAGAGCCTCCATGGGGTCCTGTTCATCCACCCCCAACCGGCTGGGGTGCGGCGGCCTCCTCAGGGTCTTGTTCATCCAGCGGCAACGGCCTACTACCACGGGGTCCTGTTCATCCAACCCCCATCGAGAACTGTTCATCCACAGCCAACCAACCGGCTCGACTCATCACATCTCGACTCGTTATACGTACCGTGCACACTATAGCAACAGCCACTGTTCACCGAGAGGCAACCCAACACCGGCTGGCTATGTCTCGCATGGGGGCTCGATCAGCTTCAGTAAGCAGCAGTAGTGATTGATTGCTCGGTTCAGTTAACAGCAGCAGTGAAGGAATTGCTCGGGTTCAGTCAGCAGCAAGTGAATCGCCGGGTTCGATTAACGACCAAGGATCGATCGCTCGAGTTCAGATAACGTCGCGATCGCTCTGGGTTCGATTAATAACGCCTCACACACGCGCGTACATGCGAGAAATGAGCAAACCACAGTGCATCGCTCGGCCCCGACCACCCACTGTAACCGGGAACTCCACTATATTTCCTCTCCCTCGCTTCTACCACGATTTTTTCCGTCATGGACGGCCGAAAGAATGTCATGTAGATGCATCTCCGGCCCGCCCAGGACGAAAAGCCCATTTTCTATCATGTTGTTTTCATAGAAGTAGGAGCCCACCAAATCTATGATGATACCGGGTTTTGTCACAATTATCATCATAGAAGTGTCATAAGCATGACAGAAAAAAATTGTTTGGCCCAAAATGTCACGGATGTGTCTTTTTTTTGTGGTGAGAGAAGCCTCTAGTGAAACTATGGCCCCCGGGTCTATTTTCTATCATATTTGTTTCTGATAGACTATTTTGCAATCTTTTTTTAGATCTATAAACCAAAAAAACTCAAAAATATTTAGCTATCTTTTATTTAGTTTTATCTATCTCTATCAGATCTCACCTTTGCAATTGACCATGAAGAGATGGACAACCCCTTTATCGCGTTGGGTGCAAGTGTTTGATTGTTTCTGCAGGTGCATAGATTGGGGACTTGCTTGTACCTCCTACTGGATTGATACCTTGGTTCTCTAACTGAGGGAAATACTTATCTCTACTTTGTTGCATCACCCTTTCCTCTTCAAGGGAAAAACCAGCACAAGATCAAGAAGTAGCAATGAGTGCTTGTGTGATCATGCACAACATGATCATGAAGGATGAGTGTGGTGATAGCATCTACAACTAAGGATTTAATTTTCAGGGTGAAAATGTTGAGCCTGAGCACCAAGAATCGGCAACCTTTGAACAGTTTATCCAATTTTATTGTGAAATGCGTGATTGGCATACTCTATGCAGTTGCAGGATGACTTGGTTGAGCACATGTGGACTCACATTGGCAACCTGTAGATGTATCGGTTCATTTTACTTTTCATCTATTCAAGACAACTTCGATTAGGTTGTAAAACTATTTGATTGTGTTTTTATTTGGACCCAGAACTATTTGTTTTGTAAAACTAATTGCAATGCTTGATTTATTCGGTTATTTGCATTATTTGGTTGCATAGTCATACGGCCTCCAGCCGTCCAAGGTGCGGCTGCGCGTTGGGCGCACGACCGATGCATCCAGGAAAATGGTCGGCCGCTGTTCCATTGCCATACCCAAACGGATGAAATGCGGACAAAATAGACGTTTGTTTGGGGTCATGTGTTGGAGTTGGCGTTACTCAGGCCCGGCCCCCGGGGGGGAGGGGCGGCCGCCCCAGGCCCCCGAAGCCCAAGGGGCCCCATAGGCCATACGCTATGTAGCGAAGTGCAGGCCCGGCAGGATCGATTCGCTAGAAAAAATGGTTCCCTAGGTTAGCGATTTGGTGCAGTCGCTGACTCGTTGTACATGCATCGATGACAGCCGCCGCGAGCACTCGATTCTCTCCTGATTTGAATTTAGGTCTTCTTTTGAAAATTCAAATCCCCTTTTTTGTGGTAATCAAAGTAGCATCATTTACAAGCATAGAGGCAATGGCACTAGGTGCCTCATCAAAAAAATACCAGGTGGAGAAAATCTAGCAACCCTCGCCAGTTCATGCGCTACAAAATTTCCATCTCTATGACAGTGCTCGTAATGGACTTTTGATAAATCACGAGCCATGTGATAACAATCGTCAAAATAGCAGCAGCCAATCCTGAGAAAGTACCACCATCTTGCATTGCAGCAATCACATCGGAATTATCAGAATTTAAGATTAACCTGGAGCATCCGAATGACTGGGCAAGATTCAGACCAGAGCGAAGAGCAGTAGCTTCATCCATTAGAGCATCCACACAATCCCCTGCAACATTATTCCTTGCGGGCAAGAACTTTCCTGAACTGTCACGTAATACAACACCCAAAGTGGCTTGGAGTGAATCACCATCGTAAGCAGCATCCACGTTAAGTTTTACAAAGCCAGCACTAGGGCGAGTCCATAGGATACTTTTCACCTTTTTCGGAGGCTGATAGCCTACTGAAAAATTTTCTGTCAGATCTCGGATAGCAAAAATTATTTGTGCAGGTTGTTGTGTTTGCTCACCATGCACCATCTTTCTTCTTCCCCACCATAAATACCAGGTCGCGACAGCTATCAGATGGTATGATCTAACTTGCCCGAGGACACATGTTTCATTTGCAGGAAGACGAAGGACATATTCAAGCACCGCCTCGCCCGCATGATACACTTTACAAGATTGCTCAATAACATCTTCCGACCCAAACCCAACCAGACCTGTCTTGCTTTCTGGCATTGGAAAAGCATATGTTTAACGCTCTCAGGAAACTCGCATGCTTGGAATTTTGTATTTACCTTCATATGTCTATCAGCTAGGGTTACACGGCATGGCAGGGTGCCATGAAGAGCTCTCTGATACGTCTCCACGTATCTATAATTTTTTATTGTTCCATGTTGTTATATTATCATTCTTGGATGTTTTATAATCATTTTAAAGTCATTTTATATCATTTTTTGGTACTAACCTATTGACATAGTGCCAAGTATCAATTGTTGTTTTTTGCATGTTTTTTACATCGCAGGAAATCAATATCAATCAGAGTCCAAACACCGCGAAACTTTTTGTGGATTTTTTACGGACCAAAAGACCACCAATGGGCCAGAGCAGCACCAGGGGGGTGCCTCGAGGGGGGCACCATCCACCAGGGCGCGCCTGGGGGCCCAAGCGCGCCCAGGTGGGTTGTGCCCACCTCGGTAGCCTCCTGCACCCCCTCTTTAGCATATAAATTCCCAAATATTCCAACCTCGGGGTAAACCTAGATTAGAAGTTCCGCCGCCACAGGCCTTTGTAGCCATCAAAAACCAATCTAGACCATGTTCCGGCACCCTGAAGGAGGGGGGAATCATCTCCGGTGGCCATCTTCATCATCCCGGCGGCCACCATGATGAGGAGGGAGTAGTCCACCCTCGGGGATGAGGGTTTTTACCAGTAGCTACGTGTTTAATCTCTCTCTCTTGTGTTCTTGAGAGGTCACGATCTTGATGTATTGCGGGCTTTGTTAGTATAGTCGGATCATATGGTGTTTCCCCCTCTCTATATTGTTGTGATGAATTGAGTTTTTCCCTTTGAGATTTCGTTGTTATCGAATTGAATACTTTTATGGATTTGAGAGCACTTGATATATGTCTTGCATATGAATACTCGTGGTGACAATGGGGTATCACATTGATTCACTTGATATGTGTTTTGGCATTCAACTCACGGATTCCCGCGGTGACATTGGGGTAATCTATGCATAGGGGCTGATGCACGTTCTCGTCTTTTGTTTCTCCAGTAGAAATCTTGGGGCACTCTTTGAGATTCTTTGTGTTGAATTGAGTATTATGAATCTGAAATTATTTGTGTTATTTTAGTACAAACTGTTGGATAGATCGATCAGAAATAATAGCTTCGAGGTGGTTTCGTACCCTACAAATGATATCTTCTTATGTTCTCCTCTAGATAGGAACTTTGGAGTGATTCTTCGTTGCATGTTGAGGGATGGTTATATGATCCAATTATATTAGCATTGTTGAGAGATTGCACTAACGAAAGTACAGACCCTAGGCCTCATTTTCAAGCATTGCAATACCATTTTTGTGCCCGTTTACTATTTGCTACCTTGCTGTTTTTATTTATTCAGATTATAAAAATATATTTATACCATCCATATTACACTTTTATCACCATCTCCTTCGCCGAACTAGTGCACCTATACAATTTGCCATTGTATTAGGTGTGTTGGGGACACAAGAGATTTCTTGTATTTGGTTGCAGGGTTGTTTGAGAGATACCATCTTCATCCTATGCCTCCCACGGATTGGTAAACCTTAGGTCATCCACTTGAGGGAAAATTGCTACTTTCCTACAAAACTCTGCGCTTGGAGACCCAACACGAGTCTACAAGAATAAAGTTGCACAGTAGACATCAAGCTCTTTTCTGGCGCTGTTGCCGGGGAGGTTAGGTAAGCGGCACTCACATCCCGCCAACGAAGCTCTTTTCGGGCGCCGTTGTCGGGGAGATGAGTGCGTGAAGGTATATCTTTAGATCTTGCAATTGAATCTTTTAGTTTCTTGTTTTATCACTAGTTTGGTTTATAAAAGGAAAAGTACAAAAAATGGAATTAAGGTTGCATCATATTGTTCATCTTTATAATGTCTTTCGTGAACATGATGGAAAGGAAAATTGTGCTCAATTGATATAAGAAGAATTCAATAGAATGTTTGGTATAAATGATGAGCATGATTGCAATGTTGTTAGTATGAATTCTTTGAATGTCCATGATGCTAATGATATGCAAAGCCATAAGCTTGGGGATGCTATGTTTGATGAAGATGATATTTTTAGTCCCCCAAGATTTGATGTGCAAATTTGTTATAATGAGTGCAAGCCTCCTATTTATGATGATTATAATGATGAAAGTGAATTTGGAGAGGTCATGAATTTATTTAGTGATGAATCCACTATTTTGGACGATTATGGTGATGAAATGTATGCTATAAATAATAATGATAACCATGGAACTTGTCATCATGATTTTAATTTTCACTCCCATGATAGTTATTTTGTTGAGTTTGCTCCCACTACTACTACTCATGAGAATAAATTTGCTTATGTGGAGAATAATAAAATTTCTATGCTTGTGGATCATGAAAAGAATGCTTTATGTGATAGTTATATTGTTGAATTCATTCATGATGCTACTGAAAATTATTATGAGAGAGGAACATATGCTTCTACATATCTCAATAATATCAAGTTTCCTCTCTATGTGTTCAAAGTTTTGAAGTTATGCTTGTTTTGCCTTCCTATGCTAGTTGATTCTTGTTCCCATAAGTTGTTTGCTCACAAAATCTCTATGCATAGGAAGTGGGTTAGACTTAAATGTGCTAGTCATATGCTTCATGATGCTCTCTTTGTGTTTCAATTCTTATCTTTTATGCAAGCATCATTGAAATCATCATGCCTGGCTAAAAGGCATTAAAGAAAAGCGCTTGTTGGGAGACAACCCAACACTTTTACCTACTGTTTTTGTGTGTTCACATGATTATTCTACTGTAGTAACCATGTTTTATTGCTTTCGTTTCAATAAAGTGCCAAGTAAGACCTTTGGGATGGTCTATGGTGATAGTTGATTTGATCTTGCTGAAAAACAGAAAATTTTACACTCAGGAAAATAATTCTCATTTTTAACAGAAGCATGATAAAATACTGATTCTTTTTTAATAAGATAAATAGACAAATTTCCAAGGTCTTCCTAATTTTTCAGAATTTTTGGAGTATCAGAAATGTGGTTGGAGTACATATTACTATAGACTGCTGTTTTTGACAGATTTTGTTTTCAATGCATAGTTTGCTTGCTTTCTAGTTTCTGTGGCTTATATTGCTCAATATAAATTGTGGAAATGATATTCTATAGTAGGCATTGTGTGAGAAAAATTATGAATCTTGTCTTTGACAGTACCATAGTGAAATGGTTTGCTCCTTATCATACTAACCTATCTCACGAAGTTCCGTTAAGTTTTGTATGATTGAAGTTTTCAAGTTTTGGGTGAGACATTGATATGAGGAGAATAGGTAATGAAAAGACCCTAAGCTTGGGGATGCCCAAGGCACTCCAAGTTAAAATTCAAGGAAGATACAAGTAATTAAGCTTGGGGATGCCCCGGAAGGCATCCCCTCTTTCGTCTCCAACATTATCGGTAACCTCACTTGGAGCTATATTTTCATCCTCACATGATATGTGTTTTAACTGGGGCATCATTTTATTTTGTTAGGATTTTCTTGTTGTTATTTAGAATAATGTTTTGCATCTTTTATTTCAATAAAAGTGGCAGCGATAGCCTTTACTATGCTCATTTTGCAAGCCTACATGTTGCTGTTTGAAAACAGAAAGTTTACCGTTGTTGCAAAAATTCCCTAGAAAAGTCAGAATGTGATAAAATGTTTTTAAAAAATAAGCTCTGATAAATTTTCTACAGTGTGGTAAATTTTCATAATCTTTGGAGTTTAAGAAGTATTGATACTCTTGCATTCTTTACAGACTGTACTGTTTTGGCAGATTGATGTTATGTTTGAAGTGTTTGCATATGCTTGTTTAATGATCCTATTTGAGGATAGGAGTATTAAATTTGCAGAGGCATTTAGTATGCAATGTTGAATAATAATTTTAGTGATTTGCTACAGTAGATAATGATAAGGTTTTTGCATTGGTTTATACTAACTTATCTCACGAGTTCTTGTTGAGTTTTGTGTGGATGAAGCTTTTGAGATTTAGGGAAACCATGATATGAAAAGAATTAAGGAGACACAAAAGCTCAATCTTGGGGATGCCCAAGGCATCCCAAGATAATATTTCAAGAAGTCTCAAGCATCTAAGCTTGGGGATGCCCCGGTAGGCATCCCACCTTTCTTCTTCAACAATTATCGGTTACTATCGGTTGAGCCTAAGTTTTTGCTTCTTCACATGGTTACTATCGGTTGTTTTTGCTTGCTATTTTAATAAAATGCTTAGATCTGAAAGTTTTTGAATAAGAGAGAGTCCTCAAATAGCTACATATTTACTTAACCACTCGCTTGATCTTCACTTATATCTTTTTGGAGTAGCTTGTCATTTGCTCTAGTGCTTCACTTATATGTTTTTTAGCATGGTGTGCTTTAGTATTTTTTAAGAAATTCTCTTTTGCTTCACTTAAATTAATTTGAGAGAAACAAATATTATGCTCATGATCTTCACATATATTTGTTTGAGCTTATCAAAAGCAACACATGAAAATTAGTTCCAAAGCGATAGATATCTAAGAAGGAAATAATAAAAACTGTCATGAAGAACATTGGAAAAAATAAACTTGATTCCTTGCAATAGTTTTGAGATATGATGATGTGTATGTGAGCCATGTTGATGAGTAATTATGCTTTATTAAGAATATTGGTGTTAAGGTTTGTGATTCCCTATGCAAGCACGAAAGTCAATAGTTATGCAATGAAAATACATCCTACTTGTGGTGCATTATTCGGTGTTAATTACGCTTAATGTTGGCTTATGAGATTATTCTTTCTTGGTTGGTCGCTTCTCAATCTTTTGCTAGCCTTCATATTGCACTAAGTATGATCACTACTTGTGCATCCAAATCCTTTAAACCAGTTTTGCCACATGAGTCCACTATACCTACCTATATGCGGTATTCTTCTGCTGTTCTAAGCAAATTTGCATGTGCCATCTCTAATTTTCAAAATAAAATTCTTTTTTTGTGTGCTCGTACCGCTCGCGAGGCGGTGAGGGGTGGCCAATATTTCCATGCTAGATGTGTTATTCTCATGATGAGTATTTATTCACTTTTGATTACACGATACTAAGGCAAAGGTATTAGCGATGCCCAGTCCTGAAATGAAAAATGAATTTACTTTATGTTGTCAAATAATAAATTCCTTGGAAAGTGTTGGTATGGAGGGAACCCGTGGATACGGTTAGCCATGGAAAGTGAAAGTATGGTTGAAAAAAAAGAATAAACTTTGCTTTCTGTTTGGGAACCGCCTATGATATATCTAGCATGGAAAGTGTTGGGAGCTCTAAGTCGTTTTCGTTGGTGGGAAAAGTATGCCTCTCAAAATGTTTTTATCTCTCAATTTTCGTTTTGAGTTCTGGCAGCTCTACAAATCCCTACTTCCCTCCGCGAAGGGTCTTTCTTTTACTTTATGCAATTTTTGTTTTTAATTTGAGTCTCCATCTTCTCTTATAAAGCACCAACTAGGGGACACTATGATCGTACTTGAGAATTGGGTGTAGCTAATATGCGAGTGTGTTTCATGAATGGATCAATGATTGAGCATGATGGGCTAGGGATAACTTATTTTAGCATTGATATTTTGAAAGACATGGTTGCTTATTGGTATGCTTGAGTATTTACGTCCTCATGTCAAAACTAGACTATTGCTTTGAACCATATAAAAGTCCAAATGTCCATGCTAAAAAGAAAAGAATATGAGATGACATGTTAGGCAGCATTCCACATCAAAAATTCTATTTTTATCATTTACCTACTCGAGGACGAGCAGGAATTAAGCTTGGGGATGCTGATATGTCTCCAACATATCTATAATTTTTTGTTGTTCCATGTTGTTATATTATCATTCTTGGATGTTTTATAATCATTTTATAGTCATTTTATATCATATTTAGTACTAACCAATTGACATAGTGCCAAGTGCCAATTGTTGTTTTTTGTATGTTTTTTACATCGCAGGAAATCAGTATCAAACGGAGTCCAAACACCGCAAAACTTTTTGTGGAATTTTTATGGACCAGAAGACCATCAATGGGCCAGATCGGCACCTGGGGGGTGCCCCGAGGGGGGCACAACCCACCAGGGCATGTCTGGGGCCCAGGTACGCCCAGGTGGGTTGTGCCCACCTCGGTGGCCTCCCGCACCCCTCTTTAACCTATAGATTCCCAAATATTCCAAAAACCCTCGGGGTAAACCTAGATCAGAAGTTCCGCCGGCGCAGGCCTTTGTAGCCATCGAAAACCAATCTAGACCTCGTTCTGGCACCCTGCCGCAGGGGTGAATCATCTCCGATGGCCATCTTCGTCATCTCGACGGCCACCACGATGAGGAGGGAGTAGTCCACCCTCGAGGCTGAGGGTTTTTACCAGTAGCTATGTGTTTAATCTCTCTCTCTCTCTCTCTCTCTCTCTCTCTCTCTCTCTCTCGTGTTCTTGAGATGTCACGATCCTGATGTATCTTGGGCTTTGTTAGTACAGTCGAATCATATGGTGTTTTCCCCTCTCTATCTTCTTGTGATGAATTGAGTTTTTCCCTTTGAGATTTCATTGTTATTGGATTGAATACTGATACGTCTCCGTCGTATCTATAATTTTTTATTGTTCCATGCCAATATTATACAACTTTCATATACTTTTGGCAAGTTTTTATACTATTTTTGGGACAAACATATTGATCCAGTGCCCAGTGCCAGTTCCTGTTTGTTGCATGTTTTTAGTTTCACAGAAAATCCATATCAAACAGAGTCGGAACGGGATAAAAACTGCCGGAGATTTTTATTTGGAATATACGTGATTTTTGGGAAGAAGAATCAACGCGAGACGATGCCCAAGGGGGCCACGAGGCAGTGGGTGCGCCCCTGACCCTCGTGGCCACCCTGTAAGGAGGTTGGTGCCCTTCTTTCGCCGCAAGAAAGCCAATATCTGGATAAAAGTCGTGTCCAAATTCCAGCCCAATCGGAGTTACAGATCTCTGGGAATATAAGAAATGGTGAAAGGCCAGAATCTGGGAGCGCAGAAACAAAGAGAGACAGAGAGACAGATCCAATCTCAGAGGGGCTCTCGCCCCTCCGCCGCCATGGAAACCATGGACTAGAGGGGAAACCCTTCTCCCATCTAGGGAGAAGGTCAAGGAAGAAGAAGAAGGGGGGCCTCTCCCCCTCTCTCCCGGTGGCGCCGGAACGCCGTCGGGGACATCATCATCACCACAATCTACACCAACACCTCCATCATCTTCACCAACATCTCCATCACCTTCCCCCATCTATCTACAGCGGTCCACTCTCCCGCAACCCGTTGTACCCTCTACTTGAATATGGTGATTTATGCTTCATATTATTATCCAATGATGTGTTGACATCCTATGATGTCTGAGTAGATTTTCGTTGTCCTATCGGTAATTGGTGAATTGCTATGATTGGTTTAATTTTCTTGTGGTTATGTTGCTGTCCTTTGGTGCCCATCATATGACCGCGCGCATGGATCACACCATAGGGTTAGTTGTATGTTGATAGGACTATGTATTGGAGGGCAAGAGTGACAGAAGCTTCAACCTAGCATAGAAATTGATGCATACGGGATTGAAGGGGGACCAATATATCTTAATGCTATGGTTGGGTTTTACCTTAATGGACGTTAGTAGTTGTGGATGCTTGCTAATATTTTCAATCATAAGTACATAGAATTCCAAGTCAGGGATGACATGCTAGCAGTGGCCTCTCCCACATAAAACTTGCTATCGGTCTAGTAAAGTAGTCAATTGCTTAGGGACAATTTCGCAACTCCTACCACCACTTTTCCACACTCGTTATACTAACTTTATTGCTTCTTTACCTAAAACAGCCGCTAGTTTTTATTTACGTCCTCTCTATTATCTTGCAAACCTATCCAACAACATCTACAAATTACTTCTAGTTTCATTCTTGTTCTAGGTAAAGCAAACGTTAAACGTGCGTAGAGTTGTATCGGTGGTCGATAGAACTTGAGGGAATATTTGTTCTACCTTTAGCTCCTCGTTGAGTTTGACACTCTTACTTATCAAAAGAGGCTACAATTGATCCCCTATACTTGTGGGTTATCAAGGCCTTTTTCTGGCGCCGTTGCCGGAGAGTTATAGCGTGGGGTGAATATTCTCGTGTGTGCTTGTTCGCTTTATCACACTAAGTAGTTTTTATGTTGTGCTCTTGTTTTCTATATTTATTTATGGGTAGGAAACGCAAAATACCAAAAAAATTAGTTGTACTACTACACCAATGGTTGAAGAACCACTCAAATCTATCACACTCCTGAAGCTTTTTACTTGGATCATCTTTGATCCCTATGTGCTCGTGCTGAAACCCCAACTAGCTTAGTTGAGGGCAAATCTTTAGATGAGCATGCTTGTTATGTGCGACACCTCTTATCTCAAAAAGGTAAACTTTTACTCGATCAAATTCATCATTTGCAATTCTATGCTTGGAATTTATGTGAAATATATGATTTTACTTGATGTTCTGAAGACCCTAAGAAACACCTTCCCTATCAATGTGAGTTTAGTGATAATGGAACCGTATCTTCGTATGCTAAGGGTGTTTATAATTACTATGATGTTCAACAAATTGAAGAATTTGTTGCTTTTAAGGGTGCTTATGAAATTGCTTCTTTGATTGGAAAGTATGATGCTACTCTTTACAAATCTGAAAATTTTGCCAATATTGTTATGATAATTATGCTTCTAATGCCTATGTTAAACCATATATTGAGGACCCCTCCGCTGTCCAAGAAGAGACTAATATTTTGCAGGAGTCTATGGAAGAAGAAATTGATGAAACTGTGAGCTCATTGGATGAAAAAGATGATGAGGAGAGCGAAGAACAAAAGGAGGAAGAGCGGATTAGCTACCCGTGCCCACCTTCTAATGAGAGTAACTCTTCAACTCATATGCTGTTTAATTTCCCTTCATGCTTACCGAAGGATGAATACTATGATGATTGTTATGATCCCGTTGATTCTTTTGAAATATCCCTTTTTGATGATGCTTGTTATGCTTGTGGCCAAGATGCCAATATGAATTATTCTTATGGAGATGAACTTGCTATAGTTCCTTATGTTAAACATGAAATTGTTGCTATTTCACCCACGCATGATAGTCCTATTATCTTTTTGAATGCTCCCGACTAGACTATATCGGAGAAGATTGCCCTTATTAAGGATTATATTGATGGGTTGCGTATTACTACTACACATGATGATTTTGATTGATATAATATGCATGTGCTTGCTGCTCCTACTTGCAATTATTATGAGAGAGGAACTACATCTCCGCCTCTCCATGTTTCCAATATGATAAAATTACAAGAAACTGTTTATACTATGCATTGGCCCTTACTATGTGTGCATGAATTTTTCTTTTATGACATGCCGATGCATAGGAAGAGAGTTAGACTTCGTTGTTGCATAATATATGTTACTTTGTGCTCACTACTAAATCACAAATCATTGTTAATTAAAATTGGCTTTGATATACCTTGGGATCCGGCTGGATCCATTACTTGAGCACTATATGCCTAGCTTAATGTCTTTAAAGAAAGTGATGCCAGGGAGACAACCCGGAAGTTTTAGAGAGTCATTTATTTCTGTTGTGTGCCTTTATAAAGTTTAAAAATAAAATTAATGTGCCAAGATTTGCCTTTAGGATGTTTAAATTGCTTGTTGGTTTGTGCGGTTCAAGACAGAAACTTTGGCTGTAGTGCGCGATTTTACATTTTTTACTGGAATGTCAGACGGTTCTGAAACTTTTTGCAATGTCTTTCTATACAAATTTTTTATTTTTTACTGATTTTTTCAGAATTTTGGAGTACCAGAAGTATGGTGAATGTTCAGATTACTACAGACTGTCCTGTTTAAGACATATTCTGTTTTTGATGCATCGTTTGCTTGTTTTGATGAAACTATCAATTTCTATCAGTGGATTAAGCCATGGAAAAGTTATATTACAGTAGCGGAAAAACAAAATATGAATTGGTTTGCAATAGTACTTAGAGTAGTGATTTGCTTTATTATACTAACAGATATTACCGAACTTTCTGTTGAGTTTTGTGTGGATGAAGTGTTCGAAGATCGAGGATGTCTCGATGTGAGGAGAAGTAGGAGAGGCAAGATCTCAATATTGGGGATGCCCAGGGCACCCCAAGTAAATATTCAAGGAGACTCAAGCGTCTAAGCTTGGGGATGCCCCGGAAGGCATCCCATCTTTCTTCAACAAGTATCGGTATGTTTTTGGTTTCGTTTCGTTCATGTGATATGTGCAAATCTTGGAGCGTCTTTTGCATTTAGTTTTCACTTTTATTTGATGAACCATGCTTGTATGAGATAGTCCATGGTTGATTTATAGAATGCTCTTTGCACTTCACTTATATATCTTTTGAGTATGGCTTTATAGAATGCTTCATGTGCTTCACTTATATCATTTGAAGTTTGGATTGCCTGTTTCTCTTCACATAGAAAACCGCCATTTGTAGAATGCTCTTTTGCTTCACTTATATTTGTTAGAGCGTGGGCATATCTTTGGTAGAAAGAATTAAACTCTCTTGCTTCACTTATATATATTTAGAGAGATACCAGGAATTGGTCATTCACATGATTAGTCATAAAATCCTACATAAAACTTGTAGTTCACTGAATATGATATGTTTGATTCCTTGCAATAATTTTGCGATATAAAGATGGTGATATTAGAGTCATGCTAGTGGGTAGTTTTGAATTTGATAAATACTTGTGTTGAGGTTTGCAAGTCCCGTAGCATGCACGTATGGTAAACGTTGTGTAACAAATTTGAAGCATGAGGTGTTTCTTTGATTGTCTTCCTTATGAGTGGCGGTCGGGGACGAGCGATGGTCTTTTCCTACCAATCTATCCCCCTAGGAGCATGCACGTAGTGCTTGGTTTTGATGACTTGTAAATTTTTGCAATAAGTATGTGAGTTCTTTATGACTAATGTTGAGTCCATGGATTATCGCACTCTCACCCTTCCATCATTGCTAGCCTCTTGATGCACTGCATTGCCCTTTCTCACCTCAAGAGTTGGTGCAAACTTTGCCGGTGCATCCAAACCCCGTGATACGATACGCTCTATCACACATAAGCCTCATTATATCTTCCTCAAAACAGCCACCATACCTACCTATCATGGCATTTCCATAGCCATTCCGAGATATATTGCCATGCAACTTCCATCATCTTCATATACATGACTTAAACATTCAGTGTCATATTGCTTTGCATGATCGTAAGATAGCTAGCATGATATTTTCATGGCTTGGCCGTTTTTTTATGTCATTTCTACGCTAGATCATTGCACATCCCGGTACACCGCCGGAGGCATTCATATAGAGTCATACTTTGTTCTAGACATCGAGCTGTAATATTGAGTTGTAAGTAAATAAAAGTGTGATGATCATCATTATTAGAGCATTGCCCCAGTGAGGAAAGGATGATGGAGACTATGATTCCCCCACAAGTCGGGATGAGACTCCGGACTTTAAAAAAAGAGGCCTGTCGGTGTCAAAACCGGCGTATCTCGGGTAGGGGGTCCCGAACTGTGCGTCTAGGCGGATGGTAACAGGAGAAAAGGGACACGATGTTTTTACCCAGGTTCGAGCCCTCTCGATGGAGGTAATACCCTACTCCTGCTTGATTAATATTTATGATATGGGTAGTACAAGAGTAGATCTACCACGAGATCAAGGAGGCTAAACCCTAGAAGCTAGCCTATGGTATGATTGTTGTTCATCCTACGGACTAAAACCCTCCGGTTTATATAGACACCGGATAGGTTAGGGTTACACAGAGTCAGTTACAATGGTAGGAGATCTACATATCCGTATCGCCAAGCTTGCCTTCCATGCCAAGGAAAGTCTCATCCGGACACGGGACGAAGTCTTCAATCTTGTATCTTCATAGTCCAGGAGTCCGGCCAACGGTGATATTCCGGCTATCCGGACACCCCCTAATCCGGGACTCCCTCAGTAGCCCCCGAACCAGGCTTCAATGACGATGAGTCCGGCGCGTTGATTGTCTTCGGCATTGCAAGGCGGGTTCTTCTCCAAATTCCATATACTTGTCGAATAGTGTCCGGCTTCTGATAAATGTTGTGCTCCTTGGCTTCTACGCCCAATAATGGCCATCTTCCACGTGTTTGAATGAATGCGAAAGGCCAGGGTATTTTTACACTTACCCCCCTAGCTGCGCAAATGAGCTACCTATAAAAAGGGGCGAGGATCTAGATCTGAGTCACACCATCCCCCCTTCGCGAGCTTTCATCGGAGCGCCTCTGACCAAAGCCCATTCCATCATGGACAGTCGACGCGGCTCCTCCTCTCGCACTCCCAGCCCTCAGCCTGGAAATTGGGAGAGATGCTCAGTCCCGCATAGCGAGCTAGTTATACTCCAAGCCAAGGGATTCCTTCCCCCGGCCTTCATGGTTCCGGTTCGAGCCGGACTCGCCACCTACAAGGGCGGAAAGCAAGCGGAGAGTGTCCCCGATCCCTCCAAAGGAGAGTGGGTGTGCTTCATCTCCTATCTAGTAAGAGGACTCGGATTTCCAATCCATCCGTTTCTCCGGGGGCTCTTGGAGTTCTACGGCCTCCAGTTGCACCACCTTACGCCTGCCTCCATTCTGCACATTGCGGGCTTCGTGGCCCTCTGCGAGCTGTTCTTGGGCGTCGAGGCTCATTTCGGGCTGTGGAAGAGATTATTCTGCCTAGTACCCCGTTCTCATGAGGGGTCAATATATCAAGTGGGCGGAGCCGAGCTATGGCGCATCGCCGGGACCGGATACCTATCCGGAACCCTGAAGAAGCCGTCCGAAGACTGGCCTTCGGAATGGTTTTATATGGAGGACGTCCCACTGCCGGATCCTGTTCGGATCGGCCTTCCGGAGTTCAGCAATGCTCCTCTGAAGAAGCGCCTAAGCTGGCGCCCTCGAAGCCCCCGGAGGGAAGATGATCGGGATGTCCTCTACCTGATGAGCCGAATAAGGTTACTGGCTCATGCCGGATTGACCATGATTGGATTCATGGCAATCTGTATTATGAGGGGGGTGCAGCCGCTCCAATATAGGGGCCACCCCATGTGGGAATTCAATGGGGAGGACGATGCCACCCGCCACGGCCGCAAAGGGCCGGGATCGGTCACTGAACTGGTGAAGATCTTGTCTGCCATGTATAAAGGGGAGGAGGAGGATTTTCTCCGCGTCAACCCACTGAGCGAGTTCTCTTCGAACAATCCTCGAAGTTGGGTAAGCAAACATCTTTGTAGCCTGTCCGATTCAGGTTCCCATGGTTAAATATCTCATTTTATGGTTTCTGCGCAGGAACTGCGCCGGACTGTGGAGAAGATACACAGCCCGCCCCCACAACCCGAGGATCCGGAACGGTCCCTCGATCCGGCCGCCGAAGAGGATCCGGATATAAAGGTGGAGTTGATCGACGGGGTGTTCTACCAACTTAGCATCGACAATGCTTTGGTTGCCATCACGGCCGATTACCCCGGAATACTTCCAGCCTCACAGGTAACTGAGACAGAGGTCCCAAAACTCTGATAATGACCCATCCATGCTTATTTTTTAATCACCTCATTCCGATGGTGCTTCGCAGGGGGTACCTTCAAGGCAGGAAGCCGAGCCCGCCGTGGCCAGCCAACAAAGGGCAGTGCGGCCCCGTAGGCTAAAAAGAAGTGCGGTCCGGATCGAAACTCCGCTGCAATGGTATGGCGTGTCACCATACTCCCAGGATTGATTCCTGGAAGGCGTACTAACGCTGGTGCTCTTTGCAGGAAAAAGAGCGCTCGCCGGACTGAGTCCGGAGGGGCTGCCAATCGAACCTTCACCGGCCAGGCTTCAAAGCCGGGTCCGGAGGCTGAGGCGAGCACGAGACGTGCGTCGGATGCTCCTCCGATAGAGGATGCCGACAAGTTGTCCGCCACCAACTCCGAGGTGGAGAGCGCCATGAATCATAGGCGCCGTCGGACAGTTCTTCGTGACGCATGTTTCTCCCAAGAGGCCTTGAATGCCTTCGATTTGGGAGATGCGCACCTCCGTGCCGCTCAAGATGGTCTAGCCAGACCCACGGAGCAGTATGTAAAGGACATACAGGTGAGAAAATTTGACAGTTATATATGCCAAGAGTGGCCCCGAGACTTAAAATAGTTAGAATAACTGATTTAAGGATCATTTGTTATGCAGGATCTTACAGAAAAGAATACCCGACTGTCCCAGGAGCTTGAAGAGTGCAAGGCCCTACTTGAGGCCGCACTAGCCGCTACAGGGGGAGCCGCAGAGACCCCCTCTGGTAATATATGCTTCAGAAGATAAATAGTTTATGAAGTGCGACGGGTGTATAAATCTGACAAAAATATTGCAGATGGCGCCGGACTAGATCCGGACAAGCAACAGCTCTTACGTCAGCTAAAGGCCGGCGAGAGCGTGCTCACGAGGGTACGGCAGGAGAAAAATAACCTCCAAGATGCCAACACCCAACTGGGTGAGGAACTAAAGGATGTTCGTGCCCAGTTTTTTGACTCCGTGAAGGAGAATCGACGGCTTCGTCGCGGCATTTTCAGTTAGTGCTTGAACGAACTTTGAAAGAGTTCGGCGTGGAAGGCGACTAACATAAACATGTATGTAGATTTTCTCACGGGTCGTCCTAAAGAGGAGATGCCCAGCTCTTCGGGTGATCTTCTTCCCGAACTGCGTCAGCTGCATGAACAAGTTCGGCAGGTGATGAAAGGCATCGGCCAGGCCTTGTGGCCATCTATCTCCCTGCCCGAAGGCATTGGAGAGCTGGCGGAGCGGCTTCAAGGAGCACGGCGGCGCTTCCGACTATGGAAGATATCGGCCTGCCGTCAGGGCGCCAGGGAGGCCTGGGCCATGGTGAAGACGCGGTACACAAAGGCTGACCCAAACCACATGGCCGAGGTCGGACCTGTGGGGCCTGATGGGAGGGAGATCCCTGTAAGCTTAGTGTATGGCCAAGTAGAACTGGCCGCCAAGTATTCTCAGCAAGATTTTAAATTAGATAGCCTATTAGATGGCATTGAGGAGGAATACAATGAGTCGAGTTGACTATGTAAAAATATGACATGAAAAAAATGTCTTCTAGATCGTTTGTCATAGCGGACCTTTTCGCTTCGACCTCAGGACCCAATAGTCCGGAGTGTGTCCAAATACCTTCGTGGTTATATAAGAACCGGGGTATGCATGGAGACAAGGCGTAGGGGTCATTATTGTTGTATCAGACAAGTGCCCAACTAGTTATGTTATATTACATGGGTAGTAAGAAACATCTTCCAGGGAGAATAGTTCCGTTAAGGGTTCCTTTTGCTGGGGTGCATGCCCTAAAGTGCATGTCAAAGCTGCTATGAAAGCAGAAGATCATCTGGGGGCAGATGGGTAAATAGTTTAAAAATCATCTTTTAGTTCACCGACCGAATATTCCCTTAAGAACGCTAGCTTTCGGCTTCACCCGATCCCGAGGTACACATCCGGTGACCCGCGAGTAACAATCGCAGAGGTGCTCCTTTACCACCTAGCCAAACAATCGGGAGCGTAGGGGTAAGCACGGAGCCAACAACCCAGCTTGGCCAAAACTTAAGTCATATCGATGCATATAATGGTGAATAAAAGGTACATGCGGAAGTTTAACGCATGTGTTGGGCATGAAGCCAGTATAAAATAAGCTTCTGGTAAAGAAGCCCCCAGGTATAATGAGCGCGTACAGTGCGTCAAATATGTGCGAACAAAGCGCAAACGAGCCTCTAGAGGCTGCAAAAAAGAAGGAGGGGGAAGGAGAGAAATAAAAGACAGCAAAAATAAAAGATGTGGACGGAGGAAGGAGACGAACTTGGAGTCCGGCACTTAGGCGTAGAATCTTCGTAGACAGGCTGCGTTCCATGGGTTCAGCTCGAGTCGGTTGTCCGACGCGTTTAGCAGACGGTATGCTCCGCCGGTCAGGACCTGGTCGATGATGAAGGGACCTTCCCATTTGGGCTTGAGTTTGTCCTTTTTCTTGTTCGGAAGGCATAGAACTAGTTCGCCAACGTTGTAAGCTTTGGCCCGTACTTCCCTGCTTTGATATCTTCAAGCCCGCTATTGATAAAATGTGGAACGAGCCTTTGCCACGTCGCGCTCCTCCTCCAATGCGTCCAAACTGTCCTGCCGATCGAGCTCGGCTTCTCTTTCTTCGTACATGCGCACGCGAGGTGAGTCATGTATTATATATGTCGCAGAGCAAGACTACCTCTGCGCCGTACACCATAAAGAATGGTGTGAATCCGGTAGTACGATTCGGCGTGGTCCGCAGCCACAGAGTACGGAGTCGAGCTCCTCAACCCAGTGCGTGTTAGATTCCTTGAGGGACTGCACTAGTCTGGGTTTAATGCCGCTCATGATCAGACCATTTGCTCATTCGACTTGGCCGTTGGTTTGAGGGTGATAGACTGAGGCATAATCGAGCTTGATGCCCATGTTTTTGCACCATAATTTGACCTCATCGGCCGTGAAGTTGGTGTCGTTATCAGTGATGATATCTTGTGGGGACACCGTAACGGTGCACTACCCCGATATGAAGTCTATCAGCGGTCCGGATTCGCCGTTTTAACAGGCTTGGCCTCTATCCATTTGGTGAATTTATCCACCATGACTAATAGGTATTTTTGCTTGTGGGTTCCTCTCTTAAGGGGTCCAACCATGTCAAGCCCCAGCACCATGACGGCCAGGTGATGGGTATAGTTTTGAGGGCGGTGGGTGGCATGTGGCTTTGGTTAGCAAAAAGCTGGCAGCGGACGCATCGTTGTACTAAATCCTGCGCATCTGCCCGGGCCATCGGCCAATAAAATCCTGTATGGAAGGCCTTGCCTACAAGGGCCCGGGCTGCGGCGTGGTGCCCACCCAGTCCGGCATGAATTTCAGCCAGGAGGTTTCGCCCTTCCTCTTCGGAGATACACCTTTGAAGGACTCCGGTAGTGCTTTTCTTATAAAGCTCTCCCTCATGGACTTTATAGGCTTTAGATCACCATACTATGCAGCGGGCCTCATTTTGGTCTTCGGGGAGTTCCTGCCTAGTTAGGTAAGCTAGGAATGGCTCCGTCCACGGGGCGACAACCGCCATTATTTCGTGGGCGGAGGGTGTTATCTCGGTGGCAGAGCCTCCTATTGTGTCAGAGTGTTCGGCGTCAGGCAGTGCGGTTGGGTCCGGATTGTGATTGCCGGACTCCCCTTCCCATAGTACGGATGGCTTGAACAACCATTCCAAAAATATATTGGGTGGGACGGCATCGCGTTTTGCACCGATGCGTGCCAATATATGCACCACCTGGTTGTTATCCCGGGCTATATGATGAAATTCGAGCCCTTCGAACCGTGCTGACATTTTTAGGACCGCATTGCGGTATGCTGCCATTTTTGGATCTTTGGCATCAAAGTCTCCGTTTATTTGAGATATAGCGAGGTTCGAATCCCCGCGCACCTCTAGGCGTTGAATGCGTCCCACCCATATCATCGCGACGACTTATGGCGTTTAGGATTCCCTTGTTCGTGCAATTATTGCAGAAAATTGGGATTGCATCCTCCTCTCGGCAGTCCTTTATCCTGTCCATAACTAGGAGGAATCTGGCCCAGTAATGATGTACTGTTTCAGCGGGCTCTTGCCGAATTCGAGAGAGATCGCTAATGTTTGGGTGGGCGGGTGGAACTAGATCCGGAACCCCGTCCAATTTAGGACTCAGGGGCCGAGAAGTTTCCGAACTCGGAAGTTTGGATTTTTGAGTGTTATCCAATGAGTCCAATGTAACACCCAAGATGTAACTTTCCATATTTGTAACTCCAACTCTTGCCATTTTCGGCTATGTGCTATGGTATTCCCTCCGTGGTTGGGTTTTGTTTTTCATTTTGCATTTTCTTCATGGCATGCATCTCATATCATGTCATCATGTGCATCTCATTTGCATACGTGTTCGCCGCATGCATCCGAGCATTTCCCCGTTGTCCGTTTTGCAATCCGACACTCCCACATGCACCGGCGCACCCCTCTTATCTCTTTTTCGTGAGCGGGTGTTAGACGTTCTCGGAATGGACCAAGGCTTGCCAAGTGGCCTTGGTTCACCACCGGTAGACCACCTGTCAAGTTTCGTGCCATTTGGAGGTCGTTTGATACTCCAACGGTTAACCGAGTAACCGCGAAGGCCTCTTGTGTGTTGCAGCCCAACACCTCTTCAAAACAGCCCAATAACCCATCTAAGTCACTTCCATGCTCTCCGTCGTCGGATCACGATCGTGTGGTAAAAACTACACCTCATTTGGAGCTTCTGGCTCCTCCTACCTATAAAACACCCCTCCTCCCGAAATTTGGGTCATTCCACCTAACCCTAGCTCCCGCTCCTCTCTCCACGGCGGCCACGTCCGGCGGCGCCGGTTCACGTCCGCCGCCCAGCGCAGCAGCCTATCGCCGGCTGCCACATGTCGCCGCCGCCTCCTCCACCGCGCCGCCCGCTCGACCCTTGCTGGCCCTCCGGCCAGTCGCCACCGCCCGCTCCGCCCGGCGCCTCCGCGACCCGCCGCCTGTTCGCCTCCTCCACCGCCCGAGCCCATCGCAGCCGCTCGCTCCGCCGCCCGCCCCGCCACCGCCGCCGCTGCGCCGGATCCGGCGAGATCCGGTCGGCCCTCTCTCCCTCCGGCCGTCTTACTCCCCTCCGGCGAGGAACTCCAGCGACCTCTCGATCTGGATCTCAGATCCAAAATCGCTACGGTTGATCCCGAAATCCTCCAAGTCTTTTTCCTGCAGATATTTTTCATGCCATATTCATCGCATCGTAACTTTGCACTCGTGGCTCCGTTTTTGGCGTGTAGCATACCGAATTGTTCGAATCGATGAGTACATCATTTCATCTCATTGCATCATTTTCATATGAGCTCATCTTGATGCCCGAAATGCTGTTGGAAGAGGGCTATGTGATGTTAGTTTCAGATTCTTATCAGAACATGCACTTTTGTCATTTTTGCCATGATTGATGTGTGCACCCTATGAACATGAGTCCTACATGTGTTTTGTAATATGCCATGCCATCTTTAAAGGGGTGTATGTCATGTATTTTTGTGATCTCTGTGGTGACTAGCACAAGCATGCAAACTAGGCTTCGTGATGTTGCTGATTTCAGTCCCTGTTCTGCTGTTATTTTTATGCCATGTAAACTTGATGCTACAGAGAGATCCATCCATATTTTGAGATACTTCAGTAAGGATGTTTTGAACATATGGTTATGCTCTATCCATCCATGCCCTTGTTTGCAATTATGAAGTAGTCTAGAATGTCGTTTAGTTGCTCTACTTTTGCTATAAAATGTTTCCTGGCAGATTGTTTACATGTTATTCAATTTTTCCAAGGTTGTTGTAGTTGATCCGTGTATGCTATGATGTTGTTCTTTCCATGTATAGGTTCTATGACATGTCTTCTTGATGGATGTATGCTTAGTTTATCATGAAATGCTCTGTAGTGAGTGCGTCGAGCTCGCGAAGATGCCTTCATAATTCTGTCAATGTCAATGCCCTGTTTGCTGAATCTGTTAACGAAACTTGCTATGTTTACATGGGTGCCATCATTTCTTCTGATCCTTTTTGGCTCATGGTCATTAAGGGATTTTTGTTATATGCTTTGAGTAGAATCATGTAATGCCTTGTTTTGCTATTATAAGTTCCTATAGCATCTTGATTGCTTGCTCTGAACATTGCTACCTGATGCTGTTTATGCCATGTCCAACCTGATATATTTTGCACTTTTGACATGCTTGTTTGAACCTGTTATGGTGTGATTTAGCCGTAGCTCACTGTTCATATTTTGTCAAGCATCTTGAGTAGATCACTGTCATATGCTTTGTTGATAGGTTTGGGTGCAGTAGCTTAATTTCTTGTTGCTTGCTAAGTGGCATCATGCTGTTAATTGCAGAATTATGCTATTCTTGTATTGCTTGTCATTTGCAAACCGTGCATCCGATTCCGGTGATCTTTATATCGATTTCAACCGAAATCATCTCACCTTTCCAGCGGCATACTTGGTTTGCCAAGTTGATGCCTTGTTCATCACTTTTCCTTCCGGAGCACAAATACGCATTGCATATCGCATCTCGCATATCATGCCATGTATTGCATCATGTTGTTTGTGCATCGCCCGTGATTTATTGTGGTTCCATTGTTTGTTTTCTTGCTTTGGGTAGAGCCGGGAGACGAGTACGTGAATGAGGAACCTGTTGAGAACGCTTACGAGGATCAAGCTTTCGACAACTCTGAGAACTTTGCAGGCAAGATGACCATACCCTCGAAATCACTTCTATCTTTGCTTGCTAGATGCTCGCTCTTTTGCTATGCCTATGCTAAGTTACCTACCTCTTGCTATATCATGCCACCCATATTGCCATGTCAAACCTCTAACCATCCTTCCCTAGCAAACCGTTGGTTGGCTATGTTACCGCTTTGCTCAGCCCCTCTTATGGCGTTGCTAGTTGAAGGTGAAGATGAAGTTGGTTCCATGTTGGAACATGGTTATTTTGGGATATCACAATATCTCTTATTTAATTAATGCATCTATATACTTGGTAGAGGGTGGAAGGCTCGGCCTTATGCAGTGTTTTGTTCCACTCTTGCCACCCTAGTTTCCGTCATACCGTGTTATGTTCCTTGATTTTGCGTTCCTTACGGTTGGGTGATTTATGGGACCCCTTGACAGTTCGCCTTGAATAAGACTCCTCCAAAGAAGGCCCAACTTTGGTTTTACCATTTGCCACCTAAGCCTTTTCCCCGGGTTTCGCGAGCCGAGGTCTTCTTTATTTAACCCCCCGGCCAATGCTCCTCGAGTGTTGGTCCAAACTAAAGCCACTTGCGGTGCCGCCCGAGGCAACTTGGGGTATCTTCGGTTGCCGTCGTAGTGTTCATCCGGATGTGCCACGAGAACGAGATATGTGCAGCTCCTATCGGGATTTGTCGGCACAATCGGGCGGCTTTGCTGGTCTTGTTTTACCATTGTCGAAATGTCTTGTAGTCCGGATTCCGAGATCTGATCGGGCCTTCGGTAGAAGGAATATCCTTCGTTGACCGTGAGAGCTTATAATGGGCTAAGTTGGGACACCCTGCAGGTATTATCTTTTGAAAGCCGTGCCCGCGGTTATGAGGCAGATGGGAATTTGTTAATGTCCGGTTGTAGAAAACCCGAAATTGACCTTAATTAAAACACATCAACCGCGTGTGTAACCGTGATGGTGTCTTCTCGGCGGAGTCCGGGAGGTGAACACGGTGTTGGAGTTATGTTTGACGTAAGCAGTTTCAGGATCACTTCTTGATCACTTCTAGCTTCACGACCGTGCTTTGCTTCTCTTCTCGCTCTCTTTTGCGAATGTAGCCACCATATATGCTAGTCGCTTGCTGCAGCTCCACCTCACCACACCCTCCTTCCTATAAGCTTAAATAGTCTTGATCTCGCGGGTGTGAGATTGCTGAGTCCCCGTGACTCACAGATTCTACCAAAACAGTTGCAGGTGCCGACGACGCCAAGGTCAGGTGGCGAACCGAGCTCAAGTGGGAGTTCGGCGAGGAACGTGGTCGTTACTATGTGTCTTTTCCTGATGATCAGTAGTGGAGCCAGTTGGGACGATCGGGGATCCGTAGCATTTGGGGTAGTCTTCTTTTATTTTGGTTCCGTAGTCGGACCTTGAGTGTAATCTGGATGATGGATGTTTATTTATGTATTGTGTGAAGTGGCGACTGTAAGCCAACTATGTATCTCTTTCCCTTATGTATTACATGGGTTGTGTGAAGATTACCTCACTTGCGACATTGCTTTCAATGCGGTTATGCCTCTAAGTCGTGCTTCGACACGTTGGAGATATAGCCGCATCGAGGGCGTTTGATCCAACCCGCCGCCTGACTTTAAGTTCAGGGCTTGATCGACATCCATCCCTCTGCGGGAATCCGGCATGGATGGATCGGGAATCCAGACGTAGCTAGTCTTTAAGATAGAATAAGAATTGCCGCAAGGCTCCTCTACCACAGCAGCATGATGGGTAGCCTGGGGAGAGTTGATCTCTCTCAGATCGGTTTTAGGCCCGATCCGGTCGTAGTCTGTGGCGACTCCTGTGGTGGCGATCACGATCCAAGAGCTCGTTCTGGAGGAGAGCTCGATCGAATCTAACTGTTTGGCAAGTTCCGAACTAACATGGAGATTGGTCTCGATGACTCGAGTGGTCACCGTCGGCGCAGCGGCCGAACTAGCGGTCATGAGAAAACCGCCTAGCCGAAGAGTCTGACCAGTGGCCAAGGCTTCTTTGGCGATAGTATCGTCTTTAAAGACGAGATGAGGCATCCTACCTGATGGCGACGGCACAGAGGAACTCTCAATGAAAGCACCAATGTCGGTGTCAAAACCGGCGGATCTCGAGTAGGGGGTCCCGAACTGTGTGTCTAGGCGGATGGTAACAGGAGACAAGGGACACGATGTTTTTACCCAGGTTCGCGCCCTCTCGATGGAGGTAATACCCTACTCCTGCTTGATTAATATTGATGATATGGGTAGTACAAGAGTAGATCTACCACGAGATCAAGGAGGCTAAACCCTAGAAGCTAGCCTATGGTATGATTGTTGTTCGTCCTACGGACTAAAACCCTCCGGTTTATATAGACATCGGATAGGTTAGGGTTACACAGAGTCGGTTACAATGGTAGGAGATCTACATATCCGTATCGCCAAGCTTGACTTCCACGTCAAGGAAAGTCCCATCCGGACACGGGATGAAGTCTTCAATCTTGTATCTTCATAGTCCAGGAGTCCGGCCAACGGTGGCCAAGGCTTCATGACTTGAGCATTCAGTGTCATATTGCTTTGCATGATCGTAAGATAGCTAGCATGATATTTTCATGGCTTGTCCGTTTTTTATGTCATTGCTACGCTAGATCATTGCACATCCCGGTACACCGCCGGAGGCATTCATATAGAGTCATACTTTGTTCTAGACATCGAGTTGTAATATTGAGTTGTAAGTAAATAAAAGTGTGATGATCATCATTATTAGAGCATTGCCCCAGTGAGGAAAGGATGATGGAGACTATGATTCCCCCACAAGTCGGGATGAGACTCCGGACTTTAAAAAAGAGGCCAAAGAAGCCCAAATAAAAAAAGGCCAAATAAGCCCACCAGAACAAAAAAACAAAAAAAATGAGAGGAAAAGAGAGAAGGGGCAATGTTACTATCCTTTTACCACACTTGTGCTTCAGAGTAGCACCATGTTCTTCATATAGAGAGTCTCTTGAGTTGTCACTTTCATATACTAGTGGGAATTTTCATTATAGAACTTGGCTTGTATATTCCAACGATGGGCTTCCTCAAATGCCCTAGGTCTTCATGAGCAAGCAAGTTGGATGCACGTCCACTTAGTTTTAGTTTGATCTTTCATACACTTATAGCTCTAGTGCATCCATTGCATGGCAATCCCTACTCCTCGCATTGACATCAATTGATGGGCATCTCCATAGCCCGTTGATTAGTTGCGTTGATGTGAGACTTTCTCCCTTTTTTGTCTTCTCCACACAACCTCCATCATCATATTCTATTTCACCTATAGTGCTATGTCCATGGCTCATGCTCATATATTGCGTGAAGGTTGAAAAGGTTTGAAAATACTAAAGTATGAAACAATTCCTTGGCTTGTCATCTGGGTTGTGCATGATGGGAGCATTTTGTGTGACGAAGATGAAGCATAGCCAAACTATATGATTTTGTAGGGATGAGCTTTCTTTGGCTATGTTATTTTGAGAAGACATAATTGCTTGGTTGGTATGCTTGAAGTATTATTGTCTTAATGTCAAATGATAGACTATTGCTTTGAATCACTCATGTCTTAATATTCATGCCATGATTAGATTACATGATCAAGATTATGCTAGGTAGCATTCCACATAAAAAATTATCTTTTTCATCATTTACCTACTTGAGGACGAGTAGGAATTAAGCTTGGGGATGCTGATACGTCTCCATCGTATCTATAATTTTTCATTGTTCCATGCCAATATTATACAACTTCTATATACTTTTGGCAACTTTTTATACTAATTTTGGGACTAACGTATTGATCGAGTGCCCAGTGCCAGTTCCTGTTTGTTGCATGTTTTTTGTTTCGCAGAAAATCCATATCAAACGGAGTCCAAACGGGATAAAAACTGATGGAGATTTTGTTTTGGAATATATGTCATTTTTGGGAAGAAGAATGAACGCGAGACGATGCCCGAGGGAGCCACGAAGCAGGGGGGCGCCCCTGGCACTCATGTCCACCCCGTAAGGAAGTTGGTGCCCTTCTTTCGCTGCAAGAAAGCCAATATACGGATAAAAATCGTGTCCAAATTTCAGCCCAATCGGAGTTACGGATCTCCGGGAATATAAGAAACGGTGAAAGGCCAGAATCTGGGAGCGCAGAAACAGAGAGAGATAGAAAGAGAGATCCAATCTCGGGGGGGCTCTCGCCCTCGCCCCTCCGCCGCCATGGACCAGAGGGGAACCCATTCTCCCATCTAGGGAGAAGGTCAAGGAAGAAGAATAAGAAGGGGGCTCTCTCCCCCTCTCTCCCGGTGGCCAGGGAACGCCGCCGGGGCCATCATCATCACCGCAATCTACACCAACACCTCTGTCATCTTCACCAACATCTCCATCACCTTCCCCCATCTATCTACAGTGGTCCACTCTCCCGCAACCCACCATACCCTCTACTTGAACATGGTGCTTTATGCTTCATATTATTATCCAATGGTGTGTTGCCATCCTATGATGTCTGAGTAGATTTTCATTGTCCTATCAATAATTGGTGAATTGCTATGATTGGTTTAATTTGCTTGTGGTTATGTTGCTGTCCTTTGGTGCCCATCATATGAGTGCGCGCGTGGATCACACCATAGGTTTAGTTGTATGTCGATACGACTATGTATTAGAGGGCAAGAGTGACAGAAGCTTCAACCTAGCATAGAAATTGATGCATACGGGATTGAAGGGGGACCAATATATCTTAATGCTATGGTTGGGTTTTACCTTAATGAACGTTAGTAGTTGCTGATGCTTGCTAATAGTTCCAATCATAAGTGCATAGAATTCCAAGTCAGGGATGACATGCTAGAAGTGGCCTCTCCCACATAAAACTTGCTATCGGTCTAGTAAAGTAGTCAATTGCTTAGGGACAATTTCGCAACTCCTACCACCACTTTTCCACACTCGCTATACTAACTTTATTGCTTATTTACCTAAAACAGCCCCTAGTTTTTATTTACATGCTCTTTATTATCTTGCAAACCTATCCAACAACACCTAGAAAGTACTTCTAGCTTCATACTTGTTCTAGGTAAAGTGAACGTTAAGCGTGCGTAGAGTTGTATCGGTGGTCGATAGAACTTGAGGGAATATTTGTTCTACCTTTAGCTCCTCGTTGGGTTTGACACTCTTACTTATCGAAATAGGCTACAATTGATCCCCTATACTTGTGGGTTATCAAATACTTTTATGGATTTGAGAGCACATGATATATGTCTTGCATATGAATACTCGTGGTGACAATGGGGTATCATATTGATTCACTTGATATGTGTGTTCTGGCATTCAACTCGCGGATTCCCGCGGTGACATTGGGGTAATCTATGCATAGAGGTTGATGCACGTTCTCGTCTTTTATTTCTCCAGTAGAAATCTTGGGGCACTCTTTGAGGTTCTTTGTGTTGGATTGAGTATTATGAATCTGAAATTATTTGGTGTTATTTTAGTACGAACTCTTGGATAGACTGATCGGAAAGAATAGCTTCGAGGTGGTTTCGAACCCTACAAACGATTTCTTCTTATGTTCTCCGCTAGATAGGAACTGTTGAGTGATTCTTCGTCGCACGTTGAGGGATGGTTACATGATCCAATTATATTAGCATTGATGAGAGATTGCACTAGCGAAACTACGGACCCCAGGCCTCATTTTCAAGCATTGCAATACCGTTTTTGTGCCTGTTTACTATTTGCTACCTTGCTGTTTTTATTTATTCAGATTACAAAAATATATTTCTACCATCCATATTACACTTTTATCACCATCTCTTCACCAAACTAGTGCACCTATACAAATTTCCATTGTATTAGGTGTGTTGGGGACACAAGAGATTTCTTGTATTTGGTTGCAGGGTTGTTTGAGAGAGACCATCTTCACCCTACGCCTCCCACGGATTGATAAACCTTAGGTCATCCACTTCGGGAAAAATTGCTACTGTCCTACAAAACTCTACGCTTGAAGGCCCAACACGAGTCTACAAGAATAAAGTTGCGTAGTAGACATCACTCTCCAAAGAAAAATTTTAAGCTTGGTTGGGCAACCCAATTTCCACACAACATCCCAAATTGGGTTTATATTCACTGCACTAGGATGATCTATTGTAGCCCTTGATCCATATTTATCCTTCCAGACTGCATAGTAAGCCGACCTAACCAAGAAAGATCCAGTTTTTGTCAAGTTCCAAGCCACAAAATCGGCCATATCATATGATGGTAGCGGGGTAGAGAGTATACGAAAAACATCCACATGCCAAAAAGTCTGCTCAACTAGTTGTATCCCATTGTCCTGTGGTCGGGTCAATCAAATCAGCCACCTTAGAGAGTAGTTGATTGCCCTTCTAGTCACCGCAATCTAGATGGAGACTGTGGTATCCATGCATAAGACCAAATATTAATATTTTGCCCATATCCAACTTGCCAAACATTCCTAGCTTGAGTGTACTCACTCCTTCCATAATACTCTGCCATGTATATGACGCCTTCTTCTTCAAAGTGGCATTAAGCAAGTTGCCATCAGGAAAATATTTTGCACGAAGTATTGTGGCACAAAGAGACTCGGGATTATCTATCAAACGCCTAGCTTGTTTGGCCAATAGAGCAAGATTGGAACAATGTATATCCCTGAAACCCGTTCCCCCTTCTTTATTTGGTACACACATTGTCCACCACGCAAACCAGTGCATTCTCTTTTGGGTAGCATCATCACCCCACCAATATTGTGCCTTCGCATCGGTAATTCCCTTGCAATTTTTTTATCTTCTAATTATTCTGGGTACACCATAACTTGTATCTAGTCTTCTAATTATTCTCCCATATGTGCCCTGGCCACCCAAAACTGCATACACTCCTCTCTCGTCAAGGTCTAGTGGTCAAAAGTTTCACGGCGATGGTTCTGCTGGGTGGATCCATCAAACAAGGTTTGCAAAATTTTAAGTCTTGATTTTTATTCTTCCCCTATCTTGTATTCTCATGACTACTTCATGTTTGAAAAGAAAAAATTCACCCTGGTGTAGTCAAAACCCAAGAAAAGCACCTTAGATTCGTAAATTATTTTTAATTGGAGAACCAAGTTGTGTGCCAATTGACAATTTTGAGTTTTATTATCACTACTGGAATCGGAGATGTTGCCGTCAGCTTGTTCTTTGCCGTCAGTATTTGCCGTCAGCTCACGAAAGAAGACTACAAAGAATTGGCCGACGAAAAATAAGCACTTTGCCGTCAGCCGGTTCTTTGCCTTCCGCTCGCGGACGGCAAAGTAGCTTTTGCCTTTAGCCAGTTCTTTGTTGTCGGCTAGCTGACGGCAAGATACTTTGCCGTCAGCTAGCGAACGACAAACAAAATCTCCCTAACGGTGCTAACGCCCCTCCCCCCCCCCTAACCCTAACTCCCACCCCCCCCTCTCTCTCGTCTTCCACACCCTCTCTCTCCCCGACCGCACCCCTGCAGCCGCCACCCCACGCCCGCCCCGACGCCCGCCGCTCAAGACGCCACCCGGCCCGCCGCCCGGTGTCCCACGCAGCTCCCCACACCAACCCCAGCCCCTCCCCGACGCCCGCCACTCATGCACGTCGCCGGCCATCCGGGTAAATATTAAAACAAAAACATTTTTTCTCATTGCATATATAGAGATATTTTACATATAGTCATTTAAACGAAATTAAAAATCATCGTCGATCACGATCGCTTCGTCGTCACCGCTGTCGTCGCTGTTGCGGCCAGCGATGCCATCCCAGTAGACGGGGCCGTCGCCCTCCTGCTCGTCCTCCGCCGCCTCCTCGTCCTCCACCGGCGCCATCACGCCTTCCTCTGCTGCCAAGGCCACAACAGCTTTGATTGCGGCCGCAACCTCGGCGGCCTTCCTCGCCGCCGCTTCCGACGCCCGCAAGGCGACGTGCCCGCCCGAGTGTCGTCCGGGTCGCCGTCCTCGCGAAGGACCACCTATTCTGGAGGTAGCTCCATGGCCGGGGGGACGGCCGGTGCGGGTGCCGGCGCAGCAACCGAGGGGGCTAGCTGGCGGCGGGCAGCATAAACACGGCACTCCCGGGGCTGGGCGTGCACACCGCGCCGGGCGCTGGCGGCGGCTTCGCGCCCGTGAGGTCGGGAGTGACACCGGCCTCCGCCAGCCGAAAGGCGGGGATGACCTCGTCGTACAACTTCCCCTTCCAGAAGGCATGACGGCCGGCGATGTTGTGCCAGCCGCTGCGGTGGGTCCAAAGCTCCTCCGTCGTCGCGCTGGGGCCGAGCGTCGGGTAGCCATAGGCGGAGATGTGCCGCTGCCGGGGAAGACGGCAGCCCGGCGGCACGAGTAGACCGTATCGGCACAGCTTCGCCTTCACCGGGTTGCCGAGGCTCGACGGCCAGGAGCTCGGGGCGTCGTCGTCACCGCCAGCGCTACTGCTCCCGTGGTGGTAGGCCATTGTCGGCGCTGCGTTGGTTCTCGTCGGCGGCAGGAGTCGGGTGTGGTGGGACGGCGGCCGGGGCGGGGTCTTATAGCCATCCGGGCGACAGGAGTCGGGTGGCCGGGCCGGCGCCGGCATTACTACCCATTAATGCCGACGCCTCAGGACGGGATGCGATGACGGGATGGGGCGGCGGGGGCGGAAGGCGAGGCGTCCGTCGACGGGACAGGGTGTCGGGGTGGCTATGCTCCAGTTTGACCAGGCGACGCGCATCTATTTGACCGAGTGACGCTGCTGGACGACACACGTCACGCCAGGCACGTGGGTGACGTGGCGGAGCACGTTTTGCCATCCGCCAACGGACGGCAAAGGCCGCCGTTAGCCAGCTGACGTGGCTAACACACATTTTTTACCGTCCATGTTCTTTGCCGTCCGCTTTGAGGAAGCAGACAGCAAAGAACCCATTTACCATGACCCTCTTTACCGGGCAGGTTTGCCCTCGGTGGCGGTCAGCAAAGAGGTTTGTCGTCCGCCTTTGGTGCCTTTGCCGTCTGCCATGGCGGACGACAAATAAGCTGATTCCTGTAGTGTATGTGCTAGGCATAAATTGGGATGCTTTATTCATGAGTTATTCAAGGTACAGCTCAACCATACGACAACGAAAGAAAAATAAACGATGCTGAAGGACTTTCACCACGTGAACCTAGAGTGCTAAATCTAAATTTGTTTGAGTACTCAATCTAAATAGTTGGTTTGACATGGTATTTAATGAACAAATTTACATACATTCTATACTTAGGTTGGAACGGTTAACTTTGCCTACGATGAGTTTGTTGTTGGGGATATTCCTCAACTTCGGTCAGATGAAAATGAGATCTTGCCTACACCATTTACTGAGAAAGAGGTTTTTGATGCAATGTCACAAATGAAACCGAATAAAGCACCGAGACCAGATGGGTTCCCTGCGGAGTTCTATAAGAAATGTTGGCATATTATAAAAGATGATCTTATGCCTATGTTTCAAGATATTTTCAGTGGTCACCTGGAACTCTTCCATCTTAACTTTGGTATGATAACGTTGTTGCCAAAGAAAGAGGAAGCAGTTCGCATCGAGGAGTTCAGACCAATATGTCTTTTAAATGTGAGTTTCAAAATATTCACGAAAGTGGTTACTAATAGATTGACACGGATCACCCACTCGGTGGTGCAACCGAGCCAGACAGCTTTCATGTCGGGAACACATATCCTAGAAGAGGTGGTTGTCTTACATGAAACTCTCCAAGGAATCCATTCGAAGAAACTAGATGGGGTCATCTTCAAAGTGGATTTCGAAAAGGCATATGATAAAGTAAAGTGGCCTTTCCTTCAGCAAGCAATGCACATGAAGGGTGATACATCTCCGTTGTATCTATAATTTTGTATTGTTTCATGCCAATGTTTTACAACTTCTATATACTTTTGGAAACAATTTATATGATTTTCTTGGACTAACATATTGATCAAGTGCCCAGTGCCAGTTCATGTTTTGTTGCATGTTTTTGATTCATAAAAAGTCCATATCAAACGAAGTACAAACGGGATAAAAACTTACGGAGATTTTTTTTGGAACATATGTGAATTTTGGGAAGTGAAATCAATGCAAGGCGGTGCCCGAGGGGCCCACAAGCCGCAAGGGTGTGCCCTGGGGGGTAGGGCGCGCCCAGGGGGCTTGTGGCCACCCGAAGGTCGGTTGGAGGTGTCCTTCGGATGCAAGGAAGCTAATATCTGGATAAAAATCATGATAAATTTCAGCCCAATCAGATTTACGGATCTCCGGGAATTTAAGAAATGGTGAAAGGCCAGAATTTGGGAGCGCAAAAACAAAAAGAAATAGAGAGAGAGAGAGAGAGAGATCCAATCTCAGAGGGGCTCTCGCCCCTCTGCCGCCATGGAGGCCATGGACCAGAGGGGAAACCCTTATCCCATCTAGGGGGTCAAGGAAGAAGAAGAAGAACGAGGAGGAGGGGGCTCTCTCCCGGTGGCGCCGGAAAGCCACCGAGGCCATCATCGTGTCGGCGATCTACACCAACAACTTCGCCGCCGTCATCACCAACTCTCTCCCCCTCTTTGCAGCGGTGTAACACCTCTTCTCCCCGCTGTAATCTCTACTTAAACATGGTGCTCAACGCTATATATTATTTCCCAATGATGTATGGCTATCCTATGATGTTTGAGTAGATCCGTTTTGTCCTATGGGTTGATTGATGATCGTGATTGGTTTGAGTTGTATGTTTCATTATTGGTGATGTCCTATGGTGCTCTCCGTGTTGCGCAAGCGTGAGGGATCCCCATTGTAGGGTTTGCAATATGTTCATGATTCGCTTATGGTGGGTTGCTAGAGTGACAGAAGCTTAAACCCGAATAAGGGGGTTGTTTGCGTATGGGAGTAAAGAGGACTTGATACTTTAATGCTATGGTTGGATTTTACCTTAATGATCTTTAGTAGTTGCGGATGCTTGCTAGAGTTCCAATCATAAGTGCATATGATCCAAGTAGATAAAGTATGTTAGCTTATGCCTCTCCCTCATATAAAATTGCAGTAATGATTACCGATCTAGTTATCGATTGCTTAGGGACAAATAACTTTTTTTGACAAAAATCTCTCTACTAAAACTAACTTAGTTGTTCCTTTATCTAAACAATCCCTAGTTCCTATTTACGTGCTCTTTATTATCTTGCAAACCTATCCTACAACACCTACGAAGTACTTCTAGTTTCATACTTGTTCTAGGTAAGAGAACGTTAAGCGTGCGTAGAGTTTATCGGTGGTCGATAGAACTTGAGGGAAATTTTGATCTACCTTTAGCTCCTCGTTGGGTTCTACACTCTTACTTATCGAGAAAGGCTACAATTGATCCCCTATACTTGTGGGTTATCAAGACCTTTTTCTGGCGCCGTTGCTGGGGAGCAATAGCGTGGGGTGAATATTCTCGTGTGTGCTTGTTTGCTTTATCACTAAGTAGTTTTTATTTTCTGCTCTAAGTTGCTCTCTATCTTTAGTTATGGATATGGAACACGAAATACCAAAAAAAATAGGTGTACTTGCTACTCATGGAGATGGGGAACCTCCTAAAACCCTCGATGCTCATTATGTGAAATATATTATGCACTACTTTAATAATCCTGAGAAAACCCCATTCAATTATATAATGGGAGACACGTTGGATCAATGTGAATACTTCAGGGATTATCGCTTGACTCAAAAAGGGAAACTATTATGGGATCAAATTCATATGTTTCATTGGTATGCTCGGAATTTATCTTGAGATATGATTATACTTGTTGCTCTAGGATGAAGGCTCCACACCTTCCCTTTTCATGTAAATTTAATGATAATAAAACATTGGCTTCTTATGCTAATGGTATATATGATTACTATGATGTGGAACGAATAGATGACTTCCTTGCTTTTAAGGGTTCTTATGAAATTGAATCTTTGTTTGAAAAGTGTGAAAAACTTGACGATGCTATTTACAGACCTGAAAATTATGCTATACTTAAATATTGCTATGGGAATTATGAATATAATGTCGATATTGATGAGTTTATTGAGAAAGTCTCCGCTGTCCAAGAAGAGAATAATGTTTTGCAGGAAACTATGGAAGAAGAAATTGATGACACTATGAGCTCATTAGATGAAAAAGATGATGAGGAGAGCGAAGAACAAAAGGAGGAAGAGCGGATTAGCTACCCGTGCCCACCTTCTAATGATAGTAACTCTTCAACTCATACATTGCTTAATTCTCTTCGTGCTTACCAAAAGATGAATGCTATGATGATTGCTATGATCCCTTGATTCATTTGAAATATCCCTTCTTGATGAACTTGATGCTTGCTATGCTTGTGGCCATGATGCCAATATGAATTATATTTATGGAGATGAACTTGATATAATTCCTTATGTTAAGAATGAAATTGTTGGTATTGGACCCACGCATGATAGTCCTATTATCCTTTTGAATTCTCCCAACTACACTATATCGGAGAAGTTTACACTTATTAAAGACTATATTAATGGGTTGCATTCTACTATTGCACAAGAAGTTGTTTATGCTATGTATCGGCCTTTACATTGTGTGCATGAATTGTTCTTTTATGACATGCCGATGCATAGGAAGATAGTTAGACTTCGTCATTGCATGATATATATTAGTTTGTGCTCAATACTAAATTACAAATCATTGTTAGTTAAAATTGGCTTTGATATACCTTGGGATCCGGGTGGATCCATTACTTGAGCACCTAGCTTAATGGCTTTAAAGAAAGCGCTGCCAGGGAGAGAACCCGGAAGTTTTAGAGAGTCATTTATTTCTTTTTTGTGCTTTTATAAAGTTTAAAAACAAAAAATAAAGTGGGGAACCTAAAACTTTTTCAAAAAGAAAAGTGAAAGTAAGAAAGACGAGCACCGTTGAAGTGGGGGAGCTCCTTGAACTTTGTTCATGCCCATGGAAATTTTGCAAACGTTGATTATAGAAACTTTTCAACAAAAATATTATCCTTGTACAAATCCATTGTATTATAAAATAATGTGCCAAGATTTACCTTTAGGATAATTAGATTGCTTGTTTGGTATGTGCAGTGCAAAAAACATAAACTTTGGTTGTAGTGCGTGAATTTACCTTTTTTACTAGAATGTCAAAAGCTTATGAAACTTTTTGCACAGTATTGCTATACAAATTGTTTATGTTGTCCTAATTATTTAGAATTTTTGGAGTAACAGAAGTATGGTAGATGTTTGGATTGCTACAGACTGTCCTGTTTAAGACAGATTCTGTTTTTGATGCATTATTTTGCTAGTTTTGATGAAACTATCGATTTTATGCTTCACTTATATCTATTTAGAGAGTCAACGGTAATTGGTCATTCACATGGTTAGTCATAAAATCCTACATAAAAACTTGTTGGTCACTGAATATGATATGTTTGATTTCTTGCAATAGTTTTGCGATATAAAGATGGTGGTATTAGAGTCATGCTAGTGAGTAATTGTGGATTGGTAGAAATACTTGTGTTAAGGTTTGTGATTCCCGAAGCATGCACATATGGTGAACCGTTATGTGATGAAGTCGGAGCATGATTTATTTTTTGATTGTCTTCCTTGTGAGTGGCGGTCGGGGACGAGCCATGGTCTTTTTCTACCAATCTATCCCCCTAGGGGCATGCGTATTAGTACTTTTCTTCGATGGCTAATAAATTTTTGCAATAAGTATGTGAGTTCTTTATGACTAATGTTGAGTCCATGGATTATACGCACTCTCACACTTCCATCATCTCTAGCCTCTTCGGTACCGTGCATTGCCCTTTGTCACCTCAAGAGTCGGTGCAAACTTTGCCGGTACATCCAAACCCCGTGAAATGATACGCTCTGTCACACATAAGCCTCCTTATATCTTCCTAAAAACAGCCACCGTACCTACCTATCATGGCATTTCCATAGCCATTCCGAGATATATTGTCATGCAAGTTCCATCATCATCATATACATGACTTGAGCATTCATTGTCATATTGCTTTCAATTATCGTAAGATAGCTAGCATGATATTTTCATGGCTTGTCTGTTTTTTGATATCTTTGCTATGCTAGATCATTGCACATCCTGGTACACTGCCAGAGGCATTCATATAGAGTCATACTTTGTTCTAGATATCGAGTTGTAATATTGAGTTGTAAGTAAATAAAAATGTGATGAGCATCATTATTAGAGCATTGTCCCTGTGAGGAAAGGATGATGGAGACTATGATTCCCCCACAAGTCGGGATGAGACTCCGGACGAAAAAAAGGCCAAAAAAAGAGAGCCCAAAAAACAAAAAAATAAATGAGAAAAAAAGAGTAGCACCATGTTCTTCATATAGAGAGTCTCTTGAGTTATCACTTTCATATATAGTGGAAATTTTCATTATAGAACTTGGCTTGTATATTCCGATGATGGGCTTCCTCAAATGCCCGAGGTCTTCATGAGCAAGCAAGTTGGATCACACCCACTTAGTTTTCAGTTTGAGCTTTCATACACTTGTAGCTCTTAGTGCATCCATTGCATGGCAATCCCTACTCCTCGCATTGACATCAATTGATGGCCATCTCCATAGCACGTTGATTAGCCACGTCAATGTGAGACTTTATTCCTTTTGTCTTCTCCACACAACCTCCACCATCATATTCTATTCCACCTATGGTGCTATATCCATGGCCCACGCTCATGTATTGCATGAAAGTTGAAAAAGCTTGAGAACATTAAAAGTATGAAACAATTGCTTGGCTTGTCATCGGGGTTGTGCATGATGAAATACTTCGTGTGATGAAGATGGAGCATAGCCAGACTATATGATTTTGTAGGGATAATTTTCTTTGGCCATGTTATTTTGAGAAGACATGACTGCCTTATTAGTATGCTGGAAGTATTATTATCTGAATGTCAAATGATAGACTATTGCTTTGAATCAGTCGTGTCTTAATATTCATGCCATGATTAGATTATATGATCAATATTATGCTAGGTAGCATTCCACATAAAAATTATCTTTTTTATCATTTACCTTGTGACGCCCCCGATTTAATCGTACACTAATCATGCACAAAAATGTGTACGATCAAGATCAGGGACTCACGGGAAGATATCACAACACAACTCTACAAATAAAATAAGTCATACAAGCATCATAATACAAGCCAGGGGCCTCGAGGGCTCGAATACAAGTGCTCGGTCATAGACGAGTCAGCGGAAGCAACAATATCTGAGTACAGACATAAGTTAAACAAGTTGCCAAAAGATGGCTAGCACAAAGCGGGATCTGGATCGAAGAGGAGCAGGCCTCCTGCAGGGATCCTCCTAGCTACTCACAGTCGTCGTCGGTGGGCTGCACGTAGTAGTAGGCACCTCCAGAGTAGTAGTCGCCATCGGCGGTGGCGTCGCTCTGGGCTCCATCGTCTGGTTGCAGCAATCGAGTAGAGGTAGGGAAAAGGGGACAAGGCAACCGTGAGTACTCATCGAAAGTACTACAAGCAAGGAGCTACACTACATATGCATGGATATATGTGTAAAGGGCCATATCAGTGGACTGAACTGCAGAATGCCAGAATGAGAGGGGGGATAGCTAGTCTTAACGAAGACTACGCTCCTGGTCACCTATCTTGCAACAGGTAGAAGAGGACAATCTGAAATCCTCCAAGTAACATCACATAGCAATAATCCTACCCGCGATCCCTCCTCATATCCACGAGAGAGGCGACCACCGGTTGTATCCGCACTTGGAAGGGTGTGTTTTATCAAGTATCCGGTTCTAGTTGTCATAAGCTCAAGGTACAACTCCAAGTCGTCCTGTTATCGAAGATCACGGCTATTGAATAGATTAACTTCCCTGCGGGGTGCACCATCTTACCCAAAGACGCTTGATCCCATTTGGCGGACACACTTTCTGGGTCATGCCCGGCCGCGGAAGATCAACACGTCGCAGCCCCACCTAGGCACAACAGAGGCCAACACGCGGTCTAAACCTAAGCCGCAGGGTCAGGCCCATCGCCTACGAGCACACCTGCGTTGCGTCTGTGGCGCCGCAGACCTAGCCCTTCAGCGTTCCAGTCCAATCCGGTAGCCGCTCCGTCAGCCGACGTCTGAAGTGCCGGCTGATACCACGACGCCGGGATACCCATAACTACTCCCGCGTAGATGGTTAGTGCGTATAAGCTCGTAGCCAACTCGGATCAAATACCAAGACCTCGTTAAGCGTGTTAAGTAACCGCGAACGCCGAACAGGGCCAGGCCCACCTCTCTCCTAGGCGGTCTCAACCTGCCCTGTCGCTCCGCCATAAAGATCCACTCGCGGGTGCTCCATCAGCCGACCCGACTTTAGTCTCCACATGTATCATGTATAAAGTATATAGTATATACCCGTGATCAACTCCCGAGTGATCACGGCCCGATAGTATAGCACGCGCACGGACAAGAAAGTAGGGCCACAGATGAAAGTACTAGCATCCTATACTAAGCATATAGGATTGCGGTAAGGTAACAACGAAGTTACAAGGACAAAGCTATGCAGCGGTATAGGAGTACACAAAACAAGAAACATGCTATACTACTCTAATGCAAGCGGTAGATAGAGAAGAGTAGGCGATATCCGTGATCAAGGGGGGGCTTGCCTGGTTGCTCACGCAAGTGAGAGGGGTCGCAACACCGTAGTCGAACTGCCAGCAGCGCAGCGGTCTCGTAGTCTACCGGAGAGAAGAGGGGAAGAAACAATGAATACCAAGTAAGCAGATGCATATCGATGCATGACATGCCAAGAAGCGATGCTAGGCGTGCCCTAACGTGGTATGAGGGGTCTTGGTTAGAAACATCCGGAAAGTATTCCGGTGTTTAGGGTTTCAAGCGAGGAGCCGGAGGGGAAAAGTTGCAGGTTCGATAGGTTAGGGGTGTGTGGCGGACGAACGGACTGCGTTTCCGGATTCGTCTCGTCGTTCTGAGCAACTTTCATGTACAAAGTTTTTTCATCTGAGTTACAGATTATTTTATATTAATTTTTGTAGTTTAAAACAAATTCTGGAATTATTATTAACTGGAAATTAATTAGCAATTTGCTATCAGTACACACTAAAGTGTACTGAGCAGAGTTGTTAAAGGCTGACAGTGGGCCCTGTTGACTGTTGAGTCAGCAGAACGATCATTGTTGATTGGTCAAACCCGACTAAGGGGGCACGGTAATATATAGAGTTATTTAACAGGGTTTAATTTCAACTAAAAGGGTTTATTAGTGGGAGTGGCCCCCATCTGGCAGTGACTAACTAATTAATAGTTTAAGTTTAGTTTAAAAAAACCGGTTTAATTAAGTACGGTGGCCCACATGTCATTGGCTGCAATGCTAACCAGGGTTATTTTTGAAGTGGCTTAATTAAAAGGTTGGACCGACACATCGCCAGGTTATTAGGTTTGTTTAGGTAATCCCAAGTTAATTTGGACGTGGGTCCCATTTGTCAGTTACACATGGTAGGTTAGAGGCCAGCTTAGCGGCTAATCCAGCGGGGTCCACCTGTTAGTGGCCCACGGGACGGTTCAATCGGTCGACCATGCCGGCGAGGCAGAAGACGGTGATGCCACACGGGAGCTCGCCGGAATCTCCCCTCTGGCCAGGAACGGGCAAGTGGTTGGGCGCGTCCGACGGCGTGTGGCGTCACGTAAGGCGATGGTCGCGACAAGTCGCCGGGGAAGCCACGCTGCCTCGCTAACAGCGAGCAGCGGTGGGGTTGATCCCGCGACAAGCGGCACCGAGGGCGGCCTAATCGAGCAAGCGGAGGGGAAATGGGCGGCTCACGGTGGAGCTTGCTGATGTCTCGGCGAGGCGGAGTTCGTTGGGGAGGCGCGGATCAGCGGCGGCGACCGACGGATGCATCCGGGAAGGAGGTCGATGGCGATGGCTTTGAGGCCCCACCCCAGCCAGTCCAAACGATGATGAGGCGCCGGGATGGCGACGACCGGCGAGTGCGAGCTGCGAACCTGGCCCGATCGCGGCCAGCGCGCAGCAAGGAGGCAAGGGCGTCGCGAGCTATGGTGAGCAGCGAGATGGCGGCTGGTCTCCGGCAAGGGCGGCCGTGCGAGGTGCGGCAGAAGGAGGTTGGCGAGGTCGCGGAGAGAGGTAGGAGGCGCACGGGCGGTGGCAGCGACGGGGTCGTGCCCCAATCCAGATCCGGTCAAGGGGAGGAGACGAGGGAGCGAGAGGGGTTGTGGGGCGCGAGTGGGATGGAGGGGCGCCGGCGGGGAAGGGCCCCGTCGCGGCAGTGGTGGCGGAGGGCAAGGAGGACCTCGGGCGCGAGGCACGGCGGGGTCGCGCGTGAGGTCTAGTGGGTGGCGGCGCGCGAGGGGGGGTCGAGAGGGAGTTGCGGGATCTAGCTGAGGGGAGGGGACCGATCGGGGGGAGTGGGTTGTGGAGGTGTGCGGTTAGGGTTACAGGGGAGTGGGGGGTTAGGTAGGCCCTAGGTTGGGCGGCACAGTGGGTGTGTGGTGGGCAGTTGGCCCGATGGCATGTGGATTTGCTTCTTCTCTTCTTTTTTTTTTACTTTTCTTTGTTTTTTTTTATTACTTTCCTTTACTGTTTTAATTCGTTTTAAAGTATTTAGACACTTTGTAAAAGCATGATTTCTTCACCATAAATAACTAGGCATTAATTGGCACACTCCGAACATTTTAGTTTTAAAGTTTGGAAACTTTTATTGTTTGCTCGATTTTGAATTTGAAATTCGAACTAGGTTCCGAACTAACGCGAGTTTATCCACAGTAACCGAGGTGACGTGGCAACATTAGTGGGGATTACTGTAGCTTAATTACCCAGGCGTGACAATTCTCCTCCACTACAAGAAATCTCGTCCCGAGATTTAAGAGGGGAGTAAGGGGAAAGTTCTGGTTACGATATTCTAACGGATCTTCTTGAAGAAGTTAGTTCCTTTCGTTGATGTCTTCAATCCTTTATTCCGATGCATCATGATAAACTTGTCACCATTTTTTCGTGAACTCCATCGTACTTACGAATAGGTAAGGGGTAGCTCTAGAATGAAAGGGTGTTATAAGGGAAAATCACCTGGGGGTACCCCATGAATGAACTTATGAGTATCTCTCGAGTTGAACAAATGACACACATCGAGAGCAAAGTAAGACAGTGCGATAAGGAGTTTCAAGCGGATAGGCAATCGTTCATTGCCTAAAGCAGGGTGCGAAAGGGTTCAGAGCAACGGGAATAAGTATTGCGTCCGATACCAGAATAGATCAACAGGCAAGTGGCCCGTGAATTACATACAAAGTCAAGCGTGAGGAATAACTTCGGCAACAGGGGTGTACAGGAGAGTCAGGTTTCGACCCTGTGAAACTGTGGGTTATGGGCCCACCATGTGGTTAAAAGTAGAAAGGTTGGTGACATCTTGCACGATCATGTAAGCAAGGCATGTCAGAGGAGAGTCTGAGGGTCATGTCGGCAACAACATAGGTACCAAGGGCGAGGGACGAAGAGAACCATTTCCTACTCGTTGAACGAGGCGGACCAATAGGCAAAGTTCTCGTCCATCGATGGCTACCGGAATGTCATCAACAATAGTAACAGGGTCTTACTTACAGAGTGGTACAACGAGGTGCTTACCTAAGCAGGGAATTATCACTGCTTAGATTATATAGATCACAAGAAGGTTTAAACAAACCAATGGAAAGGAAAAGTGATTATTATGTTTAAACAGAACAATGGAAAGGAAAATGTGTTTAAACACATCTTTCAGGGGTAAATCCTTCCCAAGGATAAGCAGAGCAAGATATCCATGACAGGATATATTGTAGAAAACCCTTTAGGTAAGGGGAGAGAAATTTCATGACATTACCCATACAACGGTGTTCGGATAATTGAGCAAGAAACATTTAGCATTGGGCTTCGAATGTTCTTGTTGAAAATCAGAGTATCACAGACATGCTTCGAGATAGCATTGACATGGCCTTCAGGTGAAGATCAGACTTTGGAATCACGAAGGATCCATTAGGGATATCTTGTAGATTCAGTATTACAATTCCCTCATGGATGAATGGATAACCCTGCTGAAAAGGAATCTATAATGATAGGTCCTCCAGCCCGGGGGGGGGTGCTAGGCATGACATCATGCTACCGGGTCATCAAAGGATCATCATCATAACCCTTGGAAAGTTGTCCCAACCATCATATCTGACCGAGATTCAGATCCGATTGGTGTCAGGATACCTCAAACTTAGGATACCTGAGAAGAAAAGGTGCAACGCAAATTGACGAGATGACATTGTAAGATTCCCGGGGAAATGAACTTTGAAGTGATTTCCGTTAACAAGAGTCCATCATTAACCCAAGGAGAGGACAAGGAGGTGTCAGGTGAACTCAACGGCAACTCACCGAGATCCCCAAAAGATGGACTTCCACAATTAAGTGAACAAGGAGATAACATTTGTCAGATCAAATGATATAAGGAAGTATGCTCGAGGAAAACATACACAAGTAAACATTGGTTGAAAGGTGCGCCCGATGGGTTGGGTTGCACGACCAATGTCAGAATGGTGATTCAATAATCGATAGACTAAGAATGAACCATTGACCATTAACTTCAAAAAAATAGGGTTGCTAGAAGGAAAGAATCCAAACAACACCGTCCACTTGTCGGAATTAACACGGGGACCAAGAAAGAATGGTGATAGTGAGAAGTATTTCTATGTCAAGAATCCTCAAGAGGTGGAACAAATCTCAGAACATTCTTGACATAAAGGATGGTAATACCCCAAGGTAAAGAAGAACAATTTCTGGGTAGCAAGGAACTCAAGGTATAACACCAAACATGAACAGGCTCGTGTTGGTGGGAAGGCAATAAAGTGGTCGATGATAATACAATTCATCGAGGGCAAGGATGGTATTCCTCATCATGAATTCAATTGATATCCTGGATGAGCTCGAATCTTGATTTATCACGACACCTTTGTCGCGAGAGTTCATGAAGATGTAATCGATCGGCGACGACATCAAGTCAAAGTAATGATGACGTGAAAGGTTATTGGAACCACAGTTACGACACAAACTCGAGATCAAGTTTGTTGTTCAAGATGGAACGATAAGACAAGGAAATCGACGTAAGCTTAGCTCAATCGTCGAAAGTTGTGCTCCTGGGATAAGGACCAGGTAGCACAGTTAAAACCTGCACGACAAGGATATAGCCAAACAGGCTAGGAATGGCGTGATCGGTTACAAATTCATACTTAAAGAAGATTATCAAGTGTCGTTGAACCGTAATGCAGACTCGGTTCAGTTATCGGTGTCTTTGAGTGTTTAATAACTCAGAGCCCGTGAAAAATTGGAATCAGTGGGAAGGCAGCACTTGATGAAGAACTCATAATAAGTTATGTTGTTCCATGATAATCTCAAGATACCAGGGGGTAATACTCGATGACATATCAAAGTAGAGGTTGGACGGGGGTATTGCTCTACAGAAGACAAGTGCTAAAACTTGCACAAGAAATGGTATTTAAAAGAGAACATGGTGGAACCACGATTGCAAAGACCGGATCCCCGATATAAGATGAACTTATACCAAAGGAATAATTAATTTAAGAGAAGCTTTAATGATAAGATCTACGTCATGTCCATGGGCATGGACACAAGTTAAAGGTCGACTCCCACTTCTCCAATGCATAACCTTTCATTCACTTCTCACGTTCGATGTAGTTGCAGTGCTGAAAATTTTATCTGGCGAAGCACCAGAAGAGTATGATTCGTGAAAACTTTCGGGTTCATACGTTTTGGTGAAGGCATATGTTCAACCCATAGGGGCTTCTTGGAATCATATACCAGAATCTTTAGAAGTAATTAACTCAAGCTCGAAGGCAGAGCGTGGTTGAGAAAGCAGAGGATACAATTTACCAAAGGCATTATGTATCAGAGGAAAGGCTCACAAGGTTATTGAATATGAAGGGCGTTGTCAGATAAAATCCAACAAAGGATCTGGTGGTCCACAAGGGATCTGACGTGAGCATCAGTACTCAACTAGAGGAAGAAGAATGCAAGGAGATCAAATTATAGAAACAACTGTCTAACTCAATTGTCAAATGCAAATGAATTACGATTCCCAAATCAAGGGGTCAGAAGCAATGCTCTGATTAGGGATGGATAAGTTGAATAGCCTTAGGGTACAATCAACGACACTTGGATTGGTAGAGAACCCATTCCAGTTGAAAGAATGGCAGCTCAGCCAGAAAGGTAATTTATAAGGATCAATGATGATTGAGGGTGTTCGCAAACATATTGAGTCAACAGACTCAAAATGATAATGACAAGGAATGTCAATATGACTACGAGACTTATGGGATTAACCATAATGCAAGCAAGCAAGAATTTCAAGAGCCAAAGGCTCCAGAGGGTTTTCGGAAGATCGAATAGTATTTTGAAGACTTTTGTGAAACACATGAACAACTGGGGTTGAGCGGATACTCGACAAGTGCGAGGGTTTATTTGAAGGGGTATTCATGTAGCAAAGAACTGCTAGGCAGTAGGCACAAAGTATTCTCGGAACAATAGAGAAAACTTCGGGGTATCTTGTATTAACAAGATCAATGGGGGACGATCGTATGAATGGCAAGTGTAAGTAGTTTTCCATACGGATTTATCGGTGGTCAGGAATAGCAAAAGTGATGGGCACAAAGTCTCGAGAGAACATCAGAGAGTATCTTCGGAATCTTCTGATTAGCAGACGATCATCTGAAGTGAGGGGCTCTCCGGGAGAAATTACTCGCGAGAACCTAAAGTTAGTTTTGTTTTTAGCAAAATCGTTTAACCCGAATAGAAGAGAGTTCAGAATCCCAGAGTAAAGGTCGAGGAGTAAAAGATCCTAATACCACCCGATGGCGACGTGGGCCCGTAAGGCACACAGCCAAGTTAGTAAAAGTTTTTGCAATGTCTAGACTCGACTTCGGCCAAGGGGTGTGGAAGGGGGATTCCTACAGCAATGGGCTCGATACCAACTTGGACGCCCGATTTAATCGTACACTAATCATGCACGCAAATGTGTACGATCAAGATCGAGGACTCACGGAAGATATCACAACACAACTCTACAAATAAAATAAGTCATACAAGCATCATAATACAAGCCGGGGCCTCGAGGGATCGAATACAAGTGCTCGATCATAGACGAGTCAGCGGAAGCAACAATATCTGAGTACGACATAAGTTAATCAAGTTGCCATAAGATGGCTAGCACAAACCGGGATCAGATCGAAGAGGAGCAGGCCTCCTGCTCGATCCTCCTAGCTACTCCCGGTCGTCGCCGCCGGGCTGCACGTAGTAGTAGGCACCTCCAGTAGTAGTCGCCATCGACGGTGGCGTCGCTCACGGGATCCATCGTCTGTTGCAGCAATCGAGTAGAGGTAGGGGGAAAAGGGGGACAAGGCAACCGTGAGTACTCATCCAAAGTACTCGCAAGCAAGGAGCTACACTACATATGCATGGATATATGTGTAAAGGGCCATATCAGTGGACTGAACTGCAGAATGCCAGAATGAGAGGGGGGATAGCTAGTCTTAACGAAGACTACGCTTCTGGTCACCTGTCTTGCAACAGGTAGAAGAGGACAATCTGAAATCCTCCAAGTAACATCACATAGCAATAATCCTACTCGGCGATCCCCTCCTCATATCCCTGAGAGAGAGCGACCACCGGTTGTATCTGGCACTTGGAAGGGTGTGTTTTATCAAGTATCCGGTTCTAGTTGTCATAAGCTCAAGGTACAACTCCAAGTCGTCCTGTTACCGAAGATCACGACTATTCAAATAGATTAACTTCCCTGCGGGTGCACCATCTTACCCAAAGACGCTTGATCCCATTTGGCCGACACACTTTCTCGGGTCATGCCCGCCGCGGAAGATCAACACGCCGCAGCCCCACCTAGGCACAACAGAGAGGCCAACACGCGGTCTAAACCTAAGCGCCAGGGGTCCGCCCCATCGCCTGAGCACACCTGCACGTCTGTGACGCGCCGAAGCAGACCTAGCCCTTCAGCGCTCCACCCAATCCGGCCGCCGCCCATCACCGACGCGTCAAGTGCTTGGCTGATACCACGACGCCGATACCCATAACTACTCCCGCGTAGATGGTTAGTGCGTATAAGCTCAGAGCCAACTCAGATCAAATACCAAGACCTCGTTAAGCGTGTTAAGTAACCGCGAACGCCGAACAGGCCAGGCCCACCTCTCCTAGGCGGTCTCAACCTGCCTGTCGCTCCGCCATAAAGATCCACTCGCGGGTGCTCCATCAGCCGATCCGACTTTAGTCTCCACATGTATCATGTATAAAGTATATAGTATATACCCGTGATCAACTCCCGAGTGATCACGGCCCGATAGTATAGCACGCAGACGGACAAGAAAGTAGGGCCACAGATGAAAGTACTAGCATCCTATACTAAGCATATAGGATTGCGTAAGGTAACAATGAAGTTACAAGGACAAAGCTATGCAGCAGATAGGAGTACCGAAAACAGAATATGCTATACTACTCTAATGCAAGCAGATAGAGAAGAGTAGGCGATATCCGGTGATCAAGGGGGCTTGCTGGTTGCTCGCAAGTGAGAGGGGTCACAACACCGTGGTCGAACCGCCAGCAGCAGCGCCGGTCTCGTAGTCTACCGGAGAGAAGAGGGGGAAGAAACAATGAATACCAAGTAAACAGATGCATATCGATGCATGACATGCCAAGAAGTGATGCTAGGCGTGCCCTAACGTGGTATGAGGGGGTACTGGTTAGGGGGGAAACATCCGGGAAAGTATTCCCGGTGTTTAGGGTTTTCGGGCAGAGGAGCCGGAGGGGAATAGTTGCAGGTTCGATAGGTTAGGGGTGTGTGGCGGACGAACGGACTGTGTATCCGGATTCGTCTCGTCGTTCTGAGCAACTTTCATGTACAAAGTTTTTTCATCTGAGTTATAGATTATTTTATATTAATTTTTGTAGTTTAAAACAAATTCTGGAATTATTATTAACTGGAAATTAATTAGCAATTTGCTATCAGTACACACTGAAGTGTACCGAGCAGAGTTGTTAAAGGCTGACAGTGGGCCCTGTTGACTGCTGAGTCAGCAGTCAACAGTCAGCTGTTGATTGGTCAAACTGACTAAGGGGGGGCACCGGTAATATATAGAGTTATTTAACAGGGTTTAGTTTCAACTAAAAGGGTTTATTAGTGGGAGTGGCCCCCATCTGGCAGTGACTAACTAATTAATAGTTTAAGTTTAGTTAAAAAAACCGGTTTAATTAAGTACGGTGGCCCACATGTCATTGGCTGCAATGCTAACCAGGGTTATTTTCGAAGTGGCTTAATTAAAAGGGTTGGACCGACCTGTCAGCAGGTTATTAGGTTTGTTTAGGTAATCCCAAGTTAATTTGGACGTGGGTCCCATTTGTCAGTTACACATGGTAGGTTAGAGGCCAGCTTAGCGGCTAATCCAGCGGGGTCCACCTGTTAGTGGGCCACGGGACGGTTCAATCGGTCGACCATGCCGGCGAGGCACAACACGGTGATGCCACACGGGAGCTCGCCGGAATCTCCCCTCTGGCCAGGAACGGGCAAGTGGTTGGGCGCGTCCGACAGCGTGTGAGGCGTCACGTAAGACGGTGGTCGCGACAAGTCGCTGGGGAGGCCAAGAACGCTGCCTACGCTAACAGCAGGCAGCGGCTGGGGTTCGGTCCCGCGGCAAACGGCACCAGGGACGGCCTAATCGAGCAAGCGGAGGGGGAAATGGACGGCGGCTCACAGTGGAGCTTGCTGATGTCTCGACGAGGCCGGAGTTCGTTGGGGAGGCGCGGATCAAGCGGCGACGACCGACGGATGCATCCAGGGAAGGAGGTCGATGGCGATGGCTTTGAGGCCCCCACCCCAGCCCGGTCCAGTGCGATGATGAGGCGCCCGGGATGGGCGACGACCGACGAGTGCCAGGCTGCGAACCTGGCCCCGATGCGGCCAGGCGCGCGGGCAAGGAGGCAAGGGCGTGCGAGGCGATGGCGAGCCGCGAGATGGCGGCTGGTCTCCGGCAAGGGCGACCGGCGCGAGGTGCGGCAGAGGAGGTTGGCGAGGTCGCCGGCGAGAGGTAGGAGGCGCACGGGGCGGTGACGGCGACGGGGTCGTGCCCCAATCCAGATCCGGTCAAGGGGAGGAGACGAGGGAGCGAGAGGGGTTGTGGGGCGCGAGTGGGATGGAGGGGCGCCGGCGGGGAAGGGCCCCGTCGCGGCAGTGGTGGCGGAGGGCAAGGAGGACCTCGGCGCGAGGCACACGGGTCGCGTGAGGTCTAGTGGGTGGCGGCGTGAGGGGGGGGGCGAGAGGAGTTATGGATCTAGCTGAGGGAGGGACCGATCGGGGAGTGGGTTGTGGAGGTGTGCGGTTAGGGTTACTGGGAGTGGGGGTTAGGTAGGCCCTAGGTTGGGCCGGCTCAGGTGGGTGTGGTGGGCGGTTGGCCCATGGCATGTGGGTTTGCTTCTTCTCTTTTTTTTTACTTTTCTTTGTTTTTTTTATTACTTTCCTTTACTGTTTTAATTCGTTTTAAAGTATTTAGACACTTTGTAAAAGCATGATTTCTTCACCATAAATAACTAGCATTAATTGGCACACTCCGAACATTTTAGTTTTAAAGTTTGGAAACTTTTATTGTTTGCTCGATTTTGAATTTGAAATTCGAACTAGGTTCCGAACTAACTCGAGTTTATCCACAGTAACCGAGGTGACGTGGCAACATTAGTGGGGATTACTGTAGCTTAATTACCCGGGCGTCACATACCTACTCGAGGACGAGCAAGAATTAAGCTTGGGAGGTGCTGATACGTCTCCGTCGTATCTATAACTTTTTATTGTTTCATGCCAATGTTTTACAACTTTTATATACTTTTGGCAACAATTTATATGATTTTCTTGGACTAACATATTGATCCAGTGCCCAGTACCAGTTCCTGTTTGTTGCATGTTTTTTGTTTCACAGAAAATCCATATCAAACGAAGTCCAAACGAGATAAAAACTTATTTAGATTTTTTTGGAATATATGTGAATTTAGGGAAGTGGAATCAACGCAAGGCGGTGCCCGAGGGGCCCACAACAGGGGCGCGCCCAGGGGGCTTGTGGCCACCCGAAGGTCGGTTGGAGGTGTCCTTCGGACGCAAGGAAGATAGTATCTGGATAAAATCGTGTTCAAATTTCAGCCCAATCGGAGTTACTGATATCCAGGAATTTAAGAAACGGTGAAATGCCATAATCTGGGAGCGCAGAAACAGAAAGAAACTAAGAGAGAGAGAGAGAGAGAGAGAGAGAGAGAGAGAGAGAGAGAGAGAGAGAGAGAGAGAGAGAGAGAGAGAGAGAGAGAGAGAGAGAGAGAGAGAGATCCAATCTCGGAGGGGCTCTCGCCCCTCCGCCACCATGGAGGCCATGGACCAGAGGGGAAACCATTCTCCCATCTAGGGGGAAGGTCAAGGAAGAAAAAGAAGGAGGGGGCTCTCTCCCCCCCTCTCTCGGTGGCGCCGGAACGCCGCCGGGGCCATCATCCTGCCGGCGATCTACACCAACAACTTCGCCGCCGTCATCACCAACTCTCTCCCCCTCTATTCAGTGGTGTAAAACCCCTTCTCCCCGTTGTAATCTCTAATTAAACATGGTGCTCAACGCTATATATTATTTCCCAATTGTCGTGGAAATATCACGTCAGATGTCCTAGCAGAAGGACTTAGTCATGGAGCCATCACAACGAGGTTAGCCTGAAGGGGTTAAACCGGACAAGGGACACGAGAGTTATACTAGTTCGGCCCCTTCGATGAAGGTAAAAGCCTACGTCTAGTTGTGATGGGATTATTGGGATTTCGATGACCAGGGAGCAAATACGCCTGCCTGGGTCTCGAGTTGTTGTCTCTCGTCCCTGAACCGCCGTCGGGTCGTCCCTTTATATACACAGGTTGACGCCCGGCCGGTTTACAGAGTCCCGAGGCTGATTCATACAAGTGTTCGGCTCGGTCTCTCCCTTTCCCTAACTTACAGTACAAGTAAACAATTATGGCGGTTTATCACTACGGGCCCTAATCTGCCTCCGGGCTCTGGCCTTTAAACTTTATCCGTAAAGCGCCATCTTCTTTTCTTCATGGGCTTCAGTATAGTTGAGCGTGAACCGGCCCCTCCTGGGTGTTTTATACTCAGTGGTTATATCCTCAACATTAGGCCCCAGATTGATTTGAACCTGTTCATGTCAATCTTCAACCCTTAGGAAAATTCCATGAACATCTTGTAATGATTCTCCGTAAACCGCCATGTTGTATTCTCCCTGTAAACTTTGGTGAACCGCCATGACGTCACCTTCTGTCACTATAGTAAATCGTCATGATGTCATCTCTGCATAAAAATATTCCCTTCATTAATTACTCCTGAAGATCGAGGCGACAGCTGCATCCTCTTTTGCCGCCTCCGGCCCCTCGATTTTCGCGTCGGCCATTTTATCCTCTTGCCTTTATAAATAGGGCCGGGGGTTCTTTCCATTTTTCCCCTTTCCTCTCGTCTTCCTCCTCGCGACCCGAAGAGCTCGTGCGCCGCCGCCACCACCGTCGATCCTCGAATCTGCACCGACCAGGCTGCTGCATCACCCTGTTCGTACCAGAGCTCTCTGCGATACTCCTCCGCTGCGGCGTGGCCCTAGTAAGGTTCCTTACCTTAACCCTAGATCTCCATTAGTGTTTCATGTTCTTCTCTGTTCATCGGCGTTCGTCAATACCGGTCCCCTTTTCCCTTGGCATCTCTACTGCATCTTAGCTAGGCCCGATTGTTTTTTTTGCGGCTAGATCCATAACCTTAGTCTACCGCACCGCAGCATCTTGCTGTTCCTTGGAAAAAAAAACTCTATCTGGACCTTCTCCATTCTTCTTAGCGCCATTGTAGGGCTCAGAAAATTTTTCTTTACTGATCCATGGTAGATCCAAAATTATACTGCCATATTGTGAAACCTGTTTCTGCAAACACTTAGTAAATTTCATCTCTGCCTCTTCTGTTTAAGGGCGGTTTAACCTTTAGCAGTTGATAATCCGCCATATGCCATTAGCCCTCACTTAAACCACCATCTTGATTTGAGTACTAATTTCTGGTTTAACTCACATATATGCCTTGATCAAATTCCCCGGTTTAACTCCGATTGGTGCACATCAACCTGCAATCGTAAACCGGCCTTCACTTTTCTTTTACAGTTTGTTGTTCAAAATGGCCAAGCAATTCGCCGCTTGCAACTGGGTTCCTTCCCGGATCACGAAAACGCAAATCAATGGATATGTTCTGACTGGTGCTTTAGCCTCGAAAAATGTCCTCCATTGGCGAGTCCCTGGTCCTGAGTGCCCTCCTGAACCTCAAGATGGAGAAGTGATCGTGTTCATGCAACATCTAACCCGGGGATTCAGCCCTCCCGGATCAAAGTTTTTCCGGAATGTACTTGCCAGCTTCCAACTCCATCCTCAGGATAGTGGACCAAATTCTGTGTCCAACATATGCAACTTCCAAGTGTTCTGTGAAGTTTACCTTCAAGAAGAACCAACTGTTGATCTCTTCCGGGATTTCTTCCACTTAAACTGCCGAACTGAGTTCTCTGACAGCCCCAATACTGAACTTGGTGGTGTGTCGATTCAAAAAAGGAAAGAAGTTGCTTTTCCTCATGCCAAACTTCACAGCCATCCTAAAGACTGGAACCAAACATGGTTTTATTGTCGTAACACGCCCTCGCCGAGAAAATCCTTTTACGGCTATCACGCCACCGGCTTAGCAATGGCCACCCGTTACCTCAAGATTAACTGCCAAAGAACGACAATCTTATGCACCTCAACTCGCCAAGCTCCGGGCTCTCCTTGCCAACGATTTGACTGGTGTTGATCTCGTCCGCTGTTGGGTTTCGTGGTGTATCCTACCTTTAAGCCGCCGCTCCGGATTGATGTATGAATATACCAGCGACACCAAGGATCCTCAACGGTTTAATGAAATAGAGATGACTGATGATGTAGTCACTGAAAGTGTGAAGAAGATGCTTGACGAACTGATCGCCACATGCAGCCAAATTGGGTTGCGCCCTTTTTATGCCTCCAACAAACCGCCAGCGGTAAAAACTTTAACCTTGGTACTTTTTTGATCCATCTCTGCTATAACACGAATATAATAATCCTTTGTTTAATTTTGTAGGCCAATAGCTCTTTCTGGAAAAGGAAAACTCAAGATAAACCGGCCAGGGCTCCTCGTGCCAAGAGCAAAGTCATAAAGCGACCAGCCAAGAAGAAAACCGGCGAGTCTGCTGGTCTGCTCGAAGATATTGAAGACTCAGACCAAGAGGTAGCACTTGACTCCCTTGGCTTATTTTTCGTACACCTTATTGACAGTGACTATTATCAGGATGATGCGGAAGCTAGTCGCGCTAATCATGTTGAGGTAATCTCCCTTTCCTCCGATTCAGATCATGTGCCGGTTAAAAAAATTTGTGGTGCAGTTTGGAAAGTAAAATGCTCTCACCCTCTTGCTTATTTGGGTCCAAAATTTTCTTTGAAGACACAGCAAGATGAAGGCCGTCACACAACCCGGCATAGCGGCCAACAGGTCACTTCCTCCGGTTTACCGGACACTCCACCCCGGAAACGTCGTCCAGAGGTCTCTTCCTCTCTTAATAAGCCTTATCCCTTGGCGGGTTGCTTCCGATACCCACTTAATCCGTCCGATTCAAATTATCGTAACTTCTAATTCATCCGCGACTCATCAACCACGCAATTGCCTCCTCAAGACCGTCATGGGTAAGTATTGTCTTTCAGCTTTTTTCTTCATGCGTCGGTTTACCATACTAATCCTTGCTTTGATATTGTAGCGCCAAGGCCCGTCTGAGCAAAAAAGCTAAGACCAGTGGCACCACTGATGAAGTTGAACCGAGAAGACTCCGAAAGATGCCAGAGAGGCACCGATATTGTCATGGACGACTCTGCCCCACAGGATCCAGCTATTGATGCTAATCCGCCGGGAGCTGACCCGGCTACGCATATTGATCCATCAATTCCGCATGCTACGCCTCCAAACCCAGCTGCTGACCCGCCGAGTCCAGCTGCTAATCCGCCAAGCCCAGCTGTTAATCCGCCGAGCCCAGCCAGGGATATTGTCAATCCGCCGAGCCCGTCAAAAGGCAGCGATGATGATGTTATTATCACCGGTACTGGTCATACTGCCCCAGGCAATCCGGTTATCTTATCGAAGCATACTGCCAAGGAGGAATTTGCTGCAATGGGCAAGGGGAAAGGGAAGACAGATTTGTCGAGCTATGCTAATCTTTCTGCCCAGGAGCTTCATTCCGGATTCCTGAACCGCCTGTACACAAGCCGGGATTATGAAGCCGGTTTGGTGAATATGATGATGGAGCACTATGAGGTAATCTTCTAAATACTTTCGTCCTTGTTTTGTATATTCACTGCATTGTAGCCCCCAAGGGTCGGTTTGTCTCTTGAAGACAAACCGGGACTTCTATGTTCCATACTGCAGTTTATTAATTGCCTTGCCTGTGTACTTTCTCATCAAACACACATTAGCCCCCAAGTGCCAAGAGTTAAAACTTGTATTGATCCTTGGGACTTCAAACAATCCGTAGTAAAGAAGCAATCCACATTAGCCCCCAAGTGCCAAGTGTATAACTGGTTATATGCTTGGGACTTTTTGATAAAACTATTAACATGCTCCTTCTCTAGCTGTGGCAGGCTGATATAAATCACCAAGGTTCTCAAATTGCTGATCTTCAAGAGAATATCAAGTCCCAACAAGCAGAAACTTCCAAAGCTAAAGAAGAGCTGAAAGGCGCTTTAACAGCTATGGAACAACTAAAGGACAGCTTCAAGACCGAAAGCGTGCTAACCGGAAACTGAAAAGACTGCATTGCTGAAGCGGGCTGAAGACGCGGAGTCAGCTCTTAAACCGGTGGCAGAAGATCTAACTGGGTTGAAGCGCCAAGTAAACACTATGACCTCTGCAATTTTTGGTAAATACTCTTGCCAAGACTGCTTAAGTAATCATTTTTGAAATTGCCGGTTTAACATCAAAATCTTAAACCGTTATAGGTAGCCGTGTTGCTCATCTGGGCTCTGACATGCGGAAGAAGCTGAAGGCAGCATATACTTTGATAGAGCAATTGTATACCGGTGCCCAACGGGTTATCTGTGCAGCCTCATACAACAAACCGGCCCCAACATTGATCAAAGACACTCTAGCAAGGTTATCCATGACACCGGCGCAGATAGAAGAGATGAAGCGATCCGCTGCCAGGGCTGGCGCCTTGTTGGCACTTACCCGAGCCAAAGCATGGATAGCTGACCTGGATCCAGTTGATATTGCCAAGGGCTTTCCTGGTGAACAAGAAAACGGGGCAGAACTTGATAATGAAGCCCTCAAAGTCCTGACAAAGGAGATGCGTCCTCAGGCAAGTCAATTGGCGGAAGAGGCTAATTTGACTGTTCATCGGTCCTTCTATGATGCCAACAACCAACGGATTGACACTGCTATGAAGGAAGTGCAAAATCTTATCCCGCCAATCCGTAAGCACACTTACGCTCCTGACGTTGATCTGTCCGAACTTATAAGTGAAGAAGCTGTCTTTCAAGCTTTAACCCGGATTGACTGGACCACCGTTGACTTCCAGCCACTGGATGGGGAGGAGGAGGCTGAACCGACACCAGAAGATCCATCAACCTCTCGTCAACCCGGCAATGATTCTTAAATCGGCAACTGAGTTGATAGGCACAGATTGTGTTCTGTGCAAAAAACAATTGCTTATTTTGGGCCTTAAAGTGCCTTGTAATAGGCTAGTTGAAATACTTTGATCTACTGCCATCATGCACTGGGATATAACTGTTTGATCCGCCGTGATAATTTCAGTGATGGCTTATATACCTTCATAATACTATGCAATCCCTGTGTATGCATAATAAAGATCTGTCCGGGCGGTTTACCGCCGGACGGGTCAAAATGCCCAACACACAACCTGGTAGACAACCATGGTTGCAAGAAATAGTCAAAAATAGATCATACCTGTGATATGAAATTATGTTGTTGGTTTACCAACTTTGATTGTAGTAAGGGTTAATACCCAACTTCCACCATGTAGTGCTGGTATGAAGTAGAACCGGGTTGTGATGAACATCAGATGATTATACTGGCGACAGGTAGTCAAAGCCAGACCGGTTTGAAAGATGTCGGTTCACCATTAGTTATATGATTTTACAGATAATAATTGTAAGCCGCACCGGGTTAAGAAACACCGGGTCGAGATGGAGGCATATAGCCGGGCCGGATCAAGAGATGTCGGCTTACCTTAAAAGGTGATCAAATAAGGATAAAAATTTGCAAAGACAAACAAATAAAAACTTGTAGTCGAGGCTTTTCGAGGGCTGCCAGGCCCAAATTCAAGGCTTTTCGTGGGCTGCCAGCCGCTGAGTTAAACCATTTGACAAAGCCTTTAAGATGGGCCTCAACTAACTAATCGTCGTTTTAACTTTGACAAGTTCAGGTCTCAATGAGAGTAACTTGTCAAACGCTCATGGTCGTGCTGTGATTACCGGATAGGAGTGGCTTACTTGATGAAGGAAGGTTAACCCGGGGTTTTAGGTGAATACACCAGGCTTCCAAGCCGTGGGTCGATACCGATTACAAGGGTCCTTTCAAACTCTTTGTTACTTTACACAAAGAGCCCCTAAGTAACTTTGTGAGCTGTGCTCAATGGGTGCCTATGTTTGAGTCGTGCTTTTAGCAATGAAACTCTTTGGCCCCTTGGGTGTGAAGATCCCAAGCTGTATGATGGCATGATAGCCGTTTAATGTACAAATCGGGTCATCGCTTTGAAAACAGAAGCCCCCTTGTAACCAAGAAATATTGGAAGAACGGCAGGGGCCCTGCTTGTAGCAAGGATGCCGGTTTATTATATTGAACATAATATATACATTATCATAATATGTACATAGTGAGAGCCTATGGCTCAGGTGTAGTAAGGCCGAAGGAGAGCTATGTTCCACGGCCGCCGGGTCTCCTCCTCAGAACTGCGTGAGTCTTCTCGAACGTCAATGAGGTAGTATGATCCGTTGTGCAGATTCTTGCTGACCACAAAGGGCCCTTCCCAAGGTGGGGATAACTTGTGCATGTCGGTCTGATCCTGGATGAGCCGGAGCACTAAATCGCCTTCTTGAAAGGTTCTTGTTTTAACCCGGCGGCTGTGATAACGCCGCAGGTCTTGCTGGTAAATCGCCGAACGAGCCAAAGCCATATCCCACTTCTCATCTAACAGGTCCAATGCTTCTTGACGTGCTTGCTCGTTGTCTGCTTCAACATAATTGGCAACCCGAGGTGAGTCATGGCGAATATCACTAGGGAGTACCGCCTCTGCTCCGTAAACCATGAAGAAAGGCGTATAACCTGTAGACCGGTTTGGGGTGGTGTTTATGCTCCATAATACGGACGGTAGTTCTTCCACCCAGCAACCCAGCGTCCGCTTCAAGGGGACCATAAGCCGGGGCTTTATACCCTTTAAAATTTCCTGATTAGCTCGCTCAGCTTGACCATTAGATTGGGGATGAGCCACAGACGCTACATCAAGCCGGATGTGCTCTCGTTGACAAAAATCCTCCATCTCGCCCTTAGAGAGGTTCGTGCCATTATCCGTGATAATGCTATGTGGAAAACCGAAACGGAAGATCACCTTTTTGATGAATTGAACCACCGTGGCTACGTCACATTTGCTTACTGGCTCCGCTTCAACCGATTTAGTGAACTTGTCAACCGCCACCAATAGGTGAGTCTTCTTATCTTTTGATCGCTTGAAAGGACCCACCATATCAAGCCCCCAAGTAGCAAACGGCCAAGTTATTGGGATCATCCGTAGCTCTTGAGCTGGAACATGAGCTCGGCGTGAAAACTTCTGACAAGCATCACACCATTTTACCAGGTCCTCCGCATCAGCATGAGCCGTCAACCAATAAAAACCATGACGAAAAGCTTTAGCCACCAAGGATTTTGAACCGGCGTGATGACCACAATCTCCTTTGTGGATCTCACGTAAAATCTCACATCCTTCTTCAGGAGAGACGCAACGCTGAAACGCCCCTGAAACACTGCGATGATGCAACTCGCCATTGACGATTGTCATGGACTTGGATCGCCGGACTATCTGTCTGGCCAGAACTTCATCATCAGGTAACTCGCCCAGGTTCATATATGCCAAGTACGGAACCGTCCAATCCAGAATAAGATGTAAAGCGGCCACCAACTGTGCCTCCAGATCAGGAATGGCGAGGTCCTCCTCTGTAGGCAACTGAACCGACGGGTTATGCAAGACATCTAGGAAGGTGTTAGGTGGGACCGGTTTACGCTGAGATCCCAGCCGCTTAAAGCGCCACCGCCTCATTTTTATACCGATCAATGTGCTCCACTTGATATCCCTTAAAGTGACCAGCAACAATATCCACCTCTCGTCGGTAAGCCGCCATGAGTGGATCCTTGAATCCTGGCACCAAACCTCTGGGCTACCAGTGTCCGAGTCTCCAAAGCATCGTGACGCGCTTAAGTTCATCTCCTTGGCCACTCAAGACCATGGAGTAAGGCTTCATACTCAGCTGCATTGTTAGTACAAGGAACATTAAGCTTAAGAACATAACGAATTTTATCACCTCGAGGGGAAGTAAGGACAACTCCAGCCCCCGAGCCTTCCAATTGCCTGGACCCATCAAAGTGGATAGTATAGTATGTGTTGTCCGGTTTATCTTCTAGTGCCTGCAACTCGGTCCAGTCGTTGATGAAATCCACAAGATCCTGGGACTTGATAGCTGTGCGAGGCATATACTTCAAATCGTGTGGTCCAAGCTCAATAGCCCACTTAGCAACCCGGCCAGTTGCTTCCCTGTTCTGGATTATATCCCCCAAAGGAGCAGAACTAACCATTGTGATGGGATGACATTGGAAGTACTGTTTAAGCTTCCGACTTGCCATAAACACCCCATACACCAGCTTCTACCAATGCGGATATCTTTGCTTCGACTCGATGAGCACTTCGCTGATATAGTAGACCGGCCTTTGAACTGGGTACTCCTTCCCAGCCTCCTTGCGCTCCACCACAATGGCAACATTGACAGCCCGGGCATTAGCAGCCACATACAACAGTAGTAGTGGCTCCTTACCAACAGGAGCAGCAAGAACTTGCGGTTCAGCCAACTGCCGCTTCAAGTCCTCAAATGATGTATTAGCTGCATCGCTCCAGACAAAATTGTTTGTTTTCTTCAACATCTGATACAGAGGAATTGCCTTTTCTCCCAGACGGCTGATAAACCGGCTCAAAGCCGCAATACGACCCGCCAGTCGCTGGACATCATTGATGGACGCCGGTTTAGCCAAGGATGTAATCGCTTTGATCTTTTCCGGATTAGCCTCAATACCTCTGTTAGACACCAGAAAGCCTAAGAGCTTGCTTGCCGGAACACCAAAAACACACTTAGCCGGATTGAGCATCATTTTATAAACTCTTAGATTGTCAAAGGTTTCTCGTAAATCAGATATGAGTGTCTCTGCTTTCCTGGACTTGACCATAATATCGTCCACATAGGCATGAACATTGCGCCCAATCTGAGTATGAAGACAATTCTGCACGCGACGTTGATAAGTTGCCTGGGCACTCTTGAGCCCAAAGGGCATAGATACATAGCAGAAGGCTCCAAAGGGAGTGATGAAAGCTGTCTTCTCCTGGTCCTTGACTGCCATCTTGATCTGATGATAACCAGAATAAGCATCCAAAAAACTCAAAGGCTCACAACCCGCCGTAGCATCAATGATTTGATCAATATGAGGGAGGGCGAAGGGATCAGCTGGGCAAGCTTTGTTCAAATTTGTGTAATCCACACACATATGCCAAGTGTCATTTTTCTTAAGTACCAGCACCGGATTAGCCAACCACTCTAGGTGAAACACTTCGACGATAAACCCTGCTGCCAGTAGCCGGGCTACCTCTTATCCAATGGCCTTACGCCAATGGCGCTCCTCATTAAAGCGGCGAAGAAACTGTTTGACCGGTTTGAACCTCGGATCAATATTAAGAGTGTGCTCACGAGTTCCTCAGACACCCGGCATGTCGGTTTCCATGCAAAGATGTCCCGGTTCTCACGGATGAACTCGATGAGCGCGGTTTCCTATTTGGGATCCAAGTTAACGCTGATGCTGAACTGCTTGGATGAATCGCCAGGAACAAAATCAACCAATTTGGTTTCATCAGCTGATTTAAACTTCAAAGCCGGATCATGCTCTGTGGTGGGTTTCTTCAGAGAAGTCATGTCTACCGGATCAACATTGTCCTTATAAAACTTCAACTCCTCCGTTGCACAAACTGATTCAACATATGCCGCATCACCTTCCTCGCACTCTAGAGCAACCTTACGGCTACCGTGAACCGTAATGGTCCCTTTGTTACCCGGCATCTTGAGCTGCAGATAAACATAACACGGCCTTGCCATGAATTTAGCGTAAACCGGCCGTCCAAACAAAGCATGGTACAGACTTCTAATCTTAACCACTTCAAAGCTTATTGTCTCGGACCTTGAATCATGATCATCTCCAAAAACCACTTCCAGAGCTATCTTTCCAACTGGTAAGCCGATTTACTGTGCACCGCTCCATGAAAACGGTGTTTGACGGTTCAAGATTCTTATCTCACAACCCCATACGCTGGAAGGTTTCATAGTACAAGATATTGATATCGCTCCCTCCGTCCATGAGCACTTTGGTAAACTTATAACCTCCCACCTGCGGCGCAACCACCAAGGCTAGGTGACCAGGATTGTCAACCCGGGGCGGATGATCCTCCCTGCTCCAGACAATAGGCTGCTCAGACCAGCGTAGATAACGGGGCACCGCCGGTTCAACAGAGTTCATTGCCCTTTTATGGAGCTTTTGATCGTGCTTGCACAAGCTAGTAGTGAACACATGATACTGCCCGCCATTCAACTTCTTTGGGTGACTCTGATAACCCGACTATTGTTGATTCCCTTGATTATTCTACTGGTTATTACCACCTTGGTTGTTCTGATTGCCCTGATTATTCTGAAACCCTGAGCTTGAACCGCCACCACCGTAACCCGGCCCATGGAATCCTGGACCGGAACCACCAAATGGACCCTGATCATACCGGAAAAGATCAGAGTTTTTGAATTCCCTCATGATGTGGAAATCCTTCCAAAGATGTGTGGCCGGAGCCTCCTTTGTCCCGTGCTTTGGGCAGGGCTGATTTAACAGGCGTTCCAGATTCATTCCTCCGCCGCGCTGGGGCGGTTTACCCCTACGGCGCTGCATATTACCCTGCACATTGGTGTTAGCCACAAAATCGAAATTGTTCGCCTTACGCTTACCATTGTTACCGTGGCCCGCCTGGTTATGTTGTCCCTTTGAACCGGCATTCTTCTTTCCCTTCTCCTGTTTCTCCTCATCAGAATCAGGGTCCTTGGTATTATCAGAATCAGCGTACTTAACCAGAGCCGCCATAAGTGTTCCCATATCATTGCAATGACGCTAGAGCCGTCCCAACTTCATTTTTAGAGATTTGAACCGGCAATTGCCCTTCAACGTCACAATTGTTGTATCCGGATTGATGCGGCCGGATGAATGCAAGATTTCTGAAACCCGACGTACCCAATGGGTTGTTGACTCGTTCTCTCCTTGGACACAAGCCGCCAGATCTACAATGGACATAGGTTGCTTGCATGTATCTTTGAAGTTTGCTATGAACTTGGCCTTCAACTCATCCCATGAATTAATCGAGTTAGCAGGCAGGCTCTTCACCAAAAGTAGCCGTTCCTTCTAGCATCATGGTGAAGTACTTTGCACATGCCGCTTCATCCACATCTAGCATCTCCATTGCCATCTCATAACTCTCTACCCACGCCTCGGGGGGCTGATCAGCGGTATAGTTAGGCACCTTGCGCGGACCTTTGAAATCTTTGGGCAACCGCACATTCCGGAGGGCCGGGATGAGACATGGTACTCCCCAGGAGCTGAATGCAAGCCCGGTCCCTCGTTCTACTGACGCCACTGGTTGAGCCAGGGCGGGTTGATGATGACCCGCGTGCTGTGCCGCCAATGCGGCCTCCCTTCGCGCTCTGCCATTATCCACCACATCCTGAGCATTCAAACCGCCGTTCGCCGGATTAGGCCCTCGAGGGGCATCACGACGCCACGCACTGCTTGACATGGCCGGTTCGTCTATGTGCCTGCTATAACTCTTGCTCGGACGAGGGGTTGAATGTATTCTGTCTCGGCTGTAGGAATAAGCCTGTTGCTGAACAACGGCAGTTTGAAGAAGATCCCTGGCTCGTCGAGTCTCAATCGCTGCTAATGAATCACCCTCCATCGGAATAGCCACCAACCGTGATGCTACCGCAATCATGTTATCCGAGGGGCTGGAAAAGTGACCCGGCGGTGTTGCTACATACTGCGGTGGGTTGTCCGTCCGTCGAGGCGGATCCATCGCCTGTGTTCGATCCGCATGGCCCTGTGTGCTTCATCCGGTTTACTCCCACCGGATTGCTAGGCCCAGCTCCCGTGTGTCAAGAGATTCGTAACCTCAGAATTTGCGGTAGTCTAGACCGGTGCTTCCTTCTCATAACTTCATTTGAGGCGTTCTGATCCAACGTAAGCCGGTAATTCTGCGCCTGGATTTCCTATGATCGGGCATTTAAAGCGGCCCGTTCTTCATCCATCCTGGCCTCCTCAGCTGCCAAGTCTGCCTTGGCCTGAGCTATTTGATCCCTTAGCTTCGCGACATCCGCATTATGCTGAATTTGAGTCTCCGGAGTCACCGCTGTAGTTAACAATGCCGTCAAAGCGTCCAGTAAGCCAGCAAGAACTTGAGCCGGCGGCCGACCCTGCCTCCTCGCCGCTAGCGATCCGAAACCATTGCTGCAGAGATGAAGATTGCACAGTGGGCTGCGTACGGGCCATGAAGATCGCAACCCGGTTTGGCGGTTCAAGGGGACCCGGAATACTGTCACCATCGGAATACCCCTCAATCCGGCCATCTTGCAGTCGGTATAGCGACTTGGTTTCGCCAGTGGACGATTCACCATCTGAGTAGACGGCGGTCTCAACGTCGGACACCGGTTCAGATTCCGCACCATGAATGAATCCTACGAATGCACGCTTCATGGCGTGCTGAATCCGGGCAGGACTTGCATGCTGAGCCGTCTCGACGAGGTCGGTGGAGATGTCCGGCTCAGAGCCCGGTTCGCCGATCTTGCCGATGAAAACGTGAATTCCGCCAAAGGGGACCCAGTAGCCGTACTCGATTGAGCCGGCCTCGAGGCCCCAGCCTGCGCCGTCGATGTAAAGCTTGTCGTGACGACTCTTGGTCATCCGGCCAACCACGTACCCCCTTGAGTCCTTCAAAGTTGCCCTTTAGGAGCTCGAAACCATCGTGCGATAGCCCCACGGTGGGCGCCAACTGTCGTGGAAATATCACATCAGATGTCCTAGCAGAAGGACTTAGTCGTGGAGCCATCGCAACGATGTTAGCCTGAAAGGGTTAAACCGGACAAGGGACACGAGAGTTATACTAGTTCAGCCCCTTCGATGAAGGTAAAAGCCTACGTCTAGTTGTGATGGGATTATTGGGATTTCGATGACCAGGGAGCAAATACGCTTGCCTGGGTCTCGAGTTGTTGTCTCTCGTCCCTGAACCACCGTCGGGTCATCCCTTTATATACACAGGTTGACGCCCGGCCGGTTTACAGAGTCCTGAGGCCGATTCATACAAGTGTTTGGCTCGGTCTCTCCCTTTCCCTACCTTACAGTACAAGTAAACAATTATGGCGGTTTATCACTACGGGCCCTAATCCGCCTCCGGGCTCTGGGCCTTTAAACTTTATCCGTAAAGTGCCATCTTCTTGTCTTCATGGGCTTCAGTATAGCTGAGCGTGAACCGGCCCCTCCTGGGCGGTTTATACTCAGTGGTTATATCCTCAACACCAATGATGTGTGGCTATCCTGTGATGTTTGAGTAGATCAGTTTTGTCCTATGGGTTGGTTGATGATCGTGATTGGTTTGAGTTGTGTTTTATTATTGGTGCTGTTCTATGGTATTCTCCGTGTCGCGCAAGCGTGAGGGATCCCCGCTGTAGGGTTTGAAATATGGTCATGATTTGCTTATGGTGGGTTGCTAGAGTGATAGAAGCTTAAACCCGAGTAAGGGGGTTGTTGGCGTATGGGAGTAAAGAGGACTTGATACTTTAATGCCATGGTTGGTTTTTACCTTAATGATCTTTTGTAGTTGTGGATGCTTTCTAGAGTTCCAATCATAAGTGCATATGATCCAACCTCATATAAAATTGCAATAATGATTACCGATCTAGTTATCGATTGCCTAGGGACAAATAACTTTCTTGTGACAAAAAGCTCTCTACTAAAACTAACTTAGTTGTTCCTTTATCTAAACAGCCCCTAGTTTCTATTTACGTGGTCTTTATTATCTTGCAAACCTATCCTACAACACCTACAAAGTACTTCTAGTTTCATACTTGTTCTAGGTAAAACGAATGTTAAGCGTGCGTAGAGTTGTATCAGTAGTCGATAGAACTTGAGGGAATATTTGTTCTACCTTTATCTCCTCATTGTGTTCGACACTCTTACTTATCGAGAAAGGCTACAATTGATCCCCTATACTTGTGGGTTGTCAAAGGGTTTTAACGAGACCTGGAGGAATCAGGTGGATTCCCTAGTCCAAAAAGGTAGTGTCGGAGTAAAGGTTAATGATGATATCAGGCATTATTTTCAGACTCATAAGGGCTTGAAACAAGGTGATTCGATGTCTCCGCTCTTATTCAATATAGTAGCTGATTACTAACCATTCTCATTGGCTGGGCCAAGGAGAACGGTCAAGTTGGTGGACTCGTTCCCCATCTCGTCGATGGGGGAGTTTCCATCTTACAATATGTCGTCGACACTTTTCTTTTCATGGAGCATGATCTCGCAAAGGCCCAGAATATGAAACTGGTGCTATTTCGTTTTGAACAATTGTCGGGATTAAAAATATATTTTCATAAGAGCGAATTATTCTGCTTTGGGAGGGCCAAAGAGGAACAAGATGCATATAGACAATTGTTCGGATGTGAATTGGGATCTCTGCCTTTCAGTTATCTGGGCATACCCATTCATCATCGAAAACTTACTAATAAAGAATGGAAATGCATCGAAGATCGATTTGAAAAAAAAACTAAGTTGTTGGAAGGGCAAGCTAATGTCTTATGGAGGTCGGTTGGTGCTTATTAATTCAGTACTAACTAGTATGCCGATGTTCCTGTTATCATTCTTTGAAGTACCTAAGGGGGTACGAAAGAGACTTGATTTTTATCGATCTAGATTTTTTTGGCAGTCAGATGATTTTAAGACGAAATATCGCCTAGCTAGATGGGATATCATTTGCCGGCCCAAGGACCAGGGGGTCTCGGCATTGAGAACCTGGAGATTAAAAATAAATGCCTAATGATTAAATGGTTATATAGGTTAACATTAGAAACTGATGATAAGTGGGCTCAGATATTACGAAACAAATATTTACATTCAAAATCTCTCGCCCAAGTTACCGCAAGACCTAACGATTCGCCTTTCTGGAAGGAACTTATGAGAACGGAAGATTTGTTCTTTCTAGGGCCAAATTCTTTGTTGGCAATGGGATGAAAACAAGATTTTGGGAGGACACATGGTTAGGGGAGACGCCTCTAGCCCTACAGTACCCCACCTTATATAATATTGTATGATGTAAGGAGGATTACGTGGCTAATATACTACAGGAGGTGCCCTTAAATATATAGTTTAGGAGATCTTTAGTTGGGGAGCGTTGGAACTCTTGGCTACACTTGGTGAGGCGGTTGATGGAAGTTCAACTATCCGACCAACCTGATTCCTTTCACTAGAAATTAACCAGAAACAGTATGTTTATGGTCAAATTTATGTACGTGGATCTAATTAATTATGGCACAATCCCAAGATCACTAAATATTTGAAAAGTTAAGCTTCCCTTGCGTATCAAAATTTTCATGTGATTTGTCCACAAGCAAGTAATCCTCACCAAAGATAATTTACTAAAACGACGTTGGGTAGGTAGTGCATGATGTTGTTTTTGTGGTCATGATAAAACAATATAGCACCTATTCATAGATTGCCCTCTCGCGAAATTACTTTGGCGAACTATTCATATAGGCTTTAACATTAATCCTCCAACTAGCATTGAAGCGTTATTTGGGACCTGGCTAGCTGGAGTTGATCAACTTATTGCGTCTCATATTTGGATTGGAATATGTGCGCTTATTTGAGATATATGAAACTGCGGAAATGATATGATCTTTAACAGACAACATTTTTTAACATTCTTGCAGGTCATATTCAGAGCTACATGCATGGATCCGTACGTGGTCCTTACTCACTCTTATGGACTCCAGAGAGCCTTTGGTTACTGGTTGCACCCCGTGGAAGATGGTAGCACGGGCTATATTCAACCGGTTTGGATGGCGGTCTCATAATAGGATAGGCGTCTAGTGTTCTAATCCTACTATCCTGCCGGTTGCGGCCATGAGTTCTCTTTTTTGTTTTTGCTCCATTTGCGAACTGTAATGGAGCTAAGATCTTGTTATTCTTCGAACCTTTTATTAATAATACGACCGCATGCATCTTTCAGATGCAGAGGCCGGGGGTGAGCCTCCTTTTCCAAAAAAAAAACGATTGTGTACCCTAGCGATTCATCTCTTGTGTGTCCTGGACGGAGGCGCCCCATCCCCGCCCCCAAAGTGCCACATTGACATGCCGAGTCATCGAGATGAGGTCGCAGTGCGTCCAATGATTAGTGCGGCGGTATGGTTCCAAAGAAGGTATGTGTCTAAATTTTTCTATCTAGATTTCATATATACATATATTGTTTATTTTTTCGATGTTTATATTAAGGGGTCCCAAGTTTTATATTCGCTCGGGCCCCAAAATCTCAGGACCGGCCCTGGCGTTACTTCGAGTTGACGCAGAGCTCAACAACTGTTTTGTTTGTTTAAGGTGATGTCCTGTCTTGTGTTGATTGATTTGTTGGTTTGTACACTACTAGTGGAGTTGGCTCGATCACTTTAGTGCTAGCTTTTGCCTTAATCAAATGTTCTAAGCCAGATGCTAACGTTCATGTTTGTCTCTTCTGGTCATCCACTAGCCCTACTAAATGGTACTGCTAGTACTATTAAGAAATGAATCACGAGCATCTCCTCTCCAATAACTAGTTGTCGGAAAAACCAACAAACCGTCCATCTCTCCTTAACTTTTTTTCATTTGGAAATCATTGGTGATGCCTCTGCTCTTTACGGTTTATCTTTTGTGTATTCATTCATCTGGTCTATGGAATAGCTTGGTCTTTCTTTCACACCGGTGGTGGATTGGGGGATGATCATGTTAGGTCAAGCTGTTAACTTTTACATAGTCTGGTGACCCTGTTGCCATTTATATATATATACATATAATCAAGTCGCAAACGGATATATTTTGCCTTCCACCTAACCAGCAGAATATATATTTTCTCGCGGGGTAATAGTGGGTTTTATTCCTCTGAAATAGTGTTAACACAAACTCAACGACACTATTTGGAACTCGATGCAACCAACAAGCGGTGCCACATCCAGACCAATATTAGCAAGACTATGAGCAACTCTATTTTGATGGCGTCCAATCTTAACGGAACAAACCCACACGTATGTAGAAGCTTCTTAATCTCTGTCATTAGGCATTCATAGGCGGAGCGGGCCAACGAGTCATCTGTCAGAACAGCAGTAGCAACAGAACTATTGGCTTGGATCATTAGTGAAAGATTCGACCGATGAATGCTCAATGACAGGCCTTTGAGTATCACTGTAATTTCAGATTCAAGGGCCAAAGATAACGAAATGCAGAGAAAGTCACCTTCCCCTCTGAATCTCTTAGGACCATGCCCGTCCCTAGCTCTCCGGTTTCTAATAAGGGCCTAAGGGCCTCTTTGATTCATAGGAAGGTGGAGGGAAAATATATGATTTTTTTTCTATGGTGACACTATTGGTTTATATGACGCAAATCAAAATTTGAACTTCAAAGGAACAGCCTATGGAAAAGGAGGATTTTTTTCCCCATTGGTTTGAGTCTGAGAAAAAAATTACAATGCACTCAAACCTCATTTTTGCACCTATGCACACGCAAAAAGTCGAATGATATAAGTTGAATAGAAATAATAATATAATCTTCCCCCGCAAAATATAATGGCTAATAATAACATATTACTCCACGTGTTTCCTTCGAATCAACCACCAGGCGCCTCAAAATTTTCATGTTTCCGTAATCCTCAGTTGCGCACATGCAACCATATATTATTTCTGTGTTTTCTTTTTCTAGGCCTACTGTTTTGGGAATGCTCCGAATCAAAGAAACTATATGAACACAACAATCGAATGAATGTGCAGAGTGTTGTGTTAATTTGCTACTCCCTCTGTTCATAAATATAAGATGTCCTAACTTTTTTCTGAATCGGATGTTTATGGATGCTTTAGAGAGTTCGTTACTTATTTCAATCTGTATGTAGTTCATATTAAAATACTCAAAACTTCCTATATTTACAAACGGAGGGAGGGAGTACCATTTAACTGGCAGTTTGACCTTCTCTGGAACGAAGGGAGTACATATGAACAGAAATGAATGAAGGCACGCTAAAACATGGGAGTAACAAATGGGCAGCTGATGGTACAGCCTATATAAGTCAACATAACATGCGGATAAACTCGTGCGTGTCAGAGGATTGCAACTAGTCGGTGTGATTACATCCTTTTTTGTCAGTTAATGAATGCAAAGTACGGCCACTGCACCAATGGGATCAAGGTGGAGATCATGCAAGGGATTAGAGAATATCGGTACAAGTACTTTGCATTCATTAACTGACAAAAAAGAATTTAGTCACATCAACCAATTGTAACCCTCTGACACAGCACGAGTTTATCCGCATGTTATGTTGACTTATATATGCTGTACCATCAGCCGCCCATTTGTTACTACCCTCTTAATAACTATTTAGATCTAGACCCAGCATCTAATCCCACTCACAGAAACCCAGAGTACCACCCACTGCTACCACCACATTCCTTTCGTAAAGAAAGACAATAGCGCCCATGAAACATAAAAACAAAGTTGAAGTCAGTCTCATCTCCCCTCCTTGTAGGCATTGTCCTCTATCCAACGTGTTTTTTCTTTCTCGATTTCATCAGAAAATCGGTTTTTTTTTCTTTTTCCCACAAAATTCATGTGTTCCAAACGGGGCATCGCTATTTCGGACCAGGGGACAAAATAGTGCACATGGCATGTCGCTGTAATGCATTTTTGTTCCTACTGATTTAGCAACTACCACATACATTCATAGATGATATATTCTTCCCTTGGTGTCTGGGCTCAAGATGGTAACAGTGCTACTCCAGAACAGGAGGGAGGATCCACCCCCCAGAAATGTGAAAGGAAGCTCAGCTATTTTCAGACAGAGGAAACAAGCCAAAACTGATAGCCATAGCCTGATCCTGGTTCCTCTCAGGCAGACAAATAACCATAACCGGCCTAAAAATAGAGTGCACGTGTGACCTGTCTATATCAGCCACCACTCACTTGCAGCAAATCAGCACACCCAGGAAAACAGATTAACCAGCAACAAGAAATGGTAATTAGGAGACAATCCAGGACAAGATCACTATTATCCCCCCGAAATGTTACAGAGCGCGGCACGCGGCGTGTTACAGGACAAACCTGGATTATGGTAGTTTTTTTCACAGGATGTTAGTAGTATCAGGGCATAATGTTACAGAGCAGTGAGTGCATTTCTCATGCAGGGTTTCCCATGGTTACACAGCAGCCAGTTTCTGCCATCTCTTTTCAGGTTTCTTCCTTTTCCCCCTTCTCTTCTCCAGAATGAGCTTCACAGAACTTGCTGCTTCCATGAACAGAGCATCTTTCAGAAAGAGCAGCACAACACCCGCAGAATTTGCTCCTGTAATCCAGGTCAGCATCCTTTTCGTCGTCGATCCCTGCGCTGATGGAGTTCGCACGCCGAACAGCTACTCGTGTTTCGACTCCATGCCTGGTCTTTCTTTGAAACAACTCACGGGAACCCATGGCAGAGAGAACTAATTTCAACAGTCAGGTTCACTGTGTCTTTTCATTTAAGAGTTCCTTTTACTTGTCGTTTCTCTTTTCGGACAAAATTAGTTGCTCGTCCAGGCAATTTTTTTTGGTCAGTCTATTTACAAATACAAACCCTTGTATTATTGCCTTTTTCCCAATGTCGCTACCATCTGAGGCCGCATGTAGCCATGCTATTTAACGTCACACCCTCATGACGATCGCCGCCAACTTCTGATCCCTTTCTGAGGCAGTTTGAAGGGGCTCCAGCTTTTCCTTCGTTTCGGGCTGTCAGAGAAGACGCCCGTCGCCAATGCCTGCTGAAGCCACAGCTCAAATTCGTCTTCGGGGATCATCTCGGCGTCCAGGCTAAAGGGATACCGAGAACTTTGGGATCTCTGCGGCATCCTATCCGCACCAACCATGTTCACCATAAAAGTTGGACCATGAGTGTTTGGTTTGCACTCCATTCCCTGCATTATTAACAAAAAAAGAACGGGTTAAAGAAGTGTTGCCCATTTTTCAGATATAACATCGCAACATCCTTTCCTTATTATCAGAAAATGGCATGTCAGCAGCTGATGTGGCCATCATATTACCTGCAATACATGTTCTGGGTCCTACTTCCTAGAGAGCTTAACATGGTCCCTACTCTAAAAGGAAGTTGGTATTCTATCCACCTTACAAGATCAAACAACCAACTGAACCTATTTACAAAGTAGAGCAATCTGGACTATGTTAAACTACAAAGACTAAATTCAGCCATGAGCAAAGGAGTCGAGCCAAGAGTCTTTGGTATACTCATGTATACACTATAAACAAATAAAACAGCAGAGCCTAACCACATAAAGCAAGGAATGCATACAAACCCTCCAATAAGTTTTCTTTTGGACACACACTATTATTATGGGGCTGTACACTCGGTAGAAAAATTACACCAATCTGTTGAGATATGGTATGCGACAAGGGAATATTTGACACAATAAATGAATTCAAATTTTCAAGATTACAGATCCTTCTAATCCAGTCTATCTGAAGTCTTTGTCAGTGAATCAAACATGGATCATTGCCGACGTCAACAAGGAAGCGACTAAAAGTTAAAGCATATCACTTGAGACATTTATTATGGCAAGTAAATACGCATGTAAATAACTGAAATCTATAATCAAATCAAACATGACAAGATAGATAGAGACAGACTCACCTGGCAAGTAGCCCACTCAGATACATCAAATATTTTACTCTCCGCACAGACAAAAGCTCTTGGTATTTCTGTCTGGAGTGAACAATCAAGAAAGAACAGAATTTAAGTTATATTGGACATTAGTTTCTGCAGTGGCAAAATACACATGCATGCTCTAAGTTAAGTGATTCATCAGTGATGTCTTGTATTCAGCAGAATTTGCTTAAGCAATTCACTTTAGAATACCGGGATTGAGATAAGCTGGAAATTCAAGGTACTTTGAGCATCCACTTTAGCAACATAGATATCCTTAGATGATCTACAATCAGAAGCAAAACATTCTGGGGTTCTTACAGCTCAAATGAACAAATTTGCTCGAGCCCAACATCGGCCTCAGGCAGTATAGACTAGCCCAGTTTAAGCAGTATAAGCGAGTACGAAGGGACTGAGGTTTTCACTCATGAAAAACATCTCGTTGAGTTTTCTACCAAATAGGTGCGCACTGTGCAGAGTGCCAGGATTCAGAAGATTATGCCTTCTTCTACATAAATCTCATTCTCCCTTTGTTTAAACCACTGGTTCCCAGTAGTTCATTCCATAAACCCAAGATGACTGCAATAGGTGCTTCCATCTAAACTAACGCTGAGGTAAAATAAAAATATAATGAAGTTTACATGTTATTTAGACACAGAACTGTACCTTCAACGATGCAGAATATCTATTTTCCACCCACCCATCTCCGTCCTTGGCAACATGGTATTGGGAACAATCCTGCAAGCACACAATTCATGCAAATTAGCTGGAGCGATACACTCACTTAACAAATGCCCTAAAAGTACATGCTAGGCTTCTAACCTGGCACCATCTTGCTTTTGCTTTGCTTCTCTTGGTACATATCCATAAATGAAAATTACCACATTTTGTGCACTGTATACGCCTGGACTCCTCAGAGAGAAACTCTACCCCACTCTGCAGAAAGGATATTTATCAATTGATTTTATTTTTCAATTATAAATGAGTTATACAAAGAAAACAGTATCAAACAAGATTGTCCAAAACAGGAGGGTCGTGCATAAATCACCTTGTTTAAGAAATTGACCAGGTTACATACAGAAGATAACTAACTGAATTCCATAGTAACAAAACAATAGAAGATAACTGGCTAAATTCCATACTAACAGAATAAAAGTATCTGTTGAGGGGTAGCACGTGGTATCTGAGGAATTTTTCAATACGAATGAGCTCCAAAGGATAATAATATCAGAAAGTAAATTACAAAGGGGAATGTGCAGAAAATTAGAGATCGCATTGTCTGCTCCAAAACTTAACAAGATCATGTGCAAATCAAAGACATCTACATTTCGTATTTAGTTATTTACAAGGACAAGAACCCACCGGTTGGGAGACAACACGTGATCTCTGAGTCATTTGCCGCGATTCTTCTTTCCTCAGCTGTTCATCATAGCCATTTTTCTTCGTTAAATCTGAGAGTACCTGCATGGAGGTACGACTAGACCGGTTACCTTTATCAAGAGTCAAATAACACATTTGTGATCAAGAAACGATACACTGTCAGATTTGAGAAAACTCTACGAAAGAAAGCCCAAAGCTCGCATATACTCCCAAGTACTTGCCTCAAAAGCTGACTGAAGCTTCTTGAATGACTCGCACGCCAATGGATTCCCCATGTTTTTATCAGGATGGACAAGAACTGCCTAGACAGACAAAATGCACCAGGACAATAAGGAACAGAAACATGGATGATCGTTCAGCTTAAAGTGTTGTTGTCTATTACCAGTTTTCTGTATTCCTTTTTCAATTCGATCTGATTGATGCTTTTGCTCCGAGGGATGCCCAAAACATCATAATAGGTCGAACCATCCATTATCCTCTTCATCTCGTCCAACGAAGTAGAATTTGATTTCACTATTTTACTAGGAGATGGCTCCTTCTGTACATGTAACACATCTTGGGTAGGTGCTGCGCAAAAGGGCTTTGCAGACGACACGGTCTCTGGTTCACTTTCAGGAGGAGGAGGATATTCACAGCCACGAAAGAAGGCATCCGTGGCTGGATCAGAATCCTTCATTTCTTCAAATGGTCTCTCTTCCGTGCTTCCCTCATATCCTTGCAGTAACTTGTTCAGAAGATCATTTGTCAGAAAAGAGAGATTCAGCGTGAAGAAAACTCCAAGCCACCCGACACGAACAGCCACACAATAAACAGCATACATAGCCAACACAGGTATGACAAATCGTGCATGTTTCAAAGAGCACATACAACCTGCATTACCACAGAGGAGCCTCCATTAGATGAGGATGATCAAATAAATAGGGCGAATGAGGTAACATCAGAAGTAATTCAGATGAACTACCTCCAGCAACCAGAAGCATGCCGGTAATCCAGAAGTAGCCATACATCCACATAATCATGATTCCAAACAGTCCTACAATAAGAAGGCCAGGCGTATAGCCCATGTAGTGAATGACTGCCGCAACAGCTCCCTGAAACAGTGCGCCATTAAACAATCAGATAACATAACCTCTTCTGATATCCTTCTTACACGGGAAATTTGTATCCTTACTTGAAAGCAGAAGTTACTACCTTACAGAGGTAGTACTAATTAAGTACTCCCTCCGTAAACTAATATAAGAGTGTTTAGATTACTATTTTAGTTATCTAAACACTCTTATATTAGTTTACAGAGGGAGTAAGTATGTATATTAGATGATGATGGAACAAGAGACATTGTCTGCATTGCAATAAGAAAAGTGGCAGGGAGAAAACAACAGGAGAGATGACCCTATTTATTCTCCATTATTTCACTGCTGATTACTGATTCAGTGGTGCAATCTAGCTGAAAAGGTCAGGTAACCCCCAGTGGAAGTAGAGAAAACTTCCAAACGTCTTTAACAGCGGGCAGATAGAATCTAGAAATAGCATAAACGAGTACTAAAGCATGACATCAGATTACACTAGTAGACAGTGATACATCAAGCCAATCAATCCTGTGATAGTTTAATGGCGGTTCTACTTTACCAGCAATTACTACTTCAACTATGCTACTTTAGTAAAGATGCAACCTAACATGCAATCCACAATCAGATAGCAGAAGCAGCACATGACAAATCCTTATCCAGTAAACATCTGGGCTGCTTTGCCAAAGCAGCAAGGTGAGGATGATTATGATTTGCAGCACGAACCAGGCCAAGGAGGGCGTAGAGGGCGCAGGCCGAGGAGGTCATGCACACGAAGCAGCTCCAGAGGATGACGAAGACGGCGGCGGGGCCGAGGCTGGCGAGCGCGAGGAGGCCCCGCGCCGTGCAGCCCCGCCACTGCCTGAGCGCCTCGAGCAGGAGGCGCGAGGAGCTGACGCAGGCCCGGGACACGGCCGGCCAGTGGCGGTCGACGAGGAAGGCGAGGCGGTCCCTGCCGCAGCCCGCCGCGGCGTGCGCCCAGGCGACGACGTGCTTCTGGGAGAGGACCCACGTCCACCCCTGGTTCCAGAGCCCCAAATCCGCCATGGCAGCCGCGAGCGCTCGGCCAGATTGGTCAACTCCGGGACCGCGGGGCCGCCATTTCCCCCGATTGGAACCGAACCCCGCCGGAATCGCCCGCCGAGCACCGCAAAAACCAACTTCCCCCCAAACCAATCGAACAAGCTCCAAGAAGAGGTCCAGCTCAGGAAGTCATCTAGAACTGCCCCCGGCCCCGCGGAAAACGAGCGGATCGAGCCCCGGAGCTATACGACGCCACCGCCGCGGAAGAGGTCCAGAGCGGCGCCGCCTTGCGCCCGAGAAACGACGAGAAATCCCCGGTGGATAAAGGCGCCCCGGGGGTTAGGGGGCCGCCGACAGCTGGGGGCGGGGTGGGGGTTGGATCTTCCGTCGGTGAATCGGCCGGGGGTGGTAAAATAGCGGCGACGCCCGCCCAAGGGGAATCTGCCGACGCTGCCGCTGCTTTGCCCGAGCTTTCGCCGCGCTCCCTCTCTCTCTCTCTCTCTCTCTCTCTCTCTCTCTCTTGCTGCAGTGGTGGTGGTGGTGGTGGTGCTAGTTTGGGGCGAGCCACATCTCGTGACAAAAGAAGGATTGAGGCGAGGCGGAGCTGAAAGGGAAAAGAAGGGATCTTTCAAAAGGCAGACGCTCGCTCTCTCGCTCTGTCTAGAGAGAGAGATTAGGGTTGGGAGTAGGGAGAAAGAGAGCAGTAACTGTCGATGGAAATGGTGGAGAGCATGGGGTTGTGGTGTGGTGGGGGTGATGACTGACGAGAGTGGGTGGTTAGAGAGAGAGAGAGTAGCTCTGCTCAGCTTTAGAGAGCGAAGTGAGTGATTTTATTATATCTGAGAAGATGATGACTGTGGGTGTAGTACTAATTTGGGTTTATGACAATTCATAAAGGCAATTATTATAAGGGATCCAGTTCATTTTTATGGTTGAGTATAATTAATGATGCTACTAAATCTAAAAGATCTTATACTGTATTAGTTTATGGAGGGAGTACAAGCTTATTACACTGAGAGAGCATGGATAATTTGTGACTGAACGGCCAATTTTTATTTCTAGGTCTGGTTGAATAATTGACTGATTTACCATTGTATTAAGAGCACTTCTTGAACAAGATGACAGCGGTGGGAGAATTCTTTGTTACTAGAAAGTTGTTTTTATTAAATATAAATATGGGAGTGATAGAGTTCATTCATGTGTTAAGCACTAATTAAGTGGAGCCATCTGCTCATAGTACTAGCTGCCAATTAATAGCTGCATGTTCCTTTCTTCCTTCCTGGCATGCACAATCACGATTTCTTTTGGGTCTTAATAATGGCACCATACGCCCTGGAGTGTTAAGGTGGGATTTGTGTGTATCCTCCTTCACTAATTGCGTGCGTCCGAAGTAGCTAGGCGCACTTGTGAGTTTTTTTTGTTTGTTTTGTCGAGTGTATACGTGTTTTTTGAACGCGGTACAGACGCAAAGCGCTCATATACACGCGCATACTCTCACCCTTATGAAAGTACATACGCATACCCTATCTCTATGAGCACTCATACCCTATCCCTATGAGCACCTCCGAAACACTGAGCCGGCATATCATCTTGAAAATTACCAAGTCACCGTGGACACCTCGTCATCGACGGGAACGTCTCCTCCCACTGAATGCACATCGCCGAAAATTCTGAAATAAATCCAGAATAAATCGAAGCACTGATTTTGAACCCGATGGTGATACCACAGCCTTCTCTAACCATCCAACCACAGGTTGGTACGCGAGTGTATACGTGTTGAGTGATGTTGCATGAGGTACTCCTCCCATTGTTTGTCTCTTCATCGATGTATGTATTTTTTTAGTTGTCCCTACACGTTTATTAAAAAAATCTCATGTTCTTCATGATTGTGATTTTTATGGAGAAGTGTTTTGACAGGCTGGGCTGAGCAGATAAACCTTTAAAAGTATCTGCATTTAATGTCAAAACAAAAAAAAGACTTCGGCACTTCATCTAGGGCAAAAAAGATACGAATGTCCTTGATAACATGTATCACATGACCACACACGGAATAGGCACGTGTGTGGGCGTGTCAGCTGACACAATGAGTTAACAACGACGACCACTCGCCCACGAGGCACCACCACCTACAACAGTTGTCGTCTTGAGCATGTATGCCTCATGTTGGAGACGAAGATGTGTGGAGGTTGGAAAAAGCGATAGGCGTAAGCGAGGCGGCTGGCCTTCGCCTAGTGCACAGGCAGTGCTTAAGCGTCCTAGGCATGGCCTAGGCAGTAATATAGTTTTACTATGAAGGTGTATTTATGATCATTATATGTGGGTTAATATAATTTGAGGAAATATAAATAAGTTAACTAACAGCTACTGCCATCAAAATATGGCCCGTTTGGCATAACAGTGCGATATGACATGATTTTTTGCTTGGGTAGACAATTCCTTGCTTGTCCTGCCTAGACTTTGAGTAGCAGCAAAAGTAGACAAGTCGATGTATATCGTACTTGAAGTCCCCCAAACCGTAGAGGAACAATCCTGCGAACCGCCCACGAACAGTCCCTTGAACCAAAGACTGAAAGCACATCCTCTCTATAGATTGCAAGCGTATGGTCTTCACGATCCGGCAGTGCTTCGCCGTCCAAAACTAATCACCGCCGACGAATTAGAAGAGGAGATTAGAGCCACGCGGTGCTTCTAATTATGAGGATTACATGACCTAGAACTAGCTCTGATTATCTCAACTAGAACTAGTACTAGCTCTAATTATCTCCACTAGAACTACTATTAGAGAACTAGAGGAGGCTCCAAAACTTGTGTGTACAAAATAGCCCAAAGCCTCTAGTGTATATAGGTTGGAGGGAGGAGGAGTGGGTCACAAGGAGGGAAGGAGCTCCCCTCCTTTGTGCGTCGGCCAGGGGGGAGGAATCCTCCCACACCTCCAATTCGGCCTCCCCCCAAGGGAAAAGGGCGGCACCTCCCCCAATAGGGCCTATGTGGCCCAATTCTCTTTCCGCCTCCTGTTGATATTTAATTAAGTATGAAAGCCTCCTAACAATTATTAGAGTCTTTTATTATTAATTTAACATCACCAAAAAAAATTTCCACCTATATATATTATTTATTGGTAATACCCGGTATTGCCCAATAAACTCTCAAACCCTTCTAGTGACCCCAAAACGCTTATGGTTCCTCTCGGGACTATTCTGAATATTAACGAAACTATTTCACAAATAAATCCTCGAGACTCTCTTCCTACTAACACTCACAATATCGTGATTACCTTAAGCTTGTGACCCTGTACGTTCGGTAAAACATAGACATGAACGAAACCCCTTTGTTCAATGATCGATAGTGAAACCATGGACGTCCATATCAATCCCTATGATTACATGAATGACATTCGAGTGAACCTTTGGTTATCATGTGATGTTCCCTTTTGCTTCACGATACTTTATAAAATTTGAGGTGAGATGTATCAGTATCCTCTTGAGTCATACACATGCTCACTATACCGATCTCCTCGTTGCCGATTTTGTTCTTCTTTCTCGTTGACGTGTTCTAGCATCCCCGTGAAATGTCACATGTGACTGGCCAGACGATAATGGATGCCTTCACACATAGAGGGCCCTGAGAATATCTCTCCATCGCCGGAGGAGCAAATTCCATTCTCAAGCTATCGAGTGATACGTCTCAAAAATATCTGATTTCCTAAACACTTTTGCTCTTGTTTTGGACTCCAATTTGCATGATTTGAATGGAACTAACCCGTATTGATGTTGTTTTCAGCAGAACTACCATGATGTTATTTTTGTGCAGAAATATAAGTTCTCCGGTGGAGCTGAAATTTTACAGAGAATTTTTTTTCTAGAATATATAAAACTACCATGATGTTATTTTTATGCATTAATTGAGTTTTCAATGCATTTATGTGCATAATTCAAATTTGAACTACATATACATGCTCTAATGCATATAAATTGGTTGAAAATTCAAATATGTGTCCTTGGTTGCATGCTTAGGTCCCATGCAAGAAACGGGAATGAATGTCAAACACCCTGCCGCCGTCACTCGGCCGCAAACATTGAGATACCTGATTTTTAAATTCTAGTAAATCCAAAACTCGTCTGAAATTGATGAAACATGGCATGCTATCATGGAGCGGCATCAACATGCCGTGGTAAAAAATTTATCCCATTTGGGACACATTTGGGTATAAGCTTCTCACAAACCAGATCTTCTCACAACAAGCCTGATGGTTTCGGTAGGGAATGTCGTGGTTGTTGGGGATATTACCACTAAGGGTAAACCGGCCAGGACAGGCCGGGTTAACTTCATCAGTAGTTGAGCATAGTAAAGCCCAAGAAGGCAGTAGAAGGCTTATGGCCCATAGCCAGTTCACACCCGTAGTTGTAAACCGGCATCAGCATGTAACTTGTATTGTAAGTTAGGAATAGTAGAGACCGAGCCGGATACATCTATGAACCGGCGTCGGGACTCTGTAAACCGACGGGCGTCACCCATGTAAGGGGATGACCCGGCGGCGGTTTAAGAGATAGACAACCACAACTCGAGGCTTAGACGAAGCTTGTTTGCTCCCTAGTCCTCGAAACCCCATCAATTCCATCACAACTAGAAGTAGGCTTTTACCTTCATCGAAGGGGCCAAACTAGTATAACTCTCGTGTCTTTGCGTCCGCTTTAACCCCTTCAAGTTAACCCGTAGCGATGGCTCCACGACTAAGTCCTTCCGCGAGGACATCTACCGTGACAAACCCACGACAGTTGGCGCTCACCGTGGGGCTATCGCACGATGGTTTGATGTTCTTGGAGGGCAAGTTCGAAGGACTCAAGGGCTATGCTGTGGGCCGGATGACCAAGAGTCGTCGCGGCAAGATCTACATCGACGATGCAGGATGGGGCCCCGAGGCCGGCTCAATCGAGTACGGGTACCGGGTCCCCTTTGGTGGCATACACGTCTTCATTGGCAAGATTGGTGAACCGGGTCCTGAGCCGGACATCTGCACCGACCTCGTTGAGACGGCTCAGCGTACGAGATCCACCCAGGTTAAACCGGCCGTGAAGCGTGCCTTCGTGGGGGTCATCCACGGAGGGAACTGCGAGGATGAATCAGGATATGGTAGTGAGACTGTCGTCTATTCCGGCCACGAGTCCTCGACCGGAGAAACCGAATCATTGTATCAATTGCAAGACGGTAGTGTAGGGGGCTATTCCGATGGCGACAGTATTCCAGACCCCTCCGATCTGCCAAACCGGGTTGGAATATTCATGGCTGGTACACAAGCAGCGGTCCACTCTTCGACCGCGGCGGCGAAGTTCTCCGGATCTTCAGCGGCGGTGGCGGCCGGGGCAGGAGGTCCTGCGCGCCCGCCGGCTCAAATCTTATCTGATCTATTTGATGCGCTAGCTGTGCTTATGGCAGAAGCCAACCCGGCGGATCAGGATGCCCACAACGCGGAGATTGCAAAGGTGAGGGGGCAGATCAATCAGGCCAAGGCCGACCTAGCAGCTGAGAACGACAGGATGGCCGCAGAGCGGGCCGCTTTAGATGCCCAGGCCTACAAACTTATGCTGGATCAGAACGCATCGCATGAGGTCCTGAAGCGGAAGCACCGGTCCCGCTTTCCTTCGGTTTTCGACGCCAGAAATCTCTTTCACACCCTGTAGGAACCAGAATCCGCGGTGGTAAAGCGGCGGCGGCGCTGGGCAGCGCGCGGTCCAACCCCGTTTAATGGAACCTCCTCGGCAGAACAATAACGTACCTCAGCCGGTCCAGACTCCTCCGGGTCATTATTCCAATCCTATGGACAATCTCGGTGCGGCCGCTTCATGATTGGAGGCCATCCCGATCGAAGGTGATTCTCCGCAGGTGGTGGAGACGCGCCGGGTCAAGGAGCTCCTTCAGACCGCTTTGATCCAACAGGAAGCATACTCATACAGCCGTGACCGGATTCATTCCACCCCTCGTCCGAGCCGGAGCTACAGTAGGCGTATGGATGGACCGGCCGTATCAAGCAACGCACGGAACCGTGAAGCGGCCCGTGGCAATGACTCGGCGGGCGGTATTCGTGACGCTTAGGAAGTGGTAGACCGGGCCCGAGCTCACAGGGAGGCTGAGTTAGCAGAACGAAACGAGGCACGTCAGCTCACGCCGGTTCGCCCCACCACATCAGTCGAGCCAGGGGTCACTTCTAGTTCCTTGGGGGTGCCCTATCTAATCCCCGCTTTACGCAATGTGCGCTTGCCCAAGGATTTCAAAGGCCCGCGCAAAGTGCCAAGCTATACTGCCGATTTGGCTCCAGAAGCATGGATAGAGAGTTCAGAGATGGCCATGGAGATGCTAGATGTGGATGAGGCCGCGTGTGCAAAATACTTCACCATGATGCTTGAAGGGACGGCCCGTACTTGGTTAAAGAGCTTGCCGCCCAATTCTATCAGCTCATGGGCCCAATTGCGAGCCCGGTTTATCCAGAATTTCAAGGACACCTGTAAGCAGCCCATGTCAATAGTGGACTTAGCGGCCTGTGTCCAGGAGGAAGGAGAGTCGACAACTCATTGGGTGCGCCGTGTCTCGGAAATTTTGCACTCGTCAGATCGTATCAACGCTGATTCTGCGATCATAACCCTGGAAGTCAATTGCCGGTTTAAACCCCTGAAGTTCAAATTGGGGTGAATGAAGCGTCACTGCAATGACATGGGGACCCTTATGGGTGCCTTAGTGAAGTATGTTGATTCTGATAGTACCAAGGATCCTGAGTCTGACGATGACAAGGCAGGGAAGGGAAAAAAGAACAGCAACTCCAAGGGGCAGCAGCACAACACGACAGGTCATGGGAACGGAGGCAAACGTAAAGCGGATGGCAGCGTAGATTTTGTGGCTAATACTAGCGCGCAGGACAAGGGTCAGCGACGCAAGGGTAAAGCGGCGAATCGTGGTGGAGCTCAGAATCCTAACCCAGATCGCCTAAACTATTTATTGAACCAGCCCTGCCCAAAACACGGGACGAGGGAGATACCGGCCAACCACCTTTGGAAAGATTGTTATATTATGCAGGAGTTCAAAAATTCTAATGCTTTCCAGTATGATCATGGATCAGGTGGTGGCTCAGGATCCGGTTTCCATGGGCCGGGTCACAATGGAGGAGCTTCCGGTTCAGGCTTCAATGGCAATCAGGGTGGACATAACAATCAGAATAACCAAGGTGGTCAGAACCAGCAGCAGCAGTAGCAGTCTGGTTATCAGAGCCATCCAAAGCAGTTGAATAGTGGGCAATATCATGTCTTCACAACCAGCTTGGACAAGCGAGACCGAAAACTCCATAAGCGAGCGGTGAACTCTGTTGAACCGGCCGTACCACGTTATTTACGCTGGTCGGAACAGCCAATCGTATGGAGCAGGGAGGATCACCCTCCCCGGGTTGACAATCCGGGTCAACTAGCATTGGTGGTAGCCCCTCAGGTGGGGGGTTATAAATTCACCAAGGTCCTTATGGATGGAGGAAGTAGTATTAACATCCTATACTATGAGACTTTCCGTCATATGGGACTGACAGATAAAAATCTTAAACCGTCTAATACGGTGTTCCATGGTGTGGTACCTGGCAAGTCAGCATATCCTGTTGGGAAGATAGCTCTGGAAGTGGCCTTTGGAGATGATCATGACTCCCGGTCGGAGACACCGACCTTTGAAGTGGTGAAGATCCAGAGCCCGTATCACGCCCTATTTGGGCGGCCGGCTTATGCCAAATTCATGGCACGGCCTTGTTATATCTATTTACAGCTCAAGATGCCGGGTCACAAGGGAACGATAACGGTTCATGGCAGCCGCAAGATTGCTTTGGAATGTGAGGAAGGTGATGCGGCCTACGCAGAGTTGGTTTGTGCGACGGAGGAGTTGAAATATTACAAGGACAATGTTGATCCGGCGGACATGACCCCGTTGAAGAAGCCAACTACAGAGCATGATCCGGATTTAAAGTTCAAATCGGCGGCTGAGACTAAACTTGTTGACTTCGTGCCTGGCGATTCATCCAAGCAGTTCACTATCAGTGCCAACTTGGATCCGAAATAGGAAAGCGCGCTCATCGAGTTCATCCGTGAGAATCGGGACATTTTTGCATGGAAGCCTTCTGACATGCCAGGTGTACCGAGGGAACTCGCTGAGCACACTCTTAATGTTGATCCTAAGTGCAAACCGGTGAAGCACTTTCTCCGCCGGTTTAATGAAGAAAGACGCAAAGCTATTGGAGAGGAGGTGGCCAGGCTCTTAGCCGCTGGTTTTATTGTTGAAGTCTTCCATCCGGAATGGCTTGCCAATCCGGTGTTGGTTCTTAAGAAAAACGGCACTTGGTGCATGTGTGTGGATTACAGGATTACACAGACCTTAATAAAGCTTGTCCGGCAGATCCTTTTGCTCTCCCCCCGCATTGATCAGATTATCGATGCTACCGCGGGATGTGAGCGTTTGAGTTTTCTGGATGCATATTCTGGTTATCATCAGATCAAGATGGCAGTTAAGGACCAGGAGAAGACGGCGTTCATAACTCCCTTTGGGGCCTTCTTCTATGTATCTATGCCTTTTGGGCTCAAGAGCGCCCAGTCAACTTATCAACGATGTGTACAGAATTGCCTTCATAAGCAGATCAGCCGTAATGTGCACGCCTATGTGGATGATATTGTGGTCAAGTCAAGAGAGAAGGAGACGCTGATTGACGATTTGAAGGAAACCTTTGATAACCTACGGACTTACAAGATGATGCTCAACCCGGCCAAATGCGTTTTTGGTGTACCGGCAGGCAAGTTATTGGGTTTCCTTGTGTCCAACAGGGGAATTGAAGCTAATCCGGAGAAGATTACAGCTATTACCTCCCTAGCTAAACCGAAGTGTATCAACGACGTTCAACGCTTGGCAGGACAGATTGCCGCGTTGAGCCGGTTTATCAGCCGCCTCGGTGAGAAGGCGATCCCCTTATACCAGATGCTGAAGAAGACGGATCAGTTCGTCTAGAGTTCGGCTGCTGATGAGGCATTTGAGGATTTAAAGCGGCAGTTAGCCAATCCGCCCATTTTGCAGCTCCGATCGACAAGGAACCGTTACTACTCTATGTAGCGGGTAATGCTCGCGCAGTCAGCATGGCTATTGTGGTGGAGCGCAAAGAGGTAGGCAAGGAGTATCCGGTTCAGCGTCCGGTTTATTATATCAGCGAGGTGCTTATTGATTCTAAGCAAAGGTACCCGCATAGGCAGAAGCTGGTGTATGGAGTTTTTATGGCGAGCCGGAAGCTTAAACAGTACTTCCAGGGACATCCCATCACAGTGGTCAGTTCTGCTCCTTTGGGAGATATAATTCAGAACAGGGAGGCAACTGGCCGGATTGCCAAGTGGGCTATAGAGCGTGGGCAATGCACGGTTTGAAATACGCACCGGACGGCGGTCAAATCTCAAGCACTTGTTGATTTCATCAATGATTGGGCTGAGCTACAAGCACCAAGAGAAGCCGGATCACACTTATTGGATTATCCATTTTAATGGGTCCGAGCAATTGAGGGCTCGGGGTCGAGTCGTGTTAACTTCCCCACGAGGTGACAAGTTCATTCGTTCTCCGCTTAATGTTCCCTTGTACTAACAATGCAGGTGAGTATGAAGCTTTACTCCATGGTCTCCGGATGGCTAAGGAGATGAATCTCAACCGAAAGTTAAATGCTTGGTGACTTCGGACCGTGGCTCGGCAAGTATCCGCACTTGGGATTCCAAGGATCCGCCATGGCAGCCTATCGTCGTGAGGTGGATATTATTGCAGGTCACTTTAAGGGTTATCAGGTGGATCATGTAGACAGACGGAAGAACGAAGCGGCGGACGCTTTAAGCCGGCTGGGTTCTCAGTGTAAACCGGTCCTGCCTAACGTCTTTTTAGATGTTCTGCATAACCCGTCCGTAAGCTCCCTGGTGAAGAGGATTTGGCTATTCCAGATCCGGAGGCTCAGTTGGTGGCAGCCCTGCATGTCATACCGGATTGGACAGTTCCTTACCTTGCGTACATGAACCGGGGCGAGTTACCAGAGGATGAGACTCTGGCCAGGCAGATCGTCCGACGATCCAAGTCCATGACCATTATAAATGGCGAGTTACATCATTACAGCGTGTCAGGAGCGTTTCAACGCTGTGTGTCCCCTGAGGAAGGCTGTGAAATTTTGCGGGAAATCCACGAAGGGGATTGTGGTCACCACGCCGGTTCAAAGTCTCTGGTGGCCAAGGCGTTTCGTCACGGTTTCTATTGGTTGACTGCTCATGCTGATGTAGAGGACCTGGTTAAACGATGTGATGGCTGTCAGAAATTCTCAAGGTGCGCTCATATGCCGGCTCAAGAATTGAGGATGATTCCAATTACTTGGTCGTTTGTGACTTGGGGGCTGGATATGGTAGGACCTTTCAAAAGGTCCAAGGATAAGAAGACCCACCTTTTGGTGGCGGTGGACAAGTTTACAAAGTGGGTTGAAGCGGAGCCCGTTAGCAAGTGTGATGCAGCCACGGCGGTTCAGTTCCTTAAAAAGGTGATTTTCCGGTTTGGCTTTCCACACAGTATCATTACTGATAATGGTACCAATTTGTCCAAGGGGGCTATGAAGGAGTTTTGTGAGCGTGAGCACATCCGTCTTGATGTATCGTCAGTGGCTCACCCACAGTCCAATGGCCAAGCAGAGAGGGCTAACCAGGAGATCTTGCGAGGCATCAGACCCCGGCTTATGGTTCCTTTACAGCGAACGCCGGGATGTTGGGTTGAGGAGTTACCATCTGTGCTATGGAGCATCAACACCACGCCCAACAGATCGACAGGATACACGCCGTTCTTCATGGTTTATGGAGCGGAGGCAGTTCTCCCTAGTGATATCCGTCATGATTCGCCTCGTGTAGCGGCGTATGTTGAAGCGGACAACGAGGAAGCGCGGCAAAACGCATTGGACATATTGGACGAAGAGCGTGACGTCGCTGCTGCCCGTTCGGCGATTTACCAGCAGGATCTCTGTCGATATCACAGTTGCCGAGTTAGAACCAGAACCTTCCAAGAAGGAGATTTGGTGCTTCGACTCATCCAAGACCAGGCTGATATGCACAAGTTATCCCCACCTTGGGAGGGACCTTTCATGGTCAGCAAGAATCTGCACAACGGGTCATACTATCTGATCGACATTCGAGAGCATAAAGACTCACGCACGTCAGAGGAGGAGACCAACAGGCCCTGGAACATAGCTCATCTTCGGCCTTACTATACTTGAGCCATAGGCTCTACTTATGTACATATTATGACAATGTATATATTATGATTAATACAATAAACCGGAGCCTTAGCTAAAGCGGGGTCTCTGTTATTTTTACATCATGTGTGGTTACATGGAGTTTCTTTTTTCTTAAAGCAGCCTCCGGTTTACCCCTTGAGTTAGCTTCTTCAAACAAGCTTTGTATCATGTCTCTAGGGGGCTTGGTCGTATCCGAACCAAAGCAACACCTTTAGACCGGCGAAAGCCACAAGATCACTTGGGGACTTGGTCATGTCTGAACCAGTCACGCCTCTTGATCGGCCTAAGGCCATAGAATCACTTGGGGGCTTTGGTCGAACCCAAACCATCGCTACACCTCTTGATCGGCATAATGCCACTGCATCATTTGGGGACCTGGCTGACTTGAACCATAGCTACACCTATTGGGGGCTTGGTCGTGTCCGACCATGGTTATGCCACTTGATCGGTTTAAACAAACCTCTTTTTGCAAATAACTCTATTTTGCTTTTTCTTGAGACATGCTTCTCTTGTTTGAATATTTCTATCGTTGTGTTTTTATGCCAACAATTGTTAGGCCGGTTTGACTGTCAGCTGACGGAACACGGTTTATTTTTAATCCGGAGACACTTTGCCCGGTTTGATTTTCTGGTAACATCCTATTATGGAGTAACACCGGTATTCTTTGTAAACCGGTGCTATATTCGAAGGATCTGTTCTCCTCCAGTAGAGTGGTTTTCTTAAACACTCCGGTTTACGATTGGCACAGCCAAATCCATGGCCTACAATGGCAGGTATCATATATTGTTATATTTAATAATATGTTCAAATCTCAGATATTATCTTTGATTTCATGTACATCGATATTATGACCCGCCTGGTGGTACACCCACAACGGTGTTTTAAGACTTTTTCTGCAGGTAATGATTTAACATTGATGATTAAAAGGGAGCATAAGTTGCAATAAGTATGCACAAAGGCATATCAAGACCAAGTGTGGCAGCTAGTCTATTACACGGCAACACGGTGCCAGAATAAGATAATTGTTTTTGTCATCATAATGTAGCGGAACAAGCTATCTAAATCGGCTTCCGGTTTAGGCTTGGTTGCCAGCCTGCCCTGATGGTTGCGGGTCATCCTGCGCCGCTTCAGCTTCAGCTTCCCTACCCAGCGGCTGGAAATCAACAGTTGTCCAGTCGATTCCCATTAATGCTTGAAATACAGCTTCATCGCTGATCAGCAAGGACGGTTCAATATCAGGAGCGTAAGTGTGCTTATGGATGGGAGGGATAAGATTCTCCGCTTCAGGAACTGGTGCAGCCACTCGTTTATTTTGACTATCATATTGCGCTTGCTAGTGGGACAAATTTGCCTCTTCAGCCAATTGACAAGCCAGAGGGCACACTTCCTGGTTTATAGCTCGGAGGTCATCTTCACTAAATTCTGTTCCGTCCTCCTTCACGCTTGGGAAGCCTTGGGCCGCTTCAACAGGATCAAAATCTGGAACCCATGCTTTTGCCCGGATTAAGGCGGTTATAGCGCCGGTTCTAGCAGCGGATTTTTTCAGCTCTTCAATCCAGGCAGGAAGCATTGACAGCCTCTTGATGGTATCCTGAATCAAGGTCGGGGCTGGGTTGTTGTGAGAAGCGATCTTGATGATCCGCTCTGCGCGGTATCGCTTGTTCTATCAATGTATAGGCGGCTTTCAGTTTCTTCCGCACGTCTGATCCCAGGTGGCCAATACGTGTTCCTGAATCATTCAAAGGGTCGGTAAACCGGCTACAATATGAGAAGACATCATTATTGCAGAAAATAAAAATACTTACCAAAGATGGCAGCGGTCATAGCATGCACTTGCCGCTTTACGCTGGTCAGCTCATCTACCACCGGTTTGAGCGCCGCTTCAGCTTTCTCTGCCCTTTGAAGTAAAGCGGTCTTTTCAGCGGCCCAATCTGCCCGTTCCTTGCTGAAATCCTCTTTAAGCTTTTCCATGACGCTTAAAGCGCTGATTAGTTCGTCTTTTGCTTTTGAGGTTTCCGTCTGTTGAGATTTCAGGATTTCTTGAAGATCAGCAACTTGGATCTCTTTTTTGCTTAGATCACCCTGCATACAGGTCATCGTTTGATTAAAGATTATGATGCAGAATTGAAGTACCAACTACATAACAAGTTATGCCCTTGATACTTGGGGGCTAATGCATATTTGCTTTTTATCCTACAAATTTCATCAAAGTCCCAAGATCAATACGAGTAAACAACTTGGCACTTGGGGGCTAATGTGTATTTGCTCTATCTTCTAGTGACACTGGAACTCTTACGGTACAAAGTCCCGGTTTAGCTTGGTCACGTTAAACCGGCCCTTGGGGGCTACTGGAATTGACAGATTGAGGTACAGATTGAAGTACATAAGGCGAGTCATATGAAATTTACCTCATATTTATCCTTCATCATTTTGATCAAACCGGCTTCGCAATCACGACTGGTATAAAGCCGATTCAGGTAGCCAGAATAAAGTTCTTGGGGGTCCAGAGTGGCAAAAGTGGCTAAGTTAGTGTTCCATTTGCCTTTACCAAAGGCCGCAAACTCCTCCTTCGCGGTGTGCTTGGACAAAGCGACAGGATTGCCCGGTTCAATATGGCCAAAGCCAGTAATAATGACATCATCATCCTTGGCTTCGCCGGTTCGCATTGGAGTCGCCGGTTTGTCAGTATGTTTGGAGGGGCTTGCTGTCTTGTCAGTTTGGACAGGGCTCGTAGGCTGATTAACAGGACTTGAAGCATCAGCATGTGCTTTTTCAGCAGCAATATCATAGTCTTGCGGTGCGGGATCATTCATCACGTCATCGCGGATAGGTTCTTCCGGATCTATTGTTCTGGCCGGTTCAGGAGCATCACCTTCTTCTGCCACTTTGTCCAGACGAGCTTTTTCGCTGGGCTTAGGCTTCGCCCTGAAAGAGAAAAGATAGATGAATCCAGTAAAAATGGAAAGTACTATATCAAGCAGAGTTATTAGTAAAACGGCTCACCCATGCACAATCTTGAGTGGTGGGAGCTGGGTGGCTGAAGACTCGCCGGAAGAAGAATGAGAAGTGCCCTGATAATCGGAGTCAGAGGGATTAAGTGGTTGACAGATACAACCCGCTTTAGGATAAGCATTGATGAAACAATTAGAGACCTCTGAACGGCGTTTCCGACCCGGGCTGTTCGGTAAACCGGCGAAGGTAACTACCTGACCGCTGTGCCGGGTGGTGCGGCGAGCTTCGTGCTGTTGTGTCTTCACAAGAAAGTTTCGATCCAAGTAAGCAAGAGGATGAGAGAATTTAACTTTCCGGTTTGCCCAACGGATTTTTAGTGAAGGGAAAGGATTTGAATCGGAAGAAATAGTGATTACCTCTATAGTGTCAGCATGACTGGCCTCAGCTTCATCCTAACAATGATCATTGTCAATAAGGCGTGAGAAAAGTAAACCAAGTGAGTCAAGTTCTACCTCAAGGTCCGGTTTACCCACATCATCATCAGCTGGTGGATCGGAGGAGGCAGTGGTTCTCTTTCGGTAGGCCGGTTTCTTCACAACTCTGGTCTTGGGCCGGATTGTCTTCTCCGGTTTCTCCTGGGGAGCCTTCTTACTCCAAAACGGATCATCACCCTGTTTGAAAGACGTTAAAGTTAACAGAGGGTATTTAAAAGCATGGTCAAGTTTTATGAAGGTATATGATATGAGGTTTACAGCTGGCGGTTTGTTCTTGGCAGAAAAAGGAGCAAGGCCGGTTTGAGCGCAGGCAGTCTCAGGTTCATTCAACATCTTCTTAACAGCTTCAGTGACTTCATCGTCTGTCAGCTGGACTTCAATGTGCCGTAGAGGATCTTTTAAGTCTTCTGTGTATTCGCACATCAAACCGGAGCGCCGGCTTAAGGGTAGTATGCTCCAAGATATCCAGCAGCGTGCAAGGTCAACTCCCGTCAACCCATTAGCCATGAAGGCCCGAAGCTTGGATAATTGAGGAGCATATTTGCTTCTTTCCCTCGCAGTCAGTCTTTGAGGGAAGGGATGTGTATTGCTCAACCGTTCCGGATGGTAACCCGGCAAGGGATTTTCTCCATCAGGCGAAGTATCTTTGCAGTAGAACCATGTGGCATTCCACTCTTTGGGATGGCTGTGCAGTTTGGCGTGAGGATAAGTGACTTCTTTTCTCTTTTGAATCGCCATGCCACCTAGCTCTATGTTGGGACCGTCCTTAAATTCTGTGCGGCGGTTTAGATGGAAACAATCTTTGAACAGTTCAACTGAGGGCTCCTCTTGAAAGAACACCTCACAGAGCACTTGGAAGTGACAGATGTTGGTTACGGAGTTAGGGCCGATATCTTGTGGACGCAGTTGGAAGTTGGCCAAGACATCCCGATAAAACTTTGAACTAGGTGGACTGAAGCCCCGGGCCATATGGTCAGCAAAAACAACAACTTCTCCATCCTTGTTCAGAGAACTTTCCGGCCGTGGACCCTCCAAAGAATGACATCTTTTTGCCCAAGGTGCCAATTTGGACTAAGTTCTCTAGCTGTGTCTCGGTCACTCGAGAAGGGACCCAGTTGCATTCATATACTTGCTTGGCCATGGTGCAATCTGCAAAACATTAATACCGGTTCAAGAATATGATTGGAAGGATATATACTGATTGCATTCATTGTTAAACCAGAAGAAGTTATCAATAAACCGGAGTTCTATAAAACGGTGATAATTAGCTAAGATCCTGGCGGTTCAGTAAGGGGACTAATGGTATATGTCGGGTCATCAATTTTTCTACAAAGCTAAACCGGACGGTCTAAAAATTCCGCAGAGTCAGAACTATGGTGAAAACAGGTTTCACAGTGTTGCTTAACAGTTTTGGATCTGGGGCAGGTTCAGAAAAAAGAAGAAAATACCCAAGATTTGAAAAGGAGCAGATGCTGAATCCACGAGCAAAGATACAGATAGATCTATGGCCTTGAGAGGCGTGAAGACAAACAGATGGTAAAAATGACCGCTACAGAGAACAGAGATTCGCAGGTTTGTCTGAAGACTGCCATATGAACATTAAGCAAACTGAAGAACACAAGAACCCTAGAACAGATCTACGGGGGGAAGGAAAGGAAACTTACTGGAGCAGAGGAAGAAGAGGAAGATCGCCGCGGTGTTCTGGTACGTTCAGGTTGATGCAGTGGCCAAGAATGGTGCTGAAGTCGACGGCGGCGCGGAGCTCTGGAGTAGGGCAGCGCGAGGAAGACGAAGAAGAAAGGACTGAAGGGGAAAGGGAAATGACCCCTCAGGCCTATTTATAAGGCAAAAGACATGTGTCAGGCGCGAAAATCGAGGGATCGTGGGCTGGCAAGCGGAGCTGTCGCCTCGATTCTCGCAGGTCTATTAAACAAAAGATAACGAGGATAACTTTATGACAGGTGACATCATGCCGGTTCACGACGATCAGAGAAGATGACATCACGGCGGTTCACCAGACAATACAAGATGCAGAAGATGAAGTTTTCTATTGGCTAAGGATTGACATGAACCTGTTCAAATCAATCTGGGGCCTAATGTTGGGGATATTACCACTAAGGGTAAACCGGCCAGGACAGGCCGGGTTAACTTCATCAGTAGTTGAGCATAGTAAAGCCCAAGAAGGCAGTAGAACGCTTATGGCCCATAGCCGGTTCACACCCGTAGTTGTAAACCGGCATCAGCATGTAACTTGTATTGTAAGTTAGGAATAGTAGAGACCGAGCCGGATACATCTATGAACCGGCGTCGGGACTCAGAACCGACCAAGGCCACCCATGTATATAAGGGACGACCGTGCCAGTGTTTAAGAGACAGACAACCACAACTCGAGGCTTAGGCGAAGCTTGTTTGCTCCCTAGTCCTCGAAACCCCATCAATTCCATCACAACTAGACGTAGGCTTTTACCTTCATCGAAGGGGCCGAACTAGTATAACTCTCGTGTCTTTGCGTCCGCTTTAACCCCTTCAAGTTAACCCATAGCGATGGCCCCACGACTAAGTCCTTTCGCGAGGACATCTGCCGTGACAAACTCACGATAGTGGTTCTTAGACCGACAGTAGAATGGGGGTAGGTATGGAGAGGCAAGATCCTAGCTATAGAGTAGTTGTGTACGCAAGATGTTTACGAGTTCAGGCCCTTCTCGGAGGAAGTAACAACCCTACGTCTTGGAGCCCGAGGCGGTCGATCAGATTATATGCGTATGAGAGTTGTGGGTGCGAATCCTTTACACCGAGGAGGGGTGGCCTATATAGAGTTCTCTGCACCCTGCAGCCCTCGCTTATGTAGAGATTAAGGTACATTAAGAGAGGAGTTATCGTAACGCCCCACATAAAGTGCTATGATGACCATAAAGCCACTTAATGACCGACCGCTTATGCGTCTGATCGACCGCAGATCTTCCGCGGTCGAGTGGTTGGCTGGTGGTCGAGTGTCTTGTGTCCGCCGAGTGGAATACTTCGTGTCGATCGAAGGTGTTTTCTTCAAGAGATGTCCTTGGGAGGGTATCTTGACAGGTCCATGACCCTACCCTAGGTACATGACTTCATCAAGAGTCACGAATGGATCGAGGTTTGAGTGGGGAAGGAGTTGAGAACTCTTCCGACCCACTTTTTGTGTGATGAGCATGTCTTGTCCTCGATCAATAAGCTTAGGTGACGGCTTCAACTTCTTTTTCAGTCGCCTTGATCCATTCTTTGTATCTGTCGAGTGAAGTTTTCGCTTGGAGAGCTCCGAGTGATAGAGTGGAGGAAATCTTCCGCCCGACGGGTTGTTCCGCAACCCGCAGATTTTGTGGGATTCGAATTTTGGGAAGCGCGTGGGGCGGGGTGAAGCCGCAGCAATCGGACGGGATAAGGCAGGGACGCCTCAATCTCCGCGCCACCTTTTTCGCCACGTATCGCGCTTGCTGATCGTCATGATTTGACAGATCGTCCCGCCCATATGTCAGTCACTCGGAAGCGGCCTTATATAAGGCGCCGGACGGGGGTTTTGAACAGTGCATCCTCATTTCCTTCCTTTTTCTCCAGATTCATCCGCCGCGCTAGCTTCCAGCCTAGCGATGCTGCTTCGTGCATGCTTCACCGATGACGATGGTGAAGGAGAAGACGACGGCTTTGGAGCGGGCGAAGAAGGCGACGACGAAGGCGAAGGGAAGGGCGACCAGTCGGGGTGGATCTTTGTCAAGGACCGGCCTGCCGCGGGGCTGGATCCAGGGCGACTGGATCCGCTCGACGATCCGTCAGAAAGATCTCGACGACCTGGCCAATGAAGGACTGATTCCCCATGGATCAGCGAGGCTCCCGGGGAACGAGTCAGAACCGCAGCCTCAGGAGGATGAGTGCGTCCTCTTGGCCACCCACGTTGACCGCGGATTTTCTTTGCCCCCTCATCCTTTCTTTCGGGGATTTCTGCACTTCTTTGGGGCACAACTCCACCATTTCACACCCAACTCTATCGTGTATCTTGCTGCTTTCGTGTTGTTGTGCGATAACTTCTTGGGTTGTCGGCCTCATTGGGGTCTTTTCAAGCACATTTTCACATGTCGCTCACAAATGGTGAAAAAGGGCAATCCGAGTGATGAGAGAACCCAAGTGATCCAGATGTGCAGGGGTCTTGGAGTTCAGATGAGAGGAAAAAGTGCCTTTCCGGCCATGATCCTTCCCGACTCGGTTCGTGGATGGCAGTCAACCTGGTTTTATCAGAAGGACCAGCCGACGCCTTGAGCGCCGACCGACTCCTCCTTTTTCTATGGAACGAGTGGGGAAGCCTTCTTCTTTGAAGGTGATCCCAGAAGAGAAGGCGCAGGTTAAAGTGTTGGTCGAGCGTGTAGTTCAGCTTATCCGTGACGGGGTGACCGGCATGGATCTCCTGGAGGTCTTCCTCCTCCGACGTATCCAGCCTCTTCAACATCGAGACCACCCGATGTGGATGTATTCTGGCACTGAAGACACCACTCGGGTCCACCCGGAGGAGGTCGAGGATGCCACGCTGGAGAGGTGGATGACTGCCATCACAGGGAATAGAGACAACCCCCGAGGAGCCAGGAGGATCCCCCCACTCGACCAGTCATACGAGCCAGACCAGGTCCAATTCTGTTTCTCCGACTGTGATCCCGTTTACTTCACTCTGTTTTGCTTAAAATTAGTCGACTGACTTCTGTCTTGTCTGTTGTCTTCCAGGTCACCACTGAGATGTACTCGATGCCCAACGGGGCGCAAGAACAAGTCAAAGAGGAGGAGGCGAGCGGAGGCGAAAGCCAGGAGGAGTGGCAATCTGACGCCGAGGGGGAAGAAGATGACGACGACTCTGGTGGAGAGGAGGCGGAAGAGGAGGAGGAAGCCGACCCTTCTCGCACGGAAAGGCGATCCAAGCTCGCTCATGACCCCTTGGTTGAGCGTGGTCAAGCAACTGTGCCTGCGGGACAGTCGACAAAGCGCCCACGGATGACCTCTCCGGCGCCAACTGAAAAGGCGCCGAAGCAACCCCGAGCGACGTCATCAAAGCCGACGAAGGCTCTGCCCAAGATGAGGATGGTCATTCCTACCATTTCCGGGTAATAGCAGAACTTGTGTTTTCTTGTTTATCATGGACATACTTTTGGTCGACTTGTTGACTGATCAACCGATTTCTGAAATCTACAGCGCTGCTACCTCCGAGACCTCAGCCAGAAACGAAGACCAGGAAATGGAAGATGCTGCCACCTCTAACCTTGGTATGATCTCTGTAGTTTCGTTTTTGGTCGACTGGATTTCCGTTTTTAACTTTGAATCTTGGTATAATCTTTGTAGTCCCTCCTCATGTCATTGATCTCCCTGATGATGATGATGAGGCGCCGTTGAGGCGGAGGAGGACTAAGAAGGCGCCTGCTGGCAAGGCTGATCAGGTTGCATCAGTGCCTGAGGTGCTGGTTCATGAGGGTGGCAACATCACTCGGACTTCCGTGTCTTTCGCTGTGCCGCTGACGAGTATCTGGCCTTCATCGTCGACTGCTGATCCGCCTTCCCTTTTCGCCACGCACCACGTCCTAGAGGACCAAGCGAGTGCTGCTAGGGAGGCTATACGCCAAGCGGGGATCATGATGGAGCAAGTGAAGGTGGTCCGGGAAGCCAGCCAGACGGCCTATGATGCCACTCAGCTCTTCGTGAGCAACGCCCGTGTTAGTTGATCACCACTTGTTCTGTTAGGATATGCTACCGAAAACTCTTCTTTCAAGATTCAGATCTGTACACCCACCGGGTGTGTCGATCAATTTTTGACCGGTGGGGCACGCCGAGTGCACCCATTGGGTGTAGTCCCGAGACTATGGTGGATCACGGCAATGACCGTAGTCTTTATACTTTGTATTTCTTTGATAACTTCTTTACTCGGTCCGGTCGGACCATGTCGAATGGAATCTTGAAACCGTGGGGCACACGCTGAGTGCACCCACCGGTGTAGTCCCCGAGACTATGGTGGATCTGCCGCAATCGAATCGTAGTCTGCAGAACTCTCTCTTTTTTTGTCTCTTTCGGTCGATCGGTCGAACCGAAGTTGGAAAGACCAGTGGGGCACGCTAAGTGCACCCACCGGTGTAGTCCCCAGACTACCGTCAATATTTTGATTCGCCGTAGTCTTAGAAACGCAATGATTTTTCTTAGTCACCGGAAGTAACCTATCTTTGATGTCTGTCGATTGATTCTTCACGAAATCTCGTGAGCTTGTGGCTCGCTATACTGAATTGAAAACAAACAGATCCAGCTCAACCTTGACTTGAAGCTTGCTCAGAGAACTTGCGTATAGCGAGAGACGAGGCGAAAGGTATGGCTGGTGAGAACTTGACGACTGTCTTTGTCTTTCTGTCCTTCCTAATTCTGATCTCACCGCTCATTTTGCGACAAAATGGAGGAGGCTCAAGAAGAAGGATCATGACCTTGCCGAGGCGCAGAAAACGGCTTTGAACAAAACCAAGCTCATGGAAGAGAAGCTGTCTTCATCGGAAAACTTGAAGAAGAGAACGCCAATCTAAAAGTTGCTCTCGACGCGCCAACAAGGAGGTTAGCCGATCAAGAACGACAAGATAGCTCGAGCGACAAGGCTGGCAAATCAAGGGGGAAGAAGAACGATCTGGAGGCTTATCCGAGGGCTCACCAAGAAGTTATTCCTCATGCTTGAAGGTAATTCTCTTATCCGAAAGTGACTTGTTATCACCGACTCATCACGTAACCATTAGCTTGAACTCGAGTTGTGTTTGCAGAATTCGCCGTAACTTCAAGAAGAGACTAGTCGAGTGGAGACAAGCTCGACCCCATTAACTCCCCATGAAGGATGAAGCCGCCATGAATTTCCTCCGACCGAGTCTCGTGTCGCTGCAGTAGTGGACTACCTCGCCGATTGAAGGCTGCGTGTCGCGCATTGATTCGACACTCGCCGCACGAGACGCCTTCAAAATGACCTCGAGTCTTTAATGAATTGACTTAATGATGTTCCAAGTCGAGTGCAGGAATGGAAAAATCTTCCGCTGTGTGTGGCGCCGATGTTGCTCGTCCACGGTCCGCTGCTCACTTTGCAAGGAGGCGCGAGAGGAAAAGTCAAGGCCCATCAAAGTTGCCAATTCCAAGAAGTATGACTTCCAATCTTTCATGGAGACTTTCATTGCTACGCCACTGGATCGCCGACGGATCGACTGACCAGTTCGTCGCGCCTTCCAGCCCTCCACCGAGGAGTAAAAACTTCGTGCTTCGCCTTAAATTTGCCTCGGAATGCCGAGTGGTCTTGTAATCGATAAACTTTAACAGGCTTGATGCCTGGGTACTTCTGCATCCGTAGGATGTTATCCGAACTTTACTTATCGTCGAATGTGCTTTCATTTGCCTTCGAGCGAACCTTGTTCTTCACTCGGAATATACTTCAGTGTTTGAGATGCAGCTCTGAGGTGGATCCAGTCGACCTACACTTCATTGTTCTTGCAGGTAGGGATGGAGTTCGGATTGTACTTATGGCGCAGCTCCGCAGGAGAAGGTAACAATGACCAAGCACTCGTCAGTCCTTATGGATCGGGATGGAGCGCATGTTGTACTTGTGACGTAGCTCTGAAGGAGAAGGTAGCAGTCGACCTGCACCTCGTCGTCCTTGCGGATCGGGATGGAGCGCACATTGTACTTGTGGTGTAGCTCCGAAAGAGAAGGTAGCAGTCGACCTGCACCTCGTCGTCCTTGCGGATTGGAACGGATTTCGTACTTAGGTGAGTACTGGACTGCAGCTAAGCCTCCGAGTGGGAGGGTTGCTCTCCACTCGGTAGGATTTTCAGATACTTAGGCGAGTACTGGACTGCAGCTAAGCCCCCGAGTGGGAGGTTTGCTCTCCACTCGGTAGGATTTTTCAAACTTAGGCAAGTACTTGGACTGCAGCTAAGCCCCCGAGTGGGAGGTTTGCTCTCCACTCGGTAGGATTTAAACACTTAGGCGAGTACTTGGACTGCAGCTAAGCCCCCGAGTGGGAGGTTTGCTCCCCACTCGGTAGGATTTTAAACACTTAGGCGAGTACTTGGACTGCAGCTAAGCCCCCGAGTGGGAGGTTTGCTCTCCGCTCGGTAGGATTTTAAACACTTAGGCGAGTACTTGGACTGCAGCTAAGCCTCCGAGTGGGAGGTTTGCTCTCCACTCGGTAGGATTTTAAATACTTAGGCGAGTACTGGACTGCAGCTAAGCCCCCGAGTGGGAGGTTTGCTCTCCACTCGGTAGGATTTTTCAAACTTAGGCAAGTACTGGACTGCAGCTAAGCCTCCGAGTGGGAGGATATTTTGTGTCGTAGCTCTGAAGGAGAAGGTAGCAGTCGATCTGTACCTCGTCGTCCTTACAAAGTACACATTGTATTGAATACTTAGGCGAGTACTTGGACTGCAGCTAAGCCCCCGAGTGAGAGGCTGGTTCACCACTCGGTAGGATTTTAAACACTTAGGCGAGTACTTGGACTGCAGCTAAGCCCCCGAGTGAGAGGCTGGTTCACCACTCGGTAGGATTTTAAACACTTAGGCGAGTACTTGGACTGCAGCTAAGCCCCTGAGTGGGAGGCTGGCTCACCACTCGGTAGGATTTCAAACACTTAGGCGAAACGGATTCGCGGCTAAGCCCCCGAGTGGGAGGCTGGCTCACCACTCGGTAGGATTTCAAACACTTAGGCGAAACGGATTCATAGCTAAGTCCCCGAGTGGGAGGCTGGCTCTCCACTCGGCAGGGATTTTTTTACAAACTTAGGGAAACGGGTTCACAGCTAAGCCACCCACTGGGGGGGAAATTTCTCATGTAAACAAAAAGTAATAACAATCATTGGGAAAATTATAACATTCTTGTCTTTGATAAACAAACTATAGAGGTACTTTTATTACATCTCACCCGAGTGAGTACTTAAGTATAAAAGGGGCGGAGCAGCTCCGCATTCCAAGCTCGAGGCTCATCAATCTGGCGATCGACGTTGTAAATATGGTATGCTCCATTGTGGAGAACTCGTGACGATGAAGGACCTTCCCAAGTGGGAGCGAGCTTGTGTGGTTTCTGTGATCCACTCGGAGGACCAAGTCTCCTTCTTGAAAGGTTCGGCTCTTCATATTTCTAGCATGGAATCGACGCAAGTCCTGGCTGATAGATGGTCGAGCGGATCAGGGCCATCTCTCTCTCTCTTCTAGGAGGTCGATCGCATCTTGCCGGGCTTGCTCCGCTTCATCTTCGTGAGTAGAGTTCGACTCGGGGTGCATTGTGAAGCAGTCACTCGGTAAAACTGCTTCAGCTCCATAGACCGTAAAGAATGGAGTTCTCCCAATGACCGATTAGGAGTGGTCCTCAATCCCCAAAGAACTCGACGGAAGTTCGTCGACCCACGCACCCTCTTGCATGCTTGAGATCGCGATCACCGAGGTTTCATCCTTTGAGAATTAGACCGCTTGCTCGCTCGCTTGTCCATTCGACCGGGGTGAGCAATCAAGCATAGTCGACCGCGTGCCACGAGAGGCGCAAAAGGCTTTGAACTTGTCGGAATCAAGTTTGACCCATTGTCTGTGATGATGCTATGCGGAACTCCATATCTGAATGTCAACTCTCTGATGAAACTGATAGCAGTGCATGCATCGAGGTTCTTGATAGGTTTAGCTTCGATCCACTTTGTAAACTTGTCGACTGCCACTAGCAAGTGAGTGAAACCGCTCGCCAGCTTCTCGATGGTCCAATCATATCCAACCCCCAAACAGCGAAGGGCCAGACGAGTGGAATGGTCTTCAAGGCTGAGGCGGGTTTGTGTGACATATTGGAGTAGAACTGACATCCTTCACACTTGTCGACTATTTCTTTTGCCATTTCATTTGCTTTTGGCCAAGAAAATCCGCCGGTATGCTTTAGCCACAATGGTCCGAGAGGACGATGGTGACCACAGTCCCCGAGTGGATATCATCAAGAATTATCTCACTTCTTCCGGCGTTATGCATTTCGCCGACTCGAACGCGCTTTCTCTGTACAACTGTCCTTTGATCACAGTAAAGGCCTTGGATCGGCGGACGATCTGTCGAGCCTCTTCTTTGTTCTCCGGGAGCTCTTGGCTTAGGATATACGCGATGTACGACACCGTCCAGTCGGGAGTGATGACCACGACTTTCATGACCAGGTCGACCACAGCTGGGACCTCAACTTCAGTCGGATCAGTGGCACTTTTTGGCCGCGGAGCCTCTTCGGTGAAAGGATCCTCTTGAACTGACGGTGTGTGGATGTGCTCCAAGAACACATCAGTGGGAATGGCTTCCCTCTTGGACCCTATCTTCGCCAAATCATCAGCAGCTTGATTTTTCAGTCGGGGTACATGATGAAGCTCTAACCCCTCGAACTTCTTCTCTAGCTTCCTCACTGCATTGCAATAACCAGTCATGGCTGGAATTCTGACGTCCCACTCCTTCATCACTTGATTAACCACTAAATCTGAGTCGCCATAGACCAGGAGGCGACGGACGCTGAGTGAAATGGCCATACGCAACCCATACAATAGTGCTTCGTATTCTGCTTCATTGTTGGAAGAATCAAAGTGAATTTGGAGCACATATCCGAGCTTATCTCCTCGGGGAAACCAACACTACCCCAAAGACCGAACCATTCAGCATCTTGGAACCGTCAAAGAACATGGTCCAAAGGTTCGAGTGAACTTGAGTCGGTAATTGCTGTTCGATCCACTTGGCGATGAAATCTGCTATCGCTTGGGACTTGATGGCTTTCTTTGCCTCAAACTTGATATCAAGGAAAGGAGTTCAATCGCCCATTTCGCCACTCGACCAGCCAGCATCTCTCACAGTAAAATCTCGATAATGGGGCGTCACGACGATCGTAATGGAATGATCGAGAAGTAATGAGCAACCTTCTTCGCGGTCATATAAATCCCATAAACAAGCTTCTGATAATGAGGGTATCTTCGCTTTGATGGGGTTAATACTTCAAAAAGATAATATACTAGGCGCTGAACTTTGAAGGCCTTTCCTTCTTCTTCCCGCTCGACCATAAGTACTGTACTGACGACTTGTCCTGTGGCTGCAATGTAAAGCAGCAACGGCTCCTTGCTGATTGGGGCAGCAAGCACCGGTTGGTGGAGAGCGAGCTTTAGCTCGCAAACGCTGCATCAGCTTCGGAGTCCACTCGAACTTGTCCGACTTCTTCATCGGTCGGTAAAGAGGCAATGCCTTTTCACCGAGGCGAGAGATGAATCGACTTAAAGCGCCAAGCATCCAAAGAAGCTTCGACATCATGCACACGCATGTATGCTTTCATCTGGAGTATAGTGCCAACTTTTTCTGGTTGGCGTCGATTCCTCGCTCGAAACGAAAACCGAGTAATTTTCCGCCAGGAACTCCGAATGTGCACTTTGATGGATTAAGCTTGATATCATACCTCCTGAGATTGGCAAATGTTTCAGCAAGGTCAGTCAACAGGTCGGAACCTTTCCGCGACTTGACCACAATGTCATCCATGTATGCTTCCACATTCCAACTGATTTGAGTGAGAAAACACTTCTGAATCATCCTCATGAACGTGGCTCCGGCATTCTTGAGGCCGAATGGCATGGTGACATAACAGAAGCACCCAAATGGAGTGATGAAAGCTGTTTTGATCTCGTCGGGTCCATACAGACGGATCTGATGGTACCCGGAATAGGCGTCTAAGAAAGACAACCGCTCACATCCCACAGTCGAGTCGACTATTTGGTCGATGCGGGGGAGAGGAAAATGATCTTTCGGGCAGGCCCAATTGATATGTTTGAAGTCGATGCACATGCAAAGTGATTTGTCCTTCTTAGGGACCATGACAACATTGGCGAGCCACTCGGAGTGGTAAATCTTTCGGATAAACTCTGCTGCTAAGAGCCGAGCCACCTCCTCGCCAATGGCCTTTCTCTTCTGGACGATGGACCGTCGAAGATGTTCTTTGACAGGTCTAACTTTCGAGTCGACTCGTAGACGATGCTCAACCAGTCCTCTGGGAACACTCGACATGTCAGCAGGCTTCCATGCGAAGATGTCCCAGTTCTCACGGAGAAACTGGATACACGCTTCTTCCTATTTGGAGTCGAGTGTTGTTGAGATGTGTAGCGACCAGACCCGAATGGATCAAGTCTCTGTTCTCAGTGTCATCCTGGATCGAGAATGCCGACACCACACAAGATTTCAAGGATTTATAGCAGAGTAGCAATCACACACTTATTACATCGTTGTCCACAAGGGAACTGAATACAATAAAATGGCTTAAGGCCATCTAATAATAACAGCGAAGGCTTGGAAGATAAGTGAGTCCATCAACTCCATCGGCATCACCGAGTATAGAACCACGACCTAACACCTTACTCGTAAATGCTAAAAGTCTCAAACGTGAAAGTTGCAGCCCGAAAACGGGTCAGCACATGGAATATGCTGGCAATGTAACACATAGAGAACAAAGAAGGAAAATAAGCCTATACTACATGCATATATGGCTGGTGGTAAGGCTCTACGGTTACAATTTTGCATAAAGCTAGTTTTTCCCTACATCAAAGGAATAATTTTATTTAACTATCATGGTGGTTGTTAAACATTGAGAATGGTTGACAGCATCCTCAATCCCAATTAAAAAGTACTCATCAAAATCCCAATAACTTTTATTAGAAGTAACATGTTGAGATTCACATGATATTCAATTACCAGATACTCAAAATTTGTCCATAACCGGGGACACGGCTAATCATGATTAGTTTATACACTCTGCAGAGGTTTGCGACTTTTCCCCACAAGACTCGATCGCCTCCGCTTGGTTCTCGTGACTACATGGTGTTTGAGAAACGGATGACCGAGACATAGTCTTTCAGAAGCGCTAGCACCTTACATGTGGGTAGACCGTACCATCCTACATCCCCTACATCAGCTAGCCTACCCGTAAGAGTTCGCACAACTTAGTCAACTACGCCAGAGCCCATAATTGGCTTGTGGCTGCACACGGAAGTTTCCAGCTTGAATAATCTTATGATCCCTTAGAGCCCAGGTGGCGGTCCAAGAAATACAGTAAGTCTCGATGGAAACCAGTGCCTCAATCCACCCAGATGTGTGTTTAGGTTGCCACCTTAGATAAACCATTAATTAACAATCTCACATCTGTCATGGATATTCACTCACCCAATCCACGTCTACTAGCATAGCATGGTATAATAAGCAAACGTAGAAGTGACTCCCAAGGTTTCATAAGTAAAACAGGTAATAGGTACTACCTCAATCTACTTCTCAAACCCACAATTTAATTAGATCCTAAACATGCAAGTGTTTGAGGGTTTGATCTAATGCATAAAAACTGGGTAGTAGAAAAGGTATGATCAAAGTGTTACTTGCCTTGCTGATGATCCGCGAGACCTAGAGATTCAAGTAACAAGCGGCGCACTCCGGTGATCTAATGCGCATAAACAACAAGCATACAATAAGTACTCATCTAATGCACGGGAAATCTCGAATAAAAGATCTAACCAGAGAGTTCAACTTAAGAACCCTGGTTGCAAAAGAATCGAATCAAAATAAGACATCAAGTCGAAACTTCGAGAGAGCGACTCGGTTTAGCAATCTGAAACTAGGTCAAAATTTCACAGTAGCAAAACTCTTGTGTAAGTAGGTTAGTCGAACGGCGGTTTCAGAATGTAAACTCCAGCGCTTGAATCACCTGATTCCGATAAACGAGCGAGAAAATAAACAGATTTGAAAATCGGATCGGAAATCGAATCAAAAAAATAACGGATTAAATCCGATTAAAAGAAAACGACGAACGGAGTAAATAACGGACGTTCGTTAGCAAAACTAATCCAATGAACACGTTCATTGAAACGAACGGTTCGGTGAACGTTCATTAAATAAGAAAACCGAAAAAAATAAAACCATCTAGGTTTTTTTTTTAAAAAAACCGAACTTCTTCAAAAAAACCGGATCGGGTTTTCTAAAGAAAACCGGACCGGGGGGTGGCGAGGTGCTACCTCCGGCGGCTCGCCGCGGGCTCCGGGGCGGCGGTGAGGGGTCGGCGGGTCGGGAGGGGGCGGCGAGGGACTCGGCGACGGCGGGAACGGCGGCGGGCGTCCTCGGCGGCGCGCGGGCTCAGCGCGGCTCGGGTTGGGGCGGCGGCAAGTGGATGAGGAGAGGGGGGGCGGGTTTATAGGAGGGGGGGCGGCTTGGGGAGGGGCAAGGCGGCGGCGGCCTCGTGTCCGAGCCGGACACGGCGGTGGCGGCGGCGGCGGCGGGAGGAGACCACCATGCAGCGTCTTGTGAGGAAGGAGGTGGGCAGGTAATTTGGGCAGGCTGGGGCTCGCCCAGGGCGCGCGATTTTTTAAAAAAAAAACAAAAACTAAACGAATTAAAAAAAAACCAAACGAACTCCGAATTTAATAAAATTAATTTTCCCCGACTCCTAAAAATGAGTCGAACAAAATGAACCTTAAAACGGGTAAATATGCATATTTTTTTTAAATGCTCATTTTTGCCTAAAGCAAATAAATCTTCCAAAAACCAAAATTGATTTATTTATAATATCTTCATTTTTCCTATATGTTGGGAAAGTCATATTATTCCCTCTCTTTAACTTTTATATCGGAAAAACTTTTGAAGATAAATAAATAAATCAATGATCCTATTTTCAAAATTTGAGAAATCCCAAATATGAAAATAATGAAACTTCCAACTCTCTCCGAGGGTCCTTGAGTTGCGTGAAATTTTCTAGGATCGAAAAATGCGAGAAAATATGATATGCATGATGACCTAATGTATAACATTCCAAATTGAAAATTTGGGATGTTACAAACCTACCTCTTAAGATGAATCTAGCCCTCGAGATTCGGGTTAACTAGAAAATAGGTGAGGTGGTCCTTAAGCAAAACTTCCTCTCTTTCCCGGTGGCTTCATCCTCGGTGTGGTGGCTCCAATCGAACTTTGCAAAACTTGATAACCTTGTTGCGGGTAACTCTGCTGGCATAATCGAGAATCTTAACCGGTTTTTCCTCATATGTTAAGTCATCCTTCAATTGAATTGCTTCCAAAGTGCACTTGTGTCTCTTAACGGTACCTCTGCTATCTCGGGTGACATTTCTTCAATCGAGAAACATGGAATACATCATGAACTCCTGACAGTTCTTCTGGCAATTCCAACTTATAAGCAACTTCTCCCATGCGTTGCAAAATCTTATATGGTCCAACGAAACGTGGGGCTAACTTTCCTTTAAAACGCTTAACTCCTCGAAGCGGGGATACTCTAAGATATACTCTATCTCCAACTTCATACTCAATCGCTTTGCGCTTTGAATCGGCATAGCTCTTTTATGCAGGTGGGCTACCTTGAGCCTGTCTCAATCAACTTAACCTTCATTCGGACTCCTTAATCAAATCTGGTCCAAACAATGACGATCTCGAGTTTCGTCCCATGACAACGGTGTCCTGCACCTTCTTCCATACAAAGCCTCGAAAGGTGCCATCTTCAAGCTGGTTTGGTAATTGTTGTTGTAGGAAAATTCTGCATACGGCAAATTATCGTCCCAACTAGATCCATAATCTAGTGCACAAGCTCTCGAAGATGTCCTCCAAAATCTGATTGACTCTCTCGGTCATCCATCGGTGCTGTGGTTGGAAAGCTGTCTCAATTCCAATCGGGTTCCCAATGTTTCGTGCAACTGGTTCCAAAATTTCGAAGTAAACTGGGTTCCTCTATCCGATACGATGCTCCTCGGAACTCCGTGCAAACACACAATTTTGGTCATGTATATCTCTGCCAACTTAGCACTGCTATAGGTAGTCTTGACTGGAATGAAATGGGCTACCTTTGTTAAACGGTCGACTATAACCCAGATCGAGTCATATCCTGAACGAGTCTTTGGCAAACCTGTGATGAAATCCATGCCTAGTTTATCCCACTTCCATTCGGGTATCGGCAATGGTTGCAACAATCCTGCTGGCTTCTGATGTTCTGCTTTTACTTTCTGACATACGTCGCAAATTGCTACATACTCCGCAATATCCTTCTTCATTCCGGTCCACCAGAAAATATTCTTCAAATCCAAATACATCTTGGTATTTCTTGGGTGAATCGAATAAGGTGAATCACGGGCTTCTTGCAAAATCAACTTCCTTATCTCTGGGTTATTGGGCACATAAACACGGTCTTCAAACCATAGGGTATCGTGCTCATCCTCATGAAATCCTTTAGCTTTTCCTTTGCTCATTTTCTCCTTTATAGAGGCAACTTCCTTATCTGCCTTTTGGGCTTCTCTGATTTTGTCCATCAGTGTCGATGAATCTCCAATGCTGCTACACAGCCTCTCGGAACTATTTCCAAACATAGCTCTCGAAGGTCCTCGGCTAACTCATTGGGTATTCCTCCCATCATTAGGGTATTGACGTGGCTCTTACGGCTCAATGCGTCTGCTACGACATTAGCCTTTCCGGGGTGATAATGCAATCTCATGTCATAATCCTTGATAAGTTCTAACCATCTCCTTTGTCCGAGATTCAATTCATACGTGTGAAGATGTACTTCAAACTCTTGTGATCCGTATATACTTCACAATGATTTCCAATGAGAAAATTTCTCCACGTCTTTAGGGCATGCACAACGGTTGCTAACTCCAAATCATGAGTGGCATAATTTAACTCATGGGGCTTAAGTTGTCGTGAAGCATACGAAACAACTCTTCCTTCTTGCATAAGCACGGCTCCAAGTCCTCGGCGTGAAGCGTGCAATACACCTCATAATCCTTAGTCCGATCCGCAATATCAAACCGGTGAGGTAACCAATCTTTTCTTCAACTCCCGAAACTTGCCTCACAGTCCTCGGTCCATATGAATTTGTTATCCTTCTTCAACAATTCAGTCATAGGCTTAGCAATCCTTGAGAAATTCTCAATGAATCTTGGTAGTATCCTGCGAGTCCAAGGAAACTCAATCTCTCCAAGCTGTCGTTGGTGCTTCCCATTTGGTTCTGGTTTCAACCTTTGTGGGTCAATCGCTATTCCTTCTCCGGATATAACATGTCCGAGAAATCCAACTTCCTTTAGCCAAAACTCACACTTGCTGAACTTGGCATACAACTGGTGTTCCCTCAGTTTCTCCAAAACCAATCGCAAATGTTCCTTGTGTTCCTCTTCATTCTTCGAGAAAATCAAAATATCATCAATGAACACCACGACGAACTTATCCAAAAACTCCATAAACACTTTGTTCATCGTGTTCATGAAATAGGCTGGTGCGTTAGTCATCCAAATGACATAACGGTATACTCATACAGATCCATATCTCGTGGTAAATGCAGTCTTGGGTATGTCTTGCTCCCGAATCTTCAACTGATGGTACCCTGATCGCAAGTCGATCTTGGAAAACACTTTAGCTCCTTGCAAGCGATCAAATAGATCATTTATCATAGGTAGTGGGTACTTGTTCTTGATTGTTACTTCATTCAATCCACGATAATCAACAACCATTCTTAACGATCCATCCTTCTTCTCCACTAACAATACGGGTGATCCCCAAGGTGAAGAACTTGGGCGAATAAAACCTTTATCCAATAGTTCCTTAATCTGCTTCTTGATTTCCGCCAAATCCTATGCGGGCATCCTCAGACGGTCGCCGATATCGGGCCTGTTCACGGCAACAGCTCGATCAAAAACTCAATGTCTCTATCCGGTGGCATTCCTGGCAACTCTTCCAGAAATACATCAGGAAAATCCTTCACCACCAGTACTTCTTCCTGCACCACTCCTGATAGGCAATTAACTTGCGCTCTCCTCGGCTTGTGCCGTGATACATACTTGATCCTTCTTCCTTCTGGTGTGGTGAGCAAAATTGACTTAGTGGAGCAATCTATGTTTCCTCCATACCTTGATAACCAATCCATACCTAATATCACATCCAATCCTTGGGATTCCAGAACTATCAGGTCTGAGGGGAAAACATAGTGTCCAATCCTTAATGGCAGTCGGTCACACCATTTACTAGCCAGGTACTCTGCTCCGGGTGAGGTTACTAGCATGGGTGACCTAAGGGCTTGGGTCGGTAACTTGTACTTATCCACAAATCCCTTGATATGTATGAATGCGATGCACCAAGATCGAAAAGAACAACCTGCGATAAATGACTTAACCAAAACTTACCGATTCTTGCATCGGGCTGATCTTCAACCTCCTCCACATCAATGTGGTTCACCGTCCCCTGTTGAAAGGGTTGGGCTTCTTTCGAGCTTCCATTGCCATTTCCATTACGCCTACGGGCGAGTCATTTGCATAATGCCCGATCTTGCGGCACTTAAAGCAAGTAATGTGACTCAGTCTACCTTGGATGGTGTTGACGGGTTGGTGCGGTTCTGTCCATTGCTTCCTCCATTCCGTTCCCATTCTTGGTGCCATTATGATTGTGTGAATTACCTCCTCCATGGGTATGCTGAAACTGAATTCTGATTTAGGGTATAACGAGGCTTCTGCTTTGGGATCGAGTTATACTTCCCTTGCCCATACTTCCGCTTGCGTTCTCAATTTGTCTTTGCTTCTTCCTTCAATCATGAGGGCTCGGTCTACCAACTCCTGGTAGTTGTTGAAACTTGCTACCATCAACGGCATGTCAACTCATCATTCAGTCCTTCTAGAAACTTCTCCGCTTAGCTGCATCGGTAGCAACGTCATCCGGGGCATAACGTGCTAATTTACTAAAGTCATCCACGATCGCCAACAGATCCTTCCTCCTTGGCGTAAGTTGCGAAACTCACGCTTCTTCATGGCCATGGCTCCTGCTGAAACATGAGCGGTCTGAAAAGCTTGTGGCCCTGGTCCCATGTGGCGGTGTCTACGGATAAGTGGCTGTAAAATTCTCCCACCATGCTCTGCGGGTCCTTCAAGCTGATGTGCTGCAAACTTCACTCTTTCACCATCATGCATCCCGCGTGGTCAACTCCTTCCTATCTTGCGGAGCCAGTCATCTGCTACAATCGGCTCGGTGCTACTGGAATACACCGGCGGGTTTAATCTAAGGAAACGAGTCAGATGATCCGCAGGTGGTGGTGGCGGTGGGTTGTTGTTGTTGTTGTTGTTGTTGTTGCCCAGTTACGCACCAATGTTTGAATCAGGGTATTCTGCTGCTGGATCAGTTGGGTGATCTCTGGCGGGAAAACGAATCCGGGGTCGCGTCTCGGAGGCATCTGATGGGTTTAGAAAAGAAGAGTGATTTAGAATAGAATGAGGTCTAAGGGGAATCACTACCCAAATGCACATGAGCAAATGCACACAAAATCAATTCATTCAATCAAACAAGGGCTTACAACGTTCTAACTAACGCAAAAGTGAGTGTACTAATGTTTACATGGAGGGAATACTATTAATATGTGGAGGACTTCTACTAATTTGAACCGGTGGAAGACTCCATGATGTCTCGCTCCACCGTCTTCAAAGTCGGGTTCACTTGGATCCGAATCGGTGTCGTCGATGTTGATGTAGTCGCTGGACAACCGACATACCGGTCTTCATTCCGAGCGCCAACTTCTTCTTGAGTTCTTCGATCTCGCACTTAAGATCGTTATTGTGTCTTGCCGGAGATACGATCTCGCCCATGTAGTCCTTGCGTGTAGTCTTTAGTTCTCCTTCCATTCGATGATCCTTCCTTTGTCTTCTCAGAACTCCAACATATCATTGCACATTTGGTTCTCTGGCGTCGAATGTGCTGATTTAACTCTGGATGAACGCTGCAATGGACCTATCCTTCTTGGTGCCGACTATGTCCCATTTGTCATCTCGGCGTCCGCAAATCTGGTAGATAGTGTCCTTGAGGTCTTCTTGATAAACTTCTCCAATCGTCCCATGGTGATGTGAGCTGCCATGCTCTTTCCTGCACTCCAAGTTGGTGCAATCAAAAACACTATCTATAGGCTTGGTGATTGGGGCGAATGTCCTTCCCGAACGTGAGCTTGAATCTTCCAGCGCTCCTCTTGAGCAGAGTGGCGTTGAAAGTTCGGTGAAGCTTGGTAGTCCAATGTTCGGTACTTGGTAACTTCCTTCAAGTGAAATCCAAAAGGTGTGCCTTCATCTGGTTGGGTGTACTTGATCTTCGCGTCAAATCATCCTAAAGAGAGTAGAAAAGATGAGGAGTTAGAAAATGGGAAGAGAGTAGTGATCTATGGCTTTAACTTAGTGGTCGTGTCCTACGATCGGCAGTGTGCTCGATACCATTCTCTGGCGACCAGACCGAATGGATCAAGTCTCGTGCTCGGTGTCATCCTCGGATCGATGCCGACACCACACAAGATTGAAGGATTTATAGCGAGTAGCAATCACACACTTATTACATCGTTGTCCACAAGGGAACTGAATACAATAAAATGGCTTAAGGCAATCTAATAATAACAACGGAAGGCTTGGAAGATAAGTGAGTCCATCAACTCCATCGACATCACCGAGTATAGAACCACGACCTAACACCTTACTGTCGTTCTAAAAGTCTGCAACGTGAAAGTTGCAGCCCGAAACGGGTCAGACATGGAATATGCCGGCAATGTAACACATAGAGAACAATGAAGGAAAATAAGCCTATACTACATGCATATATGGCTGGTGGTAAGGCTCTCTGATTTACAATTTTGCATAAAGCTAGTTTTTCCCTACATCAAAGGAATAATTTTATTTAACTATCATGGTGGTTGTTAAACATTGAGAATGGTTGACAGATCCTCAATCCCAATTAAAAAGTACTCATCAAAATCCCAATAACTTTTATTAGAAGTAACATGTTGAGATTCACATGATATTCAATTACGGATACTCAAAATTTGTCCATAACCGGGACATGGCTAATCATGATTAGTTTATACACTCTGCAGAGGTTTGCGCACTTTTCCCCACAAGACTCGATCGCCTCCGCTTGGTTCTCGTGACTACATGGTGTTTGAGAAACGGATGACCGAGACATAGTCTTCGAAGCGCTAGCACCTTACATGTGGGTAGACCGTACCATCCTACATCCCCTACATCAGCTAGCCTACCCATAAGAGTTCGCACAACTTAGTCAACTACGCCAGAGCCCATAATTGGCTTGTGGCTGCACACGGAAGTTTCCAGTTTGAATAATCTTATGATCCCTTAGAGCACAGGTGGCGGTCCAAGAAATACAGAGCAAGTCTGATGGAAACCAGGTGCCTCAATCCACCCAGATGTGTGTTTAGGTTGCCACCTTAGATAAACCATTAATTAACAATCTCACATCATCATGGATATTCACTCACCCAATCCACGCCTACTAGCATAGCATGGTATAATAAGCAAACGAGAAGTGACTCCCAAGGTTTCATAAGTAAAACAGTAATAGGTACTACCTCAATCTACTTCCCAAACCCACAATTTAATTGGATCCTAAACATGCAAGTGTTTGAGGGTTTGATCTAATGCATAAAAACTGGGTAGTAGAAAAGGTATGATCAAGTGTTACTTGCCTTGCTTGATGATCCGAGACCTAGAGATTCAAGTAACAAGCGGCGCACTCGGGTGATCTAACGCAGACAAACAACAAGCATACAATAAGTACTCATCTAATGCACGGGAAATCTCGAATAAAAGATCTAACCAGAGAGTTCAACTTAAGAACCCTGGTTGCAAAAAGAATCGAATCAAAATAAGACATCAAGTCGAAACTCGAGAGAAACGACTCGGTTTAGCAATCTGAAACTAGGTCAAAATTTCACAGTAGCAAAACTCTTGTGTAAGTAGGTTAGTCGAACGGCGGTTTAAGAACGAAACTCGGTAGCTTGAATCACCCGATTCCGATAAACGAGCGAGAAAATAAACAGATTTGAAAATCGGATCGAAATCGAATCGAAAAAAATAACGGATTAAATCCGATTAAAAGAAAACGATTTAACGGAGTAAATAACGGACGTTCGTTAGCAAAACTAATCCAACGAACACGTTCATTGAAACGAACGGTTCGGTGAACGTTCATTAAATAAGAAAACCGAAAAAAATAAAACCATCTAGGGTTTTTAATAAAAAAACCGAACTTCTTCAAAAAAACGGATCGGGTTTTCTAAAGAAACCGGACCGGGGCGGCGAGGTGCTACCTCGGCTCGCCAGCCGGGCTCTGGGCGGCGTGAGGGGTCGGCGGTCGGGAGGGGGCGGCGAGGGACTCGGCGACGGGCGGGAACGGCAATGGCGTCCTCGGCGGGCGGGGCTCAGCAGGCTCGGGTCGGGTTAGGCGGCGGCGGGATGAGGAGAGGGGGGGGCGGGTTTATAGGAGGGGGTTGGCGGCTTGGGGAGGGCAGGCGGCGGCGGCTCGTGTCCGAGCGGACACGGCAAGGGCGGGCGGCGTCTTGTGGCGGAGGCCGCCCAGCAGGCAGCGTCTTGTGAGGGGAAGGGAGGTGGTCCGGGCGGTTGGGCAGGCTGGGCCTCGGCCCGTGGGCGATTTTTTTTAAAAAAAAACTAAACGAATTAAGAAAAATACCAAACGAACTCCGAATTTAATAAAATTAATTTTCCCCGACTCCTAAAAATGAGTCGAACAAAATGAACCTTAAAAACGGGTAAATATGCATATTTTTTTTAAATGCTCATTTTTGCCTAAAGCAAATAAATCTTCCAAAAACCAAAATTGATTTATTTATAATATCTTCATTTTTCCTATATGTTGGGAAAGTCATATTATTCCCTCTCTTTAACTTTTATATCGGAAAAACTTTTTGAAGATAAATAAATAAATCCAATGATCATATTTTCAAAATTTGAGAAATCCCAAATATGAAAATAATGAAACTTCCAACTCTCTCCGAGGGTCCTTGAGTTGCGTGAAATTTTCTAGGATCGGAAAAATGCGAGAAAATATGATATGCATGATGACCTAATTTATAACATCCCAAATTGAAAATTTGGGATGTTACAAGATGTGAGTCAGAGCAGCATTGGGATCAGTCGGGTGAATATGAATCGGTTTCGTCTCGCCGGACGACTGAAATGCTGACTCCGTGGCGGGCTTCTTGGCTCACAACAAATCACTCGAGTCTGCAGTTTTCTGGTACTCTTGGCGCTCTACCACTGCCATCTGAGCATCGGCGATTTTAGAGCCTTTCCGAAAACACTCTTCTGCTTTCGTCCGATTGCCAATGACAGTGATCACACCTTTGGGGCCTGGCATCTTCAGTTTGAGATATACATAACATGGTCGAGCCATGAAACGTGCATACGCCAGCCTCCCCAGAATAGCGTGATAAGCACTCTGGAAATCACGACCTCAAAGGTCAACTTTTCCTTATGAAAATTCTTGTAATCACCAAAACCACATCGAGAGCAATTTGGCCAAGTGACTCGCCTTCTTTCGGGAATGACTCGTGGAAGCTCATGTTCTTTGGTGCCGAGTCCGACATCGGAATGCCCATCCCTTTCAGCGTGTTCGCATACGGTATGTTCAGACCACCGCCACCATCCATCAAAACCTTAGTTAGTCGAGTGCCTTCGACGATTGGGTCGACCATCAACGCTTGCCTCCCGGGGTGGCTATGTGTGTCGGGTGATCGACCGTCGAACGTGATGGCGGTCTGCGACCATTTCAGATAATCGGGTGTCGCCGGAGCGACCATATTCACCTCTCGGTTGATAACTTTCAATCGACTTTTGCTTTCAACGTCAGCAAAAATCATCAGGGTGGAATTGACTTGGGGGTATCCACCGTCACTATCCTCCTTGTCCTCAACTTTGTCCGACTCCTTCTCCTTGTCCTTGGGCTGCTTCCCCTGGAACTGCTGAATCAAGAGCCGACACTGTCGAGTGGTATGCTTTGGGTAAATGAGTTTACCCTCTTCATCTTTCTTCGTGTGAATGTGACATGGCAAGTCCAACACATCATTTCCATCTTGGTCGTTAACTTTCTTGGGGTTCCAAGGCCCCTTGGATTTCCCCTTGAACCTCCCTGGAGTCACGGCCAAGGCTTCTCCAGGAGCAGCTGGCTTGGCTTTCCACTTCTGTTTCCAACTGGAGTTCCCTCCCCCGGTTTCATTAGCGGCTGATTTGTACTTGCCACTCCGGAGCTGATCCTCTTCTTCACCATTGGCGTACTTGGTGGCAATCTCCATCACTCGACTCAGGGTCATATCTCCGGTCCGACCGAATTTCAAACTTAAATCTATGTTCTTAACACCTTCCTTGAAGGCACAGACTGCCTGGTGATCAGATACATTCTCTACCGTGTGATGCAATGTAATCCGTCTCTGGATGTAATCCCTCAGAGTTTCATTAAACTTACGCACACACACGATCGCAACTCACAACCCTGCTGGCCGCTTGCAAGTTCCTTCAAATGTCCTGACAAACACTTGGGCAAGATCTTCCCAAGTGTAGATGCTGCTGGGTGCTAACTGATTCAGCCATGCTCTGGCCGAGCCCTCCAACATAAGAGGCAGGTGTTTCATGGCCACTTCATCGTTGCCGCCGCCGATCTGGACAGCCACTCGGTAGTCCTCAAGCCAGGTATCCGGCTTGGACTCACCGGTGAACTTACTGACTCCAGTCGCCAACCTGAAGTTGGGAGGAATTACCGAGGCTCTGATGGCTCTGCTAAAACACTCTGGTCCTGAGACGTGTACTCTGCTGCTGGCGGGTGCATTTCTGTCATGGCCTTCTCGGTGAGCTCTGTTCCTGTCGACCAAGCCTTGAACGATGATGGATCTCGCATCAAAGCCTGGTTCCCTGGGGTCGAATGGAATCCTTCGCCCAGCAGTGTGCTGGCGTCTGTCATCTTGCTGTCGAGGCGCATACGACCCACCCCTTGGGGGAGGAGTGGGCACTCAACGTCGATCATCACGATCGAATCGTTCCTCATACTGATCACGCCAGCCTCCATGTCCCTCACGCCTCGGGGGCGATCTTGGGCTATGTGCCGATTTGGATCTGTATGCTTGCGACGGATCTCTTGTGAATCTGTTCATGATCGCGATATAGCTGAATTTTGATCTCCTGCTGCCGGAGCAAATCTACGATCCGAGTAAGCCTCTGCCAGCCTCCGACCGGAAGGCTGAATGGACTCTGCTATCGGGCTGTAGCTGCTAGATTCTGAATGGGAGTTCGTATACCTGAGTCGGTTGTGGAAAGAGTTGACGTCGATCGGCGACGGGACCCGTTATTGCGCTCGTTAAATCGAGCACTCGCCGGAGATTTTCCAGTCGAAAGCGCAGCCAAGTTATTAAACGCGCATCTTCTAAGGCACGTTCCTCGGGGTTTCTCCAATGATAGGAGTGTGAAGCGCATCCATGTTCGGTGGCGAAGCTCCTCCTCTGCAGCGAAATGAGGGGCTCGGGTTGGTACTCTTCGCGAGCTCTGGCTGGCTCGCCTCCGCAACGCCCGCCGTCAGTCTTGAAACCAGGAGGATCTGTGTGGTCCGTCGACCATCGGAACCTCCGCCGCTGGATCATCGCTATCGCACTTTCGGATGCGATCTCTGCGGAGCCACTCGGCGAATCGAACAGGCCAGAGAGATTCGTCGGGCTCAATTGTCATGACTTGAGGGTGGCCGACTGGCGGGCCACCGCGTGCCTCACCCACCGCTGAAGCCTCGACCGACCGGAGCGATTGCGCCGGCGAGAGACTGGGAGGGAGGACGGCACAGGAGCCGACCGACATCTTGGGTCGGCGGCTGCCGCAGAGGACGCCGCGGACGACGCCTGTGAGTCGTTGCCCATGGACGGGAGTGCGTCGACGTCGAGGGGAGCCTCCTACAACCAAGCGGAGTCGTCGGCGATGAATGTGAGCGCGCCGAGACGGATCTCGCGGCCCTCAACCAAAACTCCACCTGAAACCATGATGAATGGAATCAGAGAGACTGCAACTTCTCCAACAACTCGCTAAGACACCTGCCCCACGGTGGGCACCAACTGTGGTGGTTCTAATCCTGACAGTAGAATGGGGGGTAGGTATGGAGAGGCAAGATCCTAGCTATGGAGTAGTTGTGTATGCAAGATGTTTACGAGTTCAGGCCCTTCTCGGAGGAAGTAATAGCCCTACGTCTCGGAGCCCGGAGGCGGTCGACTGTATTATATGCGTATGAGTTACGGGTGCGAACCCTTTACACCGAGGAGGGGTGGCTTATATAGAGTTCGCTGGACCCCTCCAAATTTCTCGCTTATGTAGGGATTAAGGTACATTAAGAGAGGAGTTCTTGGTAACGCCCCACATAAAGTGCTATGATGACCATAAAGCCACTTAATGACCGACCGTTTGCGTCTTGATTGCAGAGATCTTCCGGCGGTCGAGTGGTTGGCTGGTGGTCGAGTGTCTTGAGTCCGTCAGTGGAATCCTTCCGTGTCGGTGAATGGTGTTTTCTTCAAGAGATGTCCTTGGGGAGGGTATCTTGGACAGGTCCATGACCCTACCCTAGGTACATGACTTCATCAGGGAACATTTCACCTTTCTGGACGAAACGATAGCCATTGTTGAAGGAAATATGCCCTAGAGGCAATAATAAAGTTATTATTTATTTCCTTATTTCATGATAAATGTTTATTATTCATGCTAGAATTGTATTAACCGGAAACATAATACATGTGTGAATACATAGACAAACAGAGTGTCACTAGTATGCCTCTACTAGACTAGCTTGTTAATCAAAGATGGTTAAGTTTCCTAACCATAGACAAAGGAGTTGTCATTTGATTAACAAGGTCACATCATTAGTTGAATGATCTGATTGACATGACCCATTCCATTAGCTTAGCACCCGATCGTTTAGTATGTTGCTATTGCTTTTATCCATGACTTATACATGTTCCTATAACTATGAGATTATGCAACTCCGTTTACGGAGGAACACTTTGGTACTACCAAACGTCACAACGTAATCGGGTGATTATAAAGGAGTACTACAGGTGTCTCCAAAGGCGGATGTTGGGTTGGCGTATTCGAGATTAGGATTTGTCACTCCGATTGTCGGAGAGGTATCTCTGGGCCCTCTCGGTAATGCACATCACTAAGCCTTGCAAGCATTACAACTAATGAGTTAGCTGTGAGATGATGTATTACGGACGAGTAAAGAGACTTGCCAAGAACGAGATTGAACTAGGTATTGGATACCGACGATCGAATCTCGGGCAAGTAACATACCGATGACAAAGGGAACAACGTATGTTGTTATGCGGTCTGACCGATAAAGATCTTCGTAGAATATGTAGGAGCCAATATGGGCATCTAGGTCCCTCTATTGGTTATTGACCGGAGATGTGTCTCGGTCATGTCTACATTGTTCTCGAACCGTAGGGTCCGCACGCTTAAGGTTTCGATGACGGTTATATTATGAGTTTGTGTATTTTGATGTACGAAGGAGTTCGAGTCCCGGATGTGATCACGGACATGAGGAGGAGTCTCGAAATGGTCGAGACATAAAGATTGATATATTGACGGCTATATTCGGACACGGAAAGGTTCGGAAGTTTCGGAGAAAACCGGAGTGCCGAGGGGTTACGGAACCCCCCGGGGAAGTAATGGGCCTTATTGGGCCAAGAGGGGAGAGAGAGGGCCGCACCAGGAGGTGGCGCGCCCCCCCATGGGGAGTCCGAATAGGACAAGGAGGGGGCGGCCCCTCTCCTCCCTCTCCCTCTTTCCTTCCCCCTTCCTCCTTCCTAGTTGGACTTGGAAAGGGGAGTCCTACTCCCACTAGGAGGAGGACTCCCCCCTCCCTTGGCGCGCCTCCTAGGGCCGGCCGGCCCTCCCCCTTGCTCCTTTATATACGGGGGCAGGGGGGCACCCTAGAACACACAAGTTGATCCTTGAGATCGTTCCTTAGCCGTGTGCGGTGCCCCCTCCACCATATTCCACCTCGGTCATATCGTGGCGGTGCTTAGGCTAAGCCTGCGTCGGTAGAACATCAAGATCGTCACCACGCCGTCGTCTTGACGGAACTCTCTCTCCCGGAGCTTTGCTGGATCGGAGCCGAGGAGCGTCACCGAGCTGTCGTGTGTCAAGAACTTCGGAGGCGCCGGAGTAACGGCGCTGGGATCGGTTGGATCGCGAGGAGAACGTCGACTACTTCCTCTACGTTGTGATCGCTTCCGCTTGGTCTCACGAGTGCGTAGACAACACTCTCCCCTCTCGTTGCTATGCATCACCATGATCTTGCGTGTGCGTAGGAAATTTTTGAAATTACTCGTTCCCCAACAAAGGGCATCCGAGCCTAGGTTTTATGGTTTGATGTTTTGCACGAGTAGAACACAAGTGAGTTGTGGGCGATACAAGTCATACTGCCTACCAGCATGTCATACTTTGGTTCAGCGGTATTGTGAGATGAAGCGGCCGGACCGACATTACGCGTGACGCTTCTGCGAGACTGGTTTCACCGTTCACGAGCACTCGTGCTTAAAGGTGGCTGGCGGGTGTCTGTCTCTCTCACTTTAGTTGAACTGAGTGTGGCTACGCCCGTCCTTGAGAAGGTTAAAAGCGGAGTCTATTTGACGAAATATCGTTGTGGTCTTGATGCGTAGGTGAGATTGGTTCTTGCTTAAGCCCGTAGCAGCCACGTAAAATTTGCAACAACAAAGTAGAGGACGTCTAACTTGTTTTTGCAGGGCATGTTGTGATGTGATATGGTCAAGACGTGATGCTATATTTTATTGTATGAGATGATCATGTTTTGTAACCGAAGTTATCGGCAATCTGGCTGGAGCCATATGGTTGTCGCTTTATTGTATGAAATGCAAGCATACTGTAATTGCTTTACTTTATCACTAAGCGGTAGCGATAGTCGAGAAGCAATAGATGGCGTAAACGACAACGATGCTACGATGGAGATCAAGGTGTCGCGCCGGTGACGATGGTGATCACGACGGTGCTTCGGAGATGGAGATCACAAGCACAAGATGATGATGGCCATATCATATCACTTATATTGATTGCATGTGATGTTTATCCTTTATGCATCTTATTTTGCTTTGATTGACGGTAGCATTTTAAGATGATCTCTCACTAAAATTATCAAGTAGTGTTCTCCACAGTATGCACCGTTGCCAAAGTTCGTCGTGCCGAGACACCACGTGATGATCGGGTGTGATAAGCTCTCGTCCATCTACAACGGGTGCAAGCCAGTTTTGCACACGAGAATACTCAGGTTATACTTGACGAGCCTAGCATATGTAGATATGGCCTCGGAACACGGAGACCGAAAGGTCGGCGTGAATCATATAGTAGATATGATCAACATAAGATGTTCACCATTGAAAACTACTCCATCTCACGTGATGATCGGTTATGGTTTAGTTGATTTGGATCACGTGATCACTTAGATGACTAGAGAGATGTCTGTCTAAGTGGGAGTTCTTAAGTAATATGATTAATTGAACTTAAATTTATCATGAACTTAGTACTGATAGTATCTTGCTTGTCTATGTTTGTTTATAGATAGATGGCTCGTGTTGTTGTTCCGTTGAATTTTAATGCGTTCCTTGAGAAAGCAAAGTTGAAAGATGATGGTAGCAATTACACGGATTGGGTCCGTAACTCGAGGATTATCCTCATTGCTGCACGTAAAAGTTACGTCTGGATGCACCGCTAGGTGCCAGACCTCTTCTTGATGCAACCGACGGCGTTAAGAACGTCTGCGCGAGCAAAGCGATGACTACTCTATAGTTCAGTGTGCCATGCTTTACGGCTTAGAACCGGTCTTCAACGACGTTTTGAGCGTCATGGAGCATATGAGATGTTCCAGGAGTTGAAGTTGATATTTCAACAGAATGCTCGGATTGAGAGATATGAAGTCTCCAATAAGTTCTATAGCTGCAAGATGGAAGAGAATGGGTCATCGGTGAGCACATACTCGTAATGTCCGGGTATTACAATCACTTGACTCAACCGGGAGTTAATCTTCCGGATGATTGTGTCATTGACAGAATTCTTCAATCAACGCCACCAAGCTACAAAGGCTTCGTGATGAACTATAATATGCAAGGGTTAGTAAAGACTATGCTCGAGCTCTTACAATGCTAAAGGCTGCGGAGGTAGAAATCAGAAGGAGCATCAAGTGTTGATGGTCAATAAGACCACTAGTTTCAAGAAAAAGGCAAAGGGAAGAAGAAGGGAACTTCAAGAAGAACAGCAAACAAGTTGCTGCTCGGAGAAGAAACCCAAGTCTGGACCTAAACCTGAAATCCCAGTGCTTCTACCGCAAGCGCACTGGTCCTTTGAGCGGAACTGCCCCAAGTATTTGGCGGATAAGAAGGATGGCAAGGTGAACAAAGGTATATGTGATATACATGTTATTGATGTGTACCTTACTAGAGCTCGCAGAGCACTGGTATTTGATACTGGTTCATTGCTAATATTTGCAACTCAAACAGGGACTACGGATTGCTTAACACCGGCAAAGGACGAGGTGACGATGCGCGTGGGAAATGGTTCCAAAGTCGATGTAATCGCGGTCGGCACGCTACCTCTACATCTACCTTCGGATTAGTTTTAGACCTAAATAATTGTTATTTGGTGCCGCGTTGAGCATGAACATTATATCTGGATCTTGTTTGATGCGAGGCGGTTATTCATTTAAATCGAGAGAATAATGGTTGTTCTATTTATATGAATAATATCTTTTATGGTCATGCACCCTTGAAGAGTGGTCTATTTTAATGAATCTCGATAGTAGTGATACACATATTCATAATGTTGAAACCAAAAAATGCAGAGTTGATAATGATAGTGCAACTTATTTGTGGCACTTGCCGTTTAGGTCATATAGGTATAAAGCGCATGAAGAAACTCCATCTTGATGGACTTTTGGAGTCACTTGATTATGAATCACTTGGCACTTGCGAACCGTGCCTCATGGGCAAGATGACTAAAACCCGTTCTCGGTACTATGGAGAGAGCAACAGATTTGTTGGAAATCATACATACGATGTATGTGGTCCGATGAATGTTGAGGCTCGTGGCGGATATCGTTATTTTCTCACCTTCACAGATGATTTAAGCGAGATATGGGTATATCTACTTAATGAAACATAAGTCTGAAACATTTGAAAAGTTCAAAGAATTTCAGAGTGAAGTTGAAAATCATCGTAATAAGAAAATAAAGTTTCTACGATCTGATCGTGGAGGCGAATATTTGAGTTCTGAGTTTGGTCTACATTTGAAACAATGCGGAATAGTTTAGCAACTCACGCCACCGGAACACCACAGCGCAATGGTGTGTCCGAGCGTCGTGTCGCACTTTACTAGATATGGTGCGATCTATGATGTCTCTTACAGATTTACCGCTATCGTTTTGGGGTTATGCTCTTGAGACGGCCGCATTCACGCTGAATAGAACACCGTCAAAATCCGTTGATACGACACCTTATGAACTATGGTTTAGCAAGAAACCAAAGTTGTCGCTTTCTTAAAGTTTGGGGATGCGATGCTTATGTGAAAAGCTTCAACCTGATAAGCTCGAACCTAAATCGAGAAATGTGTCTTCATAGGATACCCAAAGGAGACAGTTGGGTACACCTTCTATCACAGATCCGAAGGCAAGACATTTGTTGCTAAGAATGGATCCTTTCTAGAGAAGGAGTTTCTCTCGAAAGAAGTGAGTGGGAGGAAAGTAGAACTTGATGAGGTAATCTGTACCTTCTCCCTTATTTGAAAGTAGTTTATCACGAAACCGGTTTCGCGACATCTACACCAAATAGTGAGGAAGTTGATGATGTTGATCATAAAACTTCAGATCAAGTTACTCTGAACCTCGTAGATCAACCAGAGTAAGATCCGCACCAGAGTGGTACGGTAATCCTGTTCGGAAGTCATGCTACTAGATCATGATGAACCTACGAACTATGAAGAAGCGATGGTGAGCCCAGATTCCATAAAATGGCTTGAGGCCATGAAATCTGAGATGGGATCCATGTATGAAAACAAAGTGTGGACTTTGGTTGACTTGCCCGAGGGTCGGCAAGCAATAGAAAACAAGTGGATCTTCAAGAAGAAGACCGACGCGACGGTAATATTATGTCTACAAAGCTCGACTTGTCGCAAAGGGTTTTCGACAAGTTCAAGGGATTGACTACGATGAGACCTTCTCACCAGTGGCGATGCTTAAGTCTGTCCGAATCATGTTAGCAATTGCCGCATTTTATGATTATGAAATTTGGCAAATGGATGTAAAGACTGCATTCTGAATGGATTTACGGAAGAAGAGTTGTATATGATGCAACCGAAGGTTTTATCGATCCAAAGGAGCTAACAAAGTGTGCAAGCTCCAGCGATCCATTTATGGACTGGTGCAAGCATCTCGGAGTTGGAATAAGCGCTTTGATAGTGTGATCAAAGCATTTGGGTTTATCTGAGACTTTTGGAGAAGCTTTGTATTTACAAGAAAGTGAGTGGGAGCTCTGTAGCATTTACGATATTATATGTAGATGACATATTACTAATCGGAAATGATATAGAATTCTGGATAGCATAAAGGGATACTTGAATAAGAGTTTTTCGATGAAGGACCTCGGTGAAGCTGCTTACATATTGGGCATCAAAATCTATAGAGATAGATCAAGGCGCTTAATTGGACTTTCACAAAGCACATACCTTGACAAAATTTTGAAGAAGTTCAAAATGGATCAAGCAAAGAAAGGGTTCTTGCCTGTGTTACAAGGTGTGAAGTTGAGTAAGACTCAATGCCCGACCACCGCAGAAGATAGAGAGAAAATGAAAGATGTTCCTATGCCTCAGCCATAGGCTCTATCATGTATGCAATGCTGTGTACCAGACCTGATGTGTGCCTTGCTATAAGCTTAGCAGGAGGTACCAAAGTAATCCAGAGTGGATCATCGGACAGCGGTCAAGAACATCCTGAATACCGAAAAGGACTAAGGATATGTTTCTCGTATATGGAGGTGACAAAGAGCTCATCGAATGGCAGTTACGTTGATGCAAGCTTTGACACCGATCCGACGATTCTAAATCGCAAACCGGATACGTATTTACACTAAACGGAGGAGCTGTCGGTTGGTGCGAGTTCTAAACAAAGAGTCGAAGCGGGATCTACATGTGAAGCGGAATACATAGCAGCTTCGGAAGCAGCTAATGAAGGAGTCGGATGAAGGAGTTCATATCCGATCTAGGTGTCATACCTAGTGCATCGGGTCCAATGAAAATCTTTTGTGACAATCTTTGGAGCAATTGCTTTAGCAAAGGAATCCAGATTTCACAAGAGAACCAAACACATCAAGAGGCGCTTCAATTCCATCCGGACTTAGTCCGGTGGGAGACATAGAGATTTGCAAGATACATACGGATCTGAATGTAGCAGACCCGTTGACTAAGCCTCTTCCACGAGCAAAACATGATCAGCACCAAGACTCCATGGGTGTTAGAATCATTACTATGTAATCTAGATTATTGACTCTAGTGCAAGTGGGAGATCAAGGAAATATGCCCTAGAGGCAATAATAAAGTTATTATTTATTTCCTTATTTCATGATAAATGTTTATTATTCATGCTAGAATTGTATTAACCGGAAACATAATACATGTGTGAATACATAGACAAACAGAGTGTCACTAGTATGCCTCTACTAGACTAGCTTGTTAATCAAAGATGGTTAAGTTTCCTAACCATAGACAAAGGAGTTGTCATTTGATTAACAAGGTCACATCATTAGTTGAATGATCTGATTGACATGACCCATTCCATTAGCTTAGCACCCGATCGTTTAGTATCTTGCTATTGCTTTTATCCATGACTTATACATGTTCCTATATGAAGGAAATATGCCCTAGAGGCAATAATAATGTTATTATTTATTTCCTTATATCATGATAAATGTTTATTATTCATGCTAGAATTGTATTAACCGGAAACATAATACATGTGTGAATACATAAACCTCAGAGTGTCACTAGTATGCCTCTACTTGACTAGCTCGTTAATCAAAGATGGTTATGTTTCCTAACCATGAACAAGGAGTTGTTATTTGATTAACGGGATCACATCATTGGTTGAATGATCTGATTGACATGACCCATTCCATTAGCATAGCACCTTTGATCGTATAGTTTGTTGCTAGTGCTTTTCTTCATGACTTATACATGTTCCTATGACTATGAGATTATGCAACTCCCGTTTGCCCGAGGAACACTTTGGGTGCTACCAAACGTCACAACGTAATCGGGTGATTATAAAGGTACATTACAGGTGTCTCCGAAGGTACATGTTGGGTTGGCATATTTCGAGATTAGGATTTGTCACTCCGATTGTCGGAGAGGTATCTCTGGGCCCTCTCGGTAATGCACATCACATAAGCCTTGCAAGCATTGCAACTAAATGTGTTAGTTGTGAGATGATGTATTACGGAACGAGAAAAGAGACTTGCCAAGATGCGAGATTGAACTAGGTATTGGATACCGACGATCGAATCTCGGGCAAGTAACATACCGATGACAAAGGAACAACGTATGTTGTTATGCGGTCTCGACCGATAAAGATCTTCGTAGAATATGTAGGAACCAATATGGGCATCCAGGTCCCGCTATTGGTTATTGACCAGAGAGGTGTCTCGGTCATGTCTACATAGTTCTCGAACCCGTAGGGTCCGCACGCTTAACGTTTCGATGACAGTTATTATGAGTTTATATGATATTGATGTACGAAGGTTGTTGAGTCCCGATGAGATCACGGACATGACGAGGAGTCTCGAAATGGTCGAGACATAAAGATTGATATATTGGAAGCCTATGTTTGGACTCGGAATCACTCCGGGTGAAATTGGGAATTTTACCGAGTACCGGGGTTACGGAACCTCCGGGGTCAATGGGCCTTGATGGGCCTTAGTGGAAAGGAGGAAAGGGGCCCAAGTGCTGGCGCACCTTCCCCCTCCCTAGTCCTATTAGGACTAGGAGAAGGGGTGGCGCCTCTCCCTTCCCACTTGGCCAATCCTAGTTGGACTAGGATTGGGGGAGAATCCTACTCCCGGTGGGAGTAGGACTCCCAGCGCAGCCCTTGGTGGCCGCCAGCCCCTCCCTTCCCTCCTTTATATCTGAGGCAGAGGGCACCCCATGACACACAAGTTGATCATTGAGATCGTTCCTTAGCCGTGTGCGGTGCCCCTTCCACCAAACTACACCTCGAATATACCGTTGCGGAGCTTAGGCGAAGCCTGCGCCGGTGGAACATCATCATCATCACCACGCCGCGTCGTCTTGTGAAACTCTCCTCAACACTCGGCTGGATCGGAGTTCGAGGGACGTCATCGAGCTGAGCGTGTGCAGAACTCGGAGGTGCCGTCGTTCGGTACTTGGATCGGTTGGATCGGGAAGAAGTACGACTACTTCCTCTACGTTATGTCAACGCTTCCGTTCTTTGGTCTCACGAGCGTAGACAACACTCTCATCTCGTTGCTATGCATCACCATGGTCTTGCGTGATCGTAGGAAAATTTTTGAAATTACTCGTTCCCCAACAGTGGTATCGAGCCTGGTTTTATGCGTTGATGTCATATGCACGAGTAGAACACAAGTGAGTTGTGGGAGATACAAGTCATACTACCTACCAGCATGTCATACTTTGGTTCAGCGGTATTGTGAGATGAAGCGGCCGGACCGACATTACGCGTGACGCTTCGCGAGACTGGTTTCACCGCTGTGAGCACTTTCGTTGCTTAAAGGTGGTGGCGGGTGTCTGTCTCTCTCACTTTAGTTGAACTGAGTGTGGCTCGCCGGTCCTTGAGAAGGTTAAACGGAGTATTTGACGAAGTATCGTTGTGGTTTTGATGCGTAGGTAAGAACGGTTCTTGCTCAGCCCGTAGCAGCCACGTAAAACTTGCAACAACAAAGTAGAGGACGTCTAACTTGTTTTTGCAGGGCATGTTGTGATGTGATATGGTCAAGACGTGATGCTATATTTTATTGTATGAGATGATCATGTTTTGTAACCGAGTTATCGGCAATCGGCGAGAGCCATATGGTTGTCGCTTTATTGTATGAAATGCAAGCGCCATGTAATTGCTTTACTTTATCACTAAGGAGTAGCGATAGTCGTAGAAGCAATAGTTGGCGAGACGACAACGATGCTACGATGGAGATCAAGGTGTCGCGCGGTGACGATGGTGATCATGACGGTGCTTCGAGATGGAGATCACAAGCACAAGATGATGATGGCCATATCATATCACTTATATTGATTGCATGTGATGTTAATCCTTTATGCATCTTATCTTGCTTTGATTGACGGTAGCATTATAAGATGATCCCTTACTAAATTATCAAGAAGTGTTCTCCCGAGTATGCACCGTTATGAAAGTTCTTCGTCTTTGAGACACCACGTGATGATCGGGTGTGATAGGCTCTACGTTCAAATACAACGGGTGCAAAACAGTTGCACACGCGAATACTCAGGTTATACTTGACGAGCTATGCATATAAGATATGACCTCGGAACACGGAGACCGAAGGTCGAGCGTGAATCATATAGTAGATATGATCAACATATTGATGTTCACCATTGAAACTACTCCATCACACGTGATGATCGGTCATGGTGTAGTTGATATGGATCACGCAATCACTTAGAGAATTGGAGGATATTTTCTAAGTGGGAGTTCTTAAGTAATATGATTAATTGAACTTAAATTTATCATGAACTTAGTACCGATAGTATCTTGCTTGTCTATGATGTGTAGATAGATGGCTCGTCTTTGTTGTTCCGTTGAATTTTAATGCGTTCCTTGAGAAAGCAAAGTTGAAAGATGATGGCAGCAATTACGGACTGGGTCCGTAACGAGGATTATCCTTATTGCTGCACGGAAGAATTACGTCCCGGAAGCACCGTTAGGTGCCGTGCCTGATGCAAGGGCTGCGCCAAGTTATGAACGTCCGCAAAGCAAAGCGATGACTACTCTATAGTTCGATGTGCCATGCTTTACGGCTTAGAACCGGGACTTCAACGTCGTTTTGAACACCATGGAGCATATGAGATGTTCCAGAGTTGAAGTTAATATTCAAGCGAATGCCCGGATTGAGAGATATGAAGTCTCCAATAAGTTCTATAGCTGTAAGATGGAGGAGAACGGTTACACGGTGAGCATATACTCGTAATGTCCGGATATAACAATCACTTGATTCAACCGGGAGTTAATCTTCCGGATGATTGCGTCATTGATGAATTCTCCAATCACGCCACCAAGCTACAAGAGCTTCGTGATGAACTATAATATGCAAGGGATGACCAAAACAATGCCCGAGCTCTTCGCGATGCCGAAAGCATGGAGGTAGAAATCAAAAGGAGCATCAAGTGTTGATGGTTAACAAAACCACTAGTTTCAAGAAAAGGGCAAAGGAAAGAAAAGGAAACTTCAAAAGAGCGGCAAGCAAGTTGTCGATCAAGAGAAGAAACCCAAGTCTGGTCCTAAGCTCAAACCGAGTGCTTCTATTGCAAGCAGGCTGGTCACTTTGGAAGCGGAACTGCCCCAAGTATTTGGCGGATAAGAAGGATGGCAAGGTTAACAAAGGTATATGTGATATACATGTTATTGATGTGTACCTTACTAATACTCGCAGAGCACTGGTATTTGATACTGGTTACATTGCTAATATTTGCAACTCAAAGCAGGGCTACTGGATTGCGAAGATTGGCTAAGGACGAGGTGACAATGCGCGTGGGAAATGGTTCCAAAGTCGATGTGATCGCAATCGACACGCTACCTCTACATCTACCTTCGGATTAGTATTAGACCTAAATAATTGTTATTTAGTACCAGCGTTGAGCATGAACATTATATCTGGATCTTGTTTGATGCGAGACGGTTATTCATTTAAATCGAGAATAATGGTTGTTCTATTTATATGAATAATATCTTTTATGGTCATGCACCATTGAAGAATGGTTTGTTTTACTTAATCTTGATAGTAGTGATACACATATTCATAATGTTGAAACCAAAAGATGCAGAGTTGATAATGATGGTGCAACTTATTTGTGGCACCGCCGTTTAGGTCATATCGGTGTAAAGCGCATGAAGAAACTCCATCTTGATGGACTTTTGGAGTCACTTGATTATGAATCACTTGGCACTTGCGAACCGTGCCTTATGGGCAAGATGACTAAAACACCGTTCTCGGAACTATGGAGAGAGCAACAGATTTATTGGAAATCATACATACCGATGTATGTGGTCCAATGAATGTTGAGGCTCGTGGCGGATATCGTTATTTTCTCACCTTCACAGATGATTTGAGCAGATATGGGTATATCTACTTAATGAAACACAAGTCTGAAACATTTGAAAAGTTCAAAGAATTTCAGAGTGAAGTGGAAAATCATCGTAACAAGAAAATAAAGTTTCTCGATCTGATCGTGGAGGAGAATATTTGAGTTACGAGTTTGGCCTACATTTGAAACAATGCGGAATAGTTTAGCAACTTACGCCACCGAACACCACAACGTAATGGTGTGTCCGAACGTCGAATCGTACTTTATTAGATATGGTGCGATCTATGATGTCTCTTACTGATTTACCGCTATCGTTTGGGGTTATGCTTTAGAGACGGCTACATTCACTTTAAATAGGGCACCATCTAAACCGTTGAGACGACGCCTTATGAACTGTGGTTTGGCAAGAAACCAAAGTTGTCGTTTCTGAAAGTTTGGGGCTGCGATGCTTATGTGAAAAAGCTTCAACCTGATAAGCTCGAACCCAAATCGAGAAATGTGTCTTCATAGGATACCCAAAGGAGACAGTTGGGTACACCTTCTATCACAGATCCGAAGGCAAGATTTTGTTGCTAAATTGGAAACTTTTTGGAGAAAGAGTTTCTCACGAAAGAAGTGAGTGGGAGGAAAGTAGAACTTGATGAGATAATCATATCTACTCCCTTATTGAGAAGTAGTACATCACGAGAAAACAGTTTCGTGACACCTACACCAAATAGGGAGGAAGCTAATGATGATGATCATGAAACTTGGATCAAGTTTCTACTGAAACTTCAGATCAACGAGCAAGATCCGCACTGAGTGGTATGGTAATCCTATTTTGGAAGTCATGTTATTTGGAACATGATGAACCTACGAACTATGAAGAAGCGATGGTGAGCCCAGATTCCACAAAATGGCTTGAGGCCATGAAATCTGAGATGGGATCCATGTATGAGAACAAAGTATGGACTTTGGTTGACTTGCCCGATGATCGGCAAGCAATTGAGAATAAATGGATCTTCAAGAAGAAGACCGACGCTGATGGTAATGTTATCGTCTATAAAGCTCGACTTGTTGCAAAAGGTTTTCGACAAGTTCAAGGGATTGACTACGATGAGACCTTCTCACCAGTGGCGATGCTTAAGTCCGTCTGAATCATGTTAGCAATTGCCGCATTTTATGATTATGAAATTTGGCAAATGGATGTTAAAACTGCATTCTGAATGGATTTACGGAAGAAGAGTTGTATATGATGCAACCGAAGGTTTTGTCGATCCAAAGGAGCTAACAAAGTGTGCAAGCTCCAATGATCCATTTATGGACTGGTGCAAGCCTCTCGGAGTTGGAATAAACGCTTTGATAGTGTGATCAAAGCATTTGGTTTTATACAGACTTTTGGAGAAGCTTGTATTTACAAGAAAGTGAGTGGGAGCTCAGAGCATTTACGATATTATATGTGGATGACATATTATTGATCGGAAATGATATAGAATTTCTGGATAGCATAAAGGGATACTTGAATAAGAGTTTTCGATGAAAGACCTCGGTGAAGCTGCTTACATATTGGGCATTAAGATCTATAGAGATAGATCAAGACGCTTAATAGGACTTTCACAAAGCACATACCTTGATAAAGTTTTGAAAAAGTTCAAAATGGATCGAGCAAAGAAAGGGTTCTTGCGGTATTACAAGGTGTGAAGTTGAGTAAGACTCAATGCCCGACCACCGCAGAAGATAGAGAGAAAATGAAAGATGTTCCTATGCTTCAGCCATAGGCTCTATCATGTATGCAATGCTGTGTACCAGACCTGATGTGTGCCTTGCAGAAGTTTAGCGTGCAGGTACCAAAGTAATCCAGAGTGGATCATCGGACAGCGGTCAAGAACATCCTTAAGTACTTGAGAAGAACTAAGGATATGTTTCTCATTTATGGCGGTGACAAAGAGCTCGTCAGAACGGTTACGCCGATGCAAGCTTTGACACCGATCCGGACGATTCTAAATCGCAAACCGGATACGTATTTACATTAAACGGTGGAGCTGTCGGTTGGTGCAGTTCCAAACAAAGCGTCGCTATGGGATCTACATGTGAAGTTGAGTACATAGCTGCTTCGGAAGCAGCTAATGAAGGAGTCTGGATGAAGGAGTTCATAACCGATCTAGGTGTTGTACCTAGTGTATCGGGTCCAATGAAAATCTTTTGTGACAATCTCGGTGCAATTGCCTTGGCAAAGGAATCCAGATTTCACAAGAGAACCAAGCACATCAAAAGACGCTTCAACTCCATCCGGATTTGGTCCGTGGGAGACATAGAGATATGCAAGATACATACGGATCTGAATGTTGCGCACCGTTGACTAAGCCTCTTCCACGAGCAAAACATGATCAGCACCAAGACTCCATGGGTGTTAGAATCATTCTTGTGTAATCTAGATTATTGACTCTAGTGCAAGTGGGAGATCAAGGAAATATGCCCTAGAGGCAATAATAATGTTATTATTTATTTCCTTATATCATGATAAATGTTTATTATTCATGCTAGAATTGTATTAACCGGAAACATAATACATGTGTGAATACATAAACCTACAGAGTGTCACTAGTATGCCTCTACTTGACTAGCTCGTTAATCAAAGATGGTTATGTTTCCTAACCATGAACAAGGAGTTGTTATTTGATTAACGGGATCACATCATTGGTTGAATGATCTGATTGACATGACCCATTCCATTAGCATAGCACCTGATCGTATAGTTTGTTGCTAGTGCTTTTCTTCATGACTTATACATGTTCCTATGACTATGAGATTATGCAACTCCCGTTTGCCCGAGGAACACTTTGGGTGCTACCAAACGTCACAACGAATCGGGTGATTATAAAGGTACATTACAGGTGTCTCCGAAGGTACATGTTGGGTTGGCATATTTCGAGATTAGGATTTGTCACTCCGATTGTCTGGAGAGGTATCTCTGGGCCCTCTCGGTAATGCACATCACATAAGCCTTGCAAGCATTGCAACTAAATGTGTTAGTTGTGAGATGATGTATTATGGAGCGAGAAAAGAGACTTGCCAAGAACGAGATTGAACTAGGTATTGGATACCGACGATCGAATCTCGGGCAAGTAACATACCGATGACAAAGGGAACAACGATGTTGTTATGCGGTCCGACCGATAAAGATCTTCGTAGAATATGTAGGAACCAATATGGGCATCCAGGTCCCGCTATTGGTTATTGACCGAGAGGTGTCTCGGTCATGTCTACATAGTTCTCGAACCCGTAGGGTCCGCACGCTTAACGCTTCGATGACGCTTATTATGAGTTTATATGATATTGATGTACCAAGGTTGTTCGAGTCCCGATGAGATCACGGACATGACGAGGAGTCTCAAATGGTCGAGACATAAAGATTGATATATTGGAAGCCTATGTTTGACTCGGAATCACTCCGGGTGAAATTGGGAATTTTACTGAGTACCGGGGTTACCGGAACCTCCGGGGGTCAATGGGCCTTGATGGGCCTTAGTGGAAAGGAGGAAAGGGGCCCAAGTGCTGGCAAGCACCTTCCCCTTCCCTAGTCCTATTAGGACTAGGAGAAGGGGCGCCTCTCTCCCTTCCCACTTGGCCAATCCTAGTTGGACTAGGATTGGGGGGAATCCTACTCCGGTGGGAGTAGGACTCCCAGCGCAGCCCTTGGTGGCCGCCAGCCCCTCCCTTCCCTCCTTTATATACAGGGCAGAGGGCACCCCATGACACACAAGTTGATCATTGAGATCGTTCCTTAGCCGTGTGCGGTGCCCCTTCCACCAAACTACACCTCGAATATACCGTTGCGGAGCTTAGGCGAAGCCTGCGCCGGTGGAACATCATCATCATCACCACGCCGTCGGTCGACGAAACTCTCCTCAACACTCGGCTGGATCGGAGTTCGAGGGACGCCATCGAGCTGAACGTGTGCAGAACTCGGAGGTGCCGTGACGCTCGGTACTTGGATCGGTTGGATCGGGAAGAAGTACGACTACTTCCTCTACGCTATGCGTCAACGCTTCCGTTGTTGGTCTCACGAGGGTACGTAGACAACACTCTCATCTCGTTGCTATGCATCACCATGGTCTTGCGTGATCGTAGGAAATTTTTGAAATTACTACGCTCCCCAACACTATAACTATGAGATTATGCAACTCCGCTTACGGAGGAACACTTTGGTACTACCAAACGTCACAACGTGAATCGGGTGATTATAAAGGAGTACTACAGTGTCTCCAAAAGGCAGATGTTGGGTTGGCGATTTCGAGATTAGGATTTGTCACTCCGATTGTCGGAGAGGTATCTCTGGGCCCTCTCGTAATGCACATCACTAAGCCTTGCAAGCATTAAAACTAATGAGTTAGCTGTGAGATGATGTATTACGGAACGAGTAAAGAGACTTGCCAAGAATTGAGATTGAACTAGGTATTGGATACCGACAATCGAATCTCGGCAAGTAACATACCGATGACAAAGGAACAACGATGTTGTTATGCGGTCTGACCGATAAAGATCTTCGTAGAATATGTAGGAGCCAATATGGGCATCCAGGTCCCGCTATTGGTTATTGACCGAGACGTGTCTCGGTCATGTCTACATTGTTCTCGAACCGTAGGGTCCGCACGCTTAAGGTTTCAATGACGGTTATATTATGAGTTTGTGTATTTTGATGTACCAAGGAGTTCGAGTCCGGATGTGATCACGGACATGACGAGGAGTCTCAAATGGTCGAGACATAAAGATTGATATATTGGACGGCTATATTCAGACACGGAAAGGTTCCTAAGTTTCCGGAGAAAACGGAGTGCCGAGAGGGTTACCGGAACCCCGGGGAAGTAATGGGCCTTATTGGGCCAAGAGGGAGAGAGAGGGCTGCACCAGGAGGTGGCGCTACGCCCCCATGGGGAGTCCGAATAGGACAGGAGGGGGGCGCCCCCCTTCCCTCTCCCTCTCCTCTCTTCCTTCCCCTTCCTCCTTCCTAGTTGGACTAGGAAAGGGAGTCCTACTCCCACTAGGAGGAGGACTCCCCTCTCTGGCGCGCCTCCTAGGGCCGGCCGGCCCTTCCCTTGCTCCTTTATATACGGGGCAGGGGGGCACCCTAGAACACACAAGTTGATCCTTGAGATCGCTCCTTAGCTGTGTCTGGTGCCCCCCCACCACCATATTCCACCTCGGTCATATCAGAGCGGTGCTTAGGCGAAGCCCCAGTCGGTAGAACATCAAGATCGCTACCACGCCGTCAGTCTTGACGGAACTCTCTCTTCCCTGAGCTTTCTTTGGATCGGAGCCCGAGGAGCGCCACCGAGCTGTACGTGTGTCAAGAACTCCTGAGGCGCCGGAGTAACGGCGCTGGGATCGGTTGGATCGCGAGGAGAACGTACGACTACTTCCTCTACGTTGTGATCGCTTCCGCTTCGGTCTACGAGGGTACGTAGACAACACTCTCCCCTCTCGTTGCTATGCATCACCATGATCTTGCGTGTGCGTAGGAAATTTTTTGAAATTACTACGTTCCCCAACAATTGTCTCTTCTTGATTTCAATTTTTTCTCTAGTGTCAACATAGAACAACAGGAGTGTTGTGTTAAATTTTGGAATTTTTTGGGGTTTGTTTGGACATTTTTGTGCATTAATTGAGTCTTCAATGCATTTATGTGCATAATTCAAATTTGAACTACATGCACATGCTTTAATGCATATACATTGGTTGAAAATTCAAATATGTGTCCTTGGTTGCATGCTTTGGTCCCATGCAAGTAATGGGAATGAATGTCAAAGACCCTGCCACCGTCACTCGGCCGCAAACATTGAGATACCTGTTTTTTTAGTTTTAGTAAATCCAAAACTTGTCTGAAATTCATGAAACTTGGCATTTTATCATGGAATGGCACCCGACATGCCGTGGTAAATTTTTTGTCCCATTTGGGGTAGGTTTGTGTATAAGTTTCTCACAAACCAGAGCTTCTCACAACGAGCCTGATGGTTTCAGTAGGGAACGTGCCAGCTTTGGGGACGAAACGATATCAGTTGCCTATTATTGCTTTCAAAAAATTTCTAGTGTCAACATAGAACAACAGGAGTGTTGTGTCAAATTTTGGAATTTTTCGGGGTTTGTTTGGACATTTTTATACATTAATTGGGTTTTCTAGGCATTTTATGTGCATAATTCAGATTTGAACTACATGCACATGCTCCAGTGCATATAAATTGGTTGAAAATCAAATCTGTGTCCTTGGGGTGCATGTTTAGGTCCCATGCAAGAAATGGGAATGAATTTCAAACACCAGGGCACTGTTGATTGCCGGCAAAACATTGTGATACTTTGTTTTTTAACCCTAGTAAATCCAAAACTCGTCTGATATTCATGAAACTTGGCATGCTATCATGGAATGGCACCCGACATGTTGTGGTAATTTTTGTGCCCATTTTGAGAGAAGGCGCACTCGAATAACAGTCAACAAAGGCATTTTGAAACAAATAGCTGCCACTCTAACATCGCCAATGTTTTAGATAGAACACCCGTATGTAAACTGACAGCTTCCCTAGTAAGCCAAGGGAAAATGTGCCAAGCAGGATTTGTGCAGCTCTTCGTCGCAAACGTTTTAGATAGAACACCTGTATGCAAAGTGAGAGCTATGGTCTTCCGCAGTAAGCCAAGGGAAAATTCACTGTGCAAGATTTGTGCATCTCTTCAATGCAAATGGTTAAGATTGAATAAGGTATGCAAAGCGAGACTTCGGCGCTAAGCCAAGAGAAAATTTGCCAACCAGGATTTGTACCTCCCTTCAATGCAAACGGTTTTTTCGGATGACCCGTGTGCAACCACGTACAGACAATTTGGTAAGATTTGCATCTATCATATTGGTTATATTGCCATTTGTCAAACTGGAAATATTGACATATGTTGATCTAGTAACATTGCCATTTGTCAATTCTTGTAGCACCGTGATTTGTCAAAATATGCAGCTAAAAATCACTAGCACTATCTTATTTTTGCAACTAAGATTCAATAATTAAGCATAGATTTCATTCATAGATAAAGCACTCATTCTTAATTTATACAAACAGTTCAACTCGAAAGCTGAACCGGCCAATTTTTTTCCCAATTGTTGCTAACCACGTACTGAAATAGCTAGTTCAACTATATATACTAGCTAATTTTAAGTATGTTGTATAGCTCCACCACATCTATAGTCAGATGAACTAAACAAAATAGCCTTTAAATACTACTACTACAGAGGGGCTTTGTACTACTTCTGGCAGCCTCTCCTCTGCCAAGCGTGCTCAGTAAGAGGAAGAGGAGGAGGAGCCTATCAACGAGCTGGACAATTGCATTACGGTGCCTGTCGCTGGTGCACCTTCAGCGAAGCTCACCTCGAACGCCCTTTGCTGCTCTAGACGACCCCTCTCGAAGCGTTGGTTCTCCTCGTAGATCTCCTGATTCCTCGCCTCTGAGGCGGCGCGTGCCGCGCCCACGGCGGTGGTAATGCTCTTTGCATGCTCGATGAGGCGCTCCTCCTCCTCCCACAGGAATTTGATGTAGCGCGCATGGTCACTGCCGCACGTGCGGACCTCCACCTCCGCCTCCCTCCTTCGGGCAGCGGTGGCGGAGCGGGTGATGATCCCGGTGGTCGACGGTGGGCTGGCGATGGCGGAGCGGGTGATGGCCACATGGCCACGATGGCCACCTCCCGCCTTCGAGCCGCGGCGGCGGAGCGGGCGATGGCCCTGGCTTTCGACGGTCTTTGTGGCAAAGAACGGCGGTCGGCAATAACCGCCGACGGGCACCGGCGACGAAAGTCACTACAAAAAAGACACATCCGTGACATTTTGGGTCGACGCAATTTTTTTTCATCATACATATGACACTTCTATGACGATAATTGTGACAAAACCCGTATCATCATAGATGTGGTGGGCTCTTACTTATGACAAAAATCATGATGTAAATGGGCTTTTCGTCCTGGCGGGCCGGAGACGCAGCTGCATGACATTCTTTGGGCCATCCATGACGGAAAAACCGTGGTAGAAGCGAGGGCGAGGAAAATTTTGGGGAGTTCCCGGTTATGGTGGGTGGTCGGGGACCAGCGAATCGCGCGTTCTCTCCGCCACGTATGCGCTGCGTGTGTGCGGCGTTAGCTCTAATCGAACCGAAGCGAGGCGTTGGGCTCTAATCAACCCGAGCGATTGCAATCGCAGCTACACGTTATCGAACCCGACCGATCGATCGATGGCTGTTAATCAACCCGATCGAGCGATTCTTCGCTATCGCCGCTAATCAGTAGCCGATCGATCTTGCCTCTCTGGATGAACAAAGAGTGTTGCGGAGGGGGGGATGAACAATGAGCGGTGGGGTGGATGAACAGGACCCGTGGCATTGCCTCAGATCGAGCGGTTGGGGCTGGATGAACAGGACCCGTGGAGGGCTGGATGAATAGGACGACCCGTGGAGGGCTGGATGAACAGAGATGGTGGAGGGGTGGTTGAACAGAGGTCGGTGGAGAAGCGCGGTGGAGGCTGGATGAACAGGAGCCCGTGGAGGCCGGAGGAGGTCGATGGTAGCCCGTGGAGGCCGGAGGAGGTCGACGATGGAGATGAACAGATCCGTGGAGTCCTGCTTTGCGGTACGCCACACCCTCCCGGCGAACATGACCCCGCTTGACCGTGGCGCCCAACACAAGTCCGCTTACGTCCGTTTTGCAGACGCCACACCCTCGATGAACAGGACCTCCGCTTTGACCGTGGCGCCCAACACAAGTCCGCTTAAATCCGCTTTTGCGGTGCGCCACACCCTCCCGATCAACAGGACCCTGCTTTGACCGTAGGGAGGTCCGCTTCTCCGTTTTTGCGGACGCCGCACTTCGCCGAACAGGATCCCGCTTGACGTGGCTGGTCGAACGCAAGGCCGCTTTCTCCGCTTCGCGATACGCCATGCCTCGCTTCCATCGCCGCTTGTTCGCCCAAGCCTCCCGGCGAACACGATGACGCATTCTGTTCCGACCCAGCCGGTTGGCTCCCCATGAACACGACGACGACGTTGTTTCTCCGTTCCGACCCAGCCATGTACACAGCCCTGGCCGTACGTATGCGCGAGTAGGCGTTCGAGACCCCGTCCGTATGTACACATACGTGGCGTATTTTCTTTCTTGCACACCGTGCACGCAGACGCACGTACATGCTACATGCGCGCTCTACTACGACACGTCGGCGCCTCTTACTATGACACGTCGCGCCTCTACATCCACTAGTATGTACATACACGTCGCGACCGAATGACAACGCCACGCACTCTTCACCAGGTGGGTCCCGACCGCCGTGCACTTCCTTGCGTGCGAAGATGTAGCTGGTGGGTCCCAGCAATGTGGGGTGAATCGTTTTTTTGCTCTGGACGCACTTCCTTGCGTGCGGAGGTGTAGCTGGTGGGTCCCAGCAATGTGGGGCAAATCGTTTTTTCGGACGCACTTCCTTGCGTGCGAAGATGTAGCTGGTGGGTCCCAGCAGTCAGGGGGGCGAATCGTTTTTTTTCTTCCGGACACACTTCCTTGCGTGCGAAGATGTAGCTGGTGGGTCCCAGCAGTCAGGGGGCGAATCATTTTTTTCGCGAAATACGGTGGCCCGTCCGGTGGGTCCCCGCTGTTAGGTGGAGGAATAATTATTTTGTGCGTAATAAGGAGGCACTTCCTTGCGGCTGCCATGGACCCAGCTGTCAGCCTCTTCACGTACAATACTCTTCCGATGGAAGTCGGTCGTTGACCACATTGACCACGCCGCGCCGAGAGCACCACGGCGGTGGACGACGGCGAGGCCTAGGAAGGGGACGACGTGGAGCCGGGGAAGACGCAACAGTGGATGCCCACATGAAGAGGAGTACGAGGGTTCACTGGTTCGGCTGCGGTGTGAGGCTGCCGTCACCGCAGAATAACAGGGGGTGTGGGTGAGTAGAGGGATGGCCTAGCCAGCGGTGGGAGTAGTAGGGGGTGGTGAGGCCTCCGCGGCATCACAGCTGGCCACGGGAGGCAGGAGCATGCAGTATGACCGGCGCTGCTTTGGGCGGCTGGAGCACGAAGACCAGAGGTTGAAGAAGCACTACGGCCGTTGGATGGACATCGTACGACCACTGGAGCTAGAATCGTTCATATTGACTAAATTGACAAAGCCCTCCGTCCCCGTGAACTTAGTAGGCCCACAAGTCAGCCTCCCACCAAGGTGGGTCCCAGCTAGCCGGGAGTATTCATTTTTGTGCATAATAAGGAGGCACTTCCGGTGGGTCCGAAATGACAATGGGGGAACATTTTTTTTCACGAAATATGGCGGCCCGTCCGGTGGGTCCCAGCAGTCAGGGGAAATGTTTTTTTGCAAAATACTGGTGGCCCGTCCGGTGGGTCCCTCCTGTCAGGTGGAGGAATAATTATTTTGCGCGTAATAAGGAGGCACTTCCTTGCGGCTGCCGTGGACCCACTGCCGCCTTCTCCACCTACAAGATTTCTTCCAAGTCGCCCTTGACCACGTTGACCACGCTGCGCCGAGAGCACCAGGGCGGTGGACGACGGCGAGGCCTAGGAAGGAAGGGGACGACGCGGAGCCGGGGAAGACGCAGTAGTGGATGCCCATGCATAGAGGAGTAGGAGGGTTCACTGGTTCGGCTACGGTGTGAGGCTGTCATCGCCGCAGGGCCTGGCTAGTGGTGGGAGTAGTAGGGGGCGGTGAGGCCTCAACGGAAGCACAACCAGCCACTGGAGGCAGGAGCAGGCGGTCTCGCCGGTGCTGGTTTGGGCGGCTGGTGCAAGAAGAGCAGCACTTGAAGAAGCAGCAGGACCGTTTGATTCAAATCCAACGGTTACCGCTGCTACAATCGTTTGTTGACTAAGTTGACAAGCCTCGCGTGACGCGTCAACTTAGTAGGCCCACAGTCAGCCTCCCAACCGTGCGCCCAGATGTCGATGGGAGGAATCATTTTTTCGCGTAATAAGGAGGCAGTTGATTGCGCGGCCAGGCCAGCGAGAGGGAGTAGGGTGGGCGGGAAGCTCTGCACTGCATCACAAAAGGGCCACAAGAGGAGGGAGCAGCAGTCCCACCGGTGCTAGTTTAGGCGGCCGGAGCAGAAGATCGAGATTGAAGAAGCACGTCGGTCGTTGGATGGACATCCAACACCACCGCTTGCTAGAATCGTGTGTTGATCGACAAAGCCTTGCGTAAACAAGTCACCTCAAATCAGGTCGTATAGCCCATTTTCTATTATTTTTATAATTTTTACTCATTTTCTAATTCATATGGAAATTATTGCAGACCGTTTTCCACTTTTAGAATTGCTGTCCATTTTCTGGTCAGTACCAGGGTTAAAAAAATTAACTAAATATGTGCGAAATTTCGAAAAATCGCAAATTTTGGCTGGGGAACAAAATATTCTTAATCCAAAAATTAGTAGCCATACTAAAACAAATTTAAAAATAAATTAGTACTATGTCATGTTAAATCCAATGAAATACTATAAAATGTCAGTGAAGAACAAAAACAAAAAAGAAACTAATATCCCATTTGCTATAATTTTTTTGGAATTTTCAACCCTTTGATATTACTTTTAATGACAATCGACCATACTCTTTGGCCAGGCCGAATGCATCCCTCCTCGTGTTGAAAGATTTGCAGCCCAGTAAGTCGAAGAAAACAAATAGGCCTAGCTTGGGTATTCTTCAAAAAGAAATACTTGGCTACCTATTTTCCCAAAGAAAAACCTGCTGGGCTGGTCATGTTGTTAGACGGGCCACAGAGACCGCACAACCCAGTTTATAGCCTGCTCCTCTGAATTACTACTCAAAAAAAGTTGTGCAATTCTGTCGTTAATTGACTATATGTTAAAAATGATGTGGGTCCCGGATATCGCCAGGTGGATTAGCGTAAAAATGAGGGTTGCATCTGAGTAGTAAAAGAGGCGCTTGCTTGTGTTCGGAGGACCTGTGGGTCCAGTCTCGTCATACTCACAACTACAGCTTCTCCAGATTCACTATGTTGACAGGACCTTTAAAAAAAACAATGTTGACAGGGCGGACGGTGGCGCCAAGGCGAAAGTGCACCAAGGCGGAGGATAAAGTGTCACGCCAATGTGTCGGGCTCGCTGGACATTCTTATTGAAAATAAAATGGACCGGAACTATTTACGACGTTGACTACGATTTGCATGGGTCCGCTGGTTGCAGGAAGAAAATACTAGGAGAAAGAAGACTGGTCGCTATCTTTGCCTAAGAATAATATCGACTGAATGTAACGACACTATCATAGGAAATAATACCCTCCGGTTAAATCATGAATTTAAAGAACTGGTGCATGAGCTTTTAGCTTTATTTATTTATTTACTTATTTATGTTTAGGGGACCATGAGCATGTACATGGGCCGGATTCATGTGAGAGCCTCCTTTCCAGTTAATTATGGGCTCCTCTATTGGGCCTTCATCAGTGGGCTGCATGTTATCAACAAGTGGAAAATGTGTTCGCATTTAAAATAGTATGTGTTACGCGATTACGGGGCACTAAGGATCGAACCGTGCAACTAATTCCAAAACATTGTGTTTGTCGTTCTAACAACACATTTATTCAACCAATGTATTTAAATATACTACTGATTGTACATTGAAAATAGCAGCAGAAGAACCAGGGCTAGGGGTGCAACAAAAGCAATGAAGGCCGTAAGAGTGAAGACGCAGCTCTCTCTTCCAAACCAAACATCAACCATTATTACAAAAGGGCTACCAAAAAAGAACAAGTGTATGGATCAAACTAAATAAAGATCCTTGTACACCAAGTGTACGCATCTAACTAACTGGCTCAGTTAGATGTTACTATTTATTAAGCTGTGGAGATTGGCTGACGACTTGAACCAGATGGGTGCTCATGGGGAAACTCCGCCAGCAGGTCGAAGTCGATACTTGCGACCCTCTCTCCTACTTTGGGCTGCAGAGCGTGGCGGCACATATCAGGGTATGGTGCATGCAGAGACGCATGGTATGCCGTGTACACACAGTTTTGCCTGATGAACGAAACCGCGCTGCCATCATGATCCTTGTCGTCGGTTATCTCCTGGTTAATCGGATAATTCAGTCCGACAAACAGAGAGCGTGTAACAAGGCTACTTACCTGTTGGAAATATGCCCTAGAGGCAATAATAAAGTGATTATTATTATATTTCTTTGTTCATGATAATTGTCTGTTATTCATGCTATAATTGTGTTATCCGAAAATTGTAATACACGTGTGAATACATAGACCACAACATGTCCCTAGTGAGCCTCTAGTTGACTAGCTCGTTAATCAAAAGATAGTCATGGTTTCCTGACTATGGGCATTGGATGTCATTGATAATGGGATCACATCATTAGGAGAATGATGTGATGGACAAGACCCAATCCTAAGCATAGCTCAAAGATCGTGTAGTTCGTTTAGCTAGAGCTTTTCCAAATGTCAAGTATCATTTCCTTAGACCATGAGATTGTGCAACTCCGGATCTTGTAGGAGTGCTTTGGGTGTGCCAAACGTCACAACGTAACTGGGTGACTATAAAGGTACACTACGGGTATCTCCGAAAGTGTCTGTTGGGTTGGCATGAATCGAGACTGGGATTTGTCACTCCATATGACGGAGAGGTATCTCTGGGCCCACTCGGTAATGCATCATCATAATGAGCTCAAGGTGACCAAGTGTCTGGTCACGGGATCATGCATTACGGTATGACTAAAGTGACTTGCCGGTAACGAGATTAAATGAGGTATTGGGATACCGACGATCAAGTCTCGGGCAAGTAACGTACCGATTGACAAAGGGAATTGTATACGGGATTGAGTGAATCCTCGACATCGTGATTCATCCGATGAGATCATCGAGGAGCATGTGGGAGCCATCATGGGTATCTAGATCCCGCTGTTTGTTATTGACCGGAGAGGCGTCTCGGTCATGTCTGCATGTCTCCCGAACCCGTAGGGTCTACACACTTAAGGTTCGGTGACGCTAGGGTTGTAGAGATATGAGTATGCAGTAAACTGAAAGTTTTTCGGAGTCCCGGATGAGATCCCGGACGTCACGAGGAGTTCCGGGATGGTCCGGAGGTAAAGAACTATATATATAGGAAGTCAGGTTTCGGCCATCGGGAAAGTTTCGGGAGTCACCGGTATTGTACCGGGACCACCGGAAGGGTCCCGGGGGTCCACCGGGTAGGGCCACCTATCCCGGAGGGCCCCATGGGCTGAAGTGGGAGGGGAACCAGCCCCTGGTGGGTTGGTGCGTCCCCCATTTGGGCCCCCCTGCGCCTAGGGTTGGGAAACCCTAGGGGTGGGGGCGCCTCCACCTGGCTTGGGGGGCAAGTTTTCCCTCTGGCCGCCCCCCCCCCCCTTGGAGATCCCATCTCCTAGGGCCGGCGCCCCCCTAGGGGCCTATATAAAGAGGGGGGAGGGAGGGAAGCCGCACCCCATGCTCTTGGCGCCTCCCTCTCCCCTTGCTACACCTCTCCCTCTCGCAGAAGCTTGGCGAAGCCCTGCCGAGATTGTTGCTGCATCCAGCACCACGCCGTCGTGCTGCTGGATCTTCATCAACATCTCCTTCCCCCTTGCTGGATCAAGAAGGAGGAGACGTCTTCCTCAACCGCATATGTGTTGAACGCGGAGGTGCCGTCTGCTCGGCGCTAGGATCTCCGTGATTTGGATCACGACAGTACGACTTTCAACCCCGCTCTCTTGAACGCTTCCGCCGCGATCTACAAGGGTATGTAGATGCACTCCTCTTTCTCGTTGCTAGGTGAACTCATAGATTGATCTTGGTGAAAGCGTAGATTTTTTTTATTTTGTGCAACGTTCCCCAACAGTGGCATCATGAGCTAGGTCTATGCGTAGTTCTCTTTGCACGAGTAGAACACAATTTGTTGTGGGCGTAGATGTTGTCAACTTTCTTGCCACTACTAGTCTTATTTTTCTTCAGCGGTATCGTGGGATGAAGCAGCCCGGACCGACCTTACACGCACGCTTACGTGAGACAGGTTCCACCGACTGACATGCACTAGTTGCATAAGGTGGCTAGCGGGTGTCTGTCTCTCCCACTTTAGTTGGAGCGGATTCTATGAAAAGGGTCCTTATGAAGGGTAAATAGAAGTTGGCAAATCACGTTGTGGCTTTTAGATAGGTAAGAAAATGTTCTTGCTAGAACCCTATTGCAGCCATGTAAAACATGCAACAACAATTAGAGGACGTCTAACTTGTTTTTGCAGCATGTGATTGTGATGTGATATGGCCAAAAGTTGTGATGAATGATGAATGATATATATGTGATGTATGAGATCATGTTCTTGTAATAGGAATCACGACTTGCATGTCGATGAGTATGACAACCGGCAGGAGCCATATGAGTTGTCTTAATTATTGTATGACCTGCGTGTCATTGATTCAACGCCATGTAATTACTTTACTTTATTGCTAAACCATTAGCCATAGTAGTAGAAGTAATAGTTGGCGAGCAACCCCATGGAGACACGATGATGGAGATCATGATGATGGAGATCATGGTGTCATGCCGGTGATGAAGATGATCATGGAGCCCCGAAGATGGAGATCAAAGGAGCTATATGATATTGGCCATATCATGTCACTACTATTTGATTGCATGTGATGTTTATCATGTTTTTGCATCTTGTTTACTTAGAACGACGGTAGTAAATAAGATGATCCCTCATAATAATTTCAAGAAAGTGTTCCCCTAATCGTGCACCGCTATGAAGGTTCGTTGTTTCAAGCACCACGTGATGATCGGGTGTGATAGATTCTAACGCTCAATACAACGGGTGTAAGCCAGATTTACACACGCAATACACTTAGGTTGACTTGACGAGCCTAGCATGTATGCACATGGCCTCGAACACGGAAGACCGAAGGTCGAGCATGAGTCGATAGAAGATACGATCAACATGAAGATGTTCACCGACGTTGACTAGTCCGTCTCACGTGATGATTGGACACGGCCTAGTCGACTCGGATCATGTATAACTTAGATGACTAGAAGGATGTCTAATCTGAGTGGGAGTTCATTGAATAATTTGATTAGATGAACTTAATTATCATGAACTTAGTGTAAAATCTTTACAATATGTCTTGTAGATCAAATGGCCCACGTTACCCTCAACTTCAACGCATTCCTAGAGAAAACCAAGCTGAAAGATGATGGCAGCAACTATACGGACTGGGTCCGAACCCGAGGATCATCCTCATAGCTGCAAAGAAAGATTATGTCTTAGAAGCACCACTAGGTGAAGCTCCCATCCTGCAGAACCAAGACGTTATGAACGCTTGGCAGTCTCGTCCGATGATTACTCCCTCGCTCAAGGCGGCAAGCTTTACAGCTTAGAACCGGTCTCCATAAGCGCTTTGAGCAACACGGAGCATATGAGATGTTCAAGAGCTGAAAATGGTTTTCCAAGCTCATGCCCCGGTCGAGATATGAAGTCTCCGACAAGTTCTTCAGCTTGTAAGATGGAGGAAAATAGTTCGTCGGTGAGCACATACTCAAAATGTCTGGGTTGCACAACCGCTGACTCACCGGGAGTTAATCTCCTGATGACGCGTTATTGACAGAATCCTTCGCCGCTTCCACCGAGCTACAAGAGCTTTGTGATGAACTTCAATATGCAGGGGATGGAAAAGACCATTCCTGAAGTATATTCAATGCTGAAATCAGCGGAGGTAGAGATCAAGAAAGAACATCAAGTGTTGATGGTGAATAAAACCACTAAGTTCAAGAAAGGCAAGGGTAAGAAGAACTTCAAGAAGGATGGCAAGGGAGTTGCCGCGCCCGGTAAGCCAGTTGCCGGGAAGAAGTCAAAGAATGGACCCAAGCCTGAGACTGAGTGCTTTTATTGCAAGGGAAGTGGTCACTGGAAGCGGAACTGCCCCAAGTACTTAGCGGACAAGAAGGCCGGCAACACTAAAGGTATATGTGATATACATGTAATTGATGTGTACCTTACCAGTGCTCGTAGTTGCACCTGGGTATTTGATACTGGTGCCGTTGCTCATATTTGTAACTCAAAGCAGGAGCTGCGGAATAAGCGGAGACTGGCGAAGGATGAGGTGACGATGGGCGTCGGGAATGGTTCCAAGGTCGATGTGATCGACGTCGGCACGCTACCTCTAAATTTACCTACGGGATTAGTTTTAAACCTTAATAATTGTTATTTATTACCAGCTTTGAGCATTAACATTGTATCTGGATCTCGTTTAATACGAGATGGCTACTCATTTAAATCCGAGAATAATGGTTGTTCTATTTATATGAGAGATATGTTTTATGGTCATGCCCCGATGGTCAATGGTTTATTCTTAATGAATCTCGAATGTGATGTTACACATATTCATAGTGTGAATACCAAAAGATGTAAGGTTGATAACGATAGTCCCACATACTTGTGGTAATCGCCGCCTTTGGTCACATTGGTGTCAAGCGCATGAAGAAGGCCGATGGACTTTAGAGTCTCTCGATTATGAATCATTTGACACATGCGAACCATGCCTCATGGGAAAATGACCAAGACTCGCTTCTCCGAACAATGGAGCGAGCAACCAACTTATTGGAAATCATACATACCGATGTGTGCGGTCCAATGAGCGTTGAGGCTCATGGAGGATATCGTTATGTTCTCACTCTCACCGATTTACTTGAGTAGATATGGGTATGTCTACTTGATGAAACACAAGTCCGAGACCTTTGAAAAGTTCAAGGAATTTCAGAATGAGGTAGAGAATCAACGTGACCGAAAGATAAAGTTCCTACGATCGATCATGGAGGAGAATATTTAAGTCACGAATTTGGTACGCACTTAAGGAAATGTGGAATCGTTTCACAACTCATGCCGCCTGAACACCTCAACAGAACGGTGTGTCCGAACGTCAGAATCGCACTTTATTGGGTATGGTGCGATCTATGATGTCTCTTACCAATTTACCGCTATCTTTTTGGGGATACGCTCTAGAGACCGCTACATTCACTTTAAATAGGGCACCGTCTAAATCCGTTGAGACGACACCGTATGAATTATGGTTTGGGAAGAAACCTAAGCTGTCGCTTCTAAAAGTTTGGGGATGCGATGCTTATGTCAAGAAACTTCAACCTGAAAAGCTCGAACCCAAGTTGGAAAAATACGTCTTCATAGGATACCCTAAAGAAACCATTGGGTATACCTTCTACCTCAGGTCCGAATGCAAGATCTTTGTTGCCAAGAACGGGTCCTTTCTGGAGAAAGAGTTTCTCTCGAGAGAAGTAAGTGGGAGGAAAGTGGAACTTGATGAAGTACTACCTCTTGATGTTGGAAATATGCCCTAGAGGCAATAATAAATTAGTTATTATTATATTTCCTTGTTCATGATAATCGTTTATTATCCATGCTATAATTGTATTGATAGGAAACTCAGATACATATGTGGATACATAGACAACACCATGTCCCTAGTAAGCCTCTAGTTGACTAGCTCGTTGATCAATAGATGGTTACAGTTTCCTGACCATGGACATTGGATGTCATTGATAATGGGATCACATCATTAGGAGAATGATGTGATGGACAAGACTCAATCCTAAGCCTAGCGCAAAGATCGTAGTTCGTATGCTAAAGCTTTTCTAATGTCAAGTATCATTTCCTTAGACCATGAGATTGTGCAACTCCCGGATACCGTAGGAATGCTTTGGTGTACCAAACGTCACAACGAATCGGGTGGCTATAAAGGTGCATTACGGTATCTCCGAAAGTGTCTGGGTTGGCACGAATCGAGATCGATTTGTCACTCCGTAAACGGAGAGGTATCTCTGGGCCCACTCGGTAGGACATCATCATAATGTGCACAATGTGACCAAGGGGTTGATCACGGATGATGTGTTACTGAACGAGTAAAGAGACTTGCCGAACGAGATTGAACAAGGTATTGGTATACCGACGATCGAATCTCGGGCAAGTACAATACCGCTAGACAAAGGGAATTGTATATGGGATCGATTGAGTCCTTGACATCGTGGTTCATCCGATGAGATCATCGTGGAACATGTGGGAGCCAACATGGGTATCCAGATCCCGCTGTTGGTTATTGACCGGAGAACGTCTCGGTCATGTCTACATGTCTCCCGAACCCGTAGGGTCTACACACTTAAGGTTCGATGACGCTAGGGTTATAAAGGAAGTTTGTATGTGGTTACCGAATGTTGTTTGGTGTCCCGGATGAGATCCCGGACGTCACGAGGAGTTCCAGAATGGTCCGGAGTTAAAGATTTATATATGGGAAGTCCTGTTTTGGTCACCGGAAAAGTTTCGGGTTTTTCCGGTAACGTACCGGGACCACCGGGAGGTCCCGGTGGTCCACCAAGTGGGGCCACCAACCCTGGAGGGCTGCATGGGCCAAGTGTGGGAGGGGACCAGCCCCAGGTGGCCTGGTGCGCCCCCCCACAGGGCCCAAGGCGCGGGGAAGTGGGGAAGGGGGGCAAACCCTAGGGCAGATGGGCCCTAAGGCCCACCCTAGGTGCGCCTCCCCTTCTCCCCCTTGTGGCCGCCACCCAGATGGGATCTGGGGGCTGCCGCCACCCCTGTGGAGGGAACCCTAGGTGGGGGCGCAGCCCCTCCCCTTCCCCTATATATACTTGAGGTTTGGGCTGCCCAACACACACGAGTTTCACCTCTCCTTGGCGCAGCCCTACCTCTCTCCCTTCTCCTCTCATGCGGTGCTTGGCGAAGCCCTGCTGGATTTCCATGCTCCTCCATCATCACCACGCCGTTGTGCTGCTGCTGGATGGAGTCTTCCTCAACCTCTCCCTCTCTCCTTGCTGGATCAAGGCGTGGGAGACGTCACCGGGCTGTACATGTGTTGAACGCGGAGGTGCCGTCTGCTCGACACTAGGATCTCCGGTGATTTGGATCACGACGAGCACGACTCCTTCAACCCTGTTCTCTTGAACGCTTCCGCTTAGCGATCTACAAGGGTATGTAGATGCACTCTCCTTCACCTCGCTGCTGGTTTCTCCTTAGATAGATCTTGGTGACACGAGGAAAATTTTGAATTTCTGCCACGCTCCCCAACAAAGGGCATCATGAGCTAGTTCTATTGCGTAGATTCTTTGCACGAGTAGAACACAAAGTAGTTGTGGGCGTTGATGATGTTCAATATGCTTACCGTTACTAGTCCAATCTTGTTTCGACGGTATTGTGGGATGAAGCGCCCGGACCGACCTTACACGCATTTTACGTGAGACAGGTTCCACCGAATCGACATGCACTTGGTGCATAAGGTGGCTAGCGGGTGCCGCCTCCCACTTTAGTCGGAACGGATTCGATGAAAAGGGTCCTTATGAAGGGTAAATAGCAATTGACATATCACGCTGTGGTTTTATGAGGTAAGAAACGTTTGCTAGAAACCCATAGCAGCCACGTAAAACATGCAAACAACAATTAGAGGACGCCTAACTTGTTTTTGCAGGGTATGCTATGTGATGTGATATGGCCAAGAAGAATGTGATGAATGATATGTGATGTATGAGATTGATCATGTTCTTGTAATAGGAATCACGACTTGCATGTCGATGAGTATGACAACCGGCAGGAGCCATAGGAGTTGTCTTTATTTATTGTATGACCTGCGTGTCATTGAACAACGCCATGTAATTACTTTACTTTATTGCTAACCGGTATCCATAGTAGTAGAAGTAATAAGTTGGCGAGACAACTTCATGGAGACACGATGATGGAGATCATGGTGTCATGCCGGTGACGATGATGATCATGGAGCCCCGAAGATGGAGATCAAAAGGAGCAATATGATATTGGCCATATCGTGTCACTATTTGATTGCATGTGATGTTTATCATGATTATACATCTTATTTGCTTAGAACGACGGTAGTAAATAAGATGATCCCTTACAACAATTTCAAGAAGTGTTCTCCCTAACTGCACCGCTGCTAAAGTTCGTCGCTTCTAAGCACCACGTGATGATCGGGTGTGATGGATTCTTACGCTCACATACAACGGTGTAAGACAGATTTACACACGCCAAACACTTAGGGTTAACTTGACGAGCCTAGCATGTACGCATATGGCCTCGTAACACGAGACCGAAAGGTCGAGCATGAGTCGATAGTAGATACGATCAACATGAAGATGTTCATCGATGATGACTAGTCCGTCTCACGTGAAGATCGGACACGGCCTAGTTGACTTGGATCATGTAATCACTTAGATGACCGAGGGATGTCTATTCGAGTCGGAGTTCATAAGATGAACTTAATTATCCTGAACATAGTATAAAGACCTTTTGCAAATTATGTCGTAAGCTCGCGCTTTAGTTCCACTGCTTAGATATGTTCCTAGAGAAAATATAGTTGAAAGTTGAAAGTAGCGATTATGCGGACAGAGAAAGCTTATGTCCTTAATGCACCGCCAAGGTGTGAACCCCAAACGCCGCTTGTGGATGTTGCGAACATCGGACATACACGCTTTGATAACTACGTGATAGTTCGCTTAAACGGTTTAGAGTTGAGGCACCAAAGACGCTTTGAAACATCGCGGAACATATGAGATGTTTCGAGGACTGAAATTGGGATTTCAGGCTCGTGACCACGCCAAGAGGTATAAGACCTCCGACGATTTTCTTAGCCTGCAGACTCAGGAGAAAAGCTCAATCGTTGAGCTTGTGCTCGATTGTCCGAGTGCAACAATCACTTGAATCGAGGGAGTTGATCTTCCGTATGAGATAGTGATGTTTCTCCAAAGTCATTGCCACCAAGCTGCTAGAGCTTCGTGATGAACTATAACATATCAAGGATAGAGATGATGATCCTTGAGGTATTCGCGTTGTTTGACATCGCGAAAGTAGAAATCAAGAAGGAGCATCAATTGTTGATGGTTGGTAAAAACCACTAGTTTCAAGAAGGGCAAGGGCAAGAAGGGACACTTCATGAAATGGCAAATCAGTTGCTGCTCCAATGAAGAAACCCGAGGTTGAATCCCAAACCCGAGACTAAGTGCTTCTGTAATAAGGGGAACAACCATTGGAGCAGATTTACCCTAGATACTTGGTAGATGAGAAGGCGGCAAGGTCGATAGAAGTATATTGATATGCATTATGTTAATGTGTTCTTTACTAGTACTCCTAGTAGCACCAGGGTATTAAGATACCGTTCGGTTGCTAAGTGTTAGTAATTCAAATAAAAGCTACGGAATAAACGGAGACTAGCTAAAGGTGAGTCGACGATATGTGTTGAAGTTTTTCCAAGCTTGATGTGATCAAGCATCGACGCCCCTCTACCAACGAGATTGGTGTTAAACCTATATAATTGCATTTGGTGTTTGCGCTGAGCATAGACATGATTGGATTATGTCTATCGCAATACGGTTATTCATTTAAGGAGAATAATGGTTACTCTATTTATTTGAATAATACCTTCATGGTCTTGCACCTAAATGAATGGTTTATTGAATCTCGATCGTAGTGATACACATTTTCATGCCAAAGGTATAAGATAGTAATGATAGTACCACTTACTTGTGGCAATCGCCATGTAAGTCATATTGGTATAAACGCATGAAGAAGCTCCATGTTGATGGATCTTTGGACTCACTCGTTTTTGAAAAGTTTGAGACATGCAAACCATGTCTATTGGTTTGTACGCATGAAGAAACTCCATGCAGATGGACCGTTTGGACTCACTTGATTTTGAATCAATTGAGATATGCAAATCACATCACATGGGCAAGATGACTGAAAAGCCTCGGTTTCAAAGAAGATGGAACAAGATAGCAACTTGTTGAAGTAACACATTTTGATGTGTGCAGTCCAATGAGTGCCGAGGCATGCAAAGGAATATCGTTATGTTCTTACTTCACGGATGATTTAAGTAGATACTGAGTGTATTTACTTGATGAAACACAAGTCTGAATTATTGAATGGTTCAAGTAATTTCAGAGTGAAGTTAAAGATCAACGTGACAAGAGGATAAAATGTCTATGATATGATCATAGAGATGAGTATCTGAGTTGCGAGCTTTGGCACGCTATTAAGACATTGTGGAAATTGTTTCACAATTAATACCGCCTGGAACACCATAGTGTGATGGTGTGTCCGAACATCATAGTTGCACCCTATTAGATATAGTGTGTACCATGATGTCTCTTATCGAATTACCACTATTGTTCATGGGTTAGGCATTAGAGACAACCGCACTCACTTTAATAGGGTACCACGTAATTCCGCTGAGACGACACCGCTTGGAGAAACCTGTTGTCGTTTCTTAAAAGTTTGGGGCTGCGACGCTTATGTGAAAAAGTTTCAGGTTGATAAGCTCGAACCCAAAGCGGATAAAATGCATCTTCATAGGACACCCAAAACAGTTGGGTATACCTCCTAATTCAGATCCGAAAGCAATAGGGATTGTTTCTTGAATCGATCGCTTCTCGAGGAAAAGTTTGTCTCGAAAGTTGAGTGGGAGGATGGTGGAGACTTGATATGGTTATTGAACCGTCACTACAACTAGTGTGTAGCAGGGCACGTGAAGTTGTTCCTGTGGCACCTACACCAATTGAAGTAGAAGCTATGATAGTGATCATGAAACTTGGATCAAGTCACTACCGTACTCGTGGGGTGACAAGGATGCGATCGCTTGAGTGGTACAAGAATCCTGTCTTGAAGGTCATGTTGCTAGACAACAATGAACCTACGAGCTATGGAGAAGCGATGGTGGGCCTAAATTCGATAAATGGTTAGAAGCCATGAAATCCGAGATAGGATCCATGTATCGTAACAAAGCATGGACTTTGGTGGACTTGCCCGATGTTCGCAAGCCATTGAGATGAATGGATCTTTAAGAAGAAGACGGACGTGGATTTGTAATGTCACCGTCTATGAAGCTCGACTTGTGGCAAAGAGTTTTTCACAAGTTGACTACGATGAGATTTTCTCATCCGTAGCGATGCTTAAGTCCGTCGGAATCATGTTAGCATTAGCTGCATTTATGAAATCTAGCGATGGATGTCAAAACGAGTTTCCTTACCAGCTTCCGTAAGGAAAGGTTGTATGAGATACAATCGAAAGGTTTTGTCGATCCTAAGGATGCTGAAAGGTATGCTAGCTCCAAAGATCCTTCCATGGACCGGAGTAAGCATCTCGAGTTGGAATATACTCTTTGATAAGATGATCAAAGATTTTGGGTTTATACAAAGTTTATGAGAAACTTGTATTTCCAAAGAAGTGAGTGGGAGCACTATAGAATTTCGATGAGTATATGTTGTTGACATATTGTTGATCAGAAATGATGTAGAATTTCTGGAAAGCATACATGGTTATTTGAAAGGTGTTTTTCAATAGAAAACCTGGATTAAGCTACTTGAACATTGAGCATAAAGATCTATAAGGATAGATAAAAAACGCTTAATGGTACTTTCAAATGAGCACATACCTTGACATAATCTTGAAGGTGTTCCAGATGGATCAGTCAAAGAAGGAGTTCTTGCCTGAGTTGTAAGGTATGAAGTTAAGAGTTAAAGCTCGACCACGCGTAAAAGAGAGAAAGGATTAAGGTCATCCCTATGCCTTAGACATAGGCTCTATAGTATGCTATGTCAGTACCGCATCGAAGTGTGCCTTGCCATGAGTCACTATAGGGTACAAGAATGATCCAGAATGGATCATTGGACAACGGTCAAAATTGTCCTTGGAGTAAATAAGGACATGTTTCGATTATGGAGGTGATAAAGAGTTCGCGTAAAGGGTTACGCCGATGCAAGCTTTAACACCTATCCGAGTGACTCGAGTAACAAACCGGATACGTATAGTGGAGCAACCATTTGGAATAGCTTCAAGTGGAGCGAGAAGCAGCATTTACAATATGACTTAGAGATTTGCGAAGTACACACGGATCTGAATGTTGCGCACCCGCTGACTAAAACTTCTCTTAAGCAAAACATGATCAAACCCCGAACTCATTGAGTCTTAATCACATGATGATGTGAACTAGTTTAATGACACTAGTAAACTCTTTGGATGTTGGTCACATGGTGATGTGACCGTGAGTGTTAATCACATGGCGATGTGAACTAGATTATTGACTCTAGTGCAAGTGGGAGACTGTTGGAAATATGCCCTAGAGGCAATAATAAATTAGTTATTATTATATTTCCTTGTTCATGATAATCGTTTATTATCCATGCTATAATTGTATTGATAGGAAACTCAGATACATATGTGGATACATAGACAACACCATGTCCCAAGTAAGCCTCTCGTTGACTAGCTCGTTGATCAATAGATGGTTACAGTTTCCTGACCATGGACATTGGATGTCATTGATAACGGGATTACATCATTAGGAGAATGATGTGATGGACAAGACCCAATCCTAAGCCTAGCACAAAGATCGTAGTTTGTATGCTAAAGCTTTTCTAATGTCAAGTATCATTTCCTTAGACCATGAGATTGTGCAACTCCCGGATACCGTAGGAATGCTTTGGTGTACCAAACGCCACAACGTGAATCGGGTGGCTATAAAGGTGCATTACGGTATCTCCGAAAGTGTCTGCTGGGTTGGCATGAATCGAGATCGATTTGTCACTCCGTAAACGGAGAGGTATCTCTGGCCCACTCGGTAGGACATCATCATAATGTGCACAATGTGACCAAGGGGTTGATCACGGGATGATGTGTTACGGAACGAGTAAAGAGACTTGCCGGGAACGAGATTGAACAAGGTATTGGTATACCGACGATCGAATCTCGGGCAAGTACAATACCGTTAGACAAAGGGAATTGTATACGTGATCGATTGAGTCCTTGACATCGTGGTTCATCCGATGAGATCATCGTGGAACATGTGGGAGCCAACATGGGTATCCAGATCCCGCTGTTGGTTATTGACCGGAGAACGTCTCGGTCATGTCTACATGTCTCCCGAACCCGTAGGGTCTACACACTTAAGGTTCGATGACGCTAGGGTTATAAAGGAAGTTTGTATGTGGTTACTGAATGTTGTTCGGAGTCCCGGATGAGATCCCAGACGTCACGAGGAGTTCCGGAATGGTCCGGAGGTTTGGTCACCGGAAAAGTTTCGGGTTTTTCCGGTAATGTACCGGGACCACCGGGAGGGTCCCGGGGGTCCACCAAGTGGGGCCACCAACCCTGGAGGGCTGCATGGGCCAAGTGTGGGAGGGGACCAGCCCCAGGTGGCCTGGTGCGCCCCCCCACAGGGCCCAAGGCGCAGGGAAGTGGGGAAGGGGGGCAAACCCTTGGGCAGATGGGCCCTAAGGCCCACCCTAGGTGCGCCTCCCCCTCTCCCCCTTGTGGCCGCCACCCAGATGGGATCTGGGGGCTGCCGCCACCCCTGGGGAGGGAACCCTAGGTGGGGGCGCAGCCCCTCCCCTTCCCCTATATATACTTGAGGTTTGGGCTGCCCAACACACACGAGTTTCACCTCTCCTTGGCGCAGCCCTACCTCTCTCCTTCTCCTCTCACGCGGTGCTTGGCGAAGCCCCGCTGGATTGCCACGCCTCTCCATCATCACCACGCCAGTTGTGCTGCTGCTGGATGGAGTCTTCTCAACCTCTCCCTCTCTCCTTGCTGGATCAAGGCGTGGGAGACGCCACCGGCTGTACGTGTGTTGAACGCGGAGGTGCCGTCCGCTCGCACTAGGATCTCCGTGATTTGGATCACGCATTTAGTACGACTCCTTCAACCCCGTTTCTTGAACGCTTCCGCTTAGAGATCTACAAGGGTATGTAGATGCACTCTCCTTCACCTCGTTGCTGGTTTCTCCTTAGATAGATCTTGGTGACACGTAGGAAAATTTTGAATTTCTGCTACGTTCCCCAACACTTGAACCGGTGAGTAGCGCAGCTCAGGAAGATGTTCATGTGGTGCCAGCACCAACTGAAGAGGAAATTAATGATGATTATCAAGGTACTTCGGATCAAGTTACTACTGAACTTCGTAGGTCCACGAGGACACGTTCCACACCAGAGTGGTATGGCAACCCTGTCCTGGAAATCATGTTGTTAGACAACGGTGAACCTTCGAACTATGAAGAAGCGATGGCGGGCCCAGATTCCAACAAATGGCTTGAAGCCACGCAATCCGAGATAGGATCCATGTATGAAAATGAAGTATGGACTTTGACAGACTTGCCCGATGATCGCAAGTTTATAGAAAACAAATGGATCTTTAAGAAGAAGACGGACGCGATGGTAATGTTACCATCTATAAAGCTCGACTTGTCGCTAAGGGTTATCGACAAGTTCAAGGGGTTGACTACGATGAGACATTCTCTCCCATAGCGAAGCTAAAGTCCGTCCGAATCATGTTAGCAATTGCCGATACTATGATTATGAGATATGGAAAATGGACGCCAAAGCGGCATTCCTTAACGGCCATCTTAAGGAATAACAGATATGATGCAGCGGAAGGTTTTGTCGAATTCGAGAATGCTAACAAGGTATGCAAACTCCAGCGATCCATTTATGGGCTGGTGCAAGCATCTCGGAGTTAGAACATTCGCTTTGATGAGATGATCAAAGCGTTTGGGTTATGCGACTTATGGAGAAGCCTGTGTTTACAAGAAAGTGAGTGGGAGCTCAGAGCATTTCTCATATTATATGTAGATGACATACTTTTGATGGGAAATGATATAGAACTCTTGGACAGCATTAAGGCCTACTTGAATAAGTGTTTTTCAATGAAGGACCTTGGAGAAGCTGCTTATATATTAGGCATCAAGATCTATAGAGATAGATCGAGACGCCTCATAGGTCTTTCACAAAGCACATACCTTGATAAGATATTTAAGAAGTTCAATATGGATCAGTCTAAGAAGGGGTTCTTGCCTGTGTTGCAAGGTGTGAAATTGAGCTTGGCTCAATGTCCGACCACGGCAGAAGATATAGAAGAGATGAGTGCCATCCCCTATGCCTCAGCCATAGGGTCTATTATGTATGCCATGCTGTGTACCAGACCTGATGTAAACCTTGCCGTAAGTTTGGTAGGAAGGTACCAAAGTAATCCCGGCAAGGAACACTGGACAGCGGTCAAGAATATCCTGAAGTACCGAAAAGGACTAAGGACATGTTTCGTGTATGGAGGTGACGAAGAGCTCATCGTAAAGGGTTACGTCGACGCTAGCTTCGACACAGATCTGGATGACTCTAAGTCACAAACCGGATACGTGTATATTTTGAATGGTGGGGCAGTAAGCTGGTGCAGTGGCAAGCAAAGCGTCGTGGAGGGATCTACATGTGAAGCAGAGTACATGGCAGCCTCGGAAGCAGCGCATGAAGCAATCTGGGTGAAGGAGTTCATCACCGACCTAGGAGTCATACCCAATGCGCCGTACGATCAAACTCTTCTCGCGACAACACCGAGCTATTGCACTTGCCAAGGAGCCTGTGTTTCACAAGAAGACCAGCACATCAAGCGCCGCTCAACTCCGATCGTGAAAATGTTCAAGATGGAGACATAGATATTTGTAAAGTACATACGCACTGAATGTAGCAGATCCGCTGACTAAACCTCTCCCTAGAGCAAAACATGATCAACACCGAATTCCATGGGTGTTCGATTCATCACAATGTAACTAGATTATTGAACTCTAGTGCAAGTGGGAGACTTTTGGAAATATTCCTAGAGGCAATAATAAAATGATTATTATTATATTTCTTTATTCATGATAATTGTCTGTTATTCATGCTATAATTGTGTTATCCGGAAATCGTAATACACGTGTGAATACATAGACCAAAACATGTCCCTAGTGAGCCTCTAGTTGACTAGCTCGTTGATCAACAGATAGTCATGGTTTCCTGACTATGGGCATTGGATGTCATTGATAACGGGATCACATCATTAGGAGAATGATGTGATGGACAAGACCCAATCCAAAGCATAGCTCAAAGATCATGTAGTTCGTTTAGCTAGAGCTTTTCCAAATGTCAAGTATCATTTCCTTAGACCATGAGATTGTGCAACTCCGGATACCGTAGGAGTGCTTTGGTGTGCCAAACGTCACAACGTGAATCGGGTGACTATAAAGGTACACTACGGTATCTCCAAAAGTGTCTCATTGGGTTGGCACGAATCGAGGCTGGGATTTGTCACTCCATATGACGGAGAGGTATCTCGGGCCCACTCGGTAATGCATCATCATAATGAGCTCAAGGTGACCAAGTGTTCGGTCACGGATCATGCATTACGATGAGTAAAGTGACTTGCCGATAACGAGATTAAACGAGGTATTGGGATACCGACGATCAAGTCTCGGGCAAGTAACGTACCGATTGACAAAGGGAATTGTATACGGGATTGAGTGAATCCTCGACATCGTGGTTCATTCGATGAGATCATTGAGGAGCATGTGGGAGCCATCATGGGTATCCAGATCCCGCTGTTGGTTATTGACCGGAGAGGCGTCTCGGTCATGTCTGCATGTCTCCCGAACCCGTAGGGTCTACACACTTAAGGTTCGGTGACGCTAGGGTTGTAGAGATATGAGTATGCAGTAAACCGAAAGTTGTTCGGAGTCCAGGATGATATCCCGGACGTCACGAGGAGTTCCGGAATGGTCCGGAGGTAAAGAATTATATATAGGAAGTCAGGTTTCGGCCATCGGGAAAGTTTCGGGAGTCACCGATATTGTACCGGGACCACCGGAAGGGTCCCGGGGGTCCACCGGGTAGGGCCACCTATCCCGGAGGGCCCCATGGGCTGAAGTGGGAGGGGAACCAGCCCCTGGTTGGCTGGTGCGTCCCCCCTTTGGGTCCCCCTGCGCCTAGGGTTGGGAAACCCTAGGGGTGGGGGCGCCTCCACCTGGCTTGGGGGGCAAGTTTTCCCTCTGGCCGCTGCCCCCCCTTGGAGATCCCATCCAACCGAGTGTTGAGGGAGAGTTTTGTCAGCACGACGGTGTGGTGACGATGATGATGTTCTACCGACGCAGGGCTTCACCTAAGCACCGCTACTGTATTATCGAGTTGGACTATGGTGGAGGGGGGGGGGCACCACACACGGCTAAGAGATCCAAGGGATCAATTGTTGTGTCTATGGGGTGCCCCCCCCTCCGTATATAAAGGGGGAGGAGGAGAGGGCCGGCCAAGGGGAGGAGGCGCGCCCAAGAGGGGCAATCCTACTCCAAGTAGGATTCACCCTCTTCCTAGTCCAAGTAGGAGAGGGAAGGAACGGAAGGAGAAGGAGAAGGAAGGAGAGGAGGAAAAGGAGGAAGGGGGCCGCCCCCAGTCCAATCGGTTTGGGCTAGGGGGGCCGCGCGCGCCCTGCCTCCTCTCTTCCACCACTTGGCCCATGAGGCCCATTGCTTCTGCCTCATATTCCCGTAACTCCCCGGTACCCTCGAAAATACCCGAATCACTCGGAACCTTTCCGATGTCCGAATATAGTCGTCCAATATATCGATCTTTACGTCCCGACCATTTCGAGACCCCTCGTCATGTCCCTGATCTCATCTGGGATTCCGAACTCCTTCGGTACATGAAAACATATAAACTCATAATATAACTGTCATCGAAACTTTAAGCGCGCGGACCCTACGGGTTCGAGAACTATGTAGACATGACCGAGACACGTCTTCGGTCAATAACCAATAGCGGAACCTGGATGCTCATATTGGTTTCCACATATTCTACGAAGATCTTTATCGGTCAGACCGCATAACAACATACGTTGTTCCCTTTGTCATCGGTATGTTACTTGCCCGGTATTCGATCGTCGGTATCTCAATACCTAGTTCAATCTCGTTACCGGCAATTCTCTTTACTCGTTCCGTAATACATCATCCCGCAACTAACTCATTAGTTACAATGCTTGCAAGGCTTATAGTGATGTGCATTACCGAGTGGCCCTAGAGATACCTCTCCGACAATCGGAGTGACAAATTTTAATCTCGAAATACGCCAACCCAACAAGTACCTTCGGAGACACCTGTAGAGCACCTTTATAGTCACCCAGTTACATTGTGACGTTTGCTAGCACACAAAGTGTTCCTCCGGTAAACGGGAGTTGCATAATCTCATAGTCATAGGAACATGTATAAGTCATGAAGAAAGCAATAGCAACATACTAAACGATCGAGTGCTAAGCTAACGGAATGGGTCAAGTCAATCACATCATTCTCCTAATGATGTGATCCCGTTAATCAACTGACAACTCATGTCTATGGTTAGGAAACTTAACCATCTTTGATTCACGAGCTAGTCAAGTAGAGGCATACTAGTGACAATTTGTTTGTATATGTATTCACACACGTATTATGTTTCCGGTTAATACAATTCTAGCATGAATAATAAACATTGATCATGATATAAGGACATAAATAATAACTTTGTTATTGCCTCTAGGACATATTTCCTTCAGTCTCCCACTTGCACTAGAGTCAATAATCTAGTTCACATCGCCATGTGATTTAACACCAATATTCACATCTGTATGTGATTAATACCCATAGTTCACATCGTCATGTGATCAACACCCAAAGGGTTTACTAGAGTCAATAATCTAGTTCATATTGCTATGTGATTAACACCCAAAGAGTACTAAGGTATGATCATGTTTTGCTTGTGAGAGAAGTTTAGTCAACGGGTCTGTCACATTCAGAGCCGTATGTATTTTGCAAATATTCTATGTCTACAATGCTCGCATTTGAGCTACTCTAGCTAATTGCTCCCACTTTCAATATGTATCCAGATTAAGACTTAGAGTCATCTGGATCAGTTCCAAAACTTGTATCGACGTAACCCTTTACGCATTTAACCTTTTGTCACCTCCATAATTGTGAAAAATATCCTTATTCCACTAAGGATAATTTTGACCAATGTCCAGTGATCTACTCCTAGATCACTATTGTACTCCTTTGCCAAACCAGGGCAGAGTATACAATAGGTCTGGTCCATAGCATGACATACTTTTATAGAACCTATGACTGATGCATAGGGAATGACTTTCATTCTCTTTCTATTTTCTGCCGTGGTCGGGATTTGAGTCTTACTCAATTTCATACCTTTGCAACACAGGCAAGAACTCTTTCTTTGACTATTCCATTTTGAACTACTTCAAAATCTTGTCAAGGTATGTACTCATTGAAAATCTTATCAAGCGTCTTGATCTATCTCAATAGATCTTGATGCTCAATATGTAAGTAGCTTTACTGAGGTCTTTCTTTTAAAGAACTCCTTTCAAACACTTCTTTATGCTTTCCAGAAAAATTCTACATCATTTCTGATCAACAATATGTCACTCACATATACTTATCAGAAAGGCTATAGTGCTCCCACTCACTTTATTATAAACACAGGCTTCACTGCAAGTCCGTATAAAACTATATGCTTTGATCAACTTATCAAAGCGTATATTCCAACTCTGAGATGCTTGCACCAGTCCATAGATGGATCGCTGGAGCTTGCACATTTTGTTAGCACCTTTAGGATTGTCAAAACCTTCTGGTTGCATCATATACAACTCTTCTTCCAGAAAACCATTAAGGAATGCAGTTTTGACATCCATTTGCCAGATTTCATAAAATACGGCAATTTGCTAACATGATTCGGACAGACTTAAGCATCGCCACGAGTGAGGAAATCTCATCGTAGTTAACACCTTGAACTTGTCGAAAACCTTTTTGCGACAATTCGAGCTTTGTAGATAGTAACACTACTATCAACGTCCGTCTTCCTCTTGAAGATCCATTTATTTTCTATGGCTTGCTGATCATCGGGCAAGTCCACCAAAGTCCACACTTTGTTCTCATACATGGATCCTATCTCAGATTTCATGACCTTCAAGCCATTTCGCGGAATCTGGGCTCATCATCGCTTCCTCATAGTTCGTAAGTTCATCGTGGTCTAGTAACATGACTTCCAGAACAGGATTACCATACCACTCTGGTGCGGACCGTACTCTGGAAGACCTACGAGGTTCTGTAGTAACTTGATCTGAAGTTTCATGATCATCATCATTAGCTTCCTCACTAGTTGGTGCAGGAATCACTGGAACTGATTTCAGTGATGAACTATTTTCCAATTCGGGAGAAGGTACTATTACTTCATCAAGTTCTACTTTTCTCCCACTCACTTCTTTTGAGAGAAACTCCTTCTCTAGAAATGATCCATTCTTAGCAATGAATGTCTTGCCTTCGGATATGTGATAGAAGGTGTACCCAACAGTCTCCTTTGGGTATCCTATGAAGACACATTTCTCCGATTTGGGTTCGAGCTTATCAGGTTGAAACTTTTTCACATAAGCACCGCAGCCCCAAACTTTAAGAAACGACAACTTTGGTTTCTTGCCAAACCACAGTTCATAAGGCGTCGTCTCAAACGGATTTTGATGGTGCCCTATTTAAAGTGAATGCAACTGTCTCTAATGCATAACCCCAAAACGATAGTGGTAAATCGGTAAGATACATCATAGATCGCACCATATCCAATAAAGTACGGTTATGATGTTCGGACACACCATTACGCTGTGGTGTTCCATGTGGTGTGAGCTATGAAACTATTCCACATTGTTTTATATGAAGGCCAAACTCGTAACTCAAATATTCTCCTCCATGATCAGATTGTAGAAACTTTATTTTCTTGTTACGATGATTCTCTACTTCACTCTAAAATTCTTTGAACTTTTGAAATGTTTCAGACTTGTGTTTCATTAAGTAGATATACCCATATCTGCTCAAATCATCTGTGAAGGTCAGAAACTAACGATACTTGCCACGAGCATCAACACTCATTGGATCGCATACATCGGTATGTATTATTTCCAATAAGTCAGTAGCTCATTCCATTGTTCTGGAGAACGGAGTTTTAGTCATCTTGCCCATAAGGCACGGTTCGGAAGCATCAAATGATTCATAATCAAGTGATTCCAAAAGTCCATCTTTATGGAGTTTCTTCATGCGCTTTACACCGATATGACCCAAACGGCAGTGCCACAAATATGTTGCACTATCATTATCAACTTTGCATCTTTTGGCATCAATATTATGAATATGTGTATCACTACGATCGAGATCCAACAAACTATTTTCATTGGGTGTATGACCATTGAAGGTTTTATTGATGTAAACATAACAACAATTATTCTCTGACTTTAAATGAATAACTATTTTGCAATAAACATGATCAAATCATACTCATGCTCAACGCAAATGCCAAATAACATTCACTTTGGTTTAACACTAATCCTGAAAGTACAGGGAGTGTGCGATGATGATCATATCAATCTTGGAACCACTTCCAACACACATCGTCACTTCACCCTCAACTAGTCTCTGTTTATTCTGTAACTCCTGTTTCGAGTTACTAATTTTTTTAGCAACCGAACAAGTATCAAATACTCAGGGGTCACTATAAACACTAGTAAGGTACACATCAATAACCTGTATATCAAATATACCCTTGTTCACTTTGCCATCCTTCTTATTCACCAAATATTCGTGGCATTTCCGCTTCCAAAGGACCATTTCCTTTGCGAGTAAGCACTCGCCAGGCTTTGGTCCAACTTTGGGCTTCTTCGCAGGAGTGACAACTTGCTTGTCATTCTACTTGAAGTTCCCTTTCTTTACTTTTGCCCATTTCTTGAAACTAGTGGTCTTGTCAATCATCAACACTTGATGCTCTTTCTTGATTTCTACCTTCGTCGATTTCAGCATCACGAAGAGCTTGGGAATTGTTTCTGTTATCCCTTGCATATTATAGTTCATCACGAAGTTCTACTAACTTGGTGATGGTGACTAGAGAATTCTGTCAATCACTATCTTATCTGGAAGATTAACTCCCACTTGATTCATGTGATTGTACTACCCAGACAATCTGAGCACATGCTCACTAGTTGAGCGATTCTCCTCCATCTTTTAGCCATAGAACTTGTTGGAGACTTCATATCTCTCAACTCGGGTATTTGCTTGAAATATTACCTTCAATTCCTGGAACATCTCATATGGTCCATGATGTTCAAAACGTCTCTGAAGTCCCGATTCTGAGCCGTTAAGCATGGTGCACTAAACTATCAAGTAGTCATCATATTGAGCTAGCCAAACGTTCATAACGTATGTATCTGCTCCTACAATAGGTCTGTCACCTAGTGGTGCATTAAGGACATAATTCTTCTGTGCAGCAATGAGGATAAACCTCAGATCACGGATCCAACCCGCATCATTGCTACTAACATCTTTCAACACAGTTTTCTCTAGGAACATATCAAAATAAACATATGAAAGCAACAACGCGAGCTATTGATCTACAACATAATTTGCAAAATACTACCAGGACTAAGTTCATGATAAATTTAAGTTCAATTAATCATAATACTTAAGAACTCCCACTTAGATAGACATCTCTCTAATCCTCTAAGTGATCACGTGATCCAAATCAACTAAACCATGTCCGATCATCACGTGAGATGGAGTAGTTTCAATGGTGAACATCACTATGTTGATAATATCTACTACATGATTCACGCTCGACCTTTCGGTCTCCGTGTTCCGAGGCCATATCTGTTATATGCTAGGCTCGTCAAGTTTAACCTGAATATTCCGTGTGTGCAACTGTTTTGCACCCGTTGTATTTGAACGTAGAGCCTATCACACCCGATCATCACGTGGTTTCTCAGCACGAAGAACTTTCGCAACAGTGCATACTCAAGGAGAACACTTATACTTTGATAATTTAGTGAGAGATCATATTAAAATGCTACCGTCAATCAAAGCAAGATAAGATGCATAAAAGATAAACATCACATGCAATCAATATAAGTGATATGATATGGCCATCATCATCTTGTGCTTCTGATCTCCATCTTCGAAGCACCGTCATGATCACCATCGTCACTGGCGCGACACCTTGATCTCCATCGTAGCATCGTTGTCGTCTCGCCAATCTTATGCTTATACGACTATCGCTACCGCTTAGTGATAAAGTAAAGCATTACAGGGCGATTGCATTGCATACAATAAAGCGACAACCATATGGCTCCTGCCAGTTGCCGATAACTCGGTTAAAAACACGATCATCTCATACAACAAAATTTAGCATCATGTCTTGACCATATCACATCACAACATGCCCTGCAAAAACAAGTTAGACGTCCTCTACTTTGTTGTTGCAAATTTTACGTGGCTGCTACGGGCTTAGCAAGAACCGTTCTTACCTACACATCAAAAACACAACGATAGTTCGTCAATTTAGTGATGTTTTAACCTTCTCAAGGACCGGGCGTAGCCACACTCAGTTCAACTAAAGTTGGAGAAACTAACACCCGCCAGCCACCTGTGTGTAAAGCACGTCGGTAGAACCAGTCTTGCATAAGCATACGCGTAATGTCGGTCCGGGCCGCTTCATCCAACAATACCGCCGAACCAAAGTATGACATGCTGGTAAGCAGTATGACTTATATCGCCCACAACTCACTTGTGTTCTACTCGTGCATATGACATCTACGCATAAAACCAAGCTCTGATACCACTGTTGGGGAACGTAGTAATTTCAAAAAATTTCCTACGCACACGCAAGATCATGGTGATACATAGCAACGAGAGGGGAGAGTGTTGTCTACGTACCCTCCTAGACCGAAAGCGGAAGCGTTAGCATAACGCGGTTGATGTAGTCGTACGTCTTCACGATCCGACCGATCAAGTACCGAACGCACGGTACCTCCGAGTTCAGCACACGTTCAGCCTGATGACGTCCCTCGAACTCCGATCCAGCCGAGTGTTGAGGGAGAGTTTTGTCAGCACGACGGCGTGGTGACGATGATGACGTTCTACCGACGCAGGGTGTCGGTGTCAAAACCAGCAGATCTCGGGTAGGGGGTCCCGAACTGTGCGTCTAGGCGGATGGTAACAGGAGACAAGGGACACGATGTTTTTACCCAGGTTCGGGCCTTCTTGATGGAGGTAAAACCCTACTCCTGCTTGATTAATATTGATGATAGGGGTAGTACAAGAGTAGATCTACCACGAGATCAGAGAGGCTAAACCCTAGAAGCTAGCCTATGGTATGATTGTTGTTCGTCCTACGGACTAAAACCCTCCGGTTTATGTAGACACCGGATAGGGTTAGGGTTACATAGAGTCGGTTATAATGGTAGGAGATCTACATATCCGTATTGCCAAGCTTGCCTTCCACGCCAAGGAAAGTCCCATCCGGACACGGGACGAAGTCTTCAATCTTGTATCTTCATAGTCCGTGAGTCCGCCAAAGATGATAGTTCGGCTATCCGGACACCCCTAGTCCAGACTCCTCAAGAGCCCCTGAACCAGGCTTCAATGACGACGAGTCCGCGCGCATATTGTCTTCGACATTGCAAGGCGGGTTCCTCCTCCGAATACTTCATAGAAGATTTTGAACACAAGGATGGTGTCCGCTCGCAAAATAATTTCCACATAACACCGTAGAGAGAATAATATTTACACAAAATCAATCTACTGACGTATTCCGCGGCGTGTCACCACGCCACAGCCAAGTCTTCGTTCGAATCGTTTTTACTATACCGTCTCAGCGCGTTTAGCGAGGCGGTTTCCTTGGCACGTCTTGTCAAAGCAGAGATCGTGTCCCCTTATCCCGGGATTCTCATCAATACGGACGTGGGTAACCCAACCGCGCCATTGATTACGACGCTTGGAAGATAAGAGAGTTTTACCAGGCTGGCGGGGGCGCTTAGTTGCGTCCATCCATATAAGGGGATAAGGATCCACCTTTTCACCTACGCCTTCTTCCTCCTTTGCTCATCCATTTCCGCGCACTCGAGCTCCAGCGCCCAAGTCTGCACATCTCTCCTCAACCTTCTCCAGCCATGTCCAGAGCGGGAGGCAAGTGGATGGTCTCCTCCGTCATGGAGGGGCACATCACAAGGCTGCGGGATGCCGGATACTTGTCCGGCGACATCGCGTGTTGGCTCCCCACCAAGGGGCAGCTCATCCCCACCCCCAGGCCCCATGAGAGGGTGGTGTTCCTCACCCACTTCCTCCACGGACTAGGTTTTCCACTTCACCCATTTGTCCGGGGGCTCATGTTCTACTACGGCCTGGATTTCCACGATCTGGCCCCAAACTTCATCCTCAATATCTCGACGCTTATAGTCGTAGTGCGAGGCCTTCCTTCATCCAGCCCCACTTCGCTTATGGTTGAAGACCTTAGCATCGTCAAGATAGTGGGCGGTCGACAAGCGGAGTGCGGAGGTGCCATGGCGGGCAGGATGCCCAACGTCACATGGCTTGAGGGCTCCTTCGTGGAGACCATAAAGGGGTGGCAGTCGGGGTGGTTCTACATCACCGAGGCGCGCGACTCCAAATGGGCGGCGGCCCCCGAATTCAGATCTGGCTCCCCCACGCGGCTCACATCATGGAAAGAGATGGGCCTGACGTGGGGTGATTCGGAAGAGCTGGCCGGACTCCAAACCTGTGTCAGGAACCTGGTGGACAAGAACCTCAAGCTTGTCAACGTAGTCCAGGTTATGCTCATCCACCGGATTCTCCCATGCCAGCAACAGGCCTTCAATTTGTGGGAGTTCGATCCGGCACAACACTGGACCTTGAGCCGGCTCTTCGACACTACGTACGAAGATGCCTGGAAGGTGCTGTCCAAGGGCGCCGAAGCTCCCGCATCCGCTACCGAAGATCGCGGATTTCGCTCGCAGCGTCAAGCCAGCGAGGTAAGTTATTTTGCCCTTTATGTGACTTTTTTCATAGTTTGACTCTATGCGGGATCTAAAACTCCCTAACCTTTGACAGGACTGGCTGAAGACATCTGGACAGATTAACCGTCCGGCCTTTGCCGAAGACTCCAGCGGACGCCCGCTGACGGGCTGCTGGTTCCGCACCTCACGTGGTGTCGGAGAAGAAGGCCAAGAAGGAGGCCACGGAACTCAAGGAGCTCCCGCACCAGGTGGTGTCGATTCTAAAGTCAATCCTCTCCGAGGAGGAGGAAAGAAGCCTCTCCCAGCCGGGGAAGAGAAGAAAAGGAAGGCCGCCTGACCGGGAGGCCGGAGGGTCCAAGAAGGAAGAACCTTCCTCCCGGACGCCTCCACCAACGCCAACGACGGCGAGGAGGAGGGCCTCGAGGGCCAAGCCCCTGGCGAGATCGTAAGTGTCCGGATACCCATGGTTTTTTCTTATTTACTGCATACTTTTCTCTAATGCCGAACAATCATGCAGCCTGCCCAAGGGAGAGCTTGCCGCTTCGTCAAGCGGGTCCCTGAATTCGTCCGAAGTGGAGAGCACTTCTCTTCCGGCCGCCTCCTCGCCTCGCACCGCCGACGATGCCGAGGTGGGGCCCCAAGGGGGGTCTGGTCAAGAGGAGCTGGCGCAGGAGGCGCAACAAGGCAGCCTCCCGGACTCCAGGCGTGAGGGGAGCAAGGCCCCCAGGGGCTCTAAGCCCGACCCTTGTCCGGACTCCATACCGGGACCTTCAGCGGTTCTGAAGTCCGGCAAGCGGCCCCTTTGTAAGAAGGGTAAGACGCCGGAGGCACCGGACATCTTACTGGAGGCGCTTAATAGCGCCTCCATCGAGGAGGAGCACCGCACTGTTATGAGTGCGGTGATCCAGAAAGTTCAGTCCGCCAAGAGCGGGCTGACTGAATCCTGCAACAGCCTTCTAACAGGCTTTGAGGTAAGTTTTCAATATATGCAAGAAGATTACCGCATAGACAGTAGCCCCTGATGCTTAGTTCGGTGTTCGGAAAGAAAGGCCGGACTAAGGATCTATAAAGATATACGCAGGAGTCTACCATAATTATGTCAATATGGGAATGCAGGCTGCCCTGCTGACCTCTGCCGCACTGACTGCGGAGGTCAATGTTTTAAAGGAGAACCTCGAGCGGTCCAAGAACGAGCTCGGCCAAGCCAAGAAGCAGCTCGAGGACAAGGAAGGTAAATAATACCTTATTAAAGTAATACCTTATAGAAAGGAGTTGGTTGCAAAAAAGACAGGAATAACATGGGTATTGTAGGGGCCACGAACGAGGTGGTGACCCTAAAGGAAGCGGTGACCGCGGCCGAAAACAAAGCAGCCGCGGAGCGCACCGAGCGAGAGAAGGGGGAGGCGCAGCTGGCGGAGGTACGGCAAGAGCTCCAGGCTCTCGTGAAAAAACACGAGGGTTTGGAGCGTGACTCGAAGACCCGAGAGTCCGAGCTTGCCTCGGCTCTTGCAAGTGCCAAAGCCGCTAAGGCCGAAGCCCAAAAAGCCCTCCAGGAAATTGAGGCGATGAAGAAATAGCGGCGGGTAAGGCATTCTTTATGCAAAGCAAGAATGCAAAAGTCAATTATCTGTTACTTACCCGAATCCGGAGCTCTCCAGTAGTCTTCGCAGATCTGCCCCGCAGTGTATCCGACTCTGCCGCTTTCTACCGAGCCAAAGAGGGGAGCTCGACGGAGAAGGTGTTTTGGTCTCAGTATGCTGAGGCAGAACATCCGGTGCCCTTGAGCGACCAACTGAAGCAATTGGTCGAGCTCCACAAGGTCGCCGAACAGGCCATGAAGGGCCTTATAGCTCGGCTGTGGCCAAATGAGGTCATGCCTGGGAGCTACTTCGGGCTAGTGCGGCGGCTGGTGGACGCCTGTCCATGGATCGAAGTAATCAAGTGCTCTATCTGCATCGAAGGTGCCCGTAGGGCCCTTGCCCGTGCTAAGGTGCACTGGGGCAAGCTGGATGGCGAGAAGCTTGTGAAGGACGGACCACCAGTGGGCAAGGAGCATCGCAAGCCCGAAATGTATTATGAGGGCGTCCTGGAGGGTGCCCGCCTGATAGCGGGTGAATGTTCCAAAGATGTAATTTTTGAATAGACTCGCATTTGTTATCCTGTACGCTGAAAACTTGTTCATATGCGCTAAGCAACACTTGTGAATTTAAAATATTGCCTTCTGTGCGGCCGTTTGTCAAATATGAGAGATGGCAAGTCGTTGGCTTCAGCCCCCATGCCACGAGTGCTGGGGTGTTCGAGATAAACTTGAGCGCTCTTGTTCCCATTCTTGGGTCCTACGAGGGAGGCGCTCAACGCAACGAACCAGGCAACCGGACTTATAGTGCTTGAACACTCTCACTTAGCCATAGAATTCTATAATTTTAAATTTCGGCGAAGCCCCTAGTATTCGGAAGACCGAGTTCGGGGCGCTATCCACGCCTTGGCTGGACAGAGCCGGCTCCTCGCTCTAAGCGGTATAAGTCTTTAGGGACCCGAAAAAACCTCTCGAACAGCGACCAGCTCTCGCCTTATCATGACGGTCAGTTTTAGCTTTCTCCACTGAGGTGCTCAACCCAGCTCAACCGGGGCACAATCGCAGTGGTTCTCCCAGTGCTACCTTAGCCGATATAACGGAACGTAAGGTACCAAAACATGGGAGCCGGGCAAACCCAACTATTGACCCAAGACATGATTCGGAGCCGATGCATATAATGCTATAAGTTCGGGGTGCCGCACTTGTGAAAGTGTTTGGACTTATCACACCATTCTGTGGGGTACTCAAGCCCCTGGTGTATTGGCCGTACCAAAGTGTACGGGTGCAACATGTCATAGATGAACATATATGGAAAAAAGGGAACACAATAATAAGCAGAAGCTATGTATTGTTTATTCAAAAAGATACTGCAATCAAAGCAGAAAGATACAAATAGTGCGGTAAGCAAGGGATGGGACTATTTAACATGTCCGCCTCCAGGGGTAAGCTGCGGGGTGGTATGTAAAACAGGTATAATGCTCTTAGTAGAGACCACCTGGACACTCGACGCAACTTTCTGCTTCCCTGGCTGTTGCATCGTGAGTTCGGCAATTCTAGTGCCGGACAGGGCTTCTGGAAAACGGAGTCCTGAAAGTAAGAGAAAAGAAGAAAAAAAAAGAAAGAATGACACAATCGGGAGCCCCTGGTGCGGTTGAGGCACACTCTGGGCGTGCCGTGGTCGTGCCCCTCCCCTTATGCTCATGGTATCTCCAGAGCGTAGTTATGTACGCGTAGTACTGGCTTCATGATTTCGCGAGGGCTGGGGTTGGGGCCGCATTGCTATGCTTGCTCGGATCATGCCAGGCGGTCTTGCTGTAGGTTACTCCGGGTGCGCTTGACGGTGTCCGGACATTTAATGGCCGGACTCGAGAATTTCCTTAAGAGGCTGCTTTGCACTTCCGCCGCTAGGGCCGCCATATGCTCCTTCGTTCGGAGAGAGCGTTCGGTGTTTCCATTGACAGTCATTACTCCTCGAGGGCCTGGCATCTTGAGCTTGAGATATGCGTAGTGCGGCACCGAATTGAACTTTGCAAATGCGGTTCGTCCAAGCAATGCATGATAGCAGCTGCGGAACGGGACTATGTCGAAGATTAACTCTTCGCTTCGGAAGTTATCCGGGGATCCGAAGACCACTTCAATTGTAACGGAGCCTGTACAGTTGGCCTCTACACCTGGAATGACGCCTTTAAAGGTCGTCTTTGTGGGTTTAATCCTTGAGGGGTCTATGCACATTTTACGCACTGTATCCTGGTAAAGCAGGTTCAGGCTGCTGCCGCCATCCATCAGGACTCTAGTGAGGTGGAATCCGTCAATGATTGGGTCAAGAACCAATGCGGCGAATCCGCCGTGTCGGATGCTAGTGGGGTGGTCCCTTCGATCAAAAGTGACCGGGCAGGAGGACCACGGGTTGAATTTTGGGGCGACTGGCTCCATCGCATATACGTCCCTTAGTGCATGCTTCCGCTCCCTTTTGGGTATGTGGGTTGCGTATATCATGTTCACCGTCCGCACTTGTGGGGGAAAGCCCTTCTGTCCTCTATTGTTCGGGCGGGGCTCCTCCGCCATTGCTATGCAGCCCTTGTCATTGAGTTCGCATTTAACTTGCTCGCTGCTTGAACACCCAACAATCTCTGTTGGTATGGTTGGCTGGTTTTTCGGGGTGCCATGTATCCGCACAGCGATCGAGTATTCGGTCCAAGTTGGGCGGGCCCTGGTATTTCTTTTGAATGGCTTCTTCCGCCGACCGGTTTAGAGCCTCAATCCGCATTTATCGTTGTATCTTCGAATTGTCACCGTTACTGCGGCGTTTATTCTTGTTGCGACGCGACTTGCCATTGCTGTCCTTGGTATCCGAACTACCAGGGTGTTTTTCCAAGTTGTTGCTTCGAGCTAGCCAGCTGTCCTCTCCCGCGTAGAAGCGAGTCATGAGTGATGTGAGGGCTGCCATGGATTTCGGCTTTTCCTGCCCTAGGTGCCGGGCAAGCCACTCGTCGCGGATGTTATGTTTGAAGGATGCAAGGGCCTCTGCATCCGAACAGTCAACGATTTGATTTTTCTTGGTTAAGAACCGTGTCCAGAATTGTCTGGCCGATTCATCTGGCTGCTGAATTATATGGCTAAGGTCATCGGCGTCGGTGGTCGCATATATGTGCCCCGGAAGTTATCGAGAATGTGGCTTCCGGGTCTTCCCAACAACCAATTGATTCTGCTGGCAAGCTGTTGAGCCAATGCCGAGCTGGTCCTTTAAGCTTGAGTGGGAGGTATTTGATGGCGTGTAGATCATCACCGCGAGCCATGTGGATATGGAGGAGATAGTCCTCGATCCAGACCGCAGGATCTGTGATACCATCGTATGATTCGATGTTTACGGGTTTAAAACCCTCAGGGATTTGATGATCCATTACTTCATCTGTGAAGCATAGTGGTTGTGCGGCGCCTCTGTATTGGGCTATATCACGACGTAGCTCATATGAGCTTTGTTCATCGTGTTCGCCCGGCCGGGGTTGCTGTATCCGGCGTGACGGTAATCATCCCGAGTCATTACGCCCACGCGATCTGTAGATCGATCTTGTTTGCTTTGCCTTATCGCCCAAAGATATCTCGCAAGTCCGGCGCGTTTCTCCCGCCTTGGTACTTTTGAGTGGCGTCGGGGCGTGGCTTGAGCGGAGGGCCGAGAGGCCTCTCTGTTGCGGCCACGGGGTGGCCGGTCTGCCATGTCCTGCACTGGTGATGCGGGTGCTTCCTCCTCTGATCGAGGCAACGGCCTGCGTTTGGTGTAGCTTCGGAGGGGCGTTCGAAGTTCGTATTTTCGCTGCAAGGACTTCAGTCCATCCGCTCGCCTAGCAAGTCTTGGTCAGCTCTAAGCTGCTGCTGCTTTTTCTTGAGGCTGCTTGCCGTGGCCATAAGCCTGCATTTGAAACGCCTCCTGTTCGGCGGGATCCTCCGCACGACAAATTAAATCGTCGCCGAGGCTTGCCTCATCTTCGAGGGAGGCATATAATTATCGCCCTCTACCTCTCTCGCCCGCCGCTCTATCATGAGGGCTGGCTTCTCCCTCCTCCCGTGATGAATCCTGCTGAGGGGGTTGTCTTCGCATCGTCCGGGTGTTATTATCTCCGTGCCGAATCGCCGCTTTTGCTTGTGGCGGGATTTAGGCGGCGCCACGACGCCGGGCGCTTGGGTTGTTCTTGGAGGGTCATCCTCCGCTGTTCCATTGCCATTCCCATCTTTTGGGATGTCCAACATGTATATGTCATATGACGAGGTGGCCTTCCAAAGGCCCCATGGGCGCTGGGTTTGATCGCCTCCGCACCGCTGTCTATACCGCCGATGTCTTCGGTCGAAGTCGAGCATGTCGGTTAAATCATCGACAAGGGCTACAAAGTGGGTGGTGGGTGGGTGTTGAATTTCTTCGTCGTCCGAATCCCAACCTTCCTGACCGTAGTTCGGCCAGGGCTCCCCTGACAATGAGAGAGACTTTAATGAGTTCAGGATATCGCCAAAGGGCGAAAAGTGCTGAAAGATGTCTCGCGTGGTGAACTCCATAACCGGCGCCCACCGGATTCGACCGGCAGGGCGCGAGGTTCGAGTCCGGAGAGGAGTCCGCACCTCGGAGTCACGGGCTCGCAGCGACAGGGATTGTGTTCGGCTCAATCGCCGTAGATATCGTAGCCCCCGAGGTGGTGTCCAGCCACTCGTCCTCGATCGGCGATATCGGCTCCGAACTAAGGGTCGGAGCGGACGCTGGTGCGGCCTCCAGGACACTGTTCGGCGGCAGAGCTAGATCATACCCATCGAGACAGTGCGGCGCGCATGGCTGTGGCTCGAATCCATCAAAGATCAAGTCTCCACGGATGCCAGCCGTGTAGTTCAAACTTCCAAATCTGACCTGATGGCCAGGGGCGTAGCTTTCGATCTGCTCCAGGTGGCTAAGCGAATTGGCCCGCAGTGCAAAGCCGCCGAATACGAAGATCTGTCCAGGGAGAAAAGCCTCACCCTGGACCGCGTCGTTGTTGATGATCGAAGGAGCCATCGGGCCTATAGGTGATGACACAGAGGAACTCTCAATGAAAGCACCAATGTTGGTGTCAAAACCGGCAGATCTCGGGTAGGGGGTCCCGAACTGTGCGTCTAGGCGGATGGTAACAGGAGACAAGGGACACGATGTTTTTACCCAGGTTCGGGCCCACTCGATGGAGGTAAAACCCTACTCCTGCTTGATTAATATTGATGATAGGGGTAGTACAAGAGTAGATCTACCACGAGATCAGAGAGGCTAAACCCTAGAAGCTAGCCTATGGTATGATTGTTGTTCGTCCTACGGACTAAAACCCTCCGGTTTATATAGACACCGGATAGGGTTAGGGTTACATAGAGTCGGTTACAATAGTAGGAGATCTACATATCCGTATTGCCAAGCTTGCCTTCCACGCCAAGGAAAGTCCCATCCGGACACGGGACGAAGTCTTCAATCTTGTATCTTCATAGTCCAGAGTCCGCCAAAGATGATAGTTCGGCTATCCTGACACCCCTAGTCAGGGACTCCCTCACGTGGCTTCACCTAAACATCGCTACAATGATTATCGAGGTGGATTATGGTGGAGGGGCACCACACACGCTAAGAGATCCAAGGGATCAATTGTTGTGTCTATGGGGTGCCCCTCCTCCGTGATATAAAGGGGGAGGAGGAGAGGGCCGCCAAGGGAGGAGGCGCTACCAAGAGGGGCAATCCTACTCTGGTAGGATTCCCCCTCTTCCTAGTCCAAGTAGGAGAGGGAAGGAAGGGAAGGAGAAGGAGAAGGAAGGAGAGGGAGGAAAAGGAGGAAATGGGGGCCGGCCCCCTAGTCCAATTCGGTTTGGGCTAGGGGGGGCGCGGCCCATTGCTACTTCCTCGTATTCCCGTAACTCCCCGGTACCCCCGAAAATACCCGAATCACTCGGAACCTTTCCGATGTCCGTATATAGTCGTCCAATATATCGACCTTTATGTCTCAACCATTTCGAGACTCCTCGTCATGTCCCCGATCTCATCCGGGACTCCGAACTCCTTCGGTACATCAAAACATATAAACTCATAATATAACTGTCATCGAAACTTTAAGCGTGCGGACCCTACGGGTTCGAGAACTATGTAGACATGACCGAGACACGTCTCCGGTCAATAACCAATAGCAGAACTTGGATGCTCATATTGGTTCCCACATATTCTACGAAGATCTTTATCGGTCAGACCGCATAACAACATACGTTGTTCCCCTTGTCATCGGTATGTTACTTGCCCGAGATTCGATCGTCGGTATCTCAATACCTAGTTCAATCTCGTTGCTGGAAAGTCTCTTTAATCGTTCTGTAATACACCATCCCGCAACTAACTCATTAGTTACAATGCTTTCAAGGCTTATAGTGATGTGCATTATCGAGTGGGCCCACAGATACCTCTCCAACAATCGGAGTGACAAACTCTAATCTCGAAATACGCCAACCCAACAAGTACCTTCGGAGACACCTGTAGAGCACCTTTATAATCACCCAGTTATGTTGTGACGTTTGGTAGCACACAAAGTGTTCCTCCGGTAAACAAGAGTTGCATAATCTCATAGTCATAGGAACATGTATAAGTCATGAAGAAAGCAATAGCAACATACTAAACGATCGAGTGCTAAGCTAACGGAATGAGTCAAGTCAATCACATCATTCTCCTAATGATGTGATCCCGTTAATCAAATGACAACTCATGTCTATGGTTAGGAAACTTAACCATCTTTGATTCACGAGCTAGTCAAGTAGAGGCATACTAGTGACACTCTGTTTGTCTATGTATTCACACATGTATTATGTTTCCGGTTAATACAATTCTAGCATGAATAATAAACATTTATCATGATATAAGCAAATAAATAATAACTTTATTATTGCCTCTAGGGCATATTTCCTTCAGATGTATGATCCTGCGATGGACGTGCAGATTTATCCACTTACGGCAGTGACCTGTCAGATAGGCGAGACCGCGGTTGAAGAACGGAATTAGCCTGAAGTCTTTATAATCCATAGATCTTGTGGGCACTTGGTAGATTACAACCTTGAGCAAATCAAACTTGGTATCATGTAGGCTACTGTAAGATTCTGAGTATTCTGGGCCGCGGTGCCAAAGCAGTGCAGTGTTAAGGGGGTTGATGCTCGCCACCCTACGATCGTTATGCTGCGTGACATGCCATTTCTGAAGATCAGGCGACATCAGCAAGCAAGGAACTGGCTTAAAAAGCTCCGGCCTGAGGGCTTTGAGTAAATGGTACAGCCCCGACAAGCACGCGGCGAGCGGCATGGTACTGAGATTGTCCACACGCGAAACAATGAGCTTGATTACCTCTGTGGGGAGCGAATTCCAGCCACTCTTTTGGCGGACGCTTCTCGGTTCTTCCATTGTTAGTGCTTGGGTTTCGGACGAGGGGGGGTGGCGCCTTAGCGGGGATGGAAGATTGGACGAGATTATGTGTGGAAAAAGATGGATAAGCGAATATGTGCTGCGGGAAGTGGACAGGTGATGATGACTACAGCACGCCGCTTGACTTACGAGACACATACCAGCAGCGTAGGGTCATATCGATGCCAGACAACTTGCTTGAGTGATCACAGTACTGGTACTCCCTACAGTACCTACTACAGTACTATGCCCTAACTTGCTTGAGTAGAGTAGTAGAGTAGGACTCTGCTCTACTACTAGCACCGGAGGAGTAGTATATTCTAATCTAAAATAGTTACAAACTTCAATGCCCGAGCGTGGAACGACTACGAACCGTGCTCAAAGACCGTGCGTGGTGTTTGGAATTATATGCAAAAAATAGCAAGATGCTCGTGCATTGCACGACACACCATCATCACCAACTCGGTTTTTTCTCTACTCCTACTCCTATAAAAGACTCAATTGGTGATGATGGAGGCGAGGAGGCGTGTTCAGCCGGGCGTGCAACGGACGGCGTAGTACTATTCGATTTTTTATAAAAACAAAGAAGAGTAGTAGAGATAGAGACTTAGGGAGGAGCACGAGGTTGTGGGAGATAAGGATGAACGAGGCAAGGCCTTATCTGTAAATGTGGAGAGAGGTGCGAGTATCTTTTGTAAAATTGTCATAGTTGGCTTTCTATCCGTTAGATATAGATCGGGCAGTCTATATTACAAGATGGCAGTCATACCATCATCACCAACTCGGTTTTCTATGAGTAGATATAGATAGATAGAGACTAGGGAGTACTAGTAAGGACACCATCTACTGCTTCGTGTGCTACTCCTGCACTCCATTCGGCGGCTGCAACGTCCCCTACAGCCACTCCCTCCTGCGCTCCATTCGGCGGGCACTGTTGAAATTTGGGGAGCGCACTCTCGCGACTGCTGGCAGCCACGACTTCACCGATGATGACTTCTTCCCCGACCTCGGCAACCTCTTCCTCAACGACTTGGGCGACAACCTCAACGCCAGCGGTGCTACTCCCGTTGCACCATATGCGTTTCTGTCCTTCCTGTTCGAAATCATGGTAGAATTCATGTTTCTACTCTGTATCCTACTACTATGCTAGTCCAAATGATTAGTTTCATCTCTGTTATAGCCGTCATGATTTATTTTGTGCTTATTCGGATTAAATCTCGTAGTAACTTGCTCATATATTCAACTGGCGTAACGTCCCCTACAGCCACTCCCGTTTCATGGACGGCCTGGTCGATGCCTCCAAGGAGCCCTTCGTCTACTGCTATGAGTGCCCAATGCCGTTTTGGGGCTCGCTGGCGGACATGGTGCATCACCTCACGGATGCGTGCAGCGGTCACTACTGGCCCTTGGCGGAGAACATCAAGTACGAGACGTGCTACCCGTTCACCATGCCGGAGTCGCTGGAGGATCACCGCCGCTTGCTAGTCTCGGAGGATGACGACAGCGTCTTCCTCTTGATCGTGGGCATCGGCGAGGCCTGCGCAGGCCGCCGCCCCGTCTCTGTAGTGTGCGTCAGGTGCGACGCCGCTGACGGTGACGCTGACACGAGGCCGATGTACGGGTGGGTGGTCAGTGTTACTACCCCTCCGGGTCACGTGGGTGGCGACACCGGCCTCATCGAACGGACTTGGACTCTACGGAGCTGGGACTTTCCCACCGAATTGGACTTGGAAAACCCATGGCATCCTTTACCCGCCAACGCAGTGCACGGGGACTCCAAGGAGGTTCACCTGGACATACGCATTATCAAGTTAAATGTTGATCATTAGTCTTCGCTCAATGTAATCCGCTGTTTAAGCATGTGGAGACTTCCATGCATGATCTTGCTCTATTGGAGTATCGCGCATGAATTAAAGTGTATCCGTTTATGGTTTAGTCTAGAATCTTCCATGTATGAACTTTTATTACAGTACTGGTGAAAGACTTACTATGAACCATTTCTTACATTTCCTCTGCCCCCTTCCAAGTCATCCTGATTTAATCCCTCCGTCTAGGTGTATAAGGGCATGGTTAATATTACTTAATAGTATAGCCAACTGTTGACTATAAGAAAGTGCCATGTCATCTGTAGCCAACATGTATAACAATCGATACTCAAAAACTAATTCTTAAAGATCATTTCTTGCAAAGCACAATAAGTGTTATTTCTTCACAAGTTTTGGATGCAGGTTGAACAGTTGAACGCTTTTGTTTGCAAAAGATACCTTTTTATCTATTTCACCCGGATGTTTGTGAGCTCTAGAGATGAAATAATATCCGAAGAAACCTATCGATACCCGTTACACATGAGATGACCTCCACATCCTTTGTCAAAATAAACAACTCCCCGATCAATGCATTTCACTCTTCGGTGCAATGCACGGGCACCTTACTACTAGAGATTAGTACGACCAAAAATTAAACTAACATTATATATAGTACGATAAATGCTGATGCATGTCACCTAAAATTATATCATTCAAAACTATGTTCAAATACGAATCCAACGATATAGTTTTTGTTGACATGCACTAACATTTTGTCAGTTAAATCTTCAGTCAAATTCAATGGGGGACTAATAAACCACGACCGATGTAGTACAAGTGTAGAGGGCGGCGCTGCACGGGAGTCTCACCCGCTTGTGCGCCGGCAAGAAAGCCGTCATATCACAAAACCCAACCACTGCCAAGTAATAATTGGCCTGGTAAAATAAACGGACAAGCAACCATCACATCCCTCCGTCTTTTTTTCATTTCATCTCTCTGCATTTACTTTCTCCGGTTCATCTCGCACACTCGATCCCAGGCTACTACTCCTAGTATCCCTAGCTACTACTCCTAGGGCCAGTTCTTTTTGCGGCTTAAAAAATAAGTCGTCTCTTCCCCAGCTTTTCCCATAAGACTAGTCACAGTGGAGAGTAACATTAAGGCGCCTCACTCATTTATTTGGGCTTCTAAACTACTAGTACTACTAGTACTCCCTTCATTTTTATATACAAGGTCACAAACTCAAATTACAGGTACCAAGATAAAAATCAATGTGTGCTTTACAAGTCAATTTATTTTCTCGTTTACTGGGTTAATTAATAGGGTGCATGCACATTAGAAGAAATTGAGTGACTGTGAGAGAGGAAGTACTAGATGAGTTTTTCATTATCATCCACTACATGCATGCTAGTAATTAAGCCATGGGTTACTAGTATGAGGAAACATCATTAATATTTATCTCGATTACTGTTGGTGGCCTTGTATAGATGCAAAATGTATTTTTTTATAGTGGCCTTGTATACAAAAATGGAGGGAGTACCTCCGTCCTGGTTTATTCATCACCATTGTAATTTGTGGTAAATTTTGACCAAAGATTTAACTGATGAAATGTTAGTGCATGTGACATCACAAACATTTCATTAATTAAATTTATGATCAAAATTTGACACAGATTACAATGGGGACTGTCGGTGTCAAAACCGGCGGATCTCGGGTAGGGGTCCCCGAACTGTGCGTCTAGGCGGATGGTAACAGGAGACAAGGGACACGATGTTTTACACAGGTTCGGGCCCTCTTGATGGAGGTAAAACCCTACGTCCTGCTAGATTAATATTGATGATGTGTGTTACAAGAGTGGATCTACCACGAGATCAAAGAGGCTAAACCCTAGAAGCTAGCCTATGGTATGATTGTTGTTCGTCCTACGGACTAAAACCCTCCGGTTTATATAGACACGGGATAGGGTTAGGGTTACACAGAGTCGGTTACAATGGTAGGAGATCTACATATCCGTATCGCCAAGCTTGCCTTCCACGCCAAGGAAAGTCCCATCCGGACACGGGACGAAGTCTTCAATCTTGTATCTTCATAGTCTTGGAGTCCGACCGATGATGATAGTTAGGCTATCCGGACACCCCCTAGTCCGGAACTCCCTCAGTAGCCCCTGAACCAGGCTTCAATGACGCATTTAGTCCGGCGCGATATTGTCTTGACATTGCAAGGCGGGTTCTTCCTCCGAATAATTTATAGAAGATTGTGAACACCAGGATAGTGTCCGGCTCTGCAAAATTAAATTCCACATACCACTGTAGAGAGAATAATATTACACAAGATCAATCTGCTGACGTATCTTGTGGTGCGACGCCGCACCACTACCAAGCCTTTATTCAAATTGTTTTTATTGTTCCACCTCAGCGCGTTCAGCGAAGCGGTTTCCTTGGCACGTCTTGTCGAGGCAGAGATTGTGTTCCCCTTATTCTAGGATTCCCATCAATATGGACGTGGGCAACCCAACCGCGCCATTGATGGTGGCGCTTGGGAGATAAGCGAGTTTTACCAGGCCGGTGGGGACACATGTTTTTGTCCGCCCATATAAGGGGATAAGGATCCACCCTTTCACCTATGCCTTCTTCCTCCTTTGCTCATCCATTCCCGTGCACTCGAGCTCTAGCGCCCAAGTCCGCACTTTCCTCCTCAACCTTTTCCAACCATGTCAGGAGCGGGAGGCAGATGGATGGCCTCCTTCGTCACGGAGGGGCACATCACAAGACTGCGGGAGGCCGGATACTTGTCCGGCGATGTCGCGCACAGGTTGCCAGACGCGGGGCAGCTTATTCCAACCCCCAATCCCCATGAGAGGGTGGTATTCCTCCCCCACTTCCTCTGCGGACTAGGTTTTCCACTTCACCCATTTGTCCGGGGGCTCATGTTCTACTACGGCCTGGACTTCCATGACCTGGCCCCGAATTTCGTCCTCAACGTCTTGGCGTTTATCGTCGTGTGTGAGGCTTTCCTCTGCATCCAGCCCCACTTCGGTTTGTGGCTCAAGACCTTCAGTGTCAAGCCGAAGGTTGTGAAGGGCAGCCAAGCGGAGTGCGGAGGCGCCATGGTCGGCAAGATGGCCAAAGTCCTATGGCTCGAGGGCTCCTTTGTGGAGACAATAAAGGGGTGGAAATTGGGGTGGTTCTACATCACCGAGCCACGCGACCCTGAATGGGTGGTGGCCCCCGAATTCAGATCTGGGTTCCCCACACGGCTCTCGTCATGGAAAGAGACGGGCCTGAAGTGGGGGGATTCGGACGAGCTATCCGGACTCCAAACACGTGTCCGGAACCTAGTGGACAAGAATCGCATGCTTGTCGACGTAATCCAGGTGATGCTCGTCCGCCGGATTCTCCCATGCCAGCAACGGGACTTCAATTTGTGGGAGTTCGATCCGGCACAACACCGAACCTTGAGCCAGCTCTTCGATACCACGTACGAAGATGCCTGGAAGGTGCTGTTCAAGGGCGCCGAAGCCCCCGCATCCGCTAACAAAGATCGCGGATGCAGCTCGCGGCGTCAAGCCAGCGAGGTAAGTTATTTTACCCTTTACGGGACTCCTTTTCCATAGATTGAATCTACGTGGGATCTGAAAACTCCCTATTCTTCGACAGGTCTGGCTGAAGACGTTCGGACAGATTAACTGTCCGGCTCCTTTGCCAGAAGACCCAGCGGACGCCCGATTGACGCGGCTGCTGGCTCCGGCACCCCATGTAGTGCCGGAGAAGAAGGCCAAGAAGGAGGCTACGGGAACTCGAAGGAGCACCCGACGCCAGGTGCTATCGGATTCTGAAGCAGAATCTTCTCCTGAAGACGAGGAGGAAGAAGAAGAAGCCTCTCCCCCAGCGGGGGAAGAGAGGAAAAGGAAGGCCGCCCCAACTGGGGAGGCCGGAGGGTCCAAGAAGGGAAGAACCCTTCCTCCGGACTTCTCCACCAACGTCGACGACGACGAGGGGGATTGGCCTACAAGGGCCAAGCCCCTGGCGAGATCGTAAGTGTCCGGATACCCATGGCGTTTTATTATTGCAGAGTGTTCTCTAATGTCGAACAATCGTGCAGCCCGCCCAAAGGCGAGCTCGCCGATTCATCGGCGGGTCCACAGGCTCATCGGAAATGGAGAGTACCGCTTCGACCGCCTCCTCGCCTCATGCTGCGGACAACGCCACAAGGGCCCCAAGGGGGCTTGGTCGAGGAGGTGGCGCAGGAGGTGCCACAAGGCAACCCCCGGACTCCGGCCGGCGTGGGGGAAGACCCCAGGGCTCTAAGGCCGACCTTGTCCGGACTCAATGCCGGAACCTTCATGTGGTTCGGAGTCTGCAAACGATCCTTCGCAAGAAGGTAAGACGCCGGTGTCCTTCGTCCCAACCGAGGCACGGGATAGCTTCTTGGGCGCCAACGGCGCCTCCATCGAAGAGGAGCACCGCCTTGTTATGAGTGTGGTGATCCGACAGTCGATCCGCCAAGAGCGGGCTGACAAGCCTGCACCAGCCTTCTATCGGGCTTTGAGGTAAGAAATTTTAATATATGTAAATGGTACCGCATAGACGGTAGCCCACGATGCTCGGTTCGGTGTTCAGAAAGAAAAGCCGGACTGAGGATCTTTAGAAAGATAAACGCAGGAGTCATAAAAAATATGTCAATATGGGATAGCAGGTCAGGTTGCTAACCTCCGCCGTCTTGTCGATCGCGGAGGTCAATACTTTGAAGAAAAACCTCGAGCGGTCCGAGAACGAGCTCGGCCATGCCAAGAAGTAGCTCGAGGAAAAATAAGGTGAGTAATACCTTATTAAAATTTTACCTTACAGAAAAGGATTTGGTCGCAAGAAAAATGACAAGGATAACGTGGGTATTGTAGGGGCCACTAATGAGGTGGCGACCCTGAAGGAGGCGGTGGCCGCAGCCGAACATAATGCGGTCGCGGAATGCACCGAGCGAGAGAAGCAGGAGGCGCGGGTGGCGGAGGTACAACAAGAGCTCCAGGATCTCGTGAAAAAACATGAGAACTTGGAGCGTGGCTCGAAGACTCGAGAGTCTGAGCTTGCAACGGCTCTTGAGAGTGACAAAGCCGCTAAGGCGAAGCCTACAAGGCCCTCCAGAGATTGAGGCGGTGAAGAAAATAGCAGCGGTAAGGCATTTTTCATGCAGAGTAAGCATGTGAGTGTTAATTACATGCTTTTACCCGAATTCGGAGCTCTCGAGGCGTTCGCAGATCTTCCTCGCGAGTGTGTCCGATCTGCCGCATTCTACCGGGCCAAGGAGGGAGCTCGGCGGAGAAGGTCTTCGGTCTCAAGATCTTGAGGCCGGACATCCAGTGTCCCTTAGCGATCAGTCAAGCAGCTGGTCGAGCTCCACAAGGCGGCCGAACAGGCCATGAAGAACCTCATAATTGGTTGTGGCCCAAGGAGGCCATGCACAGGAGCTACTTGACCTGTCTGGCGGCTGGTGGATCGTGCCCTTGGGTTGAAGTTATCAAGCATTCCGCTTGTATCGAGGGTGCCGCCGGGCCCTTGCCCAGCGAAGGTGCACTGGGCAAGATGGATGCCTGAAGCTTGTGACGGACCCGCCACCAGAGGGCAAGGAGCATCGCACGCCCGAGATGTATTATAAGAGTGTCTTTGAAGGGCGCCCGCACTATTGCGGGTGAGTGCACCAAAGATGTAATATTTGAGTAGACTCGCATTTTGTTATCCTGTGCGCTGAAAACTTAGTTCATATGCGCTAAGCAACGCTTGTTAATTTAAAATATTACCTTCTGTGTGGCTGTTTATCAAATCTGAGAGATGGCAAGTCGTCGGCTTTAGCCCCCATGCCACGAGTGCTGGGGTGTTCGGGATAAACTTGAGCGCTCTTGTTCCCATTTTTGGGTCCGTCTAGGGAGGCGCTCAACACAGCGAACCAGGCAACCGAACTTATAATGCTTGAAAACTCTCACTTAGCACTAGAATTCTATAATTTTAAATTTCGGCGAAGCCCCTAGTCTTCGGAAGGCCGAATTTGGGGCGCTATCCACGCCTTGGCCGGACAGTATCCGGCTCCTCGCTCTAAGCGGCATAAGTCTTTAAGGACTACATAAAAACCTCTCGAACAGCGACGGTCTCTCGCCTCATCATGACGGTCAGTTTTAGCTTTCTCCATCGAGGCGTTAACCCAGCCGAATCTGGGCGGAATCGCAGTGGTTCTCCGGTGCTACCTTAGCCGATATAACGTAACGTAAGGTACCAAAACACGGAGCCGGCAAACCCAACTATTGACCCAAGACATGATTGAAGCCGATGCATATAGTGCTATAAGTTCGGGTGCCGCACTTGTGAAAGTGTTCGACTCATCACACCATAACGCTGGAAACATAAGCCCCTGGTGTATATTAGCCGTACCATAGTGTACGGATGCAACATGTCGTAAATGAATATATGTATGAAAAAGAAATGCAATTATAAACAAAAAGGTGCTGCATTGTTTTATTCAACAAGTGCTGCTACAAATGCAGAAAGACACAAATAGTGCGATAAGCAAGGTATGAGACTGTTAAACATGTCCCCCTCCAGGGGTAGGCTGCAGATTGGTGTATGAAATTGCTCGTAATGGAGACCACCTGTATATTCGTTGTAGCCTTTATCCTTCCCTGGCTGTTGCATCGTGAGTTCGGCAGGTCTGCTGCCGGACAGGGCTTCTGACAAACAAAGTCCTGTGGGTAAAAAGTACAAGGTAAAAAGAAAAGAAAAAGGAACGACACACTTGAGAGCCCCTGGTGTGGTTGAGCCGCAATCTGGGTTTATCGTGGTCGTGCCCCTCTCCCCATGCTCATGGTATCTTCAGAGTGTAATGGTGTACGCAAAGGACCTGCTTTGACGTTTCGCAGGGGCTGGGGTTGGGGCCGCATCGCTGGCGTGCTCTGAGCGTGCTGTGGTCTTGTTGTAAGTTACTCGGGCGCTGCTTAGCTGTCCGCCGCTTAACGGCGGACTCGAGAATTGCCTTAAGAGGCTGCATTGCACTTCAGCCGCGAGAGCGCTGTATGTTCCTCCGTGCGGAGAGAGCGTTCGGTGTTTCCGTTGACCGTAATGACTCCTCGAGGGCTGGCATCTTGAGCTTGAGGTATGCGTGGTGCGGCACCGCGTTGAACTTTGCAAGCGCGTGCGTCCGAAAGCAGGGCATGATAGCCGCTGCGGAGCGGGACTATGTCAAGATTAACTCCTCGCCGGAAGTTATCCGGGATCCAAGACCACTTCGGTGTAATTGAGCCTGTACAATTGGCTTCTACACATGGTATGACGCCTTTAAAGGTCGTTTTGGTAGGTTTAATCCTTGAGGGGTCTATGCCAATCTTGCGCACTGTATCCTGGTAAAGCAGGTTCAGGCTGCTGCCGCCGTCCATCAGGACTCTGGTTAGGTGAAATCCATCGATGATTGGGTCTAGGACCAGTGCGGCGAATCCGCCATGGCGGATGCTGGTGGGGTGGTCCCTTCGGTCAAAAGTGATCGGGCAGGAGGACCATGGATTGAACTTGGGCAATGGCTCCATCGCGTAGACATCCACGAGTGCATGCTTCGCTCCCTTTTGGGTATGTGCGTTGCATATATCATGTTCACCGTCCGCTTTGTGGGGGAAACCCTTCATCCTCTATTGTTCGGGCGGTTGGGTCTCGTCCTCGTCATCGCTATGCAGCCCTTGTCATTGTTTTCGCAATTAACTTGCCTGCCTGCTTGAATACCCAACAGTCCCTGTTAGTGTGGTTAGCTGGCTTTTCGGGGGTGCCGTGTATCTGGCACAAGCGGTCGAGTATTCGGTCCAAATTGGACAGACCCGGAGTAGTTCTTTTGAATGGCTTTTTCCGCTGACCGGGTTTAGAGCCTTTGAATCCGGCATTGACTGCCGTATCCTTAATATTGTCGCCGTTAGTGCGGCGTTTGTTTTTGTTACGACGTGGCCTACCATTTCGGTCCTTGAAGTCTGGACTGCCAGAATTTTTGCTGAGGTTGTTGCTGCGTGCTAGCCAGCTATCCTCACCCGCGCAGAAGCAGGTCATGAGTGATGTGAGGGCTGCCATGGATTTCGGCTTCTCCTGTCCTAGGTGCCGGGCAAGCCACTCGTCGCGGATGTTATGCTTGAAGGCCGCGAGGGCCTCGCATCCGGACGGTCGACGATTTGGTTTTCTTGGTTAAGAACCGTGTCCAAAATTGCTCGGCCGATTAAATCTGCTGCTGAATTATGTGGCTTAGGTCATCGGCGTCGGTGGTCGCACATAAGTGCCCTGGAAGCTATCGAGGAATGCGGCTTCTAGGTCCTCCCAGCTCCCAATTGACTCTGCTGGCAAGCTGTTGAGCCAATGCCGGGCTGGTCCTTTAAGCTTGAGGGGGAGGTATTTGATGGCGTGAAGATCGTCACCGCGGGCCATGTGGATGTGAAGGAGATAGTCTTCGATCCAAACCGCGGGGTCTGTTGTGCCATCATAGGATTCAATATTGACGGGTCTAAACACTTCGGGGATTTGATGATTCATTACTTCGTCTGTGAAGCATAGTGGGTGTGCGGCGCGTCTGTACTGGGCGATATTACGACGGAGCTCAAAAGAGCTTGGTCTGTTTTGTTCGGCCCGGCCGGATTTACTGTGTCCGGCGTGACGGTTGTCATCACGTACCGTGGGGCGCCCACACGATCCATAGATCGATCTTTATTGTCTTGCCTTGTCCTCCAATATATCTCGCAGGTCCGGAGTGTTCCCCTTTGGCCGTGTGCTTTTTGAGCGATGCCGGGGGACGGTTCTAGTGAAGGGCCTAGAGGCCTCTCTGTCGCGGCCACGGGGTGGTCGGTCAGCCGTATTGTCTCCTGGTGATGCGGGTTCGTAAGCCTCCTCCTCTAATCGGAGGAGCAGCTTGCGTTTAGGGTAGCTTTTGGAGGGGCGTTCGAGCTCATGCTCTTGACGCGCGAGGACTTCGGTCCATCTGTCGGCTAGCAGATCCTGATCAGCTCTAAGCTGTTGCTGCTTTTTCTTTAGGCTGTTCGCCGTGGCCATAAGCCTGCGTCTAAAACGCTCTTGTTCGATGGGATTCTCAGGCACGACGAATTCATTGTCGTCGACGCTTGCTTCGTCTTCGGAGGGAGGCATATAATCCTCTACCTCTTCTTCTGCCGCTCTCTCTTGAGGGCTGGCGTCTTCATCCTCCTGCGATGGATCTTGCTGGAGTGGATTGTCTTCGGCGTTGTCCGGTGTATTGTTATCTCCGGTGCCGGAATCTTCATTCTTGCTGTGGCGGGATTTAGAGCGGCGCTGCTGACGCCGGCGCTTGGGCTGCTTCTTGGAGGGGTCATCCTCCGTTGTTCCATCGTCGTTCCCATCTTTTGGGATGTCCACCATATATATGTCATATGACGAGGTGGCCTTCCAGTGCCCTGTAGGCGCTGGGTCTTGGTCGTCTCCGGCATCGTCGTCCATACCGTCGATGTCATCGGAGTCGTAGTCTAGCATGTCGGTTAGATCGTCGACAGTGGCTACCAAGTGGGTGGTGGGTGGGCGTTAAATTTCTTCGTCGTCCGCATCCCAACCTTCCTGACCGTAATCCGGCCAGGGCTCTCCGGATAAATAGAGAGACTTTAGTGAATTCAGGATGTCTCCAAAGGGCGAGTGCTGAAAGATGTCCGCGGCCGTGAACTCCATAATGGGCGCCCAATCGGATTCGATCGGCAAGGGCGCGGAGGGCTCGGAGTCCGGAGAGGAGTCCGGCGCCCAGGAGTCTTTGCAAAGGACGGGGATGGAGTTCGCTCGATCGCCGTAGAGATTGTAGCCCCGAGGCGGTGTCCAACCACTGCGTCCTCGGTCGGGAATCCAGCCCGGATTAAGGGCGGGCGGATCTCGTGCGACCTCGTGGCCTTTGTTCGGCTGCAGAGCTAGATCATGCCCATCGAGACAGTGCGACACGCTTGGCTGCGGCTCGAATCCATCGAAGATCAAGTCTCCGCGGATATCGGCCGTATAGTTTAGGCTTCAAATCTGACTGACGGCCAGGGCGTAGCTTCGATCTGCTCCGGATGGCTGCTTAATTGCCCGCAGTGCAAAGCCGCCAACACGAAGATCTGTCTAGGGAGAAAAGTCTCACCACGGACCGCGTCGTTGTTGATGATCAAAGGAGCCATCGAGCCTATCGGTGGCGACACGAGGAACTCTCAATGAAAGCATCAATGTCGATTGTCAAACCGGCGGATCTTGGGTAGGGGGTCCCAATCAGTGCGTCTAGGCGGATGGTAACAGGAGACAAGGGACACGATGTTTTACCCAGGTTTGGGCCCTCTTGATGGAGGTAAAACCCTACGTCCTGCTAGATTAATATTGATGATGTGTGTTACAAGAGTGGATCTACCACGAGATCAAAGAGGCTAAACCCTAGAAGCTAGCCTATGGTATGATTATTGTTCGTCCTACGGACTAAAACCCTCCGGTTTATATAGACACCGGATAGGGTTAGGGTTACACAGAGTCGGTTACAATGGTAGGAGATCTACATATCCGTATCGCCAAGCTTTCCTTCCACGCCAAGGAAAGTCCCATCCGGACACGGGACAAAGTCTTCAATCTTGTATCTTCATAGTCTTGGAGTCCGGCCAATGATGATAGTTCGGCTATCCGGACACCCCCTAGTCCGGAACTCCCTCAGGGACCAATAACTAGGACGGAGCTAGTAGTAAAGGGATTACACTACTAATCTAGAAGCCTAAACGAACTGGCCCCTGGTACTCCTACTAGTAGTACTAGTACTCAAGTTGGAATTCCAATTGCACGGCACAACCTGTTAAGCAAAAAATTTGATACAGGGTGTAGGAAGCGGTTTGGGAATTTGCATGCCTTTTCGACCAGTGAGATACTCCGTACAAAGTACGACAGAGAAATAACCTGTGACGCCCCGAGACCGATGCTTCAGTTGCCTTCCATATATTCCGGGTTTCGCCGTGTGTTTCATTTGTGCCTGTCCTTTTATTTTTGCATTGCATCATGTCATCATCTCATCATGCCATTTAATTTTAAAAACTCATCTAAATAAATTGTATGGATTTTTCGATCCATTTAAATCGAGGGAATTCACTTGTGATTTCTCTTTATAACATATTAAAGCCTCTCAATATTATTAGGGAGCTATATAAAAATATTCCATTTATTTGGAAGCCACCGTATCAAACTTGCATTTTAATCTATCTCGTTTCCATCTATTCTAAATCCTCGATCATTCTCCATTTGGCTCCGGTTCAAGTTGTGGCACTTTGAGTTATGCCAAAGAAGCCCCATGCCAGTTTTCAGCTCAACTTATATTTATTTGTTCCTCCAAATAAATATTTTTGCTCCTGTTTCTTTTCTGTAAATGAAAAAAAGGAAAATCCTTTTTTTCCCTTCCTTTCTCAAGTCCAGCCCAGCTGAGCGTCCTAACCCACAGCAGGCCGGCCTCCCTAAGCCGGCCCAAGGCCCAGCCGCCCCTTCCTAACCCTAGCCCCTCGCTCAGCCCGATCCCTCTCTCTCCAACGCCACAGGAGGAGCCCCTCAGACCTGCGCCGATCCCCATCTCTCCTCTCCTCGCGCCTCGACCCCATCTCTCTCCGCGCGCAGCCCTCGATCCCCCCTCCTCTCCTCGCGTCGGCCTCCTCCTCCTAGCGCCGCCGCCAGGGTATCTCGCCCGACCCTGCGCCACCTCGTCGCCTCCACCGCGCCCGAACCCTCCTCCCTCATCTCCCTCGCAGCCTCTCTTCCTCCCCAGCGCCACGGCCTCGCCCTTCCTCCTCCTGCATCGGGCGTCCCCGTCGCCTTTGTGCGCGAGCGCCGCCGCCCTCAACCCTCCTCGCCGTCGCCCATGGCCACGCCGCCTCCGCACCTCCGCCGGCCTCGGCCTCCCGCGGTTGCCCTGCTCCGGCGCCCCCTGCCTCGCGTCACCCTCCGTCGTCAAGCGCCGCCATGTTCGGATTCGTCCGGCCCTGCCATGGCCGCGCCTCCCCTGCTTCGAGCCAAGGCCGACGCCGGCCACTCGTCCATGCCGCCCATGGAGGCCTAAGCCGCCAACCTCGCGGGGCCTCCGCCTCCGTCCCACGGCCGCATCCATGCTCTGGATCGAGAGGAGCTCGATCCCGAGCGATTTCTGCCCGAGCCACCACGACCACGTGCTGCCTCCTTCATGGTTGCCGTGCTGTCGGTTTTTCATGCCTCGTCCTGCTGTTTTGGGTGCCTCGCGAGCCGCTGATGTCCTCGCGAGCTGCTCTGTCCGTTAGGGCTCCCCTCCAAGACGAGCTGGCTGCCCCGTTGGCCTTGCTACCTTTGTCGTGGCCAAGACCGAGAACCGTGAACGTCAAGTTCTTCCACGATGCTCGAACGATTACAGGACCGGAACGTCAAGTACATGGATGTGCAAAGTTCTGCTTCGAACGTGTACGACTACACCCGATGATGTGACAAGTACCCTCTTCGTGGTTTTCGCCAAGTACCTCGACGCCCGGAGCCCTCGAATGCGTCAAGTCCCTCTTCGAAACGTGTACGAACGTGTACCACTACCGTCGCGAGTACCTCTACCGTCGTCCCGAAGACGTTGGATTCATCAAGTTCCTCCCCGAAAACGGACGTGTACAACTACCGTCGCCACGTGAACAACGACTTCCACTACGCAGTGTACGACTACTTCCCTCGACGATCATTGCGAGAACGTCTACTTCCCTCTACGAAACGCATTCCGCCCCGAACACACGCTTCGAAGGTATAACCGCCGAGAACGACCGCGTGGACCGAATGCATGTGTTGAATGAGATGTGTGATATGTTTGTACCGTGCCCGTTTGTTTCGTGCACGTTCCTCGTTTGCCATGCCGCCGCCCCGTGGGAACCCGGTATCCGGGATCACCCCACCATCCTTGCATGACACGCATCTGCACGCCTCCTTTTGCACCGGTATCTCCGTGAGCTATCGGAACCGATATGTTGCCGTGGCATCATTTTTGGATATGTTGCCGTGGCACCATTTTTGTTTCGCCGCCGTGGCACCCTTTTCGTTCCGCCATGGTGACCAAATGCTTCATAACATGCTCATGTCAACTTTTATTAAAAATTGCATAAAACTTGTATATGTCATCCGCATCATGATAACAACATTTAAATGTTTAAAATTGTTGTTTGCATTAATTTGCTTAAATGCCATGCTAAAATGATTTATTTCATAACTAAATAGCCGTAGCTCAGATTTAAATAAATTATATATGTAAATGGGGTGGAAAAATGCCTAGTTTAACATGGTAGCATTACTTTGCATGTTTAACAGCTCTAAAATATGCTTTAGGTCAGAACAGTACCAAATTCGAATATTGCATATGGGGTTTTCCGGAATTGTTGTTTGTTGCTTCCGGCCTCATTTAAACTTGCCTAGATAGGTAGTTTCATCTTGCTTCACCTATTGCCATGTTTAACAACATTTAATATTGTTGAGTACCTAACCGAGAGAGAACTAAATAATTGATGTGGTGTTTCGTCAATATGCAACTCGTTGCATATTGAGCTCCACTTAATTTGTGGTATTGTTTGTTGCACTTTGCCATGCCATGCATATTTAAACCGGACATGCATCATACTTGATTGTGCATCATGCCATGTTTATGTGATGGTTGTTTACAGTGTTGTTTGCTTCTTTCCGGTTTGCTTCTCTCGTTAGCTTCGGTTTCGTTCCGGAGTTGTGTGGACTCGTTCTTCTTCCTTGCGGGATTTCAGGCAAGATGACCATACCCTCGAAATCACTTCTATCTTTGCTTGCTAGTTGCTCGCTCTTTTGCTATTCCTATGCTACGATGCCTACCACTTGCTATATCATGCCTCCCACGTTGCCATGTCAAACCCCTAACCATCCTTTCCTAGCAAACCGTTGTTTGGCTATGTTACCGCTTTGCTCAGCCCCTCTTATAGCGTTGTTAGTTGCAGGTGAAGATGAAGTTTGTTCCTTGTTGGAACATGGAGATGTTGTTCCTTGTTGGAACATGTTTACTTGTTGGGATATCACAATATATCTTATTTAATTAATGCATCTATATACTTGGTAAAGGGTGGAAGGCTCGGCCTTATGCCTGTGTTTTGTTCCACTCTTGCCGCCCTAGTTTTCGTCATATCGGTATTATGTTCCCGGATTTTGCGTCCCTAACGCGTCGGGTGATTTATGGGACCCCTTGACAGTTCGCTTTGAATAAGACTTTTCCAGAAGGCCCAACATTGGTTTTACCATTTGCCTCACCTATGCCCTTTTTCCCTTGGGTTTCGGAGCCCGAGGGTCATCTTTATTTTAGCCCCCGGACCAGTGCTCCTTGAGTGCTGGCCCGAACTAGAGCCCTGCAGCGCCCCTCAAGGCAACTTGAGGTCTGGTTTTAGTTGTACGGACTGCTCATCCGAGTGTGCCACGAGACCGAGATATGTGCAGCTCCTATCAGGATTTGTCGGCACATCCGGCGGCTTTGCTGGTCTTGTTTTATTGCTGTCAAAATGTCTTGTAGCCGGATTCGAGACTGATCGGGTTTTCCGGGAGAAGGAATATCCTTCGTTGATCGCGAGAGCTTATCATGGGCTAAGTTGGGACACCCTGCAGGGTTTGAACTTTCAAAGCCGTGCCAGCGGTTATGTGGCAGATGGGAATTTGTTAATGTCGGTTGTAGAAAACCGAAGTCGACCTTAATTAAAATACATCAACCGCGTGTGTAACCGTGATGGTCTCTTCTTGGCGAGTCCGGGAAGTGAACACGGTGTTGGAGTTATGTTTGACTTTAGTAGTTTCAGGATCACTTCTTGATCGCTACTAGCTTCACGACCGTGCCTTGCTTCTCTTATCGCTCTCTTTTGCGAATGTAGTCATCATTATGCTAGTCGCTTGCTGCAGCTCCACCTCACAACTCTATCCTACCTATAAGCTTAAATAGTCTTGATCTCGCGGGTGTGAGATTGCTGAGTCCCGTGACTCAAAGATACTTCAAAACCAGTTTGCAGTGCCGATGAAACCGTGCAGGTGACGCATCCGAGCTCAAGGAGGAGCTCGATGAAGATCTTGTTCATTGTGTTGTTTCGTTTCAGTTGATCAGTAGTGGAGCCCAGTTGGGACGATTGGGGATCTGTGTAGCATTTGGGGTAGTCTTCTTTTATTTTGGTTCCGTAGTCGGACCTTGATTGTATCTGTATGATGTAATGCTTTACTCATGTATTGTGTGAAGTGGCGATTGTAAGCCAACTATGTATCTCTTTCCCTTATGTATTACATGGGTTGTGTGAAGATTACCTCACTTGCGACATTGCTTTCAATGCGGTTATGCCTCTAAGTCGTGCTTCGACACATGGGCGATATAGCCGCATTGAGGCGTTCTAAGTTGGTAATCGAGCCTTCCCGACTTAGGAGCCCCTCGCTTGATTGTTTGTGGCGTTGTTGAGTCTAGAACAGAAAATGTTTTGAGTCTTAGGATTATATATATCGGAGAGTAGGATTCTTTTTACTCCTCAGTCCCTTTGTCGCTCTGGTGAGGCATCCTGACGTAGAGTTTTGACTCTCCTCTCCTCAAATTTCACTAAAATTTATTTTTAGGATCACGCGGGTATCTTGGAATCGTTCCGATGGTTTTGTGACGAGAACATTGTTCTTGGTGCCTCCTGTCATTTAGGGGTTGTGGCAGTGTCCCGGGGAGTTGAGTTCCGAGGTGTTGTCGTCACAATTTTATCATTGCAGTTCTGGAATACCTGAGTTTTGCCGACATCGAAAATCTCTTTTGTGCAGTTGTTGGTGAGATAACCTCGATAACCCAGATCTTTGGCGAGCTCGAGAGTATTGCCATGACTCGTATAACGGATGCTTTTCAAGGTCGAGGTAAACGATTTCGGAGTTTTCTTGGTTATGTGTTGAAGGATGGATACAGCTGGATCTAGGTATTGTTAGTTTGGGTGATATATTTTGTGTCCCCTGTATCCCCAACACCAGATTGCATAACCAGAAAGTTTCGGGAGTTTATAGGTGGGAATTCAAGTATCTCGTAGGATATCTTTCCAACACACACATGATACGATATGGGATCTATCATATGTATTTGTTTCGGCTTATTCTGCAAGCCAAATCCTTTGTTTTGTTCCGTTTGTGGTATTCAAGTTGCTTCAATGCCAAGTGTTGATTCCATACCTTTGCTAAATGGTGTTCTCATATTGCTATGTGAATACTAATCCTTCTTGATCACTGAGCTTGTCATGTCAATTCTTTTCTCAACCGGCGTGCTTCTCTTCAAGTGGATCCGATCATTCCAACATTCGCAAGATCAATTCTAAGCTTTTTCTCAACGGTGTTCGTTTCATCCGACCTAAGTTGCCTTTGTTTTCCCGCCCTCCCACCCTTTTTCTTCAAGGACTCAGATTTCTTAATCAAGTATCCATTTTATTGAGTGAAGGTTCTTCATTCTTTTCCTTTAATGTTTTATCCGGTGATTTCTCATGAAGACGCTAAGGAAGCTTCAACCTTATCATTGTTCCATTCTAATTTTCTTCTCCGGTGGATTTAGTTCAAGATTTCGGTGTTGATCTTATCCCTTTTCCTCTTTTCACAATGTTTTCCCATACCGGTGCACCTCATAGTCTTTCACTTCTTGTTATTCAATTGTTCCGGAGTGCTAAAGATTATCTCAGAAGGCTCGTCTTTTCATTCCAGATCCGTTCAAGTTATTTTGAGGTTGTTATCTCATTCAAGCCATTTAATTCTACCGGTGCAATATCTATTTCAAAAAATTGTTCAACGGTGGTTCTTTTGAGTGGGCCCTAACCCACAGGTCTTTTCCCAAGATCTTACCTAACTCTTCTAATTTTCCGGAGTTATTCTCAAATTCTTTGCAAAGTTTGATGTAAGGATGAATTATCATCAGTCAAATGTCTTTCTCCAAGATCTTTCAAATTATTTTCATTGTTGGTTCAACCTTTCTAATTTTCATTCGGAGGCCTCAACAATTCATGGTGGTGTTTCTCGTCGTCATTCTCGAATTTTGAAGACCGAAGACGAGTTTCTCTTTAGTCTTGCTCCATTCTCTTCAAGATTCATGGTTCTAGCTTCGTGCCATCCTCATATTTGTTTTGATGGTGAGAATTCTTTTCACCCATCCGGAGTTATTCAGAAATCTTTTCAGTTTGATTATCCAGAGCCATCATCTTAGAATTATTCATTCTCAACATCTCACTCTCCAAATCTTACCGGTGCATCATTCAAGTATTCTCCAATCAGCTCGTCATCTATTCGTTCACTTGTATCTAAATCCCCTCAAGCATCTTCATTCGTTTTCCAATTCTTCCCGGTGAATTGTGCCTTTGCTACGTTCAATTTCAATTCTTATGGTGGTTTGTTCAAGAGTTCTCTTCCTTCGTTATTATTTAGATTCATTCGTTCTTCCCAAATCCTACCGGTGGTTCGTTGAAGACCTTCCCAAGTTTGCGCCATATCTATCTTAATCCTTTCTCGAGAATAAGTAGTATGCCAAATCCATTGCTTGTCATCAATTCAATTGGTGAAGGATGAGCATAATGTAATTCTTATTCTTGTTTCATCTAGTAAATTCAATTCCTCATTACGGAGGTCCATCAAAATTCTTGATTTCATTTGTTCATCTTTCTTATCCGAAGCTCCAAGTTTTCTGCATTATCTCATCGCGAAGCTTCATCTTATCATTGCAAGGCTTCACCTTGTGTTTTCAACTTCTCTTTCTTTCTATCATCCTTTTATTTACCGGAGTTCTTCATGGAGGCTCTACATGATGGTTCGTCAAGGATTCTTTTCATTCTTCAATTGTTCTTCAAGATTTCTCTCGGAGTTAAGATCCGCCAAGCTTTACTCTAAAATAAGCATGGTGTTCAACACATGTTTTGTTTTGAGGAGTTCAAGCATTCTTCATCTTGCATTCCGAAGTGCAATTCTTTCTACCTTATCTCTTGAGATGGTGTTATGTCATTCTTGACAATTTCCTTCATGCTTCATGATTCACATGTTGTCAAGAACGAGGTATTTTTAAATCCATCAATCTCTTCGTTGGAGTTATCTTGGTATAGATTTCACCTAAAGCCTTCCCTAAGGAATGTTGATATTGTGGTGCTTATCAATGATCCAGGTTTTTAACTATCCTCTCGTGAAAGCAGTTTTCATCTCTTCGTTGATCTCAAGCAAGCAATTGTTTTCGTTAGTGGCAGATTTTCACCTCATAATTTTGAGTTGTTTCCATAAGCCCACTACAAGTTTATTCTTTTCATTGTTGATTTTTCAACAACTACGTTCTAACCTTCCTCGTAAGGATGTTTCTTTCAAATTCATTTGTGGTAGAAGTTGTCGTTTTCTTCTCCGTCCCTTTATCCCATCAATCTAGATTCTATTCTTTCGTTCCGAAGGCATTGTGATGTTGCTCTCTTCGACCCGTCACCTCGTTTTGTAAAGATCATGTTCTTTTTCTTGCATTATCCATTTAACCGGAGTGTTGTGTCATCTCTTCAAGTTCTTTTCATCTTATCAAGTTTTCCTTCTTCTTTTAGTCGGAGTGCTGCCCAAATTATATCATTCGTGTTCATTCTTATCTCGTTTCAACCAGAGTGGTTCCAATTCCTTCTCGTCCATTGTACTCGTCATTCATGGCTTTGCAACCCCCAAGGTGCACATGGTGGTCCTTGTTTCTATTTTCTACTGGAATGCTCTCAATTTCGTTCAACTCTATTGTGTTATTCTTTCAAGTTTTCAACCTCTCGAGGTTCATTGGTTTCATTCGTTTGTCAAAGAAGCAACTTAGTTTTACCTCTTCCTCTTCCGCTTTTCTCCGGTGCCATCCTAGATCTCGGGACGAGATCCTCTCGTAGTGGTGGAGTGTTGTGGCGCCTGAGACCGATGCTTGATTGCCTTCCATATATTCCGGGTTTCGCCGTGTGTTTCATTTGTGCCTGTCCTTTTATTTTTGCATTGCATCATGTCATCATCTCATCATGCCATTTAATTTTAAAAACTCATCTAAATAAATTGTATGGATTTTTCGATCCATTTAAATCGAGGGAATTCACTTGTGATTTCTCTTTATAACATATTAAAGCCTCTCAATATTATTAGGGAGCTATATAAAAATATTCCATTTATTTGGAAGCCACCGTATCAAACTTGCATTTTAATCCCTCTCGTTTCCACCTATTCTAAATCCTCGATCATTCTCCATTTGGCTCCGGTTCAAGTTGTGGCACTTTGAGTTATGCCAAAGAAGCCCCATGCTAGTTTTCAGCTCAACTTATATTTATTTGTTCCTCCAAATAAATATTTTTGCTCCTGTTTCTTTTCTGTAAATGAAAAAAAGGAAAATCCTTTTTTTCCCTTCCTTTCTCAAGTCCAGCCCAGCTGAGAGTCCTAGCCCACAGCAGGCCGGCCTCCCTAAGCCGGCCCAAGGCCCAGCCGCCCCTTCCTAACCCTAGCCCCTCGCTCAGCCCGATCCCCTCTCTCTCCAGCGCCGCCACAGGGGAGGAGCCCCTCGTACCTGCGCTCGATCCCCATCTCTCCCTCTCCTCGCGCCCGACCCCATCTCTCTCCGCGCGCAGCCCTCGATCCCCCCTCCTCTCCTCGCGTCGGCCTCCTCCTCCTAGCGCCGCCGCCAGGGTATCTCGCCCGACCCTGCGCCACCTCGTCGCCTCCACCGCGCCCGAACCCTCCTCCCTCATCTCCCTCGCAGCCTCTCTTCCTCCCAGTAGAGCTGCCTCGCCCTTCCTCCTCCTGCATCAGGCGTCCCGTCGCCTCTCTGCCATGAAGCCGCCGCCCTCAACCCTCCTCGCTGTCGCCCATGGCCACGCCGCCTCCGCACCTCCGCCCGGCCTCGGCCTCCCATGGTTGCCCTGCTCCGCGCCCCCGCCTCGCGTCACCCTCCGTCGTCAAGCGCCGCCATGTTCGGATTCGTCCGCCCTGCCATGGCCGCGCCTCCCCTGCTTCGAGCCAAGGCCGACGCCGGCCACTCGTCCATGCCGCCCATGGAGGCCTAAGCCGCCGGCCTCGCGGGGCCTCTGCCTCCGTCCCACGACCGCATCCATGCTGCGGATCGAGAGGAGCTCGATCGGCGATTCTGCCGAGCCACCACGACCACGTGCTGCCTCCTTCATGGTTGCCGTCTTTGTCGGTTTTCATGCCTCGTCCTGCTGTTGTGGGTGCCTCGCGAGCCGCTGATGTCCTCGCGAGCTGCTCTGTCCGTTAGGGCTCCTCTCAAGCCGAGCTGCCTGCCCGTTGGCCTTGCTGCCTTTGTCGTGGCCAAGACCGAGAACCGTGAGCGTCAAGTTATTCCACGGCGCCGAGCGATTACAGGACCGGGCGTCAAGTACATGGATGTGCAAAGTTCTGCTTGAGCGTGTCGACTACACCCGTGATGTGACAAGTACCCTCTTCGTGGTTTTAGCCAAGTACCTCGGCGCCGGAGCCCTCGGATCGTCAAGTCCCTCTTCAAAGCGATGTCGAGCGTGTACCACTACCGTCGCGAGTACCTCTACCGTCGTCCCAAGGCGTTGGATTCATCAAGTTCCTCCCAGCGAGCGTGTACAACTACGATCGCCACGTGAACAACGACTTCCACTACGCGGTGTACGACTACTTCCCTCGGCGATCATTGCGAGCGTCTACTTCCCTCTCTGAAACGCATTCCGCCCCGACGCACGCTTGAAGGTATAACCGCCGAGAACGACCGCGTGGACCAATGCATGTGTTGAATGAGATGTGCGATATGTTTGTACCGTGCCCGTTTGTTTCGTGCACGTTCCTCGTTGCCATGCCGCCGCCCGTGGGAACCCGGTATCCGGGATCACCCACCATCCTTGCATGACACGCATCCGCCGCCTCCTTTTGCACGGTATCTCCGTGAGCTACGGAACCGATATGTTGCCGTGGCATCATTTTCGGATATGTTGCCGTGGCACCATTTTTGTTTCCGCCGTGGCACCCTTTTCGTTCCGCCATGGTGACCAAATGCTTCATAACATGCTCATGTCAACTTTTATTAAAATTGCATAAAACTTGTATATGTCATCCGCATCATGATAACAACATTTAAATGTTTAAAATTGTTGTTTGCATTAATTTGCTTAAATGCCATGCTAAAATGATTTATTTCATAACTAAATAACCGTAGCTCGGTTTAAATAAATTATATATGTAAATGGGGTGGAAAATGCCTAGTTTAACATGGTAGCATTACTTTGCATGTTTAACAGCTCTAAAATATGCTTTAGGTCAGAACAGCACCAAATTCGAATATTGCATATGGGGTTTTCGGAATTGTTGTTTGTTGCTTCGGCCTCATTTAAACTTGCCTAGATAGGTAGTTTCATCTTGCTTCACCTATTGCCATGTTTAACAACATTTAATATTGTTGAGTACCTAACCGAGAGAGAACTAAATAATTGATGTGGTGTTTAGTCAATATGCAACTCGTTGCATATTGAGCTCCACTAATTTGTGGTATTGTTTGTTGCACTTTGCCATGCCATGCATATTTAAACCAGACATGCATCATACTTGATTGTGCATCATGCCATGTTTATGTGATGGTTGTTTACCATGTTGTTTGCTTCTTTCGGGTTTTCTTCTCTCGTTAGCTTCGGTTTCGTTCCGGAGTTGTGTGGACTCGTTCTTCTTCCTTGCAGGATTTCAGGCAAGATGACCATACCCTCGAAATCACTTCTATCTTTGCTTGCTAGTTGCTCGCTCTTTTGCTATGCCTATGCTATGATGCCTACCACTTGCTATATCATGCCTCCCACGTTGCCATGTCAAACCCCTAACCATCCTTTCCTAGCAAACCGTTGTTTGGCTATGTTACCACTTTGCTCGGCCCCTCTTATAGCGTTGTTAGTTGCAGGTGAAGATGAAGTTTGTTCCTTGTTGGAACATGGAGATGTTGTTCCTTGTTGGAACATGTTTACTTGTTGGGATATCACAATATATCTTATTTAATTAATGCATCTATATACTTGGTAAAGGGTGGAAGGCTCGGCCTTATGCAGTGTGTTTTGTTCCACTCTTGCCGCCCTAGTTTCCGTCATATCAGTATTATGTTCCCGGATTTTGCGTCCCTAACGCGGTCGGGTGATTTATGGGACCCCTTGACAGTTCGCTTTGAATAAGACTTTTCCAGCAAGGCCCAACATTGGTTTTACCATTTGCCTCACCTATGCCCTTTTTCCCTTGGGTTTCGGAGCCCGAGGGTCATCTTTATTTTAGCCCCCGGACCAGTGCTCCTTGAGTCTTGGCCCGAACTAGAGCCTGTGCAGCGCCCCTCAAGGCAACTTGAGGTCTGGTTTTAGTTATGCGGACTTCTCATCCGAGTGTGCCCCGAGACCGAGATATGTGCAGCTCCTATCAGGATTTTTCGGCACATCCGGGCGGCTTTGCTGGTCTTGTTTTATTGCTGTCGAAATGTCTTGTAGCCGGATTCGAGACTGATCGGGTTTTCGGGAGAAGAATATCCTTCGTTGATCGCGAGAGCTTATCATGGGCTAAGTTGGGACACCCTGCAGGGTTTGAACTTTTGAAAGCCGTGCCGCGGTTATGTGGCAGATGGGAATTTGTTAATGTCGGTTGTAGAAAACCGAAGTCGACCTTAATTAAAATACATCAACGCGTGTGTAACCGTGATGGTCTCTTCTCGGCGAGTCCGGGAAGTGAACACGGTGTTGGAGTTATGTTTGGCGTAAGTAGTTTCAGGATCACTTCTTGATCGCTACTAGCTTCACGACCGTGCCTTGCTTCTCTTCTCACTCTCTTTTGCGAATGTAGTCATCATTATGCTGAGTCGCTTGCTGCAGCTCCACCTCACAACTCTGTCCTACCTATAAGCTTAAATAGTCTTGATCTCGCGGGTGTGAGATTGCTGAGTCCCGTGACTCACGGATACTTCAAAACCAGTTTGCAGGTGCCGATGAAACCGTGCAGGTGGCGCATCCGAGCTCAAGGAGGAGCTCGATGAAGATCTTGTTCATTGTGTTGTTTCGTTTCAGTTGATCAGCAGTGGAGCCAGTTGGGACGATCGGGGATCTGTGTAGCATTTGGGGTAGTCTTCTTTTATTTTGGTTCCGTAGTCGGACCTTGATTGTATCTGTATGATGTAATGCTTTACTCATGTATTGTGTGAAGTGGCGATTGTAAGCCAACTATGTATCTCTTTCCTTATGTATTACATGGGTTGTGTGAAGATTACCTCACTTGCGACATTGCTTTCAATGCGGTTATGCCTCTAAGTCGTGCCCGACACGGGAGATATAGCCACATCGAGGCGTTATATAACCACAGAGAAGGAAGCTAAAAGTAAACAATCAAGCGAGCATTTTTCCTTTGTTTTGCATTGAATTGTTTGACAAGCTTGACTAGTGCTGTTTTTCGACTTTTACAAAACCGCATCGTAATGTTAAAAGCGTGCATTTGCCGTACATAAGTAATAGTAGTACTCCTCCGTCTAGGTGTATAAAGTCTTCCCTCCTACTTGGTCATCGTGCACAACCAAAGATGACTTATTCACTGGACGGAGGGAGTAGCACGATCTGCAAGCATATATAGAGAGAGCGTGCGGTGTGATAGTATATATAGTACTAAAGTTTGTGCTGTATGCACCTACTTACAAAATGCATATGGATACACAAGGTTTCCAAACTTTCCCTCTTACATACTTAATTAAGGACGCTAATAATTCCCGAGCGTTCGGGTTTATCATTCGTCCCAAAACTATTGAGATCACCTTACTTAAACTAAATTATACTCCCTACTAAAAGCCACGGCGCTCATGAGAGTGCTTGCGGCGCTGATCGTCCATTTTGCATCATGTTTTTATATCGATATTTATTGCACTATGGGCTGTTATTACACGTTATGTCACAATACTTATGCCTATTCTCTCTTATTTTACAAGGTTTACATAAGGAGGAGAATGCTTGCAGACTGGAATTACAATGGAAAAGGAGAAAATATTAGAGACCTATTCTCGCACAACTCCAAAAGTCCTGAAACTCCACGAAGTCATTTTGGGAAATAATAAAAATATCCAATGAAGAGGTTCACGGAGGGCCCCACCCGCCACGAGGGTGGGGCGCCCTACCCCTTGGCGCGCCCCTACCTCGTGGGCCCCTCGTGGCCCTCCGATGCCCATCTTCGCTATATGAGGTCTTTTGTCGAAAAAATAAGAAGCAACCTTTGGAATGAAACTCCGCCGCCATGAGGCGGAACCTCATGGAACCAATCTAGGGCTCGCAGAGCTGTTCTGCCGAGACACTTCCCTCAGGGGGAAATCATCACCATTGTCATCACCAACGCTCCTCTCATCGGGAGAGGGCAATATCCATCAACATCTTCACCAGCACCATCTCCTCTCAAAACCCTAGTTCATCTCTTGTATCCAATTCTTGTCTTCAAGTCCGGGATTGGTACTAGTAGTTTTGATTACTCCTTGTAGTTGATGCTAATTGGTTTATTTGGTGGAAGATCATATGTTCAGATCCTTTATGCATATTATTACCCCTCTGATTATGAACATGAATATGCTTTGTGAGTAGTTACATTTGTTCCGAGGACATGGGAGAAGTCTTGCTATTAGTAGTCATGTGAATTTGGTATTAGATTCGATATTTTGATGAGATGTATGTTGTCTAGCCTCTAGTGGTGTTATGTGAGCGTCGACTACATAACACTTCACCATTATTTGGGCCTAGAGGAAGGCATTGGGAAGTAATAAGTAGATGATGGGTTGCTAGAGTGACGAAGCTTAAACCCTAGTTTATCGTTGCTTCGTAAGGGCTGATTTGGATCCATATGTTTCATGCTATGGTTAGGTTTACCTTAATACTTTTGTTGTAGTTGCGGATGCTTGCAATAGAGGTTAATCATAAGTGGGATGTTTGTTCAAGTAAGAACAGCACCCAAGCACCAGTCCACCCACATATCAAATTATCAAAGTACCGAACTTGAATCATATGAGCGTGATGAAAACTAGCTTGCGATATTCCCATGTGTCCTCGGGGCGCTTTTCCTATTATAAGAGTTTGTCCAGGCTTGTCCTTTGCTATAAAAAGGATTGGGCCACCTTGCTGCACTTTATTTACTTTTGTTACTTGTTGCTCATTACAAATTATCCCATCACAAAACTATCTGTTACCACTTATTTCAGTACTTGCAGAGAATACCTTGCTGAAAACCGCTTATCATTTCCTTCTGCTCCTCGTTGGATTCGACACTCTTACTTATCGAAAGGACTACGATAGGTCCCCTATACTTGTGGGTCATCAAGACTCTTTTACGGCGCCGTTGTTGGGAGTGAAGCGCCTTTGGTAGGTGGAATTTGTGTAGCGACCCGACCTCGAGGCGGTCAAGCCTCTATGTTCTTGTGCCATCCACGGATCAGTATCTTTGCACACACAGTACATCAATGTATATATCAAAGTGCAATCACATGTATAAATAACGTAAAATGATATATACCTCATAATACTCAGCGGAAACAATCAAGCGGGTGTGGAGTCCCATCAGCGCCATCGGCAGGTTGAGTGTAGACCGTAACCTGTATCGTAACTCTTACTCGTCGAGAAATATCTGCAACATGATACGTTGCAGCCGTGTAGGTCAATTACATTGAATGTACGGCAAGATCACAATAAGAGAAAACAGATGATAAACTATACTATATGCGGTATGGCTTTGTGGCTCAGATATCGAGTTTTGTTTGCGTAAAAGCTGGTTTTATTTTCCCTACATCAAAGGAATAAATGAAGTCTGTACTATAGAGTTTTCTATCATGACATGGTTCCGCCAACCGATGTCTCATAGCCCAAATTCATCATAAGTTGCCCACAATTAAGTTATCAGTCCGGTGTTGAGAGTTCCAGATAGATCCAGTCCAGATGCTCAAATTGTCCGTAATCGGGACACGGCTAATCGATTAGGTTTAAACCCTCTGCAGAGGTTTGTACACTTTACCCGCAAGATTGATCCCTCTTTTCGTTCTCGCACTTCGGGTGTTTGAGAACAAGGCGATCAAACATGGTCTTCCAAAGAGTTCCTCGACCCTTGTCCGGTACTCAACCCATCCTACCGTAGTTCTACATCTGCTAGTATCGTCCCAGCCAGAGTCACAACTAAGGTCAACCAAGCGAGCCCATAATGACTTGCGGTTGCACAGGTAAGCTTCCGGCGTGAAGTATTCTTCCGTCTCTTTGAGTCTGGGTGAAGCTTTCCGCAAGATGTCATGGCGCTTCTCCATGCATCCCGGCCAACCACTGGTTTCTCCAGGTGCCCAACAACCGCCCTTCACCCAGTGAGTGTGTATTGAATTCTTGTCTTGAGTCTTGAAGTCTTGAGGCCTTGAAGATGCAGTCCTTGCAGATTCCATCATGGAGTTATCGTCATTGACGTAGAATCCTCCATTCTCACACCACTCCCGAGTACTCATACCAAACCCCGTCTACTATAGCGTAGCATTAAATAAAATATCGTCCCGGGCTTGGTAACAGGGGGGTGGATTCCTACCTCATGCATACTACTCAACTACAAGGATTCAATAACACTACTGAGGGGTGGTTGCAAAGATGTCACTAAATGCAATAAAACATAGGTATGAAAGCATGATCAAAGTGAACTTGCCTTGTTGACGATCTTCGAAAACTAGGGATTCGTAGTAGCAAGCTCCGCACTCCGGAAATTCTACCGAGGCAAACAATAACTATAATAAGCATATAGCTTAGGACCACATAACACAATAGCATAGCAAAAGTAACATAACACACCAAAACAACCAAAACCAAATCCAAAGGAAAACTCAAAGAAAACCAATTCAAAGTTTTTCCTACTTCAAGCAACAACTAAAATAGTTTTATTTAATAAAATTTTCTCAACATAACCTAATCATGGTTTTAGGTTAACTTAACAGAAAAGATTTCACTAATCAACTAGGAGCAAAAAGAATTAATTTAAAACCTATTATGAAACTCCTATTAGGCCTAATCCAATTTCTATTAAGAAAAATAAAATAAAACTTTTATTAATTATAAATAAAAGTTCATCTATTAGAGTGACAGAAACTATCCTAGAATAATCAATCACAAGTTAAAAATAAATTTATTTACTAATTAAAATATTAGGAAAACAAGAGCTAGTTAATTAATTAGGATTAATAAGATTCTGCTTAAATCTATTTATTTATTAATCCTAAAATACCCAAGTTAATTTTATGGTTTGGCAATGCCAAAATAAAGTTGGGACAAAAGAATCATCCAAAATATTTTTCTAACTCAAGTTATAGCAGATTTACTATTCTGACTAAAACTAAATTAAAGCAATTTTAATTAATTTTAACATATATATATATATATTCTACAGAAACTACATAAAATTTGCAAACCAACAAAAAAGAATCACCTACAAATATTAAACAGAATAAAAGATATGAATTTTTCAAAACAGAAACTATTCTGTTAAAACAGAAAAACAAAAATAAAAGAAAAAGGCCTAATGGGCCTATCTGCGTACCTTAGGCGTAATATAATCAAAAGGGCCTAGGGTTAAACTAAAAGCGGGCGGCTCAAAAAGAAAAACCCTAACTAAATAAAACAGAACGAACCGGCGGACCGGGCGGTTTTATTTAAAAAGATACCCCTTCGGGGGTGATCTAATCTGGGCCGTTGGTGGCGCATCGGACGGGGAGGAGTCTCCGTGACGTCTGAGTTCGGCGGCGGCGGCGGCGGCAACGAGTCTGGCGAGGCTCGGGCGTCGGGAGGTCGGGAAGTAGCACAAAGTGCGGACCGAGGTCGGGAGGGTTTGGTGGAGTCGGGGTGGCCGGGGTGCCTAGGCGGCGATGGCGGCGAGAATGGCGGCGCGGGAGCCTCGGGCTCAGTGAGCTCGGCGGGAGGAGGAGGTCCGCGAGGCTAGGGGAATGGGGTGCGGGCGGGCTTAAATAGCCGAGGCTCGTCGGGGTAAGGAGGCGATCGGGAGGATCGGCATCCGGATCCTTCGGGATCCGTGATCTGCCAGCGGCAGGCGTGGGGTGGGGAGGAAGAAGAGGCGGGGCCAGCTGTCGATGAGAGGGGGGTGGGGAGCAAGCGGGTGGCCGATCTGAGGGGGTTGAGCGAGGTGAGGTGAGAGGGAGGTGGGCTCTCGGTGGCCTGGGCCCTGGCTCTTTGTGGCCTTGAGGGTTTGTCGGCGTTTGGTTGGGCAGGGGGCACTGGTGGCGCTGGGGGGGTTTCTTTTTAAAAATTTATTTTTTAAAATAAAACAAAACAAAGTATATCTTTTAAAATATAGATATTTTATATAGGGTATATATATACCAAAATGATCAGGGAATATTCCCTTTCATTTGAACATTTTTCCAAAGGCAAAATCAAACTTTATAAAATCCATTTTTTCAAATTCAAATAAAATTCAGATTTGAATCCAAAACTTTTGGCATTGTTTCCTCTGATATTTTTGGAGTGTCATGTTTGCTCCTATCATACTTTTGATCAAGTATTTATCGGGCATAGTTTTTTGAAATGATTCCCACTTGCCAAAGTTTGAATTCAAATTCAAAACTCAAAATTTGAAAGAGGGTTTCAAAGCACTTTCAAATGACTTTCAACTTGATATTTTTAACTTCCAACTCATATTTCATATAATTTAAGAAGTCATTTTATCTTCCCTCATGAAAATCATTGAGTTGCATAAAGCTTTAATTTGAAATATTCGAGATGAAATTCAAATCTTTTTCCAAAACCCTTTTCATTCCAAATGGAAGAAGTCATGTCATCTCCACTCTAGGGTTTGGTGTTGGAATGAACTTGAATTCATTGAGATCCAAAAGGCAAAGGAGAAAGTTTTGGGAAAGTCATTTCATGCCCTCTCATTCAACTTTCAAAAGTTTTCAAAATTCCACTCAGTTTCACTCAATCAGTCAAACAACCAATCAGAAAACAAGCATAGTTATTTATTTAATATAACATTCCAAAATTTAGAATTTTGGGATGTTACAAACCTACACTTAAAATGAATCTAGTCCTCGAGATTGAAGAAACTAACAAGAAAAGGTTAGGGTTGGGGTCTTCTAGCAAATATTCTGGTCAGAAAGGTCAGGGTGCTACCACACTTAAAAGCAAGGTTACAGTTCCAATAAACTCAGATACTTCCTCTGGAGTATGTCTCTTCACATATCTTACAATAGTTCCTCTGTCAGAAGCATAGAGTTTTCCTCAGAATCTTGGGTTGGTTCTTCAAAGTTGTGGTTCGTCCGAGACAGGATCTTCTTAGCTGATAGGTCCGTGTCCATTCTAAACAACTATCGAAATACTCATGGTGGTCTAAAATTTATGGTTTCTCCTGCAGGAAACGGGTCTGGGTTGAACCTTACCGTATAACCTACGATTGGCAATGGTTGCCTGTAAAGGGGTTCCATCGTCCTACCATTCTATGGTTTTATGGCTTATCGCGTCGACACTCTTCTAAGGTTTTCGAGGCTCTCTGATTTTCCATCAACATATGATAGTTCATGATAGAAGTCTTGGTATGGGGCCAATCCATCCCATGCTTGAATCATTACCACATACGTAAACAGTGAATCACGTATTCTAACACTTGGGCATACTCACAAGCATTGCATAATTTCTCTTGTCCTCGAATTGGGTTCGAGTAAATCCATGGTTTCTGCAAGACAAACAAAACATCTATCGTTACTTCACCACTCTTAGGTTTTTGCGTAATCTCCTACGAAACGTATGCTGATTGGACTGCTGATTCCTCCAATTTATTCCTTTATCAAGGTTATATCAGTTTCCTTTCAAAATCCTGGGCATGTGGGTTATGGCCCACTTCAACACTAGTGCAGCTTTAACTCATCCTTGGAGTAACTCCTTTAAATCCAGTAGTACTCTGTTTCTTCATACCATCATATCAAAAGCAAAACTCCAACTTATTTTGTCCAGCTTCCTACTATGGACCGTCATGGATAACACATTTCTTTCTTCATTGATCCTGTGGTTTTACAGAGTACTATGACCAAAAATGCACAAGTTTATCCATAACATCTCATTATTCTCATATCAATCTTTTATTACATCCTTAATCATTTTTCGTGAATCCAAATTCCAAAAAGTTTATTACAAATGCTGCCACCCACATGGTTTGGTATGGTCAGACATTACTTCCAACTTTATTCATTTTTCCTCCTTGAGGATTCTTGATCCCACCGAATTGTGCGACATGTGCCTTGAATTCTTCAATCTTCTGTTTCATTGTGGTGGCCTTGAGCTTCACCTCCATCATCTCGATATGCACTTCGCTTAGGTATTCCTGAGTATAACGGAGTCTTGCTTCAAGTATTTCTCCGATCGACGTATGGCTTCCATGGCTGCTTCACGAACAGCATCGAAGAAAGTTGCTTGTGGCACGTGAAATGAAAAAGTACTACCCCATCATCTTTGGGCAAACTCCTTTCAAATGGTGGAGTGTACCTCCACATACCAAAGTTCCACTCCCTTATGCATGAAGGGTAGCCTTTGTAGACTGCATCTCCTTCAAGGTGAATATGCTTCATCATGTCCTTGGGATCTTGGGTAATCATGATCACTTTCGTAAGGGTCATGATAGTTTCCGGACCCTTAAGGAAGGACTCATAAAGTGTTATCATCTGCATGTGTAGGATATGAGGGTGCTCGAACAAGGAATGTATCTCCATGGGGAAATTGCAATTGTCTCGAACAGTTTGGTGTTCAGTTGTCCATGGGTTCAAGATTTGAGTGCGGTTGAGATAGAAAGAAAGCAATTACCCACTCATCAACAAAATTATCGTTTGTAATTGGCGTTCTACTATGGTTTCGTTTCTAAGTCCTCATTTCTTCAGGTCTTCAATGCTCGGGAGTTTCAAATTCTGATGCTCTTCCCATATGAAGGCCTTCTACTATTCTTCCGTAACTTCGTCTCTCATGGTTGAAATAAATACAAACCTCTGAATATCGCATCTATCCAACCATTCAATAAACACACAAAATAATAGCAACCAAGCATTCATTTATTCAATCAATACTACAGTATCGCCACCCACATAATTTGGCATGGTCGATACTTAAATCGAGTGGCGTTCATCTTTATTTCTCTCATGGTGGAATACTACTAATTTCTTGGGTTTTACTGTGTGGACTTGATCTCTTCCAGTTCTTACGCTAGATTTTCCTGTTGACTCGGAGTTTCTTGTGACGAACCTGTATGTCTGAAGTTGTTCCTTGAGCTTACGGATTTCAACGTCCTTTGCATGAGACATGGTCCTGCTGTTCTTGATTCTGGCGCATTCTCGAGATCTCGAGGTTCTCCTCCTCCAGCCTGTTTACCTTGGTCTACGAGTCTTGACCTCTTCTCGTAGTGCTTCATTGTCAAACAGGGCTTCGGGAGGTCCATCGAAGATTCTTGACGTATTGTTCCAGATCCTGATTGTACACTAAAAGTGGGGAAAACTTCATCTTACGTGCTTCCGTCAAGGCAATAGTTGCTCCATCAAACTTCGCCATCCCATCCTTCCAAAGAAGTGTGGGTTTAGTGCAGCACGATGGCGATAGCATAAGCGTGCAATAGCATCATGGACGGCGGTGTTGATGCCCATATCCACGATCACCATTTATAGTTCGAAGGTTGATGTCTGCAGTCTTGGGGTCTTCCTTCGACCAAAACTTGGGTCTTGACTCCCCACGATCGGGCGTCCTCTTAGTTGCCTTGATCTCGGTATCGGTAACTTCAGCAGCCTGACTAGATCCACAAGGAAGGGCCTCCAAGAACCTTCTCGTAGTGTTCTCTTTTGTTCGAATGTAGCTCTCCATCTATAGTTTGAAATAAGGAGGGTTCGATAAGAGGAATCGGGTGTTACGAGAGTAGTACAAAACAAAGGTCATTCCTATTGAGGTCTTCATATTACTAAGTCATTTTCTAGGGTCACGTTCTACAGCCAACATGTGCTCGATACCATTTACAGAGCGACCCGACCTCGAGACGGTCAAGCCTCGTGTTCTTTGTGCCATCCACGGATCAATATCTTTGCACACACAAGACATCAATGTATATATCAAAGTGCAATCACATGTATAAATAACGTAAATGATATATACCTCATAATACTCAGCGGAAACAATCAAGCGGGTGTGGAGTCCCATCAACGCCATCGGCGGGTTGAGTGTAGACCGTAACCTGTATCGTAACTCTTACTCGTCGAGGAAATATCGCAACATGATACGTTGCAGCCGTATAGGTCGATTACATTGAATGTACGGCAAGATCACAATAAGAGAAAACAGATGATAAACTATACTATATGCGGTATGGCTTTGTGGCTCAGTATCGAGTTTTGTTTGCGTAAAAGCTGGTTTTATTTTCCCTACATCAAAGGAATAAATGAAGTCTGTACTATAGAGTTTTCTATCATGACATGGTTCCGCCAACCGATGTCTCATAGCCCAAATTCATCATAAGTTGCCCACAATTAAGTTATCGATCCGGTGTTGAGAGTTCCAGATAGATCCAGTCCGGATGCTCAAATTGTCCGTAATCGGGACACGGCTAATCGATTAGGTTTAAACCCTCTGCAGAGGTTTGTACACTTTACCATAAGATTCGATCCCTCTTTTTACGTTCTCGCACTTGAGGTGTTTGAGAACAAGACGACCAAACATGGTCTTCGAAGAGTTCCTCGACCCTTGTCCGTACTCAACCCATCCTACCGTAGTTCTACATCTGCTAGTACCGTCCCAGCCAGTCACAACTAAGGTCAACCAAGCGAGCCCATAATGACTTGCGGTTGCACAGTAAGCTTCCGGCGTGAAGTATTCTTCCGTCTCTTTGAGTCTGGGTGAAGCTTTCCGCAAGATGTCATGGCGCTTCTCCATGCATCCCGCCAACCACTGGTTTCTCCAGGTGCCCGTCAACCATCCTTCACCCAAGAGTGTGTATTGAATTCTTGTCTTGAGTCTTGAAGTCTTGAGGCCTTGAAGATGCAGTCCTTGCAGATTCCATCATGGAGTTATCGTCATTGGCGTAGAATCCTCCATTCTCACACCACTCCAGTACTCATACCAAACCCGTCTACTATAGCGTAGCATTAAATAAAATATCGTCCGGGCTTGGTAGCAGGGGGTGGATTCCTACCTCATGCATACTACTCAACTACAAGGATTCAATAACACTCTTGAGGGTGGTTGCAAAGATGTCACTAAATGCAATAAAACATAGGTATGAAAGCATGGTCAAAGTGAACTTGCCTTGTTGACGATCTTCGAAAACTAGGGATTCGTAGTAGCAAGCTCCGCACTCCAGAAATTCTACCGAGGCAAACAATAACTATAATAAGCATATAGCTTAGGACCACATAACACAATAGCATAGCAAAAGTAACATAACACACCAAAACAACCAAAACCAAATCCAAAG